>OX337247.1:2638200-3838200 GCA_946965025.1 Blera fallax | reverse complement strand
AAACCGACGAGGACACTTTGAAGGACTCTCAATGCTTGCAGGTGCTTCAAAAAATGTTAGAAAATGCTGTTCCTGCTTTGTAATAATGGAAAATATTTGTGCAGCACTTGCATAAGCAGCTTGGAGGTCATAGAGTATACATGTATAGACAAAGACTAGCACTATGCCTTTACATTTAAGCTGTCTATGCCTATAAGACTGCTTTACGCTTTCAATTCACGATTGCAGTGCGAGTCTGAGTGCTCTAAAAAATTCCAAAAATTTCCCTAGGGTGATATGACAGAGCAGTCGAGTAGTCAAGTTTTGTTGATTTTTGTTAAGGGTATTGGCTTAATTGTGGAGTGCGGCCTGATTACTTCTCACCTAAACCCACTAGTTCATCCTCCAGGGAAAAAGGTAGCCACTACTCATATGTACTGCTGAGCTTTAGGTCTAGGAATGTTTTTGGTTTCGGTTTGAACCAATATGAAGCTAGCAACTTTCTGTAAAGATGTTCATACACTGAGTCCAAAAAGTCTTCGTACAGATCGAGGTTTTAATACTCACATTTAATTGAAATGATAAATGTGAAAGTATGCCACTGTCCAGAGACTTTTTGGATTCTATGTTGAGTGGATCGTATTTTTTCCATGAAAGGTGCACCCTCTTGAGACAGCAAAGAACCCCATTAAAGGCCTACATCAGTTCGAATACATTCCATCCGATTCGATAAAAAACAAACGAAAGTTTGACCAACTCACAATCAACTACACTTAGTCAAAAATGAGCAAAAACTTTTGAAGTTAAAATATGAATGAAAAAAAAACACATTTTTTCCCTCATCGTTCTTAATAAACCCGTTTACCTTTCACCTATCCCATCTTCACTGAAAAAAAAGAGAACAGAATCCAACTAACAACTTTGAAAACTTCGCCAATTAAAATCATCAACTTTTTCTTGGTCTTCTGCAAGCTCCCAGCCCACCACTCGATGCGAAACTTTTCATTGAGACGGGAAAATGTGAATATAATAATTATAATGTGAAATCTTCTTCAACACGATGCCATTAAGTGACCCAATTCAATTATGTAAAAAATAGTAAATGGAACTCATAGAAGGGTAGGCCCCCATCTGTATCCTCATCATCATCTTCAACACCAGCAACTCTCTTGTCTACTGGGAGTCTATAGACCTCTATCAACCCTCTTTGGTAAGAGGGGGGGGGGGGGGAAAAAACTTTTTTAAGTACTATCTTTATATTTATCGCTACCCACCCCTGACAAGTTTATTACACAGTGCTGTGTAGTAATAACGAGCGTAATAAAGTCATTGAATGATGAATAGGAGCAAAAAGAAAAAAAAAATCTATCTGACGACACACAGAGATCAAATATCAATATAATCCGAGCAAAAAAAAAAAAAACTTCTATCTGTTGTCACACAGTTTTTTTTTTCCTTTTTTTTTAAATTAAAACAAATGGCTTTCAGGGGGGGTACACTCTTTCCCACTCCATTATCACGGAACATCGTCATCGAGACTTGAAAAGTACGTGTAGATACGCATAGATACATGGATACCAATATGAGATACAACAATCAATTGAATGCAGCGCGCAACTCTTAATTGCTCGTCAATTGAATTGTTGCTATAACTTTACCATTTTTTCAAATCAACTCAACGCCGCCGACCAACAAGCAATACCATCCTCATCACCACTAACCAAAGTTGTCATCGAAACGACGGGATACATGTATCTACAAATGTACACATTCGTTTTTTTAATTTCATATTTTATGCTGACCATTTATTGATTTGTTGTGAATGTGAATAAAAATTTTTTTAAATTTTTTTTCGAGAGATATGTCGTACATGGAAAATTAAATGTTTGCGTGGGCCAGCGAGCGGTTGAGTTATTTTTAGTTTCAAAAACATAACAAAAACAAATTTTGTATTCGTTATGAATAAATGCGAATCCAATCACATGTTAGTCCGCAGAGTAAAATGAAAAATTGTGGAAGAAACTATTAATAACGGGGGGAAAGTGAAACTGGAGCATACGATAGCGTGCAATGGGTTCGGTTTTTTTTGTTTTTGCAAATTACTCTACTGAACCCTTACCGCACACCCTCGATTCCAGTGAACTTCTATCTTTAACAGAGGGAGGGTTGTGTTACGCAATTGGAGATTGGCGAAAGCAAGACCTAAGGGCGCATGCGGTTTTTTGTTCGTATTGCAGTTAAAAAAGAACTTTGTTTCAACTTTTTTCGCAAATGTGCAAACGGTTCGGAACTAATGTTCTGGCATGTATTGTCCAAAGTCGTATAGGTAATCAATCAAACGTGCATTTAAATTTACACCAAAGGAGAAGAAAGAGAACCGTGGAGGTAGTATGCACATATGTAAAACTACTTTATCACGCAGAGAGTAATTGAGAATCAAAAATGAATAAAGCAAATATTCACGAAAGTATTCGTAGTTGTGAATCAGAAATGAATAAAGCAAATATTCACGAGAGTATTTGTAATTGTAAACTCAACATGAGCGAATAAATTTGAGTATTTAGCGCCACCTAACGGCCACAGGAATATCGAATCATTCACAGCTATTTCAAGACCGAGAATACTAATTTAAGAGCCTCCCTTAAAGAATATTAAACCGATACCTAGGGTAAACAGATATGAATACAATATCGTTCCTAAAAAAATATTTCTGAGGTACCTTCTACCCTATGACTAATGCAGTCTTTAAGTACTGAATGGAAGGAGAAAAATTCGCATACTTTTCAACGTTGAAAGGTATCAGTTTTTTCCTAAGTTCACCTGAAGATTTGAGCCAGAAAATTAAGTGCAAAGCAGCCATTACGAGAGCATTTTCCAATCAATAGGATAGTACAGACAAGAACCTAACTAAGTCAACTTTTTTTTATTTAAACTAGCTTCCAAGCGAGGTTATTTAACATTTTTTTTACAACATCTCACAAAACGCCCTTGAGTGAATTCAGTGTGATAATTGAATAGACAGACAGATGTCTTTCCATTTCCATTAATATAGATTGATCAGCGTACTCATAGACCTAAAGAAAGCTTTGTACCCGCATATCTCCCTGTAAGATACTCTCAATCAACTGTCAGTTGATAGACATTTCCACCACAACTGCTAACCTTCAATTCTCTAATTATCTCTCCCAGCAAACTCCAATCTAAATGTGATCAAACATACGTCTTCATTTCGAGCGTTCCATGTGGCTATTCTCAATTACACCTCATACCGATCAATCACTCGAAACAAATGAACACAAAAACAACATTACACTGCGCTAGATATGCAAATACGACGCGGCAAGTTCACAACAAAATAATTATCATCAGTGTCTTTGCGAAAATTATAACCCACCCTCATACAATAAAATAAAATAGACATAGACACAGCACAACAGCTAAAAAATAAAAACTATGCTAAAAATAGCAGCAAGATACAAATGTATATTTGCAATTTCGCGTGCTGGAGAACAGTTCACAAATTAGCCTAGTGATAGATTTTGTATCCAAACAAACAAATTCACGTCATTTCAGCTGACGTTGTTATTAAGTGTGAATTGAGGTCAATCTACGTAGGAGCATGAGGTGCAAAAAGTTGCATGCTAAAATGGGTGTTCGCAATTGCTTCTCAAACAATCACATCGATTAACGTTACGCGAAATGCTTGAGAATGACTAAAATTAGATAGGAAAACACTTAAACCAAAGCTTTGCGTAGCTATTTTGGTAAACAATTTATTGTCGGCGGTTATGGTTTACCAAAATACTTATCAAGTCTAACTAACACCTCCAGTCAGCCATGGTAACTGACAACAACACCCGATATACAAGTCTGGTCAGTCAGAGAGTGATGTCACTGGATGGACAGTGTATTCATAGAGAAAGGTACAATTCCTGGAAATTTATTTTGGCGACGGTTTCTTGGAGTCACCTAAAAATCCCTTCGAAGACACTTCTTCTCGGATATCAAGGAATCAAGCTCATCTGGGGGTTTATCAACGCTTGAAAGTGGTTCGAACCCCGAAAGTAATAGGAAAGTGCTTTAAGGACTGCTCCGCGTACAAGGAATTCTTTCCTCCCAATGGGTCTATATTGACCGGAATGTGGGACAGAGTGAAACTCATCTACCTAATCTAACCCAACCTACTATGCTAGACCCTGTCAAACTCTTAACGAAAACCTTGGACTGTACTAGGTGTTCTAGTATTCTAGTGTAGAATAAAATTCTCATTGAGCGAGGATAACAGAGATTGCTGGATCCTGCTACCCTTCAATATGACATTCTTGATGAAGGAATAGTATTGATCAGTAGGAGTGAGTTAAAGATGTAGTCGACCTCTGACAAGAGTGGTATTTTGACGCTAAGACGAGAGAAAACCAGTGCCTGGAAAAAAACTCGACAGAAAATAGGTTAGCAGCTCACTAACGAGGTGAGGGAAAGGGAAGCATCGTCTCCGAGAAATAGACTACAAATTTGTTACACGATACTAGTGCCCTGCTTGTGCTACATATGTGGTTCTCAATATGGGTGGACTCAGTTATGGCGACTATGGTAAGATCCAAAACGCGAAAGTATAGATCATTTCTACGCCATCATTCTAGAGTGCAACTTTTTGGTACCAAGGCCTAAATAGCTAGTCGAATTTATTGTTTAACATGGAGTTTTAAGCCTCCTTCTACTCCTGAAACTCTTGTTAAGATAGTGGAAAACTAAAGCTAATACTTTCGCATTTGAGCTGTCCCAAAACATATAACCTTTCAGAGAAAGAACTTTCTAGCTAAGTTATTCACTCCAAAATGTCATTTCCCACTCTTCCATGACCTTATATTCCTCTACCAATAAACCCAATTCTAATTACAATCGATTCAACATTAAAATTACCTTCACTACTTCGATTATTCGATCTACAGCTCCCATCTACCTTGCGCTATTCTGACCCAATTCACTCAGCAATTTGTGTACAACCACGCACAATGTGATGCAATTATAATACTCATGTGTAAGCCATTTACAATAACCCTCGTCAAGCTATTAATACCAGACCGTAATTGCATGCGAATAACCCTCTTCAATCAATCCCATACAATGATTCACACATAATCCCCTCATTTCGAATGGAGCCATCGACCCCCTTCGTGTTACCACCAATGCTATATTCAAAATGGTAAAAGTCATCGTGAATTAAGAAACCTTTTTGCCACCTTCCTATTCAGAGCCACCTTCCAACGAAAAACAGAAAATTCATTATGTAACTCAAATTTTAAGTGGAGCAATAAATTTTTAATTATAGCAAAGCATTTCCCTCTCGTCCAAGGACTTCCAAATTTAACCGACTTAATCCCTTTTTTTAGGAATTCAAATGAATTTTGAAAATGAAAAATTCCAAGAAGTGAATGTGTGTATCACAGATACAATAGTGTCGTCGAAAATCATTTCGTTATTTTATACATTCATCCGTCGTCAAAAACCATTACACAGGAAAAGAGGTACAGAATAAAGCACGAAAAAGCCTCAAATAAAGGAGGAAAAACTGTGTCAGATACAAAAAAAAAGAAAAAAACGATTGTCTTAATGTGGAAAATAAACCTTAATGCTGGTAATACATACAAGTTTGTGCAAGGTACAGGGAAAACAAAAGACAAGAGACAATGAATACCTCAAGCATGAACTTTGACATTTTACACAGAAACACCATAGAGCGGGGGGTGGAAAAAAAATAGGTTAGGTACTGTGACTGACAGTCAAACTGTCACCTGCAGCATACAAAAATTTCATCAAATCGTTTCGGTTTTTTTTGCCATGTCCCTCTTTTGGTTGGTAGCTGTGCTCTAGAGTGCGCAGAATCTCCTCTCGTTGTGCCCCATTTATTGGGGTTTCTTTCAACCCTTACTCGTACACCCTGATTTCTTACAGCCTTCTCTCTCACAACACACATTACGTCATCAATTCAGAGCGCTGGTGGTGGTGGTAAAAAATTCATCAACACTGGCGACCTCATTTGTTCGAATATCTTTAGTATAAAATTTACCTTAGAAAATGATTCAAACCATATGGGAAAGGACTTTCGAGGATCCTCTAAGGAAAATGGGAAATATAGGAACTCCTACCAAGAAATGGACATTGTTCGAGGGAGAGGACTTGCGTTAGCAACAGAAAGTTGCAAGAAATGTTCAAAAAAGAGAGAATTCAGATTAAATTTTTGACAAGGAATATACGAGCACATTTTCTAACAAAGAAAGGAAGTATGCAAGGACCTGTTTGAGAGCGGAAACTAACTACATGTACAACTAAAAGCAGACCGTCTGAAATTATAAATTATTGAAAATTCCCTTCGCTTTTGAAATGCAATATTTACGATTGTGAATGGGTCTTAAAGTATATATTTATGAACAGTTCAAATTGTCACTTACATTTACTTGAAAATTTCTTACGTTGCTTCTTCAGCTCTTGATAAACAGCTCCATCTGCAAGTGAAAAGAAAAAAAGAAAAATTTAGTAAAAATCTTATAATTGACAAAAAGTAATGCAGAGGGCTCGACAGATAGATAGAAAGTTAGATAGATGTTACAATTCAGACATTTGATAGAAAATAGTTATGCACAATGTGTTCTCATAAGATTTAGGGACCTCACTTTATACTATGGCCGTCGTGGGGTAAGCATTAGTGGATTCGACGTTTGAAATCCAAGACTACCACAAAAAGGACCCACTTCTGCGAATGTCTGACAAATATCCGAGAATTCAAAGGAGATTAATAGCTTCTCAAGTACGCTTTTCGCATATCGCATTAAATGTAGAACCCTCCCCCAATTCATGCGAAAAATATAACACGCACTACACGAATAGTTTGGAGGAGCTAGGCCCAAGGCCTTAAGCTCTATATGGGCTGTTCGCTCCAAATATTTTTATGTTTTTTACTTTACTAAAAGTAGATCTAGTTACGGGTCATTAAATTGGCTCCATGGCTTGCAGGACATTAACTATTTCTCGCCCAATGCACAGACATAAGTATGCCATTTCAAGCTTAATTCTTGGCTGTAAATTACCTTCGACTAAAAAGGAAGCGGAAAATAATTGTAAAGGGGATCCTTTTCCTTTGAAATCACAGGATATTGCATAATTTTGTTGATTGGCTGATGTTTGTATCTATCACAGAAATGTTTTCCAGTTTACTCTGCATGGATTGGTGGCTAAGAAAGATTCAAAATTAAATGATTAAGTCGAGCGAAAAGGAAAAGTTCTTCTCCAATGGAAGATCCTGAAAAGGGCCGATTAATTTGAAGCCGAAACTCATTACCTCTTTGTCAACTTAAAAAAAAAATATAATAGCATTCATCGCCTATAATTGTCCAAGACAATGGGTGCTTTGAAAACATTCCAAAATGTGGAACATAACTATAGAACGCCGGTAAAGCTCAGTATATTTTGGAAATTATTTCAAACGGCACTGAATTTCGACAGAAAAAAGCGCTGTTAGAGTGCTCTGACAGACAGAAATTGAAAACCGATTTGTGTATAGTTCCAGTAAGCCACTCCTAGTTGCCATATTTTTGTCAGTGGGAAAGTTTTAAAGAATAATTCGCCCCAATTGGCGTGACTACATGCCGTGATTGACTTTTTTTAGTCACATTTTTCGAGATAGAATTTTAAATTTTCTCTTAGGTGTTGTAGCAAGGGTCGAGGTTTTCAAAATGCTCTTCATCGAACTGCAGAATAACAATGGTGACGTCGAAATATGCACATATGTAGTTCCAATTCTGTGGCGAATGACAATACTCTCCAATTGGAACCAACAAGCTCCTCCATCGATCAATCTTCTGAGCAGGTTCTCAGCTATACAGAGGGTGATCTCCCATCTACGGTGTAACCTGACTGTCATGTGTCTTTGCCTTGTCAAGGAAAATCTAGGTCCTCGTCTGCAAATGGCCACAATTTCAATGATTTCCGGGACTGTTTGATAATTCTCTGATGTCCTCTTTAGTTGACCGCTAATCAGGCTCAGATTACTATTTTAAGGCCTTCACAAAAAAAATAAAGCGACTCGTTGCACCTTTCTTTGGTGACTCTTTGAATACGAAACGAAAAGGTCGACATAAGTCTTCGAAAATTAGCAAACGTTTTAGAAAACTTAAGATATTTGAAAGTACAGGAGGAATTTCTAGAATGTTACTAACATTTGGTTACACAGCTTAATCTGATCCAAGGGAAATTAAAAGGAAGGCAAAGAAGGAATTTTCTGCAGCATTTTTTTTTGTTTTTTCGTCATTCACTCTTTGTGTCCTCTCTACACTTCCTCGTGCAAAATTCCAGTGTACATACGATGTAAAACAAATTCTATAGAGAGAGGAAACAGAGAAAGAGAGACAAGAGAGAAAAACCAGTTAAAAGAAAAATCGATAACGCCCTCCAGATGAGTAGAGAGTGTAGAAATATACAGCAGAACTGTAGGAGCCAGGCCAGAACCAAAGTACACATCTGTACACTCATTGCGCTCGTAAATTACATAATTCCACCGCATTTTGTTGTTCGAGTAGATTTCTACTCATTTTCTTCGTTCCTTTTGTTGGTCCCCAACTTTTTTTCTTTTCTTTGTCGATTTCATCGTTCATTGTTGTTTTGTTAGCTAAGTGGAAAAGCGGAATTTTCCTTCATTTCCCTCAAGTCGAGGAGGGCTAATTTTTTTTTTCTGTCTTTCTTCCTTTTCAGCTACGTTTTCGTTCCTTTTTTGTAGGTTAAGAGAGCACATACACACACTTAAATTGCATTTTATGGCATATTATAGGACTTTTACGGAGTAAAATTTTCCTTTTTTCACATTTTGTCTTCATTTTGCAAAATTCGCATAATTTTCGAGCAGGAAATTGCCGAGTATTACGTGCACACGTACACGCCTTCAAATTGAATTACACTTTTTGACATATGGTCATGAGGATGGATTTTTTTTTTTTGTTTTTTTTTTGTGTGCTACCTCTCTGGCATAGGTTTAGGGCAATAAATTTACGTATTGGGCTTAAGGATACTTAAGTTTTTTTTTTAGCATTTTCGTGATAGGACTAGGTAGGTAGGTAGGTGGGTAGGTGATGATGAGAGGATTTTGTGTGTGGAAGCGTTTTAGGAAAAGGATTAAGGGTGTAAGTTAAATTTATGGACTTGGATTTGTTGTGTTCATGGTCAACTGGATATAATGGGGCTATAATTTCCTCTAAATTTAGGTGGAACAGTTGAAAGTTGGATGCGGACATAAAGGAAACAGGGATTTCCTATTAGTTTATGGTCGCACGTTTACATAAACTTGAACGAATGGTACGAGTCTTATATTTCAATCAGTTCTGGTTTCAAGTTGGATTAAATTGAAATTTCATTGAGCGATGTGTACATAGCTTCAGCAGCCAGTAATTACTTTCGAAGCTGATGAGAATGTAAAATGGAAAATGTGTACAGAAATGCTTATTTTACCTAACCACGTACACAGATTTTGACGCTAATCCTTGAGATTTATGTACACGACCATAAGTGTCAAAGTTCTTCAGTAGGAGAATATACATGAAATAACGGCACATACTCGTATACCACCCCCGCCTTTCATTAATCCCTATTCTTAAGCAAAGTCAACCAACGTGTAGCAAACCATCTAATTACTACACCATCACTTCCATCACTGCTTGTGTGCAAGAGGTGAGTGTTTGTGTATCCTTAATCCTTCTTAGGGGTTGGGACAGAAAATAAAAACCCATCTCCATTCAATGGGGAGTGGTGGAGATAGAATAATTCGCGAATTTTGCCGACCTAGTCAGAGATATCCTAGAGAAGATTATACCACAAAATAATGCTTAATTATATTTTCTTACCCAGATGAAAGGTCATCCTTCGACCTTTTCCGACCAACAGTATCAACGATTTGTTCGGCTTAAAATTGTGGTTGCAAAGGATACGAAATATTTAAATGCAAAGCATTTCCATTTGATTAACGAGAGGGGGAAATGAAAAATGTCGAAATTCTAGATCTAGAGAGAGAGAGGACGGACTGGTGGTGTTCAATGAGCGCGTACATCGACAATAATCAGATTAGGCACACAAGCAGATCATTCCCTGGTAGGAAAACAAAAGGATTTGTGCTATGGAAATGACATGAAAAGAAGTCCTTGAGGAAATTTTACTCATATCATTTATAATCTGATACATGAAATGGTTTTATCAATTCGAATGAAATAATAGAAACCAGTGCAGGATGTGGATTTGGAACAGGAAAAGGAAATGAAAAGGAGAGGCAGTTTAACTGATGCTGTTTATCGCTTGTTCGGCAAATTGTTCCCTGCCTGTGCGAGCTCGTCGGCCAGGCAATTCCCTGAAATGTCTCTGTTGCCCTACATCCGAATGACGTGGATTGAATTGTGAAGCCATCGAGTTAAGAGCTTGGCGACAATTTAGGCCAGTTCGTGAGTTAAGGTTGACAGACTCCAGAGACTTCATCCTGGCCGATTCTGATGAGATATAACACCGTAAATAGCACGGATATACCCTAGACCAACTAGCTAAAAGGCATCCCTAATTCCGCGTTAAGAATGAGTCTGGACAGATGCTCAAAAGCAACTATTTGCCCTATTGGGGTACCACACAAGAACTTAGATAAAAGAAGTCATCCTCTAGGCCCAAGTCCAACTGGGATTGTAACACCACTTTAAGTAAGAAAAAATGTCATCCTATCCCTAGTCTAACAGGATTGCGGCACAAGACACAGTGCGCCTCATGCGTCGGTCACAGAACCTTTAAATAAAAAGATTTGCTATCAAACATGTGGCAAAAGACTAAACTGCAACAAATTGGATGGCATTGTCTAATTTTGCCGCATGTTGAATTTGCACTTCGCCGGCGTTTTCGCCTGCTTTCAAGTCAAATACGAAAAAGATGGCGTAAACAGTCGTTTAAGTCCTAGCTTGGTATCGTATTGTATTTCCTGCCGTATAAATCCTCGATAATGCTGCATCCAAAGACGTCCGTTCAGGTATACATAGCTCCCGGAAGTTTGTCAGACATTCACAAGAGGAGAGTCCATGAAAAAAACCACCGAGGCGTGTCGAAAAAAAAGGATTTGTTCATCCAATCTTTCGCGGATACAAATATACATACATTTTCACAACCTCTCAGTCTAGCTACATCAAAGCCGTTTCGAGGCTATAAAAACAAACGAAAAATGCATTTGCACACAGTAAACTTTAACACAATAAACATGAAATTCTATCCATCAAAACTGTTGTTAAATGTCGAAAACCTGTTTAACATGCCCCACCTAGCTGAACAGATTTATTTTTACTAAGACAATACATTGTGGCTCTACCCGAATTCCCTCGAATTAATTACTATTTGTCCACCGTGTTATTGTTATTTTTGGTAACATCAGCTAAAAAAAAACAAATAATTCAGCACTAAACACATAAAGCTAAAAATATTTGTATTTTTATTTTTAATAAATTCAGGATATCGTCAGAGTAACTGCCCTCTCTCGCTTAATCCTGTTGTCGTATTAATTTTAATTTTTTCTCTCTGTGCTGTCCTCGGTCCGTGTTACCCGAAATGTTACCCAGAAAATCATTTCTTTTTTAATTAAATAATCCTGATGGTAAAATTATAAATACAAAAAAAAACGAAAAAAAAATAAACACACGCCTCTCTGGGTACATTATACTTGTCATTGCGTTTTGAGAGTGGGTTCAAATGGGCTGAGGGCTGAGTTATAATTTTTAATTTTCTCATCTCTTAGAGACCGAGGGAGGCACTGTAGAAATATGACCATGGCAGCAGGAAATTTCCATTTAATTTTACGACTTAAAAAAGGAGAATATTTTCGTCTTCTGCAGGACGACGAAAGTTTAGATTAATACATAATTTAAAGGATTAAACAGGAAATTTATTTTTATGATAAAGTGCTGCTGTTTATTTTTAAGAAGTAGAGAATATTATATTCACGACATGACTTGCTGGTTACAGGAGATGAATGGAGATGAAAATGTCCCTCTTCTGGGATGAATGAAAAAAAAAAAAAAAAAACGTTGCGTATACGCCAAGTAGCACGGGGTGATCATTTTTCAAATTGCAAGGAACATTCCCTGCTTTATGATTTGAATAAAAGGAGGAAGCGAATGCCGGGGCACAGGCTATATAGGGCGTCTTAAGTATCCCCCGTCCCATTCTATAACCGGTAAGGGCATCTCCTTTTCGCACAAGCACAATCAAGGCTACAATAGATGTTAGACCGAAGAATAGTAAAAGCCATCGAATACATTGTAAAAGTCGACGTTATAGCCAACAGGACAAATGTACGTTGCGTACTAGATCTTTCTAGAAACAAAAAAGTTGTCATTAGAGCTACTCTACGAGTCTTAAGAGCCTCCTACGCTTCATAGGAAGCTCAAAATGGTTTAACGAGTAGGTAGAGAGAAACTTTCTCTAATGATCCACTTGGTATCACAATGCACCTACCATTGGTCTTAGTGTGTTGGCGACTCTTAGCTGGCAGCCACTTCAACCTAATCTAACCTACTGTACGAGATGTGCCTTGCTGCTTACATGTCTTTGAGTGCTCTTGGAAGTGGTCAGCTTTAGGATCTGAGTTTTACCTTCTAGAACCTAAATATTTATTAAACAAATTTTAAACAACTTTGTTTGGTCAAGCGAGAGATAGTGGCAACACCCTTACAAAAAGAGGTGGAAACGAACACCATTTATGCTTTGTATTTTCTGTCTTACACCTGAATCAATAGCAGACCCCTGGAATACAACGTGTAACCTCGAGCAAACTCTTGCATTTACGCTTCAAATACTATTCCCAGAATTATGTGCCACCAGTCACTCCTTCCAGTCAAAGTGCAATCCACAGTCACATACATTTTCGTAAACCACAAATGAAAATTCTCCGTTTCACAGAATCAAACACATTTTCCTCTGAACTATCTGCTCTTTCCGAAAACTTCCCAAATCTATTCGTAAAATGTTGATTAAGTATCAATCGCATTACTTCCACTGTCATCCTTGGGACGATTTCAGGATTTCCTCTCCAAACCAGCATAAAATCAGAAACCACAAATTAGGAAAGTTTGCCTTCACTCAACCCAGTAAACAATCGAGATGAAACTACACACAAGTAGCTGGATGTTCGTCCTTTTATCCTTGGATCAGTTTTCGTGGTCTGTGTCTCAGTAGTTGTCTGAACAGTTGGATATAAACCTCAAATCGATAGTAGCACAGCGCATTACCGAAAATGGACAGCTCCCACTGTCAGTGCCTGTACTACGTAAAACATGTCACCTATCTGCAATGATTTGTGTGTCATGTCCATTAAACTGGAAAATAGTCTTACAATGCCAGGATTAGAGATAGGGAGAGAGCGACACACAAACACAAATATTTTTCAATCACATCAACGTATCATTATCCTTTCGTATTACATCGATGTTCTGATGTCGTTTCCCGTTTTTGGGCACGACATCGAATGGTTGATGGTGATTGATTTAAAGGAAAACCTCTCACAGGTAATTTACATGTGAAAATAGCACGCAGGTTGAATATTTCTTTTCGTCCTTCCTGCTAATCTCTGACCCGACATGCTTTATCTAGGATGAAAGCTACCAGCTTTGGCTACGGAAGACAAATGACACCCACCAACATGTGTGTGCATGTTAGAAATAAATTTTCTCGCTGAAGGATGGATAAAAGGATTTTTTGTTAGGAAAAAAAAGAGGGATTTAATAAATTGCCTTCATAGATACACAGTCACATAAAATATTGTTCAAGGATAATGCATTTTGCTTTTCAGCTTGAAAGATAAATGCATGATGGTGAGAGGCATTATGAGATCTTCTTTTTTTTTTAAAAAAAAAAAGGGTAGTGCGAGTGGTGTTAAATTTTAGAACAAAAAAAGGATGGCGAGGCGTGGCAAAATGTTCATTACATCCTTTGACTTAGTGTTGGCTATGAGTAAGTCTATTTTTGTGGAGATAAAAGTAGACATTTGTAGTCCCTTACGCAGTTGGAGTTGCTTCCTGATTCGAGTATTAACCATAATCATGAATGTATGGCAATGGGAGAAATTAAACCATCAGGACATGTATGTATATGTAGGCTAGGGCCTACATTTTCCCAACCACTCGTGTAGCGCGTGTTACATTTTTCACACGAATGAGGGGATCAACATACTTTTAACGCTTAATCCAAAAGGAGTAATTAAAAAGCTTCTTATGGCAGATATTACTATCGAATGTTTGTCAGACAAAGATGGCACGTGAAAAAACCAACATCGTCCTTAAGATCAAAAGAAACTGCCTCAAAAAAATATCCTTGAAGTGCATAAAATCGCCATCATTCTGCTCGGTTGGTTTAAACACCAATAAACGAGTGATTGAAGCACACAAAACCTGAGTTTCAAGTCATGGCACAAATATCTTTGTCTCCTGCTTCGTCCCTTACAAGCTTCGGGCTTCACAAGCTAAATAGGTAACGATGAAAAGGTAGATACGCCAGCCTAATGTTTTGGGGAAAAATCATACACTAACCTGTAACCACCTACGTAAAGATCTGAATCCTTAGAATCCCAGGAGCAATCTTAGACAGGATACGGTAGCAGAGTGTGTAAAATGTTTGCTGCCAGTTGTCAGATTTAGATTTAGCCAAAGGATGGCGTGTAGAATGAACATATAAAAGCAGTATAAATAAAGTGAAGAGTTTGGGCGATTCTGTGACATTTTAGGAGTCACAAATAACAACTGTTACTCAAGGTTTTAGTTTGTTTTAAATTAATTAATTGTATTTAATTTTAAATCCGCGCAAAGTGCCATTTTATGACCGTTCTCTACGATTATTGTGACATTTTTGCACCACAGTCGTAAATCTGAAATTGATTTAATCACTAGACTGAAACTACGTATGCTATTTATGCAATAAATTCAACCTTAAATCGTAAATATCGCTCCGACTTATACATTATTATCCTGAATAACGTTAATGCGGCCATTTGTTTGGTAATTTATAGCAAATCGCATCAAGAAATCCAATCACAATCAGAGTAATCAGATTAAGTGCTTAATATATTCCAGCAAATTGTACCATTTTACTACTAATGAGAATGTTCTGCTAATAAAATTATCACCAAACACTTCCCACACACACACATAGAGCACAATTAAATCGAGAGAGAGAGAGAGTCCTTAAATACTTGAATTAAATAAACTCATTATCCTCACACAGCATACTGGCCGCCGCAGCAACTTGAATTTAATATTCATAATCCTCTCCTTATGCCGGACGTGTACTTATAAATAACAAAGGAATCTCCAGGACCACAGTCGGGATCCACTGAAAAATACATACTCGTACTCGTACACCGCCTCCCTTCCGTTGTCGTTTGGTGCATTTTAATTTATTCTCATATTTAATTATCCATCGACATCGAAGGCATATTAATGTCATGGAAAAAAAATTAATTCCGATAGGGCGCACTTCCACTTCCACTTGTGCTTGCAAGAGCGTACTGGAAATTAAAATTAATGACGTAAATGTATACACGCGTTGTACATCATGGTTACATGGAGAATTCAATGTGTACTACCAGTCGAAAGAGTGATTTTCAATTCCAATTAATTTACGGATATATCGCGCTCTTATTTCTCATACGCCCTACATGCACACACCCAGGGAGATAGAATTCGAGCTACAATTAGGGTAATCTGTTATTGAGAGTATCAGATGCAGGAGACCCAATCAGAATTTAGTCATGATCCACCACCTTTTTCGTCCTCTTTAATCCTCCTCCGCCTCCACCACCAATCCACACTTCCTGCAACGCTGTATATATCAGTGTCAACCATGTCCTTGTCGAATATTGTGATTGATTGACTTTGGAATATTTGCATTCTGTGACTAATCGAATATCTTGTTATTCTATGTTTTCTTTCTAATTCCAGCAAAAATTATATTATTCTACATTATATTCTATGCGGCGTTAGCTGGTTTTTTTGCTGCCATGTTAGCTGTATTTTATCAAACATTGGAAACCGATAGGCCCAAATGGATGCTGGATGATGGTTTAATAGGCTCAAATCCTGGTAAGCTATATTTTATAACAAATGATTTCAATTTTAACAAATTTTATGGCAAACTCAAACGACGAAAAGTATGCAACGATACGCATACGAAATGGTTACCAAACACTGTTGAAGCATGGGAGAAACTGGTTCAGTTTTTTTAGTGCGAAGATTTCTCAGCGATCGCGATGGTCCCACTCGGGTGCCTCAGAACTCAACTAAACCTAGACTAACCTAACCTAAGCCATTTTGTTCCTAACGAACGCTGTAGCAAAGCCAAGTAGAGAGATGACAATGTTTCTTCGAATCAAAACGAAAATTATGGCAAAGGTTTTTTAAATGAACGTAAAGTTAAGAACGGGAGATATTGGAACTAACGACTTCATGCAGGCTTTCAGTGCCCTGGCATATTAGGCTTATTGCCAAATTTGTATCTGCTTTAGAAGGAATCTTTCTCGAAGCTTCCAGTAAATAATAACAAGACAAGCTGTGGCTAAAAACTGAAGATGATGTTCGAAAATTTTGGCTATTTAAGGTCCAAGTTAAAGGTCATAAAGTAAGTCATTTGGATAAGTTCTTATGACGGGCTTTGTGTAGCGTCTAAATTCCTTTAAGAACAACGACCACGCAATTGGCTGTCATTTTTAGCTTCCAGACTTTCTTAACTGACTTAAGCTTTTCCCTATCCGCTGTGACTCCCATTATACTTTACAGTATTTGAAGTTTGAGGGCAACATTCCAAAGGTTTTGTTGCCACTATGGGACACATCTCACTGGCGTGCCAAAATAGTCTAAGTGAAATGCTTTTTCTTGAATTTCGTGAAATTCTCTTCCTTCACAATTCTTATTCATGAACAATGCTTATTCATTAGTTGACCGTTTTATCAAATACCGAGATACACTTAAATGACACAAAACCGAGCCTTAATCCCTGACCATACTCGTAAATGTATTAATATTTATTTTACAACATCGGGACTTCTCCCCTACAACATAAATAATACACTAACCCATCAATTACCATAAAGTAAAACCAGTAATCCAAGCCCCTTAAACAAATTAAAACTAATATCCGCGCCCATGGAGAACACGAACGAATTCCATAAAAACGAGGAAAAACTCGAAAAGATACTCCCTGTTTTATCCAATTTAAATGTGATCTCCTCCCAAATTAGACGAAGAAACAAAGAGAGAGAGAGAGAGAACAGAGAACAGAAAACTAAAAAGAAGTCCACAAAATAATTTAATTAACTAATTGGATTCGATTGATTTACACAAGTACATCACGAGAACATCATAAAAACTCTTTCGGCTTACCACAGTGGCGGCAGCGGTGGCTACTTCAGTACTTTTAATAAATTGACAACTTTCGCAGCAATTAATTCCCAAAGTTGTCTACTTATGTATTCATCTGGGTGTCCCTTAGTTGCTGTTTTGTTGATGATGATGATAATGATAATGATGATGTAATCCACTTAATCGATTTTATTTTCTATCTATTTACAGGTCTTGGGTTCCGACCAATGCCCCCAGAGGAGAATGTCGAAAGTACCTTGATTTGGTATGAGTCATCGAAAGAAGACAACTACCGGTATTGGGTTGATGAGACTGCACGATTTTTAAAAAGTTAGTAGTTTTGGTTTTCCGATACTTGTTTGAAAACAAAGTTAAAATTGTTTTGTGTATTTTTTGTATACTTGCAGCATACGATGATTTACCAAAACACAATCAAGTCGCTTGTTCGTTCGAAAAGCCTCCTCCAACAGGTAGGGTGTGCGCTTCAGATCCTGAAGAATATGCCCCATGCACTGCTGCAAATAACTTTGGCTACCATCAATCCAGACCATGTATATTTTTGAAATTAAATAAGGTAAGTTCAGTCGAAATTCTTATACAAGAATATAGAGGAGTACGTTCTGATAAAGTCAAAAATAACAAATAATCCACGATGTCCTAGGGAAACCAAGGAATATTTTCAGGAAATCTCCAAGCAAGTGCTTAAGTTCGTCCTCATTTGCATCATCTGCCAGTGCCAGTAGCACAAAATGTACCGTAGACCTTTATGTACTTGATCACAGCTACTTCTAGTTCAATCTTCTTCAGAATTAGTTAACAGTGAGATTTGCAAAGCAAGGTACATAATCGAAAGAGTTCTCCAATTGTATGCTGAACATGCAAGGTATTCTGCACCTCAAATCATACTTTGGATGCTGGTTCTGGAATCGCAGTGGCGAATGCTCTCACCTGAAGACGCTATATTTCAAGCTGACTCGTCCCTAATTGGGAAACCTTTCAGAAAGAAAGGTGAATCTATTTCTAAGCTCTTCAAAATGAGGCAGATGTACAGATCTGCGAAACTTAGTAAGAGACTTATAAATCACTCTTAGGGGAAATTCATTCTATCCATTTGCAAAGGACATCGTGGTGAACTGGGACAAACGTGCTAAATCAGACCATCAAAGAATAAAGGGATGTCTAGTTCTTGGGCCTTCGTGTTTATTATCCCCGAGGGTTTCCAATTTGCAAATGCAAACACCAGTCGCTAACTCTATAAACACTGAGCACTTCGTTACTGAATTTCACTAAAAAACTATGAAATTCGCTGCCAATTACGACTATGAAATCTTGGTCATAGTAACCGGCAATGTGGGACGCCATTGTGACATTAAAAATATTTCACGCATCTGTATTTTCTGAAGGCACTATCAAAGAATGATTTGATTATTCTGATTCATCAATTTCTAGAAAATCTAGCGACCATGTCCCCGTTTAACTTGAAATCTGGTGGTTGAGACGTTTGTTTGTAAAGTCATGATATCCTATCAACTGCAGTAGCAGAAAAGTTAAAAACCCGAAGGCCAACAGAGAGCTTACCGCTACCTACGAAGCTAAATGTCGAATCCTTGTTTGAAAATATGCAACACAAATGTGGGTGCAGTTTAAAATCCTTGTTGATCAATACTCTAGACCACAAATTTAACTCAATTTAAATCGGTTAAATGTTTCTCAAGGTATAAGCGTGGAAGATTGAGATTATTTACTTTACAGTGCGTGACTTGCAATTCACCATAGAACAGATATCCTCATTCTTTCGAATTTTCTGTGTACTGGTTCTAACACTGACACATATTTTCATTTAAAAATCTCTCATTTAGATCTACAACTGGATGCCAGAAGTTTACAACGATTCTAAAACTCTGCCTGCCGATATGCCCGAAGAGCTAAAACAGCACATTACCGAGAGACAAAGTTTGAGACCTCTTGAAGTGAGTATCCTATTATATCCAGTTTTAATCCTGTTTTTCATTTCTCATTGGATTTCTTTTCTTTCTTTCATTTTTTATAGACTAGCGTCGTTTGGGTGTCATGCGAAGGTGAGAACCCTGCTGATGTTGAACACATCAAATCCAGAGATTATTACCCACGAATGGGCTTCCCTGTCTATTATTTCCCATTCACAAATGTCGACGGATATATACCACCAATTGTTGCCGTTCAATTCACCGTTGAAAGTAAGTACACCCTAATAATTGAATTCTTATAAATGTCATTAAATTCGCTGTTTATTGGTTTGACAATCATACTACAGGCAGGTAGTATATAAAAACCAAAAAAAAAAAAAATAATAAAAATCAATTATTCAAGAAGAGAAGGGAACTTGTCATGACCTTAACAGTCACATACACACACGACATCCTTCGAAATCACCTAATAACATATTCAAGACCAATCAATTGCGTGTACCGCGTGCATACTAAAAATAAGGACAAAAGGCGAACCAAACGGAACCGTCCTCCTCCTGTCAGATGATCAAATATTCAATTCATGACACAGGAACGAACGAACCAAATCGAACCAACTCCCGTACGGTATCGTCCTTCACAGTTAGTTTTCGAAATGATATCACATCGAAATGGCAAGTTCAAACAATCTTATGCTGGCGGTGGATGGATGATAAATTTAATTACGTATACGCCTACGGTGTCCCTCCGGTGGATTTGTGGGTGTGAGTCTGCTTTTGGGTGTGCTAGCTTTCAAATCGATTTTTATTTCGCACGTGCCAATGAAAAATTGATCGTGAATCTGTACCGTCGTCGTATTTTTCACCCCTCTCTCTCTCTATAATTATTTTTATAATTTTTTGTCTTTGACATCTTTTTTTTGGTATTCAGTTCACGTGGTTACTTTGTTTTAACCAAGAGGCTCAGGGAAACAATCAATCATTTTAGATCGACGAGTATCGGGAAGAGAGTAATGTCAATCACATGTCATTGTGACTAACTTGTGTTTGCTTTTGTCGTAGTGATTGATGTTTAAGAAGCGATGACAGGATAGTAGTAGTTGTGTAGCTTTATGAATTTAGAAATGGAGGCGGTCTTACACGAAGGGTATTTAAAAACTTGGGACAAGTTCTCACTCGATTGGTGTTAATTATGGATGAGTACCTGATTCAAGTACTATACTTTATAAAAGTGAGGGAGCTTACCGACTGAATAGGACTTTTAAGTGAGGAGAACTAGTAATGGTGTGAAAAACGTGACCTTTTCCCATGCAATATCGACAAGCACGTAGTGAACATAAATACTAGTTTTGAGAGCTAACAATGATAGAGGAGTAGATGAGAGAAGTGTAGTTGGTGGGTTTTAGAGTTTTCCAAAATCATCTTAAGAAGCACGTTTGGAAGAAGACTTCAACTTTATTTTTTGTAGAAAGGAAACTATTACGACGACTGAAAGATACAATTCATATGATTTGACATTTAGAAATTACATGTGCGACTACACGTAATTCTCATCAGGATAATCGTTTATTCTCATCATTACATATCATAGATCGATAAGCACTGTCAAATGCAAAGGGTCACAATTATATCGATGCCCACACTACATTGGAACACCACTACCCATAAAGTGGAATAAATATAAATCCAAAGAAAATATATCAACAAATATGTTGGAATGAAGTCAAGGCAAACTTACTTAGCAGAATAATGTCGGCTAAGTACTATGATGTGAGACTATACGTCTTTTTATAGACAAAATTATGGCACTTTGGAGTTTTTTTTTTTAATGTTTCACGTGCTGGGTGGTACGTTGGGCCGTCTTTTTGAAAAAATTTCTTGCTAAGATCCATACCAAGCCAAGTATCTGAAAGACTAGATCCGAACAACCTCTGGTTGGCCTACAACCGAGTTGATGCTTTGGAAACTCGGTACATATCGACAAATTGACACACGCCTAACAAAGGCATCTCTAAACAATTTTGAGCAGTTAATAAATTTAATTTTGCAGATGCTCTCAAAGGAACCTGATGACTGTTTGAAGTGAACATTAACAACTGATGGATATTCGTTTGCAAATCTCGCCCTCTGACACAAGAGTTATTGATAACATTAAACAAACTGTGACAGCATCTATCATCTTCTTTTTTTTACATCAAAATTGTCAAAGAGAAAAAAAAGTATCACCTTCAACCATGACAACAGAAAACGTTTCTACATCGACCAGGGTATATTTGACTACGGGTTGAAGGCATTGCGTGTACATTATTGATCGGATTAAGCTCTCAGAATAACACATGACAAATTCCTTACTCGTACACTTTGTAAAAGTCGAAATGTTTGACTTACAAGAATCCAATCCAATGGGAAATTCGATCTATTTATATCCTTTTCTTTCTAATTTATCAAAGTGGCATGTACGTACGAACATATACATATGCAGACAAAGTTGAAGAACTATTTAAATTTTGAATGAAAAATCATCCTTTCTTTCTGATGTCACAAAGATGACAAATTTTTCTACCAAAACAATGGCCTCAGTCTCATAACACACTGCTCATCCTTCATCAGAGATGCCTTTGCAAGTTTGTACAGATCTCTTGCTCTCTCAAGAGGATAAGGGTTATCGTTCATCATTATCTGGGGGTGAAATTTTTTACAATTTTAAAACGGCAAATGGTACATTTAAATTTTTAATGCATTTTGCTATAAAAAATCATAACAAAAGGACGAAGATATATAATTTTTTTTTTTTTTTGTTTGCTTATGAATTCAATGGCAAAAGTGGATGACAACGACGGCGAGGAAATGGAAAATGGTTCCAGTGCTTCCTTATTCGTTTTTTTTTTGTACTCTTTATGGCATTCTTTTTTATGTCAAATGATTTCTTTTCATTTCCTCGTCCTTTTTTTTTGAAATTCTTCTCGTAATGTGTCCGGGAATCTTGAGGACGTGGAAATGCACTTAATGACTTTTGTACTAGTTTATTTTACAATAAAAAAAGAAGAGAAGTTCATTCAGCGCATTTGAAAGAGGGACGATAATGGGGTTTTGTATGCACAGTGAACGCTCTATATAGTGAACACAAGTATAGTGGACAGTCTTATATAGTGAACCCACAATTTTAATTTGTTGAGCACATATAACACGGAATGTGTTGTTTGGTTATGTTTCTTTTTGATAAATATTAGCTTCTTTTTTAGTAATCGGATAGAAAAACTGATTTTGATGAAATTTGGTTCAAGGAGTTCACGCTCGATAGAATGAATAATTTCGCCCCTAAACAGGGACCGGGTTTTTAATAGTTCACTATATCGAGCGTCGACTGTAGTTCCTTTTAAATGCTAGTAAAGAGATATGTATTTCCAATTAGAAGTGGTTTTTGAATGAGAATTAAAGAGCAGAGAAAAGGCAGAGTGCTATAAATTAAAATATTTACGAAAATCCCTTTTTTCTCTACAACTGCACCACGTCTATGTCAGAGGGAGTGCGGTGTCTTAAAAAAGTTTAAACAGATTACAATTTTTCAAAGCTATTTCAAAGTTCAGAGAGTCAGCTGCGCCACAATAACTTTCTGCGTTTAAAACTGCTAAAAAAAAATTCCCTTGTTTCTGGTTGTTTCGCAACAAATTTCCCCTTAAATCCTTTTTACAAATTGTTTCATCAACTCAGCAAAAAGTTTCTTCCAAATTGATTTCGTAATTTTTGAGTTAAAGATACACAAACAAATTCGGGTCTGGAAAAAAATTCAAACACTCTGCGTAGACTGTCAAATGGTGTCCTGTTTTCTTGTTTGTCTCAACCAACGCATGAAGATGACTACAACCAAATTAATTAGTATGCAAAGGACGACATCAAAATTTGGCAATTTTAAAATTATAACATTTTGCAACATCATTAAGAGGAAAGATTATAATTGACTTATCCCTAACGAGTGTACTATTTACATAAAATGTCTTCCACTTCCATAATGAGATGCCACACCCATTTTCTCGGTCAGTACTTTCGCCGTTGTCGGAACAGTTTTTCTATGAATAAATCTCATTACTTATTATCATGACCTCAATTTTTCTAGTCGATGGTTGCCACCACCTCAGTGTCCTCGAATTTCTAGTTTATATTGATATATCCAACCTTCATGTGACAGCAGCTGTCACCACTAAAAAATTCCCCGTTTTTATCTATCTAAATAAATACAAAAATCGAATGAACAAAGGAAGCAAATAGCGGAGAATAAGTGTGTGTTCTTTTCTAAGCAAATAAACAGACAATAATGTTGTTGGCAGGCACCCCCACAACCCCGATTATGTACACTCAGTGGGATGACGGTGACGGAACTACCCTCTAGCAGGGGGTTATTTTTTCTCCCCTGTAAAACAAATTGGGTGTCCTTTTTAACGTTTAGAGGTTTTAAAATTACTGCTTGCATACGTCTCTGTTAGCGGGTGGATGGGTGTGTGCAAGGATACGTACTTATATATGTATGTAGCTCCATCTTGTCTGTGTCATTTCTTTTACCATGTCGCCCACCCTTCATCCATCATTGCCTTAAGGACATTAGAGAGTTGAATAAAGCTCAACCATCGTGTAGTATTTTATTCCATTATTTTCACTTTGAAGGATAATAACGCCATCGTGAAGGACATCTTGAACTTTTGTCGAGGAAAGAAAAGTAGAAAAAGTAGAATGTAAGCCAATGGAAAAATAGGGGCGATAAGGAAACTTATTGCTAGTTGAGTGGTGGGAGTTTATGTGCGTGAGAAAATCTTTGGGTGTAAACGTGTTTATTAACCTCTTTAAGGACTCTTTATCAATGTTGTCAATTGTGACTTTTATAGGAAGTTCAGAAGGATATTACGATGATGGTGATTGCGGGATATACATACATACGTAGTTGATAGACGCGGGACAGCATTTATTATTCAGTTTCAAAAAATAATGAGAGTGGAACTTGGCAATCGACGTTGGGCGCCATTATTTCTTATTCATGTCACCACTCAGTATCCAGAAAAATAATGAGAACTTGTCAGTTCTTGCGTAGGTAGGTATTTAAATTGATTCGTTAAAACTGTTGACCGGTGCTCAATTTGTCAGATTTTTTTTCATTTAAAAGCCTCCTTCATTTGGGTTCCTTTCTTTCTTTTACTCAACAACAAAACATTCCTATTTTTCTTCCTAATATATTTCCTTTAATTTATTTTAAAAAAAAATAAAGAATGTCAACAAAATGAGCACACAGGCAAAGGAATTAAGAAAACGCCCAACACAGGCCAAAGGAGGCGAAAAGACACACACATTCTCAAATCATTGATTGAAAAAAAATTTTTTTTTTCATTTTCTAACTTTCTATCTACTACTCGTCTTCAATATGCATACACATCCATAGTCGTCTATACCTATATATACACACACACATAGAGAGTCGTATACTTTTCTTTTCCTTTCAAAATTTAACAGAATAGCAATGCAAAAAAAGGAAGAAATTCCAGAGATTGCATTGGAAAATTGGATTTTTTTCTCAAACTATTGAATTGAGGTTATGAATGCCATGAATTCATGAATTCGTTAAGGGAATACGGGAGTATATCGAATCGAAGACAAAATTGAATTGAAGGCAGAAAATCCTGCAGAAAAGAATGACCAGTAAGGATTTTGTATTGTACCTGTGCATATATGAGATAAAGGAAATTTTCTTCTTCAATTTTTAATTTAAAAAAGAAAATTACTTTAAATTGGAAGTTTCTGAGGTGGAAAATCTGTTTTTTTTTTTCATTGATTTTTGTCTCTTTAATTGGAATCCAAGTGAGTTTGACATGAATTGGTCTGGCATTATCGAAAATTGGCAATCAAAGAGAGAAAAGGATTAAGGATCGGGTTGACGATAATTGCAAAGGTTAAGGGTTCAGGTGGGAATGGTAATTGAATTTTGAGATGGGAAGGAGTTTGAAGGGAATTTATTGTAGTTCGTAGTTTCTAGTAGCTCAGTGGTTAGTGAGTGGGAGGTTTCTAGTTCAAACAGGCTTTTTTCCGATCCCGCATCTGATCTGACTTATCATTTTTAAAGTAGATCAACCTTCATCTTAAGTTCAGTTAAATAGAACTTAGGGCCAAGAGAGTGATTTTAAGCTTATTTGCCTCTGCTTCCTAGTGGCTACATTTGTACGGGGCAGAAGATGAAAAATGAATTCAAAAAAAAAAATAGACTACACCCAAACTTAAGAAAAAAATTAGAAAGAAAGTAGAAGAAGATACGCTAGGAATTGGCATTGTGAAACAGTGTTATGTAGTTTGGAAAACCGCAAGATTCACAACAACTTGAATATTAAAAAAGGAATTCGGGTCCCTGCCGAATGCTTAATCACGTATTGCCATACCTAACTACATCATAACGTCAGATAGACTGGAAATAAGACCTAGAGGAGAATCGTAAAATGTGTACCTGCTCTTCCGTCTCCAAATTTCTGATAACAAAATAAGAAATGCTTTAACCCTGATTAGAAAATTCACTTATTTCAAAGGAGTCAGTGAGCGAACGCAGCACTATTGTACTAAAAGTTTATACTACTGAACTCAGCAGGACATAATAAAAATTTCATAGCAGAGATAAATATGTACATATGTACACCCTTTAGGCATTTTCTAACTCGATTCAGAGACTATTTTTCCCTTGTATTTGAAACCAAAACCTTAAGTCTTTAAATTGTTTTTTTTGCTACGACTCTGAAAAGACTGACTGACGCATGAATGTCTGAGTGAGTAGATTTTTGTAAAGCAGACACATTGCAACTTAAAAAATCGAACGGGTACTTTGATTTCCTTTAGAAAACTAATAATCGGATCTATCTAGTCTCTTGTCTAACTGGTAGGTTTCCAGAGAGCTTACTCTGCAGCGGGTCATTGCTCTAAAATTTCAAAAAGCAGTAAGTCTACCGTTTGCCCAACTCTTTGTAAGATTTTCGTTAAAGTCTCTTTCTCGTTAAAAAAAAAAAGCTAATACGCGACACAATGGATTTGTTCAACCTATGACCGTGTCGATATGACCACCAGACCCTATTGACAATGTGAGAGATCCGGTCGTGCTATTCAATTGAAAAATGCTTGACTTTCCTTAACAATGTCAAGCATGATACAATTTTTCAACCAAAAAGGAGTCGGTCCTTTAAATGCATAAGTCATGGTTGCTTTGTAGAACACACTTCTAAAACGTCTTACATGCACATGCAAAATTCAGACGCTTTCCAAGACTGATGAACTGAGTAAGGCTGATGTCTCAATACATTGTTATAATCCTTGTGATTATCTATACTAACCAAAAAAAATGTTTTATCCGCATAGACCTCGGTGGAAAAACAACCAGAGGTTGGCCTTCATTATCGAACGTATGCTTTAGAATTTTGAGGTTCTTTTGCTGAATTTACTCGTATACCCATTAACTTTTATTTACAATAAATCCAGCAGGAAAAAAAATTCCAACACACCATCATCATTGTTTTCTCGTGAATTACCCAACACTTATCCTAATGAATTCATCCATTTCATAAAGGGAGAGAGGCGAAAAAATATCCTTCAGTCATTTATTCACACACGCTTTTCTCTCAAATTGAAATGGAATTTAAAAAAAAAAATCCAAAGAATAATAAAAGGCTCCAAATCACCTGCAATAAAAACACATTCTCATCATTTTATTGGCAAAACATGCGAACATTCCGTTCTACCATCATTTCTACAAAAATGAAAAAAAAAAAACCGAACGGAAATACTCTACAACTGGTAGACGACGAAATGATAAAAAGAAGCAAAAATGAAGAAAGGACGAAAAATAAAAATCGATTTTTTTTTCTTATTTTTTTGAAATTTTCCATGTCTGCTGCGAGAGTATATCCGCCCAGAACTCACATTTGGCATTTGAAATGAAAATCGTTATTTCTCTTCCTTTCGCCCATACCCCCACCCACTCTTACGATATGGAGGCCAGCACATTTATGAAGGCATCCAAGGTATGGTTTTATCGTATGTATATAAGGATATGAATGTATAAATGTCACATCAAAAATTGTTTGATGGGCTTTTCCCCAATTTCTACACCACTATCGTTTTGATCCCTCAACCGAGAGCGAAACTCCACACTCTGGCGGCAGTAGCAACAACAAAAACCTGGCCAAGTACAAATCGGGGTGGCTTTTAATGAAATTCCGTTAAAGTGATAGTAGTATGTACCAGCGGCACCCTCCTCATGGATGTTGGGCTGAGTTAAAAGCATATCTACACAGGATGTACATACATCCATCGAGTATCACTATGTATCTGTCATGTACGAGTACACAGTGCGTTGCCTAGAAACACGAAAAGTCCTTTCAACGAATGTGTTTACCTATCGATGCATAACTTTTAACGTTACACGTAGATTTAACTGAAAATACATACGTACTCGTATCTATTCAGCCCTTTGGGGATGGTGGAGAAGCAGAAAATAGACTTGTTTCTCCTTCTCTCTGATCGAATTAGTTTCCCTTTACTATTGTGTCAACAAAGTGTCTAAAAAGAAAAGTTTCTTTCAAGAAAAGTTCGATGGAAGGAAGCTAGAACAAGAGCCCGTTTAAAGTGCTACCTCCTTCCACTTAGAGTGTCACGAAAATGAGCAATAAAATACATGATACACATAAAATACCCCATTATGCAATCAAGAACAGCAACAACACACCGAGAAGAACAAATGCCATGACTAAGGCGAATGTGAGCGCAAAAATTAGTCATCCACTATCTGACAGAGTAGAATTGGCAGTTAAGGACCTGCTTTCTGCCGCAGTTGGCAGTTAATTTTTTTTTTCTTGGATTCTCTGTGTTTGTAGGGCAGGCTTATTTTTGGCAAAAGGTCAAATAAATTGCAGGATGTGTATTTATGGGTGGTGTTTTCTTTTCTTTTCTTGCTTTCATTACTTTCTCTTGCGGGTTTTTTTTGGAATGTGTCAATATTCTCAGGGTTTTTCGGCTGTTGCCAGGATGTCTAGAAGTGGTGCAAAGGCGAGGGGTAGAATGTATTTAGCTCAAGGAGGAAATTAGGTTTTTTTTTCTTTTATGTTTTAGCTAATTCGACTTAAGATGAGAAAAAATGTTTTCATTAAGTTTCGGAGGGGGAGGCATCAAGGTTTTTTGGAGCAAAACAAAATACGTAAGGATATGACTTAATGGATACATTTTGGAATCATTAAAGAAATTTATTCTGATGTTGCCAGTTCTGAGTGTAATTCTGTCTGACTATCTATCGACTAGGAAAGGTTAAAAGATAAATGAAAAAGCTTTTAGCTCAGGTTTCACTTCATGGAGGTCGAATTTCGTAAAAAAAAATCATTAAAGCATCAGTGTACAGCAATATCAAAACAGAGTTTAAAGTTTTTCGGCTCAGGAGTTTCGAAAATCCGGTGATTTGACTTTGAAACAGACAGAAAACTTAGCAAATCTCAGTCTATACAGTAAGTGCTTTTCACTCTTCCACTTCAGGTCGTGCCTTTTTAAACCTGTCGTAAAACATGGCATGCACTTGCATAGAGGCGGTATGGAAGGGAATAAGGTTGCAGATAAACTCGTCAGATGCGATTCTCTATCACAATTCCCAGCTCGTCTAACCTCTATACTCCCACTATCTTAACCTTGCTGTTGCTGGACAGCTGCAGAGGAAGTGCTCTACATCTTTCTCTTCGTCCTCACAATTGACAAAGATTGTTGTTTCAACCAGCCCGAGCCTAAATAATTTTTATTGAGATTGATATGCCCTGTTATACTTGTATGTAAGACCCAACAACAGTATCATCTCTGTACTTTGAATCGATTGGAAGTCCAAAGGTACGAGGACGAGTAAAGAGCTCTGCGATAGATACACTCAGTAGAAGACTTCCCCATTAAACTTCGTTAGTAAAAGCTTTGGAATAGACAGCGAGAAATGCTCAAGAAATTCTGTGAATCACTTAGCGAAATCAACAGATGCAAATTAGAATAGTCTCCAGACAACTGCAAGGTGGATGAGCTATCAGACCAGACTCCGAGATCATTTGAAAATTTAGGAACAATATATGATACACAGTTGGAACCCTCAATGGGAATACCTTCTAACGACTCCTGTAGAAGCTGTCGAAGCAAGGACGAGCAATAAATTCATTTTCTATGTATTCATCCTGTTCTATCCACTTTGAGAAAGAAACCAATGATCTAGTATTTCTATAACGACCTCAAAGACTAATGAGGGCTCCATTTTTTGTAGATTAGGAACTTTGCTCTTCGGTTGAAATATGTAGCTTAAATAACGAGAGACTAATTTACCACTTAAATCTTACTACTCCGTCACAGTATTAAAAAAAAACGACTGTGGGTGGCCCCGGTTTCTTTAACTAATGGTTTCTTATCATGTACTAATAGCTAGTCTTTGCCGTTGCAACAGTACAACGAGGACTCAAGATTTATTAACAAAAACTTACAACACTAAAATAATCATTCAGTTCTCAGTTTTAACATTTTCTTCATTTCTTTCTTATTCCAGCTGGTGTCCTAATCAACATTGAATGCAAAGCTTGGGCACGCAACATCCATCATGATCGTTCCGAGAGGAGAGGATCCGTCCATTTCGAATTGATGGTTGATTAAGAAATGGCAGTCTAACATCTAAAACAGTTTTAAACAAACAAAACAAAAGTAAAAACCCTAATTTAAAAAAAAAACACACACAATACCAACAAAAAGAAAAAAGTAAACAATTCAAGACAAAAAAGATTTAAACAGTATAAACCCCATTTATTTAAAGAAAAAGAAAAAAATTGCAACCAATTTTAATTTTAGAGTTGAATATTTAAAATAAATGAAAAGAGATAAAAAAATAAGTACTATACTGCAGCAAAACATACGGAAAAAAAACACTAATAAGCCCGATAATTAATAATAAAAATAAATAAATAATAATAAATCGAAAATCAGCGCAGCGAAGAAAAAAAAAACAATTTTAAATAAAAAAATACACTGTACTTAATTAAAAAAAAAAAAACAAATAAGGACAAAAGCAAAACAGCATCATACAGCAAGCATAGTGATCCTGTAACTTAATTATTAATTTTTAACCCTATAAGTTTAATCCATAGAGACATACACACAACAAATACAAGCGGATAAAACTAAAACAAACAAATTATAGTGAAATTGTACTCACCTTTCTCAAAAACAAAACAAAAATAAAAACTTATATGTAAGACAAAATATTTAAATATTTAAAAAATAAAAACAAAAAACTAATGATACATAACAATTTTTTTCTGTTCTTCTATTAATTTATTCCCTCTCCCCCCAAAAAGAAAACCCCTATCCTCACCCATTTCCCATGTATTAAAAACGAAACAGAAATAAATTAATTGTTCCTGCACACCGCTTCCACCATAAGAAATGCAAAAATAAAACCACCACCACCAACAATGAAAAAAAAAAAAAATAATAATTATATAGGTATAAATAAATAAATAAATTATTAAATTAAAAATAAAAAATATAAATGAAACACCTCCCACTTTTCCCCTTCCTCGCCTCCTTTTTTCCATCCACTTAGAAGGTAAAAAAAAGAAAGATGAATAAATTACACTTTAATTTTAAGCAGTTAGCTTTTAAGAGAAAAAACAGAATAATATTTAAAAACTTGTAAAATTAAGTTTAAGTAAATATATAAAAAAAAATTTAGAAGAATAAAACAAATTAAAAAACAAAAAACAACAACATATACATAAAATTCATATAAATTATAGTAAAAGAAAAAAACAACAACAAATTACACCGAATAAGTGTTAAATTATTTTTAATTTTCCATATTAATACAACAAGATACTGCTTTGATTTAGATTAATAAAATATAAATAAAAAAAAACTTTACCAACCGAAAACTGCTTTCATGGATTTTTAAACTAACAAAATTTTTAAAATATACTTTCTCATTTCCATTTTAAATCCCATTTTATTTTTGTATCATAAAAAAAAAAATAGAAAATCTATATATAATGCCCGCAAAAATTCGCAAAATGTGTTTTTTTTTTCAAAGGAAAATAATTATTTCTAGAACATAAACATTAAACGCAGCATGTTCTATAGAAAAATTAAAGAAAAACAAAAAAATTCTTCGTACATTATAAATAAATTTTAAATAAAACAACAAGAAAAAAATATAGTACTAAATATAGTTATTAAATTAAAAAAAAAAAATAATAATAATAATAAAAAAAAGATCTGTAGAGCAGGTTATTTATTAAATAATTATAAAGAAAAAAAAAAAAACAATTTTAATCAACTTTTAGATAAAACAATGAAAAATGAAAAAAATAATATTTAAGAGGCAGATTAAGAAACAAATTCATTTTCTCATTTGTTGTTAACTTCTTGTTTGTTTTTTTCTCATTTCTTTCGAATATGTTTCCCCCCAAACCGCATTGTTTATAAAATAAGAAAAAAAAAACTTACATAAGTGGCTAAATGAATACTTTATAAAACATTCTTATACAAGAAAAAAAAATGTGTAGCTTTTTTGTTTAGGTTAAAACAAAAACAATAAAAAAAAAAAAACAAAATGAATAAAAATTTAATTTATGTTAACATTTTTTTGTTAGCTTTTAGTGTTCATAGATTTAACAATAAAAGAACAACAAATTTAAATTTTAAAAATAAAAATTTACCATAAAAAACCAACAAAACCAAAAACGTAAATTCTTTTTAAATAAAAAAGTTAAAAGATAAAACAGAAACGAAAGCAATTAAACCTTTGCTTTTGACGGATATAGTTAAAAAATAGAATAAAAAAAAAACAAATATTTATGTATATTTGAAATTTAACATAAAATATATATAAATATAGACGTTTGCGTGTGTTGCTCGCTCGATGTGGGGAGAATGATTTCTTGTGTGATATAAGTGTGTGCATGCCTAGTTGTGCGCACATTTTACAAATCATTCTCGATTTTAATTTTTTTCGTTATAATACTGTCTGTCATCTTTTTGAGTTTTTGCTTCTCTCAAAAACGTTCGGTACAGCTTTGTGCCGTGGTATGTGTACTTCGTTGGGGTCTACTTGGCATGCATGGAGATTCTTTGAAACGGAAGCGCGATGGTAGATGCCAGTTTGGTGTTTTTGTTTGAATACTATTGATATTTGGGACTCAGAAATTCTTCTAGAAGAGAAGAAGGAGGTACTAAAAGTACCGGACTACGGTTCGATAGAAATCAGTGACGCAAAAGCAAAGTTCGAAGCAGAATTGCGTGGCCTTAGATAGGCAATGGGGTTCAAGGTCCAAGTGGTTAAGAGATACATATATTAACCAAAAGAAACCATTACGAGTTTCTTCACACAGTAATGTTGCCAGAGATTCGTCAGAATAGCTTTACATAAAAGCACAGCCAGATACCTCAGTTGAATAAATAATACCTTCGAATCCATTTAACAGATGCAGGGCTCCCAAAATGCTCCTTTGTGCCTATTTGAGTTTATGTAGAAAACACATGAGGAAAGAAACGCAAAATCTACCGTCTAAAATTGTCCGCCTACTGTTTGGCAATTTTAAACATTGTGGGCGTCCAGCTTTTCTTTTCTTTCTCTTTCTGACAGTCTTTTGGTTCAAAGTCATCGTTGTGTACAACAGCAGTTAGATCACGTCCACGTAGTTCAGATGTTTGAAGTACAATGTCGGTATACACTGAATTCTAGGGCTTTTTTTTATGCCAGGACCAAACAGGCTGATCTGATCTAATCTGACAAAGCGGGGACATTTATGCTCCAAAATACAAAACCAGTAACGTTGACGTTCTGACGACGTTCTTCGTTCATCAATTTACTGGAAACCTTCTATTCGCCCTTCTGTGCGGCAAACTTCGTCTTCTCTATCTTTGCGAGAGATAGGCTTGTCCATGAAATCCATATTTCAGGATTTTTTGCATAAAATGAATGGAGTCCATATCTTTTTCATTACTCGATTCTTCTTCAAAAGGATGCTAAAAGTTTAGCGATTCCGAACAGATGAACTCTGATATTGTAAGGATATCTGAGTCAAATGAGGATATTTCGTATATTTCTTTGAAGAATTATGAAATACTTAAGCTGTTTTTACATCTACAGGAATCTATAGAAGGTAAACATACTGAACACGTTTAGTTCTTTGCCCAAACTGGTTGCTTTGAGGAATTTCTAACTTGAGTTAGTCCACCAGAATTTGCAATGAGGCCTGTGATATCTCTGTTTCAGAACTCTACTAAACTTATCGAAACCTTCCCTTGTCAATTGCCGATTTTCTTTCTTGCAAGGATCTCTTAATGTTCTCGAAAAGCATGGCATAAGATCGTAGAATCAATAATGCTTCTCATTGCCTGACAAGTGAAAGTGGCAAACACTTCCGAGTGAAACAATTGGGATCGAACTTTGTGCCGAAGTTGCTCACATGTCTTAATGCTGCTATTGACGATTCTTTATAGGGAGACCTGCAAGGATAATTGCTTAACCGATAATGAACCTCAACGGTTATAATTCCATAACAAGCTTTTCAATTCAAATCCTTTTTGTAGTTCTTTAACGAAGACCTTGGGCAAAATCCTATTTAGCGAGTTTTATAAAAACCAATAGATGTGAAAAGTATTCACTTGAAGCCAATTTACCCAAAAGATTTAGGCTAGTAGAAGTGATACATTTTTCTTTAATGAATGTGTGATGGAGCTCTAAGCCTTTATTTTGACTAATTCATCTTTAGTCATCCATACAAAAGCTCACTGGAAAGAGTAAATGAATTTTAATTTGTTCACTACTGACACTGGCGGGATGAAAAACCACTCTTATCGTACCAAAACTCACTGTAGGGAGGTTCATATCGCTAACACATGCATGGCTTTTAGTTGCTAGACGTGTCTAAGTGATGTTTCAGCACAGAATATGTGTAAAAAGGGTTTTGAAAAGGAATTATCTTTCTAGACCACCCCAAATCATCATCCTAATATCATTCATTCCCATACAGAATGATCCTCAAAGCAGCTTCTGACAATTTCTAACTCTTGCTCTGCCTAAACTGCCAAATAAATACAAAGCCAGAAAAAAAATAATAAAAATACAATTCTCGCACAATAACACTGCAAGGCATTGTACGTGTACGTTTCAAATAAACAAGGAACAAGTTGTTGATAATACATAACCTCGGAATATTGTCAGAAGAAAATTAAACAAACATTCTCCACAAAACAGAAAAGTTCCTCAAATCTTCCGCTCAATAGGGGAGTAAATATCCCAACCCCCATCAAAGAATCCATCCCACGCATGACCTTGACCCCATTTCAATCCTTCATCATCTACTCTATATGAATTCTTGTTCTTGCGCAATGACCAAATATTAGAAATATCTTCTTCAACCGACACACACTCACACAATCATAGCGCACTTCCTATTTTTCCCCCCCCCACCCTATATAACCTTCTTTTATGCTTCACTTTTTCAGTTATTATTTTATAGAAAATTTGTAAGAAAAAAACATTTACAAAAAAAACACGATGTAAGCTTTATTTCTTAATATTTAAGTAAGAAAAAATAAACATCGTTAAAAGCAAAATAAAATAACAACATTTGCATAAATTAAAGCAAAAAAAAAATGAAATGAAAACAAAATAACAACAAGAAATATATAGTAAATGTATCATTGTTAAATTTATATATATATATGGTTTTTAAGGAGTCTTTAATAATAATTAAAAAACAGAAACAAAAATAATAACGATCGCTATGCTGATAAATTATGTAATTATATACATATATGTATTTAAAAAAAAAAAAAAAAAGGTAAATGAATTGTGTGTTTTTGCATTATAAAATTAAAACAAAACTGAGAATGGATAAAAAAAAAGGAAGACAATTTAATAATACATAGTACACATGCCTATTAGTGTTGTTAAGTACTAGCAATTTATTAATTAAAGAATAAAAATAATAAATTCTAATTTTAAATGAATCAAATGAATGAATTAACACGAAAATGCTGTGCTTGATGGAAGAGAAAAAGGAATTATAAATCAATAAAAAGAAAAAAAATATATAAAAATGGGGAATGTATGTACATTTAAAAGAATAATAAAATTTCCGTTGGTTAATTTCATATACCGAACTTTAAATTTAATATATCATCGAAACGGAAGTATAACGTTCGATTGTTTTGAATGGATTTACTAAGAAAAAAATGGCGAATGGATTTTCCGTTGATATGCTTTTCATCAAAATTTCCTTTTCTTTTTCGTTAAAGAAAATATTTAAATAATACATATAAATAAATGAATTAAAAAAAAACAAAAATAAAATGTGTATATTCCATTCACTGCCCAGAATTAAGAAAAAAACAAAAAAATAAATAAATAAATATCTAAATAAAAAGAAAATTTAAAATAAATACATAACAAAACGACAACAGCTATTTTCGCGAGTTTTTAACAAATAAAACAAATCGAATGATGAAGCAAACAAAAAGTGAAAACACTGACATTGAACAACAAACAACACAAGTTCTCGAGAATACTTTTCTATTTTGAAAAGTTCATCTGACACAAAACAAAAAAATACAAAAAAAAAATCTTTCTAACATTTTTATTCCTTCACTTAGTTTTATAAACAAATTTAAAGGGCAAAACAATTTTCTAAAAATCAGTTTATTTCTTTCTGATAAATGATGTAAAAAAATATATTACATATTAAACTAACGAAAACGTTCTTTTATTTATTTTTAATACATGAACAAAAATGTTCTTATATAAATATAAATTTTTAAAGAAAAAAAATCTTCAGTAAAAAATAATGCAAACTTTTTAATTTTTTAGTTAGTTTAAATTCGTAAATTTCCTTTCGTATTAAAAATAAAAACAAATTTAAACAGCAAACAAAAAAATATATATATATAAATAAAAGTATATACATATATGCATATGTATATGTACATGTTAAGTTTAAAGAGGAGAAATAAAATAATAGTAGTTTAAAAATTCTATCAAATATTTAATAATATATAAGCGAAAGAGCAACAAGCCAAAACCGCTGTAGAAAACAAAAATAAAACAAAGCAAACAAAAGAGCATTCGAATAAATTTTTAAACATTTATTTCCTTTTTTTTGTTCCTTTTTAAATTCAAATTTTATTAGAAACAAAAAAAAAACTTACAAAAAAAATATAACGAAAATCACTGCAGCTTTTTTTGCATTTTAAATTAATAGAAATAATTTTTTTCTTCAGTTATTTTTAAATAAATAAATAAAAAACAAATCCACCTTTAAAAATCAAGAAAGAAAGTAATTATTCCAAAGAACAGAGCTAAAAATATACATAAAATAAAAAACCAAAAAGCTTTGAAAAGTGCTTAGAATAAACAAAAAAGAAAAAAAAAACAATAAGGAACCCACTCTACACGATGATCCTTTGCTAAGAACAAAAAAAAAAATATGAAAATAAACGAAAAAAAAACAACCAAAACTAGTATGCAAACGCAAAATAATAAAAGAAAAACAAGAAGAAGAACAGAGAAAGACAAGAAGAATTTCTTTATTTTTCCTATGCCACCATCAATTCAATTCTATGTTAGAGATTGTTTAATAAAAACAAGTAAATGAGGAAAAATTATTGAGAAATAAAAATTAACAAAAATTTAACAAATTTTGTGCGTTTCATTGCCCATTGATGGATTGCCTGTCTGTGGGCGTTTAGAATTAGTGCAGATTTCTTTCAGAGATTTGAAATTTTAAGTAAAGTTGCTGTTCACATGTCAATACTCTGATCAGAGTTAGAGAGAAATCCGCATCTATGGAAAATGTTCTAAATCAACCAACTTACCATGCAGCAAAAAAAAAACTATCCTTAGAAGCCGTCCCCCATGCCAACCGTTGCTGGTCTTCCCAAGACAAGGAGTCAATTCATTTTTCTATCCATAAAAAATGATTTTAATTCGTAGTAGACCCCCGTCGGCAGTATAGAACACTTTCATACAGCAAACACCTCGACATCGCACTCCATACAAACTAGAAAAGCAACAACACACCTACCTGGACCTTATTAAACCGCCTAAACATTCAGAGAACTACGAAGTTTACAAATAAAAATGTTTTATGAAATCTCCAACGGACACAAAGTTATGAATTGGAATCGAGTTTTCACCGATGGAACCAAAAACGACACTGAAACTTTGGCCAGGTCGACTTCCATATTCTCTGCTTAAGCTCTAGCAATCTTCTAAGCTACCAAACTTGCAACAAATAATAAAGCACTTATTTTTTTTTGCAGATGCTAAGAGCCTCTTATTGCCTTTCATACACACAACAATAAGGACATAAATAAGGTACTGCAAAGGTTCTGGGACATGAAACGAACAAATTAAAGGAAGCAATACACTCGCCATGACTCCACTATTAATCCAAAAGCAGTAAACAAGTTGTGCAAATAGCATGGTAAATGGCTTTAAACGACTTCACTCGGGACACACAAATATCATCCAAAACCATTGAATAGCGAAGACCTAGCTAGCAACCTGTCACCTATGCAATAATAAAGAAGTTCTCTGATTGTAATAAGATTAGCCCTAAGGATAGCCTATCAAGGAGAAACATTTCATAAGCAGCATAGGGATTTCCAATGCATCAGCTCAAGAAAGAAGTATGGGTCAGATGCGTCCGAATTTTTTTATTTCCGAAGCAAATAGGCTGCTGTGGGTGCGTTGGACTACTGCGGAGAATGTTTGACATTCGAATCTAAGAAAAAGAGCAACCACTTTTTCTACGGTTCTATATCCGAGGTAGTAACTCTTCTCAATCACGCCTTTTGAACATGGCATTTAATGTAGGTTCCCTCATTCGTGCGTAAATGTAACACGTGCAATACGAGTGGTTGGAAGAAGATAGGCCCTTGGTCCTAAAAGGTGCTATTTGTGGAATAACCCGGTGTCCGTCTGCCACGCGCAGACTCAAACCATTTAAGCTGAAAGTTAGAATGAAAAAAGGGGGAAAGATACTTTTTTGGAGAAACCCCAGGGAGAACTCACCCCACGAAGTATATATTTTTACCCCCTGACACGCGACATATCAAATAGGACTCAAAGCATCTTACTACCAAATTGCATTTGCTTCCCAGAAAATATATGCATTGAAGGTTTCTGTCTCCAGCAATTCTGCAGACATCTCGTCTTGGGGCGGTAACTCATTGTTAGGTTCGCCTCTTCCGAAGGAAGATTTAAAAAAAGCATATCAATGTCTAAATAAAAATGTTTTCTGATTAAGTTCACTGGACAAAAATGATAAACTGTCGTCTATGAGACATCCTGCAATATCTCATGACGTTACCTGTCTTGATCATCTGATCTGTTAACACAATTTCGTGTACGACTTAAATAAACGTCTGTCAATAAAGGATTTACTCCAAAATATCAAATTCCACAATCACCTAACAATTCCTGAAAATGTTTTACTACTCGTACTTGAAAAATTAGAATTTTTACATTATTTAATCCGAGGTTTCATAAAATCGTTCGCCTCAAATACCTTTCCTGGACATTCACATTCATTCAAGACTTGGTACCACTTTTCATCACCTCAATACTCTGCCATCTATATGCGACACTGAGCAACTCATTGAAATACAGCAGCTGCTGTCAGATAGGGGTTGTTATCTGTCAGCAGAAGCCATAACTGAAGTCATATGACGCCGCAGAGAAGGAAGCTCCTAAGACACCCCATTAGTTGAAAAGAGACAACCATACACAAAGTTACCTCGGTTTTATTTTTCCTTGATTTCTTTTTGCTGTCGATTTTTCTGTCTACTCACATAACAGCTGTTTCACACCATTTGCCGTAGTCGCTCATCGTTTTGCCAGCCATTCGTAGTTTAATTAACGCGGCGTTCGTTTGTTGTGCGCAGAACCAAATTTTTCAAGAAAAATAAACCCAAAAGGGAACAGAAATTCCGCAACAAAGGTGAAAATCAGCACGCAAATAGCTAATTTTCTCCATCATTCGTCATAATTTACAAGTGATTTTCGTGTTTTTTTTTCCAGAATTTTCAGCGCAATCCCGTGAGGAGTGTGAAATTGTTAAAAGAAAATCAACAAGAAAGCCGTAAAATTCCAAACAATCTTCTGCTGCTGTTTGCTGCTTCACTGCAAAAATGTTTCGTAATAAATTGATTGTAATTTGCCTGCTTGTTGCTGGGGGCTCTCTCATTTGTGGTAAGTACTGTAATTGCTAGGAAATACCTTTAAGAAAACCCCCCTATTTCTATTATTTAATTTGCCATTTCAACTAAATAATGGGGGGCGGCTGGCAGTCAAGACCAAAACGGCCCCCATCCATAGCCAATGTCGTTGTGTTTACATTTTACGCATTTAAAAACAAAAAAAGTTCTAAAAATACTCAAAAATACGGTGGGTTTTTTCGACAACAAAGAAAACGAGTTGAAAAGATAAAAATTCGTTTCGAAAACATGAACAAAATGGGAAATGAGTACAGAAATTAAATAAAAAAACACGTCTGCTGTTCGATTAGCTTTTTCCAGCAAAAGTTAATGACGCATAAGTCTTGTCTAATCGCTTCTAGGGTACTTTGCCTCCTTCTTTTCTGCTGGCATATTGTTGTGTTACTTTTCAAGGAACCGGCATCGAATATTCTCTTTTATGTTCCACATTTCCTGCATTTACTTGGGGAATATTTATTTTCTCTGCTAACAATCTCAGAGGTCATATAAATTATGAATTGCTCAACAAATTTCATTTGTCCACTCCCATTTGTTGTGCGTCCTATGATGGTGGTTGACATTCTAGGAATGTTTTCTAAACAATGCACCCCTAGTACTGCCCAGTAACTTTCCATATTTATTTTCATGCAACCAACCAGCAGTGATAATTGATTCCTTCAGCATTGTTGCAATTTGTACTGAGAATTCTAGGAATGATCGAAGAGAAATTGCCACGTTTTTCGAATTGTTTGCATGTCCACTTATCGGAGAATGTGTTCCTTCTATAAAAAGGAAAAAACCTACTCATATTAATATTTATCGATAAGGGCCCTATCACTCGCTTTAGTTATTCGCCCAAATTTGCAGCAGCAGCTATAAACAGGGCAATAAAAATTGAGACAATGTTGGTTAGACTAAAATGTTATCTTGGTAAACAGCAAAGACGTAATAGAGACGCCTATCTGAGTAAATAAAAAAAACTATTTTTAGTTTCATCTTTGAGACATTTTAGCCTCGATATTTACGGCTTTTTGCACAGCATCATGCAATAAAAGTGAATTATTCTAAACATTTTCTGCACACGAACCCGGTCGTTATCTAAAACCATATGATCGTTGTTCTTGCACACGATACGTTGACACACACGATTAAGCTGCCAACCAATCATTGCTTTGATTATCAACTCTGGTTCCACAACATGAATCATAATTCGGAATTTGGAACTCTCCTCAAATTGCACAATTGAGGGCAACAGCATTACATTCATGTAATCCCAACTGCTGGTCATGCAAAGATGAGCGATGTTCCTTTATACCTGTGCGTATACATTTATTTAAGTTTGAGATAAGAACTATAATCTGTTGTTTTGAATATGGTTTGTGTTGAACGCTATAAACTTGATTATAAATGCTTTTTTCAATGCAGTGATGCAACTAGTAACGGAAAATATGCTGACCTTGTGAGCATTTGTACTCAAGTAAACACACCTGGTGTAAGTGGAGCTCGTCTAAAAAAACTTAGTATGCTACAAATGCAGAATGAATGGATTTGCTTTGTTAACTGACGCAAGGTTCAACTTTGATTACGAAATAGGAGAGGCCGCAAGCATGAGGTTGTCATACTGCGATTGTACTAAAATGTTTCTGCAGTTTGATACACCTTCCCATAAATATACAATGAACGGTAATAATCTCAACGTTGTAATTATTTGAATTACCATGAATATCATTTCGCTCAGAAGACTTCGGTTAAGATCTGTCTATCTAACCAACCACTCGCGAGAAGAGTAATAATACTTAATACACTTATACACTAGGAAATGTCGGTCTTGGGTGATGATGAACCTTGTTTTCGGGTTCCCCAGGCTCGATAACATTCGAATTTCCGAAACTTGTAGCTGAATACATCCCAGTAGCATTTTCGAAACAAATTTGTTTCTTCGGTCCATTGAAACGAGTTGGATTGAGAGGCATCTACGGGATTTTTATACAGTTATACATGGGAATGGGGAATTCCGTCGTCGAAAGCACACAAAAAAGTTACGAGATCTAAAATTAAGTATGACTTGGGCTATCGGTGAAAGACCCAGGCAAAAAGTATGATATGAAGCTGGAAATTCGACGATTGACGTTGTGTTACTTTAGTCACAATACTGTGTATGTGCTCGTACGTATGAATTCCACGTGATCTACGTATTTCGCAGCTTTTTACGTCTTTTTTTACACGAGTTTTATCTGCTTTCTTTTTTTTTTGTATTCATTTTAATCGGTTTATGGCGCTCTTGTCTTTAAAAAAAAGCACGTACTCACTAGTTGTGTAACTCTTACGGAATCCTATCATAACTAGTCAGTTAGAAGGGGACAACAAAACTAGCAACAAACTAAGAATTTATGATCAAGTTCTTTGACTCTAGTGTTAAAAGTGATTGATTGGCAAATGCGGGGGAGTATGCAATGCAATGCAAGGTTATGGTCTTTTTGCTCTTGAAAAACCGAAGCAGACTATCAATGAATTGCTGGAGATGGAAATTGTTTGGAAATATGTTCTGGGAGCGAATTCTAGAGCTTGCTTGTTCTGTAACAAAATTTATTTTGGTGCAAAGATGTTTTTGCGGTTGCTATACTTGATTGTCGTTAATGAAGGTGGAAAATTAACTAATTATTTACTCGGCTAACAGGCGAGTTACAATTTAATCAGTAAACAAATTCACGGCCATTACCTATAAAATGCATGTCAAATTGCTGTTTGAAAAAGGGCTGTGAGGCTGATGTGGCACCGTACTGCGCGTGAGCTGAACACTAGTTTTCTTCTCCCTTACTGCGAACTACAATTAGATGCCAAAATTTGTTGGTTGTGGCACCTTGAAATTGAGTGTATATACATATGTAGCTTATAGGTTTTCGTTTAAATTGCGAATCCTAAATTAACGGTTACCACTCAAAAGTAGGGAACACACATCATCTTTTTCGGAACACTCAATAAGGCATAAGCAACAATGGTACTAATTCAGTATTCGAGTGGTTTTGATAGACTGTAATCGACCGGAATTGTGTTAGTGTACGACCCATTAGTAAATCATATGTTCAGCGTCGTTCCACCATCTACGCGCCAGTAATACACCGCAAATAATAAAAGAGAAGCGATCGCTAACCCTGAATTGACGTAGTTCGTTGGTTTTTTGCCAAATGTATTACCCGGGGGCGTACACTCACAGGCGATTTTACTGCATACTCGCAGTTTTGTCATGATATTTAGACTTTGGAAGCACCTTGGTGACAATCTGCATTGTTTTTAAGCATTCCTTTGGAATACAAATTTAACAAATAATTGACAGCTGTTAAAATGAAATTCTGAATTTATTCTGCAAACAGTTTGTTACTCCTGTCTCTTTGTTTTATCTTTATGATCTGAGTAATGAAAGGGTTTTTCTAATTTGAGTATAACAACAACTTGCTATTGCATGATCTCATGCATTACCGCCTCCATAATTTTTTGTTCAAGTTTTCCTGTAGAAATCCCAGAAATTGGCTTGAAAACTAACTATAGACCCAACAGTTGTGTTTACGTATTCACGAATCTGACTGTATGCGATAAGAGAATGGCTACGATAAGACGACAAAGCTTAGAAGTGGAATTTTTTCCACAAGGAACAGTGTGCTTTGTGTCAGAGGTTATGATTTAATTTAATTATTTACACAATTTATCTCAAATAAGCGAAAGGAGAAAAAATGAAACGAAACATCAAAACCTCACGTTCATTGCTGAGTCATAAAATTTAGAGACATGATCGTTTTCACCCCGTTGTTGCTGCTGATTCTGCACTGCCACACACTTGCAAAAGTTATAACAAAGAAGGCAATCGCTTGATAAATAATAATAAACACATTCGAAACGAAATCTTTTTTGTCGAGCTGTGTATTTTTTGTTTACGTTTTGCTCTTCAATGTGCTAATTCGATAGAATACAATTTGATATCGATAAAGTGGCAGCGACGATGGCTGTTGTCATTTGGCGGCTAGCGATATACGCCTCTAGAATTTCGAAAAAGGATTTAATTTGATGCTACGATTTGCAACGCCGCTCGTATGAATGGCAATGATAAACAATTAATCCCGACCTAAGACAAGAAAGTAATTGAAATTACCCAATCCAAAGTCAGGCCGATGATAACCCTTGATGCTTATGAAAACCAATGATTTCTTTTTTTTGTCATTTTTTCATGCGAAGTGCAACAAAGTTGTGCCGCCGCCACATCACATGACTGTTGATATCGTGCGCAGCGGAAGCTAAAGTGAATATTTCCTGAGCAAGATTAATCATCAACTTGTTCGTAGAGTTGACATTTCAGAGGTCACATCTGATCTTTTCAAAACCAAAACAGTCTGTACACATTCTAATTCATCGTATCAAAAACATTCGCAGTGCGATAAACCAGAAGAACCTGATTACATAGCAATCGCTATTTATTGGTGAAATGATGACATCTCTTTGTTAGCCAGGGAGCTGGTGAAATAGATTGAATTAAGTTTAATGCACTGCGCGATGAGTGCTAATAGATAGTTTATATATTGCTCCCAAGATGTAAACAGAAAACGCGTAATGGACAGATGGATTAAGAGGAAAGTCCTTTACTAATTAATACCATCAGCCAATCAATAAATTAGCGACGCTAATGAAAAATTAAAATTGAGACTGGTTTTCCGCATACAAATGCGTACATATGTTTGCGGTTTTATTTTGCGGTGAATGTCGATACAAACAATGATACAAGCTAATGTAGGCAGCTATCTTTTATTACTGATGATGGTTAGAATATCGCGCGTTAGTAAATTGGTGGCTTTATGCTGTCTTTCCTTGGGATATTCTGATCTGTAAACGACAACCACCCGTCTAGGTCACTTATGCTACAAAGATATTTAAGTAACTTGATCGTATTTGAACGGGTAGAACTAAGTCTAGCAAAAACAACACCACGCGAGCCTTGAGTTTAAGCAGAATGGAATTTATGTTGACGGCGGGATTTATCCCAGGGTAAATCAATTTTAACCAATACGCGCTAAGACGTGTAATGAAGGTAAAGGAGAGCTGAAGGCGTTGTCTGCGCCCTCCACTAATGAAAGAGCTAAACTACCTGCATTAATCCAAGGAAATGTATTCCTATTCTGCATAGTTGAACAAGGAGACTGCAATGATTCTAAACGGGAATCACGATGGGCATAATTACCAACCAACCAAAGTTATCATAACGACTTGTCTCATTTTTAAGACATGCCATTCCTTTTGCAAAGCGAACTAGTGCGTCGATTGGAATTTACCACGGTTGTGCAGCCGTCGCAATATGCAAAACTCTGACGCCTTGATTTTCTAAATTTGTGATTCGTTCAAAACAGTGCGCAACTGATCCGATTATACAAAGAGCCATGAAGATTGTGCGGTGGCCACAGACGTCTTGTCCGCGAATTAAAAACAGAGAGCACAAGGGCAAACATTTAATTCACTAGCTAATCCAATAAAAAGAACAATACTGCGTCTGCCTTTATCCACTTTCTCAAGGGTGGAATTTTCATTAAGCAACTGGTCACATTGAGCACTTGCCTGATCAAAAATAAACTTCTTGACGATGATCTACAGGTACAAGGTCTGAAATGTTCAAATTGGCATCTAACCTAGAGTTTACTGTGAAGACGCGACAAAAACCACTGTCACTGATGTTTGATACTCTCCATAGCAACAAATATGCGTCAAAATCTGTGAAAAAGAAAAGCATACACTCCATCTGCGGATATATCCTTGTCTAAAGATAGTTATTGGTCTGTTTAACACAAAATCTTTATAGAACGGCTTGGTTTTTCTACTTTACTGCAATTGCAAGTGTAACTTTGTAGCTATCAAGTAAATAAACATAATTTTTTATCGTGTTTCCTGCATAATTCTCACCCATCTTTACTTTTATATTTCAGCTCAATCCGCATTACCATTGAACCCTATTGATGAAGAAAAACTTCCCGAAGTTCCTGTCGTCCCGACCACATTAGCCCCACCCACAACTACTAGACCCTCGACTACCTCTACAACTACGACGACTACACCAGCGCCAACGACAACACCAGCTCCTACAACAGCAGCTCCACCAAATACAACCACTGTGGCACCGAGTCCTACACCAAATCCACCTCCAGTTCCAGAACCGGAAATTGGCAGATGGAATTCTAGTTGTATTTTGCTCCAAATGGCTGCCCAATTGAATTTCACTTATGAAACTGCTGGTAAACAATTAATTTACCGAATATTTTCCATAAAATATTGATCAATTAATTTTCCTTCACAGATAATAAGAACGCTACAGCCATCTACAACATCCCAAAAAATGCTATCGTCTACGATGCCAATTGTGAATCAAATGCTACTCAGCTAATCGTTCTCAACTGGGGACCCGCAAATGCAGTTCATTCATTGACTATTCAATTTGAACGCAACAACAGCAATGTTAATGTCTACATGGTGATGTTCACCCTTCCAATCGATGCACCAGAGTTCCCCAATGCTAAAGGTATGTTCGACATGCATTCCACAAAGAAAACGTCCTAATTGTTTCTATGTTTCCTTCCAACAGAAAATCAAACTGTTCAACTCATTTACCGTGGTGACATCTTTGAAGCTCCCTACCATATGTCCTATCACTGCACTCGGGCACAGAAATTCAATCTGACCGAAACTATTGCCGATGTGACCACTGTAGGCGTTCTACGACTCTCAGACGTCCAGTTCGAAGCCTTCCGTGGCGACAATTCCACCCAGTTCTCCACAGCACGCGACTGTGACAGCTCTGAGACTCCAGACATTGTTCCAATCGCTGTTGGAATAGCTCTGGCCGCTCTCATTTTAATTGTATTGATCTCATACTTGTGTGCTCGTCGTCGTTCCACTGCCCGTGGTTACATGAGTTTTTAAAAAATACCCCGACACAGAGAGAGAAAGAATACAAAATTCAGATCATATTCAATTTAACAAGAAAAAAAGAAGATAAAGACTAAATGAAAGGAAGTGAAATATTTTAAACAGAAAGTGATGTGTAAATAGATAAGCAGACGATTTGTTTGATTGTTTTTATTTTTATTTTTTAAATCAGTGTTGGAGAGAGGCACCATCGCTATCTCTCTCTGCTTATAAAAAATTCAGAATTCTTTCGTTTTTAACTTCTTTCATATTCACAATCATATGTCATCTTTTGTAAGCATTTCCTCTTTAAATTTACAATTTCCATTGGTATTACTGTTTTAATTTTATTTTAACCTTCCCATTCATATTTTATAAAAATAGTAAAGAGCGCGTGTTTTATTTAGCTTTTCTCTTGCGTTTGTGGAACATAATATTGGTGTAGTTAGGAACTAGAAATATTTTTTGTATATGTATTTAAAAATATTGATAAATCGAAAATTTTGGTGAAAGGACACAACACTGACGAAGAAGAGGCGGAAGGAGATTCTCCCATCACCAAGACAACATAAAAAAAAAAAACAAGTGATCTATATTTTGTTGATACAAAGATAAAACTAATGTAAACAAGAAAAAGATTATATTCCATTGGATCTTTTCTTTTCTTTCGATATAATTTTTTGCAAAATAAATTATAATTAAACTATGTATCGAGTGTGTATCTTCGATGAGTCAGGGAAATAGTCGGTGGTCATGTCAGATATTTGTCATAATTCGAGGAAGTCAAGTGAAGTTACAAGAAAAGAAAAAGCAACGTTGCTATGTGAGTCACTCAATTATCTGTCTGGAGCAATAAATTGCAAACTATAAATAAAATAGCGTAAAATGTGGGGAGTACCCCTTTTGAATTTATTAAGTTAATCTGCACTTTTCGAACGTGTCTACACAGATACCTTTATTGAGTTTGGAATGTACGTATGTACATACAAGTGAAGAACTGTTTATCAGACAGAAAAGGTGTGTAAAAGTTATGAGGGGCTCTATTCAAGTCTGTAGAAGTCGAGGACCTAGTTATATGTAAACAAAGATGAACAAAAAATGCTTCCATTCGGACTGATGAGAACCGACAAACTTTTCTGTTCATAGTTTTCAACAACTTAACAGAATTATCAGGAAACTGCATCTGATCGCAACTATTTTCTAAGGCGTGCCCCCATTTTCAACGCAGCATTTGAGCTGCTTATCACTCATTCCATTATCAATGAAAGGATAGGAATGCGAACTCAATTCGAACTACAGCCAAAGTAGTGAATGATTTGCTTTGCTTAGGATGATTACAAAGAAAAATCGATGCGTATATTCCTCGCATTGCTTCTGATTTTCTCAAATATTTTTACCAAAATTATGGCTAGACAAGTAGGGTAGAGAGGATGATATGCATTTTCACTTTTCTTCAGAAATACAAAAATAGAATCAGGATTTTCACCACCACCGATGTGGAATCACTGCATTTATATGAAAAGTAAGCACAAAGTCCTTTAATGCAGAGTTGGTTACTTCATTTACCTTGTGATCTTTCCTTTTCTCGCTTAATATCAATTTTCTCCTATGTTTCCCTATGTTTCCCTCTTCTATTGGACAGTGTCGAGCAAAGATTGATCTCATTTGTATCGCATTTAATTCTAAATTATATATGCGATTCCTGGTAACTGATAATTAACAGCATACAGTCTGTACATGACTCTCAATGATGAAGAGTTCGGTTTAAAAGATACTGGAAGCATTCAAGAAGTTTATTGTCACAGGAAAACATATTCAAGAATCAATTTAGAGTTAAAAAAACAATCTACCCTGGCATGTATCTAGGCAGAGATGCTTCTTGAGGACCCCATAAGTGACACCTACAAATATCTCTATTCGACGTTGTTCGGAAATGAGATAACAACAGTACAGATCGTTTGTGCTATCCTGTAGTACGAGTAATAAAAGCAATAGATTTTTTTTCAAACCTTGGCTATGCAAGCAAGAGAATTGAACGAGTTAGAGAAGACTCGAGATGGACTTAAGTCAACAAGCTTCTAAAACTTGTTAACAAATCGAAGGAATTTAAGGGTATTCATGGTATTCGGTAGGTTCCTGCATACAGTCCGTGTAGCAAAAAAATCCTGAATAATTGTAACTACATTCGCATTTAAAAATATATCGTTCTTTTACGCACATGGATACATAAAATAGGTTACCTGTGAATACTTAGATGCCATGCTTACTTCTGTTTCATCGTATATGACCTCAGTTTGGAGCTCAACAAAGGCATCAAAATACATGGAAACAATAGAAACCTTAATTGCAAGATGCTCTAGCCGTTGCGAAGTAATTGGAAACGTCGATGATAAACTAGGCAGAGGATCACAACGTCTACTACAAAACGACAAGACAAGATGATTGACGAAACGTCGAAAATGAAGCTAAGGCCAAAAATAAAACTATGGGCGATGTAGGTAGCGCATGGATGGATATAGTGAACTGCAAAAAAGCCCTTTCTTTGTGGAAAACACTTCGATGGGTTCAGGAGAATCTCTGCTGATATTGGGGAACAATTATGTACCTTCACAGACAATTCTTCATTCTGGTTGTTTAGTTTTTTTTTTGTGATACGCAGGATGGGGTAGAAATACTTCAATGGATTCTCGTAGTCCGTGCTGTATGTTTGCATGTTTGCCCTGTTTGTTCCTTGTGGTACCGACCGTCAAGGCATTTCTGTGCAGTGGCTGGTCTGCCCTCCTTCGTTTTCTCAGCTGCCAGAGTCTGGTTGTTTAGTCCAATTAAACGCGTTTGCTTAGAAGAGGATATGAAATTTCTTCAACGCACTTTGTACTTAGTGAAAAATTACATCGTTACTGGATTCTAGTCGAATAGAAATTGTATGAATACAATTAACAACAACGGTGAGCTCATACGGTGATAATTTACTCCAAACGACCGTACCGTTTCACCAACAAATTACAATTTAAAATTATTAAAAGGGCAGGAAAAAAAACCTTGGATCCCACTCCTATCCTATTACTCCCTAACCAACTATATTTCCTCTTATCCCATGTTAAACACATTAAATCCATTGTAATCCTACCCAGGTAAATGTTAATGAAGTCCTTTCGTCCTCTCAATGTAAACCCACAAAGACGCTGTCATCCATTGGAACCCCACCCATCGCTCTCTTCTCTTTAACCGAAGTGCTTACACATTCTGTTGGCAACAGAGGGTAGTTTTGCTGTCCCTCCTCCCACTTCGTACACGTTCCATAATTAAAACCAACAGAAAATCACACTCCAACTTGGGCCTCAAAGAAAAATCACTGCGGTGACGACGATGGTGGTCGGTGGAGCAGGAGTGGAGGTGGTGGTTCTTAGTATCCTTGTAAGGAGAATGTGGCAGATAACACTTGATAAGAAGTTATGTTCTCCCCGTGCTGCTGGCTGGTCTTGAGAATATACAGGACAATGAAATAGAATGAAGTGTGCTTGACTACAGGCGGGCGGTCCACAACGGTGTTGTTTGCCGTTTTTTTTTTTTTTTGTTTTTTTTTTTTTTTTCTGCGTGATAAGAGATAATTATTCCACCACCAGATGTAGGGATATACGGGTAAAGCATTGAGAGCGAAATATAATTAAAGGATGTGTATTTTCAGGGTGGATTTGAGAAAGAGGGAGCGAAGTGGCTCAATCCCCAACTCCTCACATTTCAATTTATATGTAATCCTCTCAAGATTGTGTTGGGGATGAGCATCATCCTTTTTCTTGTCGTAAACAAAGAAACTACGTTGGAGGATTAGCAGATCCTTTTTCGAGGTAAAGAAACTTCATTCACCATCGCCGCATGTGGTCTTCGATAATGTTACGTTTTAGTTTACTCTTTCATTCAACTCCAACTGTGTCGTCTCTCTGTTTGCAACATTAAAATTTTAAATGACAAGGGGATGGAAAGTAAAAGAAGGATATCTACCCTCTCTCTAAGGAATCCAAGGGTAAAAATCCATCACGTTCGACCTCAATAAATTTTCTATTTTCAAATGGAGAAATTTATTACATTCTGTTATCAATTTTCATGTTGAATCTTCTATGCTGGCTGGTGGAAGAAGTGCACTAGGTGTACCACCACCCCCCGGACAGGCAAGGAGCTTAAGGACACACGTAACGGATACATTCAGTGCATGCACTACAGATGGAGTGGAAAGAAAAACAGAAAAAACCCAAGTTATTGCAATAAATTTGGAACATGTCACTGGATTCGTGAGAGCGAACCGAAGCTCGTTGTGGTACTTTTAAGGTGAATTGAACGCTTAAGGGGCATTTGAAGCTATTTTTTTTCCCCCTCTTAAATGCACGTTAAAAAGAAGGAAAAGCACGAATGGGTGCACCCGATATGGTTAAGTTTTTTTAAAGAGTGATTTAAGTATAAATTGTGGTGGACACTGTCTTTTTTTTTATTTAATGATGGGACTAGGTGGGTCATGTGTGTATGCAATGAGCTACGTGAACTTATAGAGGACATGTGTTGAAATCGGAAGGATAATTAGGGAATCATATTTATTACTCAGATTTTCAGCCTGCATAAGGTTTTCAATCAAAACAACTTCTCAGAAATGCATGAAAAAAGTCTCCACTTTTGCTATCCACGGAAATCCGTGGCACACTGCGCTGGTTCAAACCAGGTTTTGTTATCCTAATGCACCACCAATGAAATTCGATAAAAGGATAGCATCTTTCCTGTATCTTTCTTAGAAGACATGAACTAGGAACCGGAGAAGTATTGAAGACCAAATTGTTACCTGTTCAAGTGGATGGTTCAAAAATGGAAATAGGCACAGGGGCTGACCACAGTAATGTTTCACAGCAGAGTTCTAAGAATTGACAAAAGCTCAACCTATTTAGTTCCAATGATGACGGACCGGTCAGAAACGGATCTGCTCTCGATGTGGAACACATAGATCAATCAATCAGGACTCCAATTGAAAACCGTATAGAAAAAGTGAACCAACAAATCTTGATGCAAACTAGGATGGCAATCACTCTTCACTAGACAAATATTTAGGAATCTCAAAGCTAGTGTAAAACAAGCCTATAATCCGTAGATATATAGAGGACAACTGCCAGGGCTGATAACCATTGGCCATGACCTGTTAGGAAGCCACAAAAAGAAACGCAAACTAAATGATGATGATGTCTTCAGAGTCTGCGATAACGAAGAGGTCCATGAGGATACTCTATTTTCCTTGTCAATACTAAAGCTCCTACCACCTAATGAACAAAGTATCCAATGTCCACTGGATGGAGGACTGTTCGAATTCCAGGAGATAACTTTCCAAAATAAAAGTAGAAGTAGACGACTCTCAAAACAAAACAACAAATATTTGGCACAACAGACCGCATGTGGTCCAGGGTCTAGCTTCTCGCACAACGGAAGGGACCTTTAGAGCCACATTCGAAAGGCCTTTCTTTTACTTTTTTAATTGAGAAGCTTCCTTATGACACTTTTACTCTCTGACTTTTCTCAGTCACTTGCGAGAGGTGGGACCGTGTTTTTGTGGTCTTTTCTGGGATTCGAACCTGGAACATCCCGCTGGGTAGTCGAACAGGCTAAGTACTGAGCCACGGGGCACAGCAACTACTCTCACTTCCCAAAAATATCTATCAAACACGGAGGCATAACTTTAGTTTGTATCTTCCAAGCCGATTCAAGTGCGAAGAGGGGACGCACTGTTACCAGGATATTTCCCGTCAGCGTATGCAAATTCTTTAAAACGCCTGGACTTATCGTATCAGCTAATTTGGTCTTCCCAAGGCGAAACAAAAAAAAAAAACAAAAAAAATCCACAGCATAATGCCTTCTCATTAAGTTCAAAGTAAAAGAGAAAACTGGAAAATTTTCCCCTGCCACAGTCACACGGTCTAAACGGGGTTAGGCTATTTAACAAGAAAACTTTTACCCCCTACAACTGTTTGCAAGGAACTCATTTTTTGTTTCTCTCCGCTTGCTTCCACTTCAGACAAAGTTGTACTTTTGTTGTTGTTATTTTTACCCCCAAAAAATTCGCGTCAGAATATTTTGTACATGGTTTCCGTTTCACACGGACACTTTTCCTCTTCTTTACCAACAAAAACAACACAAAAAAAAGGAAAAAGGACCTTAAAACTTTTATTTTAATATTCCTAGATTTTTGACATGAATTACACTCTACACTCAGCAGAAGTTTTCAGCAAAACATAAAATGGAAGAGAAAGGGACAAGTAAACTTCTGTAGGATAAAAAGGAAGAAATTTCCTTACGCGGAAAAAAAAACTGGGAAGGGAAGCTGAAAGGAAACAGTGAAAGTGTTTAATCATTTGGTCGGGCTGTGAAATTGTTAATTTATTTAAATTTTTGGTCTGTGATTAAGGCGACTCGTCGATTGATGTAAGACAAAATGTTAATTATAAGTGATTTTGTAAAAAGGATTTGTTGCTGAGGACAAGGGATGGGAAAATTAATGATGGCGATTTCGATTGCAATTAGCGCGCGAGGGCTTCCTTCGTTTATGGGTCAATGGATGGGGGGAGGGATGAAGTGATTTAATTGTGAAACTAAGAAAGATTAACTTAACGAAGGAAATTAAGTGATTTAACTTCATTAATGGTTTAAATGGAAGTGAGAGATTAAATTCTTTGAGTCTTTGATAAAGTTGAACTGGGTACCCTTGACTTTGGCACACCATACGAAGTAATGTACCCTGGCGAAGGAAGGTAGTTTCATCCCAAAATGAAATTGTAGTCCACTAAAACTATCCGTTTTCATGACCAATGAAGGTACGAGGTCAGGTATGTATATACTTGAGAGATATATATAAAGCTACAGGTGGTCCCGAGACTTTCTGGTGCCCGCAGTGTTTTCCAAGCAGAGGCTCTAGCTGCGGAATTACTGGAGATGTGATCAGCAACACCAGCGCTGAGATCGAACGAAGAATAACTCTTGCCATCCGCTGTTCCTTTGGGTTAAGAAGGCAATTGAGTAGCAAAGCCTTCCCTGGAAGGACTAACGTGACCCTTTGGAAGACCTTAATCATCCCAGTCCTACTCTATGTTGCAGAGGCATAGACTTCGTCAAAAGTGGATGACCAAGAGCAACTTGGTTGTTTCGAGAGGAAAATTCTTCGAGTGATTTTCGGTGCCGCCTGCTCCACCATCTATTCTGAGTGGAAATGGAGATACAACGACGAACTGTACGAGCTGTATAGCGACATCGACTTAACCAACGACTGAGGTGACTGGGTCATGTAAAATGTAAGGATACCTTCCGGTCGGGAAATCTTTGAGTCTACCCCCGAAGAATGGCGCAGTAGAGGAAGACTGCAACTCACGTGGTTTACGCAAGTGGAAGGAGACCTCAACCAACTTCTCGTGCGAAACTGTAGACAGCTAGTTAAAGACCGAGCTGGCTGGAGACGCTTGCTGATTAAGGCCCAGTTACATCCCGCACTGTAGCGGCACCTTACGAGTAAGTACATAAGTAAGTGATCAATATCCAACAAGAATATCGCCAATTACATTGACAGTCAGACTGCCCCTAAGGTGGTAGGAAACGATTGAGATGCTTTCCTTTCGAACGTCTTCGGAAACAGTTTCAGGCCCGTCAATGGGACTTTTTCACTTCAATATCTACTACTCCTGTTAACCTTACCCCCGACCGAGATCATTTTGCAGATGAATGAAGGTAGTCGTCCAACATACAAGAACGAGGGGGCAAGTTCTTGGCGCCCTCATACTGAAAGAGTCGACCCTGGATAAAGGTAGAAGGGAGAAGAAGACTTCGCCAGAACCTGTTATCCACTGGTATTGCCCGCGATTTGCACGTTTAATGTCAACCATTTCAAGCAATAATTGGAAGCTCGGTCGACGAACAAGTTCCTGTGATGTAGGAGGCCGAATAGAGCTGCTTCAGGTTTTCGAACGTTCAAATCAATTTGGGACAACAAGAGATAGTTTCTGGCCATCGAGTTTAAAGGTCTCTATTTCACACCTACCATGAGGGCCTATATTATTAATAACAGGTTGAATACATACTGAGGCAGATAGAAAAGCCCTCTAACTCAGCACCAGCATCCTCCTTAAAAGAATAAACCAGCCAGGACCCAAATTCATTGTCATCAAACTTGACACCAGATGCCGCTGAATTCCCATTTCTACACCTAAACGAATGAGGTTACCCTTCCTCTAAACCTCTTTTAACCTACATATCTACCTACAAAAGCACCCCTTTAATCCCCAGAAAACCAACAACATTCACTTGAAACTTCAAACAATTTATGCAAAAATTAATGAGCACACTTGAGGCCAGCGAAATTGATACGAAAAATTACTACCACGCCCCGATACTCAAACAAATCCACCTCCTTCCGTACGGCATTCACCTGTAGTAAATCCCGTTCCACAGTTCATCATCCTCATCTGAATAGCGGTGGTGGTGGTGGTGAATGGCAACCCATCAAAACCTTCGCTTACAAAACTTTTCCCTCCGCATGGATGCAAGGAGATGGAGGACTCTAATGAGTGATTTATACGATTAAGGCACCTTTAACATAGTCACAGCGATGACGATGACGACGGAATGAATCTAGAACACGAGGTCATGGCCTAGTCAGGGTCCTCCTCGTTCAGCTGGATTTTAAGTAATAAATTTAAAAAAAAAAGCAAAAAAAAAAAACGGAAATTGTTCCATTTTTCGAAGTTTATTGGTTCCAGTGGGGCGTAATATTTCATATTTCCTACGAAACGATGGAACTAACAGCTTCGCTATTACTTTCGTAATGAGTTATGGGCTTCGAGGACGGAGTTAACTTTCATTCAAGTCTCCCCCTGCGAATGGATAAAGGGGGCGGGCGAACGTTAGCTATTAAATGCGAATTGAATTTTATGACCATTTTGGGGATTTGCCGAAAGGATATTTTGCTGAAATCGATTCGATGCTCGGTTACTGGTTTACTGGTTGGTGTGTGTGCCGCCCAGGAGGAGGAGGGGAGAAGGATAATTTTTCAATAAATTTAATTTAATGAAGTTGTGCTGAGGTGAATTTAGGTGGTAAAGTGATGGCATTGTTGATGTTGTTTGCCTTTTTCGGTGATGGGTTAATGGGCTTTATCGAGTGGCAACGGGTTGGCTAGCATTTGAAGAGGCTATGTGTGGGGGGCTAAAGGATTGGTGATAAAAATGCCACTAGTTGGATCAAATCAACGTTGGGTTCAACACCTAATGTGTACATTAGGCTGACAGAAAAGATTGATTTTGGGAGTGTAGGTAAGGTTATATGCTAGACATGTCGATACATAGAATTTTTCACTGCTACTCTTTGACAGATTTCCGCAACTGAAGTCCTTAGACGAAGCCATAAAAAGTAGATTTTAGGATGAATCTTTATGAAAAGGAAATATTTTAAGATTTTTCCTATTTCAAGAATGTTCAGTCCGAGCAAATAGCATTTCTGTCGAGCTCTACAAAGATTGGTCAATAATATCTGTTCGAACAGAAAGGAGATGTACGAGCGCCTCAAGTTTGCAACCATTTGGATTCTGGTCACACGTAGTAGTCCATGGTACCAAGGCGACATGGCACTGCCGCATGACAAGTCAGTAGTCGTCATGAGACAAAGTCCTTTGAAAATTAGAATCGAAATGTTGCGGAAGTTTATACCTCGTTTATCGCACAGTGCCACTCAATATCTAAGCTATATAGCCCCCGCTATGCACTAACCGCCTACACAGTAGTTTTTAGGTTAAAATTCAATCGAGTAGGTCTGAAAATTGCAGCTGCGATTTCATTTGATGGCACCCTACTTTCAGTAGAAAAATTTTACATGGTTTGACTATCAATGCGAGTAATACGCAATCCAGCGCTGTCTAAACAGATAGATCGAAGTTGAACATGATCGTAGGCTTCTGGATCTTTCCCGATCCGCTGGACATAAACAAAGCAATCTCCCTCCCGAATCACAGAATTCTTTTCCAAGCGAAGGTCCTAGCAGTGACAATACCAGGCTATGACTCTACGCAGAGGGCAATACCACTAGGAGGTATCATACTTTTCCTCGATAGCCAAGCGACGATAAAAGCGATTTCTGTTGAAATTAGATCCAAGCTTATGAGACGAGCTAAAGGTTCTTCGAAAACAGCGCAAGGTTACGCTCTTTTGGGTCCCTGGACATGAAGCCATACTAGGTAATGAGAAGGTCGACGATCAAATAGACTCCTCGATGCAGATTCTGCCTTGGACACTAAGGCTCCCATCTGGGTTCAATGTTATAAGGGAGGTAAATAACAGATGGTTGTAGGTATAAACTTGGAAGAATGTGGCCTTACTTTGGCAGAATAAGGACCGACAGGCCTATGCACAATGATAGAAAATTAGAGCCATCATGAGGCATAATTCTCAGGGAACTAGATGAAAAAACTACGACTAACGTAAGAAAATCTATGTCAAGGATGTGGAAATGAGGAAGTGAGTGAGAACAAAACTCACTATCTCTGTGACTGCCCAGGCCTTATCCCCCTTAGATAAAAAATTCTAGGGCAAAACTTCCTCCAGGACCCAGTAGACCAGCGAACAACATCCAAGTCTATTACGAGCCGAGAAGTTGAACCAAAGATACCGAAGAAGGCTAACCAATGGGCAAGGGGCAGACACATCTCCCTGAGCGTGACGTTGTGGATCACTTCTGTCATACCGTACCCAACCTGACATCTCAAGTCTCTTCATTGTCGCCATTTAGTAATCAGTTTTTGACCTAATCTTAAGGACAGTCAATTGCTTGCAGAAAAACGGACATAATTGCGAAATGTTTACAGGAAACTAGGAGTACAACGTGCTACCTAAACTGCTCTTGCTGGTTAAGTATTAAACGACTACAACCTCTTGCTATTCAACCACGTCGACATCCTATTATTCATCCATAAGTACGTATGTACACTTGACACTTGCACACCAGTTTATTCAGAAACTCCACTTAAACTGCTCTCCTCACGTCCGGTCAGTAACCGTTTTCTCGATAATTTGTAGCCCTTTGTCTGACAGCCACAAATTTTTACACTGCAACTAATTATCTCCTTCCAAAGGTTACTTCATTTTATTTCATCCTTTTGCATTCCCTGCCTGTTAACATTTCAAATTAAATAAACGATCCACCACCTGAGTGTCTGTCGTTTGTCAAAACTTTTTCTATTCATTAAAAAAAAAAACACGCCGAAACAATCCTTGGGATGAAAAACCCGCCTTCCAACTGAAGCAGCCCTTAAAACTGTATCTATCCCTGAAAAAAGGGTGAAAAATCATCACTAACTGAACAATCAGAAGAAAAAAAAGTTTTTTTTTTTGTTTTCTTTTTCATCACTCATAAAACCCAAAACGGAATCCCAACCTTCCCAGCCTTCAGGAATTACTCAAGTGCTTACAATTACTACAATACATTTTCCAGGGCACCAGACATCTAGGATTCTTGCCTCTCCTCATCCTTCGCCGTTTAATTAAGTGAGCAATTATCCCTAAGTGGCAGACCAAGCATATTGGCAGACACCAAAGTTTTCAACTCCTGTCCATGTTTTAGGCTCAAAAAAAGGCGCGTTCGCTGTAGTCTTTCAAATTTAATTGAACAAGTTTCTTGAAGGCACCTCCTCTTCGTCCTGTTTAACTGTGGCTTCATTAATAAGTTATCAAATGTCGATTAATTAACTCAGAGTCAATTGAAAAGTTTTTCAATCTGAGAGAGAAAATATCTCAGCGCTGTTTTGAAGGTTCAGTGATGGGAACCATTATTTAAACTTGGAAGCAAGGACACGTACTCGTACTGTGTATGGATATCCTTTGGCGCATTCGTTGAATAGAAATTGTCAACCAACACCAATTTCGGGGTCATTTTCTGGCAAAAAACAGCTTTTCAACGGGAAAAACCATTTCAAATGCAATTCTGTTACCACCCCCATCCTCCCACCCCCTGATGTGGATACCATTTGGCGTGTTTTCACCTACAGGTACAGGAAAAAAAAAAGTGGAAACGAATTTGAATAGGCGCCAAATTGTATAGACTCACAGGCAAATCGTGTGTGTTGTGTTTTCGAATTCGGTTGTCCATTGTACGAATAGGTTTTCAACGGCGCGGCCATGCCGAGGGGAGGGCGGGGGAAATAGCTATAATAGAACTAATTGCAAATAATTGGAAAGCGGGTTTTATGTGCTCATCTATTTTGAATGAATCGACGAGAGGAGTTTTGGATTATTTTTCTGCTTTTTTTTTCGGGCATATGTGGTCTATTCATTTGGCGGGAGGTCATGCATAATGCAAATGCAAACATCAAATTAAATGGATCAATTTCTGATTATTGAATTCAGGGAAATAGCTTTATTTGTTGCTAAAAAAAAATGTGTAGTGACGATTTTATTAATATTTATTTTATTTTATTTTGTAGTTCAGTTATGAATAGAACGCTAATAAAAGCCAAGTTGAGTGGCCTTTTCAATGAGAGCGCAGACGGAAGAGAGTGGGTATGGGCCGCCACTGGTTCGAATGGATTTGCAAGACTGATTGTATTTTAGGAAACGTCACGTCATAAAATCCACAACAATTGGAAGAACTTTCAGGCTATTGGGTGTCTCTTGCAATCTGCGTGGCAGGCCCTTTTCAAAGGGTAGAAATATACAACGTGAAATTTTTTTTTAAAAAAAAGTTAGCAGACTCACAGACGAATTTTGAAGAATAGAACCCTTTGGTGAAGCCTCAGTATTGTTTCCTAAGAATATTCAAGGAATGTGGAAAAAGTTATTCTTCATCTGTAGTACCTGGAAGTATGCAACATTTCACTGATAGGTTTTAATTGCATATAGGTTGTGGCAGAGACTAAATACATATTTTTTTTATATTTGTCATTGCCGGCCATTTTCCATTGTTAAACACAAAAGCCAGTAACTAAACTGGAAACTGTCTAAAGTTGGCTAATAGCAGGCCATCATAATATTATACGGCTTGAGGAGCATGGATTTATTTTTGAGAGATTGCAGCCCCTCTGGTAGGTAATGATCTACTAGCGAAAATGACCGAGAAAGTGATGATGAAGAATACAACAAATTACGAGAAATAGAAGCAGTAGAAGATACGATAAGATAAGGATAAGGAGAGGTCAACAAAAAAACTAATACGAACGTCCGAGAACATGACGCAGAATATTCAAGATGGAGGCACCACAGTTGCTGAAAGCTAAGCCACATTTCTGGAATTCGTATACGATCTAGGATCTACAAAGGGATACAGTAAAGTAAAGTCGGATTCCAGGACCATAATATACCTGATGTCAACGTTAATTCAGCCGGAGAATGTCTGGTGAAAACATTCGTTTGCTGGCATGAAGGAGCTGATTGCACTGACTCACAAACGGGGTAGATATGAATGGGTATGAATAGTTTCTTGTTCTTGGTAGTATCCATCTTAAAGTACCTGTCCCAGATGATTTTGATGAAGTTCCATCTTGGTTGGGGTATAGATTCAACTATCAGTATCTGGGTGCCAATTTCAATGATTAGAGGTCTACACTGGTTGTGGGAGAAGTTATGGACGACTTTGCAACTGTTTTGAAGTGGTCTTTGGTCATAATTGCTGCAACCCTGATCTTACAGTTTCAAGTAGCAATTATGATTTAAGAACACTTAAAGTAGTCGCAAGTCCTTCGTAAATTCACCCACAGTCAGCATTGATCTGTAATCATTGAAATTGGCCTCCAAATGCCCAACGTTGTCCCTGGAATAAAAGGACCCAGCATCCTTTGCGTCAAAGACGAGGTGCATGCGACTGACCTCGCTCATTTCCAATAGTTTTAGAACCTGCCTGATTCCTTGATATTTCATTGCAGAATACGAACTGATGGTTAGACTCTCTTTGCCAAGAGGTTCTTGGAAGTCCCATTTTATGCATAAATATATGACACTCATGCTTGCTAGCATTGTTTTGATAGATCATTAAGAGTTACCCAGGGTGCACCACGAGGAGGCGACCTGTCTTTGCATCCCACTTTGAGAAAGAAAGCGACAACTAAGTTCAAAATTCAAAAATCGTACCAGAGCGGGAGCAACAGAGTATTTTAGACTAGGAGCCAAAGCGCAGATTCCCCAGGACCTCTCAAGCCTAGATTTACGTGAGAATGCTCAACTAAACCCCCATAAAAACTATCATCAGCGAAATATTGTGATTATGTCTGACAACCTAGCTGACAGCCAAGCTCTACATAAAACGCTTGGCCTTCGTGTAGCAAAAAAAAAGTCAGATCAACAATGTCCCCCTACAGTGAAGCAGTCTACAAGTAGCCAAAGGAGCCACAACCGTTCTATCTAGAAATTAAAGTGAGTGTTAGCAACTCGTTGAATATTTGCAAATGTGGCAATCCTTTAACCTGAAGTGAGAATAAATAAAATCCTTTAAAGGCAATAAAACGCCATGAAACGACCATTCTTCCTCCCATAAAAGTTTAGCAAGGTAACTCCATTAGGAAATGACTGCCCTCTATTAACGCATGAAACCATTATTTTTTTTTTTTTTTACAAATTCCCCAAAGATCCCCGGCTGCTACAATTCCCCAGGCCTAGTAAAACAAAAATTCTATTAACCAAATTGAAAAAGTCAAAAGCAACCTGCACACCGTAAACCTGCTCCTTCGTTTTATTAAATCGAAAGCGTGCAACCCCCCACCGACGCGACGGGTTCGAAGGTGTTCCAACTATCGTCGTCCTTGTGGAATCATTAAATGAAATTACCTTTTGTGGTCACAATTTATTTACGTTTAAGTTGTCCTTTTTTTAATACTTTTACTGGAACTTTTCATGATTCGTTGCCATAATTTGTTATCCCAGTGGCTCGTGCATTTCTCTCTCTACCTCCTTGCAGATTTATTATCCACTTTGTAATTAAATTGAAAGGATTCAACATTCCGCTATTGATTATCGCCCAAGTTCAATTTGTCCACATTCGTCCTTCGTCCCTTTTGGCCGGTACTCTATAATTGACATCACAAAAATACACATACGAGCAGAGGGTAGCACACTAAAACGAGATCAAAAAGGACCAACAACCTCTTAACCTTTTGTATCGAAGCTAAAATAAATACAACACACAAAGGAAGGGGAGGTATGGACTCCTCCGTTAAAGAAGTTTTTGCCAATTGAGTGAAAATCCTTAACGAAATCGATTTTGTTTATTTTTTTTTCTCCCTCTCTCTATCCTTCTGATTGTTATTTACAAGCAAGTGGGTGGCGATAAGTTATTTTTAGAATCCTTAGGAGAAAAGAAAGACCAACGAAATTCCATCCATTGTTGGACGTCTTCAAAGGAGCGAAGGAAAACTCTATCAGGATCCGATTAGGAGGATATTTGTCCATCACTTCCTCGTCTACACACACACATACGCTTAAAGATTGCAATCTTAATTGGAAGGGAAGTTACCTTGACATTTCACCACAGTTAACAAATTATTTTTAAGTCCTTTCCATCGGTGGAGATTTGATATTTCCTTAAGCACTGCCTCAATTTTTTTAATTTTTTTGGTTCTCCTTGCGTGCTCCTTTTAATCGACCACTTAAATCAGTTTTTCTACACCAAAGAGAATGGGAGATGGAGAAAAATAAGCTATGTACGTGGCGTGAATATCCCCAGGATGACAGCAGCAAGGAATTGTGCAATGCAACCGCAATAGAATAACAAGGATTCCAAATGTTTATTATCCTTTGCATTCTTATGAGGAATTGGGTAGTTTTCATTCGGCTCCATTAAACGGTCAGTGGAGGAGGGATAACGGAGGAAATTGGAAAATCGAAAATCCTTTTGTTGTTCGCTCGAGATTCTTAAATCAGATTTCCCATATAATGGAGAATAATGAAAATTGGATTTTGGGTTATGTCCTTTTTTTCTGAAGAGATTTTTCTTATGAGGGATGCAGCTTTTCGATTGGGATCAGGGTTTTAAATAACCGGTCACGTGAATCACTTTATTAAGTGATAAATCAAATTAACAGATGGAGAAGCATGACGAAGAATTTTAAGAATTGTGCCAAAGGAGCAGTGGTGGCAAATGCATTCGCCACCAAGAGTGACCTGGACAATGAGCCCACTTTTCGTGACCGAAATTGAAGAGTGGTATTCACATCTGAAATTTCAAGAATACTTTTGCTACGGTTCTTTAAGCTCTAAGACGAGATAAGGAAACAGACACCTTTTCTGCTTTGTGGATGTTGACTGGGCTCACATCTGCCTTAAGATGTCCTGCATACTTTGAGGAGCCACGTTTTTTGGACCATTAGTAGTCAGCTGCAGAGATCAGTCGTCAATTTTTAAGACATTTTTCGAAGGATCTGTGGCTATGAGTAGGTACCTTACAAGATCATAATTTTTGTAGAAGGTGAACAATAAACTTTTACGGTGTCAGCCATCATTTTGTGACGAAAGTCCTTCACGGTCTGGATAGATCAGGATTATCTTAGACGATCATTAAATGTCTGCCACAATTTTCAGAATCAATGTCCTTACGCAGGCATTATTGGGATCATCGGCAGCCATAGAAGCCATAGAATCTCACACAAAATCGTCCATCATCCAGTCATCTTGGTGGATCATGCGTAGACTTTTGCGATCAGAGATTGGTTTAAAGGATCAGTGGTTTTGCGATCTCGGACCATCAATATTATTTACGATCAACGTTCCTAACTTAATCACTGCTCGTTCTGGAGGCAATACCTATGTATCGAGGTAGAGGTAGTACCTAGAGGATCATCGCGATAAGCAGGAAAGCAGAACAAATTTTGTGCGCTTACGACCGAGGGCGAATGGAGGAGAAGATACAACAGCAAACCCTACGAGCTGTACCAAGTTGAGAATATAGTACAAACGGCCAAGAAACGACGACTGCACTGGCTCAACCACATCGAGCGCATGGATAACAACGCTCTACCCAAGAAAATCTTCGAACCTCAGCCTCCGGGTTAGAGACGACTAGGAAGACCGAAAGTCCCATCTATAGACCAATCTATTGCGAATGACAGAGCGCTTAGTCTTGACAACTAAAAGTAGCGTGCTCGGGATCGACGAAGATGTAAGGCTATCGTGTCTCAAGCAGACACAGAGAAGAGCCTGTGTAGAGATGGGATACTTCTATTGTTTGTACAACTTATCGGAGTAACTGGTGTTTAAACTACAGTAGTTCAACTTTGTTGGGTCCTAGAGTCTACACTTTCTCTGGTCGATACAACAGACTAAAACACATGTCAAGATGTGAGCTCAGTAAAAACGTCAAGGTCCGACGACATCTACATACAGAACCAGAAAGATTGCGCATGGTACGAAGGAGTATGTACAGCTGCTGTGTCTAAGGCCACGGGCACACTGATGCGGAAAGCGTTTCCTTGCGATAAAACCATTCACATGTATCCTTATGTACGTACGCACAGTGAAACGATATTCGTTGCTATTCGCACGTACATAAGACTACATGTAAACAGTTTTATCGCGAGCAAACGCTTCTCTCACCGCATCGATTTCTCGCATCACTGTGCGCGTAGCCTTTGGCGGAAACCCTTCAGGACTCAGTTGTCACCTGAACTGACCTTAAAGTTGGAAAATCCATGTGTTTTGCAATCAGCGCTGTGTTGTGTCGTTCTGAGAACAAAACATAGTAGAACAGTTTCAATTCATTTGCTGCTTGTCCTACGTTATCCGAAATATTTAATAACAAAACCTATGTAACAGTTTGCCCCGATTTCTACTAGATGTCACTATTTGTAAAATTTGCTTAATTTACAACAAGATGGATTTTCATAAAAGGAAAACTGTTAAAAGTTTAAGAAAAATTTAAGATTATGAAATTCATCCCAGTCACACCATCCCTTTCCCCTTTTCAGGATCATAAATCAATAAAAGTTGAACCAAATCGATTGACACAATTTGCTTGTTTATCAAAGTGCTCCGTCAACCTCAAACAATACACAGTTAAATAGCCGAACAAAATCTGTTCTACAAAATGAAATATTTATCCTTTCCACCCTTCAGATATTTACATATTTCTCTTGAGGCAATCTTGAAATTTGAAGGACTTAGGAGACCCTCTCCTTCCCCCTTGCTTTGTGACTAAATATTATTTATTACGATAACCTCGTGTAAACAAAGGATTAATCAAAGTTTTGAGGGAATATTAAGTACTTATACACGAGAGAAGGATTTACGAGGCAATTGATTACTTTTTTTTGTGTTGTGTGTGTCGTCTATTGTCGTCCGAATTAATTAACATTCCAATCAGCGACTAAAATATCCTGGGCAACAATAACAATCGGACCCATAAACATCATCACTAATTATCCTTTTCGGGCACTTTTATGAGGACACAAGAATAAACCTTAATTAAGGTCGAACAGGAAAAAATAAAAACAAAACAAAACTTTTGTGAAACAGGATAATTAAACATCTATAAGGATTTTCGAGGTCGCCATGTATAGTACATCTTGAATTCTAGAGAAAAAAAACAACTCATCCATACTCGTACAACAGGATCACATGTCACGCATTCGAAGGAATTGTTTCCATTATGAGACTACACATGTAGATGCTGGTTAGAGATGGCTAATCCTTAAAATTCCCCACTTCATGTGCGGTGATGGTAATGATGGAACTTTCACAGGATAAAAATGTTCCTTCAGTTGTCACACATGTGTTTGGAGCACTCATTAGTTTGCCACTTGAATTGCTAATCAGGCAAAGATGCTAGTGTGCTATGCAGACTTGATGGTAGTCTGCGGCAACGGTGCAGGATAATCTAATTAGGTGTTTGTCTCATTATTATTTTTGCTTGTTGTCCTTGCTACGCTTGGGTTGGTTTTAGCTGAGCCTGCCTGTGTGTGTGAGTGTGGAAAATGCGGGTGTGATGTTGACTTTTACTTAACGCTTTCTGAACAGGAACGAGGATTGAATTCTTAATCAATTGAAGGTTTAGACAGAGCCCTGTGGATTGTATTCAGAATTTTTGTCTTTGTTGGGGAGTTTCGTGAATTGTTATATAGAATTTATGGAGGCTGAGTATTAAACTCTGTTAGACGAAGTATGGTCCACGCGTTTTACACTTATGTACATATGTCTTAGAGGGAACACCCCCATCATAAACTTTGTAGGATGGAAAAGAGGAACGACCAGCCAGCCAGCTGTAGAGGCAAGACAAGGAGATTATGACAAGGACACGCCTAAGGTCAGACAGCGAGAAATACTTTCCTAATCAGTGTCGCTTTGGATTCTCCCAGGGATGATATGGCGAAGAGATGCTGATTTAAGAAAAAATTTATCTGGAAGCTAAGCAGCAAAAGAGAATACAGCAGGGAAGTCGGGATGAAACCAATTCAAGCATAATACCATGAAGTGGTACAGTGATGAATCCAAAACATACACAGGAACTGGAGCAGGAATACACGGGCCAAGAATAAAGTTCTTAGAAGCCATGGGAACACACCTCAGTATTTTCCAAGCAGAGGATTGAAAGATGCGCCCAATTTAATCCTCGATAGAAAGTGTCGCGAACGAGACATCGTGATACTGTCACATAGCCCGGCCCCCATCTCATGAAGCTCTGATGGAATCCAGTCAACAGTGGAGTGTCTTGCCAGGTTAAATCGTCTGAATGAGACTGACAGAGTCATCCTCTACTGGGTTCTAGCCCCCTTGCGGGAGTAGAGCGAAATGAAGCAGGTGACAAATTAGAAAAAGGCTCTGAGACTGCTTTCGCCCGTCCGAAACTATTCTGCAGACTAGGACCGTATAGGTCACGAGCTAAAAAAGGAGGAAGATCACAAAAGAACAAAACTTTGGGAAGAACTCCCTTAGCTAAGGCAGGTCTAAGAGCTTCTCGGGAATCATAACCGGAAAAGAAGCAAGGACTTGTGCGTTCTTACAGGCTTTCTAATGGGTCTCTGTAGATTTAAGGAAGACCTCAGGAAACTGGGTATTCTGCGGAGATGTTGATGAAACCCCAGGACACCTTCTTAAGGAATGTGGAGCACTAATTCACACAAGAATCTACCATCGTTGGATCTACTGCATGTACTCAGGTTTATCAAAGAAATTGGACTGGGGGAGGTGTTCTAAGTTGTGTATCTATCTCATCGCCAGGGGAGCACAATCGATCTATAAGGCTGCAGTGTGCTTATGCCCCTAAAATCGATCAGTCTATCTATCTATCTAAAGTCAGAAGGGATTTGCAACCCGAAACACCAAAAGAAGAACACAAATTCCACGATATAAACAACAAGGGCTTCAGACCACAGACATGAACAGGTACAGGGATGACCGGCAGATCGATTACAGACCCGATCTTCACGCTGAAACAAAACCTGGAAAAGACCAACGAATTTCAAGTCGAAACACACCGTCTGTTTATCAACTTTAAGGCTGCATATGACAGCATTAATCACTTGGAGCTCTACCAGACGATGACCAAATTCAGGATACCGAAAAAAATTGATCCAAGTATGCTACGATACGCTGAAAAACCGCGGTATGTAGGGCAGTTTGGAAGCTTCTGGAACTTCTGTTGAGGCAAATGGTACGGAGGGCTATTGTGAACACGGAAGGTACTCTTTATCATAAGTCAATCCAGCTGTTGGGATACGCAGATGATATCAACAACATCAGGTTATCCCAGCGAACGGTTCGAGGCAACTGAAGCAAGGTATTGGTCTGGAGGTCAACGAGGATAAAGCCAAATATTTGCCGTCGACAGACAGACGAACATCTGTCCACGCTTTTAAGATAAAACTTCACTACCTGTAATTAAGGAGTTCACCTACCTAAATGTTGACTCTTCGAACGATTAAGATTTGACGAAGAATTACCCTAGGAAACCTCTGCTACTTCGGTATGGCAAAACTGGGTTCAAAGCTCTTAAAACAAGAACGAAAGTGATGCTCTACAGAACTTTATTCCTACCAATCCTGAACGATAACCAGTAAAACGGAGCAGATCCTGAGCCACAAAAAGGACTGATATTCTAAGCACAGTCTTAGCTTTCATGTTCCACAAGATCCACGTAGTAGCTAACAAAGATAGTACGATAGTACGCCTTCAGACTGAAATGCATTTTGAGAAGCATTGCACCTTTCTACACACATGCATCGTGTCTAGACAATTTTTCTTTCGTTTCTCTCCCGGCTTAACGAAGGACTAATCTTACCTTTTGCCTTCGATTTATGAAAGTTTATTTTACAAACACATAAAAAGGGGAAAAAAAGGGAAGTAAATTACAAAGGATTGCACCATCCCTTCTCATTTGTATGCCCATCCCGTCACACGGTAATAATCGAAAATGTACATCTTCCTCGCCGATGATGAATGGTAATAGAAATGCAAATCGTTTACAAAACGTTCCACAACAGAAGAAAAACCGGATGCTAAACAAAACAGAATTTACCACTCCACTCTACCAGCCAGTTCTGTATCGCTTCCTCAAACATCGCATTTTCAAGGATCATATTTATGAAAACCAACATTACTTCCCATCAACCCGGAGGTTGAAAGCACAAAATATCCGGGATTTTCAGCGAAAGAAACCCTGTGCAAATTACACACACAGATGCCATCCAAAGGAATGAACATTATGCATCCTTCCCAAGAAAAACTTCATAATTTCCACCATGCACACAGGGTATAAGAAAAAGACGTTAGCAGGACCAGACCAGTAGAATGAAAAAACACCTCAATAATGGAAAGGAAATGGAATTTCATTTACCACTTCATAGAGGAAAAGAGTTTGCACTTCAACAGCAGCTGGTGTACCCTTGGTCGACACCAAGACGACCAAAGCCAGTGGACATGGTGATGGAGCAGCAGCAGCAGCGCAATCCAGCTACATATCGAGATCATAGTTTATGGCTTACGAACATGCCCAGACGCATGTAGCATTTATTTCGAAGGAGTCTAAGGACGAGTAGGAAAAAAGTGCAAAAGGTGAAGTCATTAAAGATTTTTTGCAAGATTTTTTGCGTCTCATCCTAGCGTCAGGGCCGAATGCGATAGTGCACCGAGGACGACGAATTGTACCGGGTGGGTAACGCCAAATGACCCATTAAAATGATTGATTACGGCGATGCCGTCGTGGGGAGAATTTTAAAATTCTCAAATTGATGGAGCGCCCCAGGAAGCGGAAATGAAAATGTGCTTTAATTATGCAATTGCTTTGGTGAACTTTTGATAGAGACACACGCGGAAATTACAGCTGCTTGCAATCGTATGGAACATGTGGCGTGATGCTTCCTTGTCTGTATTGAAGGGTTGTGCCAAAGAAATAACTTTAAAGGAGAATGTGTGGAAAATTGTACCATCAATTATTTTCGTTCAGTTTTTGACATTTGGGGTACCTACACATGTTAGTTGACGAAAGGCGCAGTTTCGTCTTTTGAGTGACTTTTCAGTTTCGTTAAGTTTTTGTCTTTTGTGGAATGTGTTTCAGGGAAAAGATTAGAAAAACACCATCTCCTTCGAATGACAGCTCAGTTTCGTTAAGTTTCTACGATTTATGGAATCTTCTGCAAGGTAGGACATCTTTTGTAAAAATTTTATGATTAGTCTCTGGAAATTTGAACGGAAAGGGGCGTGGAATATTATCTAAAAACAACACCCCACGATGTGGATACCCAAGAGTAGCAGTCAATGGATTAGAAAAACACCCTTTCCTTCGAATGACAGCTCCGTTTCGTTCAGTTTTTGACGTTTGTGGAACCTACACATGTCAGGCAACGAAAGGCGTTTTGATTACAGTTTCATCTTTTGAGTGACAGTTCAGTTTCGTTCAGTTAAGGCGTAGAAAACTACCTAAAAACAGCATCCGACTATGTGGACAGCCAAGACAATGTTTAACACCAGAAATAGTATGGGGAAATCCACTGCAAAGAAAACGCATTTTCCTCTCATTAACTGAGTTTAAGAACCAACTACAAGACGAGACATTATTTCTTCCCTTAGAGTACCCGAATAATAAGCTGCATGACAATGGACGCACGGCCACCACAATGTCAACGATGAATATTCCCCAGCACTCTAATCAAATATCAATCACTTTCGCTTTACTTATTTTTCATTTATGATGAATAATTTATTTATCAATAAATAACATGCAACCAAAGCGAACCAGCAAAGAGTTCTATTTTCAAATCCTTCAAAGGAGAGCAAAAATTAAATTCCCAACACGTTTATCCACTCAAATATTTTACGTGCCTCCGAATACACATATCATCGTCATCATCGTCCTCATCATCATCATCATCGTCACCGTCTCAACACACAGGTGTGTATATTCAAATTAGATTTTTGCATATGGATGAGAAAATCCTGCCGTCGTATCCTTAACTAAATCACTGAAAGAAAAATCACTCAATCGCACATGTGTTGTGGGTGGGTTTGCGAAAGGAATTCAACGAACTGATTTGGCGTGCATTTTGGGGAACTATGGCAGAAGGATTTTGGGCAAGCAGACAGCTTTGCATATTCGCACGAAGATTGATCCAATCGAAGCATACAAGGATGACAGCTGGGGATGAAGTGTGCTCAAAGAAATTTAAATGTGATTAATGGGAGATAAGCTGAGAATTGGATCGTGTCCTTTAGGCGGAGAATGTGTGCTAATTTAATGCAGACAGAAAAAAAAGAGAGAAAAATCTTGAAGCACTACTTTTGAATTAAAAGGCGCGAGGGATTTAATTTGCATAATGAAGGCGCTCCTTTGTATCTCGGAAGGTTTTCAGTGGGATAGAGCAAGCATAGGAAGGCCCTTCACATGTCACTGAACCATACGGCTCGAAGGACCAGATGCTCAGGCTTGGCTTCGTGTACTTACTTAAAGCCATTGACAGCTACCTACTGATAGTTGAAGAGCTTCACTCCTGAAGTCAGTTAAGATCAAATAATTTCCCCCCTGACCATGAGTAGCAGAAGTCTTGAAATCACCCGTGATTGCTCAATAGACTCCCTCAGTTCTTATCCATCCCAAAAACAATTTGAAAAGAACCCAAAGACACATGGTCCACATATTTCCATACGACATCGATCCTTAATTGCCCTTCCACCTCCCACTTAATTCCTAAAACCAAATGTCGCCTTTGTGACAAATGACAGCAGTGTATCGCTTTCCTGCAACACCACAGTCTTTTGTCAATGTTTCCCCGGAATAAACCACACTAAAGCATCATTGCTCTCTTAGTAATCAACTCTAAACATAAACTACTAACAAATAACACACAGTAGCGTGCGTAAAACCAATCCATCCCATGAGACTAAATTAAAAATTACCGTCACTTTGTCACAACACGCGCGCCAAAACACCATCAAATCCTGCGTCAAATCCCTGATTAAAAGCACAAAACAGCAACCGCATGTGGCATGACATTAAACCCTCCTAGGCGTGCAGGATACCAAGAGCTCTAACATTCATGAGCTCTCCAACAAAACACAGTGAGTAATTGCAGGCTAAATAATTGAAATGAGTTCAATTCTGGGTGGGTATTGCGCAATTATTGCTTCACCCCCATCTTTAATAATGTGTCTCCTGTCTCTTATAATCCTTGGGACATCAGGCAAATAAAAGAAAGCGTATCCTCTCTATTTCAAAGAAAATATTTATTAGAAAACCATACGAAGAGGAAAGAAAGGCAGCGGAGAAAAATCAGATCAAGCGAATTTCCACTTGAGAGCACATAGGCTCTTCGCCAAGGATAATAGAGAAACACATAAAGGAAGACTAGCCGCATAGTGTTGTACCCTACTAACGATTCAAACTCACCGTTTAAAGGTATCGCTGGCATGGAAATGGTAGACTCGAACCTCGACAGAGATACCAAGCCATATGGAGGCCCATTGACTTGACGATGACTGCCATAACAAAGTTCCAAAAAGCAGTAGGAACTGTGCCGCAAAGCAACTGGTGAGACGGGATTCACCTAGTTTTGGTGGACAGAAAAGCGAACGCGATGCACTTGAGGTCGTGGGCGATAAAAACGCAGACTTTATGAAGCTCATAAAAGAAGGGAACAGCGTACATAACAGAAAAAAAAAATTATGAGTCCTATTCGTGGTACTTGCACCGGGATGAAAATCGAAGGACACAAACCGAAAACTATCATGCAACGAAGGTAACATAAACAGGGCTAACACTCCATGTAAACTTAAGTGCAGCCTACAAGAAGTGGGAGAAGAAAGAGCTCGAAAAGTCCAGCTAAACATCCACTGAAAGAGCTGTGGAATCAGGTGCCATCACAAGCAAACCAAGTGGCAAGGAACAGGACAAAAGTAAGAGAGTGCGCTAGAAAAAGAAGAAGACTAACATATCCCGATGCGTCGGACTGCAAACCACATGAGGAAAACTGTCCAAGGAGACTCTTTTATTGAGCTTAAGGGATCCACGGAACCCAGAATTTCAAAATCAAGCTCAAAAGGGTCAGGAAGTGACGACACATTGCTATATCCATGCTACAGTGGTTGAAATAATAAAACTTCGATGAGGTCACGACCAAGGAAGAATTTTGTGATGCATTCATCGAACAGCTGGCGAAGTGATACCGGATAGAACCATTGATTATTCTGTCGCTGGGTAAAGCCCATAGTGGCGCACAGATGAGCAGTGAACGTACCAGTGGAGGCAGCAAGCAAACAAACCCATGACGATTGGCAAAAAGGAAGATGGATGGTCAGCCACGTATGCAGGAAGCTTACCACCACTGAAATGCTTAAGTTCTATGGGCTTTGGGCATGACTGGTCAGAAGACTGAGGGTAAATTGTGGCTATTCTATGAAAACGTGCTCCCAAGAGCCCAAGGTCATACTTGGCGCAATAAAGGGGACGTCAACTGCATCCATATGACACTGGAAAGAGAAGACTCCCGTTTTCACACCCCTATGATGCTTCATTTTTGCAATTTTTACCTGAAAATGTACAGGAAGAACCTTATTCTACAAATGACTGCAAAAGAAGGGGACAATATTTTGGGAGTTCACAATGCCCTAAGGGAATAGAGGAGTATGTCTGATCATCTAACATATGTACAGGGGATGATTATGAAGGAGAAAGTTTTAAAAATGTAAATATAGTACGAGTAATGCAAATAAAATATAAAAACAAGCAAAAAAAGGATAACCACTCACCATTTTATCTTGATTAACAGGATCAGTAATTCTTGAAGCAAGGATACAACACTCCCGACGCGAACACTCCCGACGCGAACACACCCGACGCGAACACTCCCGACGCGAACACACCCGACGTGAGTACTCCCGACCCGACAAAAAACTTATACTTGAATCAAAGCATTACAGAGAGAGAGGGGCTTGAAAATGATAGATCAGGGGCATGCGAGTTCTTTTTTTTTGCACAAAAACACTTGCATAACACACTTTTTGACAGACCTTATTGACAGACAGGGGGGCTCTTTTCTTTAAACATTTGCTTAACACACAGGCAGAGGGCACTTTTTTTTACACACTAGCTTAAGCCTTTCTTAACACACTTTTGGCTACGATTAGCAAAAAAGAGGGACAGGCGGCTCTTTTAACACACCTTAAGGGCACGATTGGCAGACAGGGGGCTCTTTTTTTATGCGAAAACACTTGCTTAACACACATACAAGGGTACACTTTTTTTAAACATTAGCTTAAGGCTTTTTTAACACACCTTTTGGCACACAGGGGGCTCTTTTCTAACTTTAGCAAAAAATAAAAAAAAAAAAAAATAGAAAAATAAGAACAAGGATATTGCTGACACTTCATGAACACTTTTCTAGAAATCAGGGGCAGACTAGGGGCTCACTTTTTACAAAAAAAAGAAGAATTAAAAAAAAAAAAAGGAAAACACACACCCTACACACTTGACACCTCACACACTTGACACCTCACACACTTATTGCACATCTTCCTTTAAATTTACAGAGACGGACAGGGGCTTCACTTACACTTTTTTTTTTATTAACACACGCTTTATAGGCACACATTTCATAAAAAAAAACACCAACATTTGCTCCTACTTTATGCACACACTTCCTAAATATTTACAGACAGGGCAGGGGGGGGCAATTTAACACTTTGCGAGTACACACGCAACGCTATTCGAATTTTCATGAATAAACGCGTACTGAGCGAGTCGAGCACGGATCAAACAAAACGAAACAAGAACAGACGAGCGTGAGAACGACCACGAGCGTGAGAACGACCACGAGCGAGAGAACGACCACGACCGAGAGAACGAACCGGAGCCACTTAATTATTCGGGCACTTCACCACTTGTTGACCACTCACCTAGAAATCCCGACGACGACTGCGCCTGTGACTATGCCGACCGAGTGCAAGTGGCTCTGCAGCCGATTGCGTGAGGTCAGTGTTGAGAAAGCTTTTCTCCGGTGAGAAAGTGGTGAGAAAGGATCACGATACAAAGCGAGTGCGACTGATCTCTGTTTCTTTCTTTCTTATGCAGGTGTGGGTGGTGCAAGTCTCTGGCGGGTGGCAGCACGGCTCTCTGATCTGCAAGAAGACAAGAAGAGATCTCTGTTAAGTGGTGAATGTATGTGAAATGGAATTTGCAGGAGGGAGACAGGGGACATGTACTCGAAGTTGATGAGTTTTTTATTTACCACGAATTCCTCCGTGAGAGGGAGCGATTTTTTGAAACGCAAAATAAACTTTTAAATCTTAACGGACATAAGCAAGCGTTACAAATTCAAATACTTTGGTGCAACGGACCTCATAGTTTTCACCAAGAAGGAAGGCATACGCTATCGAAGAAGACATAGAAAAGCTCACATTTATTGAAGAATTTTTCAAGAATTCTCAAGAGCGTGCATGCAAGGAACTTTGGTTTTAGTTTTGACATAGAAGAACGTGTTTATAAAGCCCCAGGAGCATCGTGTTGGCTATTTAATCATGATTTTAACTATTTCAAGCTCCCTTTTCGCTTTTTAGCGCTCTACGCGTACTCTGGAGTAGATTAAGGGCTGAATAAACAAACCTCTCCACCAGCTAGTTGGACGCTTAGCTAGATTGCCTGGATTCAGACACCAAGTTGCGGGATGTCCCTTTTTAATCATGTTGTCCACCTAAAATGAGGCCTTCTTCTCTGTCCTTCCGTAGCGGGCTGAAATCCTACATAACCTAGCCACAGGTATTGAATTTGCTCCTTTTTGAGCAGGTCAATGTCGCTGTGAAGTCCGTATAGTTCGTCATTGAATCTTCTCCTGCACATCCCGTACATTACACGAAGAATTTTCCTTCGTTGGTTTTGAGTGGGTAAACTTCTCACTTGGCCAAGAGTTTCTTTTGTTTGATCTCACCACTGGTGGTATTTTCAAAATTAACTGCCGACCCTAGAAAGACAAAATCCTTGCCCACCTTGAAGCTATGATTGTCTATGGAATCGTTTGATTCGATCTGTCGATGTCGTGCATCTTTCTTGTTGACGGCATGTATTTCTTTCTGTCTTCTCCAAACCTATCTCAGTTGTTTCTGTTTCAATACTGGCAAACACGTCTCTGACATCCCGTTTTGATATACCAATAAATTCAGTGCCATCAGCGTATGCAAGTCAGTGTTAGCCTGCGAGGTTTGTATAATAATTTCACCAAACGATGTTAAAGACTCGCAAGATAGCACAGATCGCCTTGCCTTAAACCAATCCTGAGATCAAAAGGTTCGGACCTCGATGAAGCAGCATGCATCATCATCTTACGTCCACAAACGGATGACTAAACTCGACTTATGCAGCTCTGAACAGCGCGATTCTGTGTGCTCTTTCATAGGCGACTTTAAATCCAAATAAAACCTGGTAAATTGAGAAGCTTTCTTGGGCTACATTCGCGAAAGATGGGACTATGAAAATCTGTTCGGTGTTTTCTGGGATTCGAATTTCGAACCTCCCGCTTAGTAGCCCAACTCACTAACGACCGGCTCCTAAGACTAAAATAGCGAGATTGTCAGCACCATTAAGGACCAAGTTCACAGAGGAAATCAGAGACGACCTTGAAGCGAAGTTAAGGAGACTGGTTGGGCGGACGGGAATATTCAAGTTGAATAGTTCATTCTGCCCAACAGCGGACAGGTGGTTGTCAATACTTGACAGTTTAGAGAAATGTCCCTTCTAGATCCTCAGCACCGATTGAGACTCTACTTCGAGGTTTGGTTGACTTTTGCTGACATTGGCTTGGCAATGGAAGCCTGGTAATCTCATCCTGGTCCAGCTTCTCAGAGGTTCTACTAACAATCAAGCAAATGAATCGAGCTCAGAATGCCGCCTTAGATTCATCCGATCAAAACGTTAAAATCCTCAACTGATTAACTAAAATTCGTTACTGATTCCCTAAATAACCAAAAGAGGGTGCCTAATTTGTGTGACTTATTTTACTGATAAAGAGACGAGAGTGAAGTGGAAATCAAAGAGCACTCCGTCTCTGAACGTGGAGGCACTTGCCTAAAACTGAAATGAGATTATGTCCTAATGAGTCCCCAAAGCTCTCACTAGGTCTGTGGAAACCAAGCCATTTAAACTAATTTGAGGTCCGAACAATGAGAGTTTTCAAAAGGAGTCATGCTCCGAGCCCCCTTAGTTCAGCAGGTGCGCCTCTACGAATAATATTCTCCAACAGGAGCGATCAAATGCATCTTGCTGACGACCTGTGCGGAGGTTCTGTCGTCCGTACAAGTTAAAATCCTAAGACTAGACTGTCCTTAAAAGTCAACCGCCCTCAGACAAAAGCTACACCTCAATAGCAAACACGGTACGTAACGTTTAAGGCACACAAAATTGTATGCGGAAAATAGATACAAATTTGGACCTATTTTCGAATCCGATTTTAATATTTTTTGCGTCAAAAACCGTGAATCAAATCCGACATACCCTACAGAGAGAGGCTATAAAAATCATTTTGGCAGCGTACACTCACCCCCATTATGTCTGGCTGTGCCCTCAGGCGGGAAATTTTAATTTCAGTTTTGTGCCCAAAGAAGTGCTGCCAGAGTCGTCCTCTTAAAGTCAAATTTTTGACTGATATCCCCCCGAAAAGGAAGCCACTGTACTCGTATGTATGTGTGCCTTGCCAATTATAACTTTTGCCAAAAACAGTTTTGGATAATCCTTGTGCATCGTAGCAGCACCAACAACATATGCGATGCAGGATATTACGTGGCAGAGAGCACTAAATTTTGCCCGATGAATTTATCTAATGAGCCAACATTTCCTGGTCAAACTTATTGCTCATAATGAGCAGAGCCAAGAACGATTCAATAAAAGGTTCATGTGTGCCAGTGAGTGTATACGTTGTGGGTCAAGTCTAGACAACGGATTACACTGCAAGTGTTTAATCCTTGAAATTCTCTCCTACAAAAGCTGTACATCAAGTCAAACTAACGTCAACCTTACATTGCACTAAGCAGGAGCAAACTTTTTTTCCTTTTGTCGGATTGTTGAGAGATAAGGATTCTTTCACAATTTCCTTCCCTGTTATCCTTAATCGTACTTTCCACTTCTTAAAGAATCCTCTCCCTCACAAAGACATCTCGCATCAGCATCAAAATCCACACCCTTCCCCCACCGAGAAAAAAAAGGACACAATCGAGAAAAGACGAAGGAGTCAAACGGGAAAAAAAAAAACTTTCGCAAACAATTTTCATTACATCCAAATGCAATTATTCCTTGGAGACATTTAATGTACTTTCCTCCACGGCTGAACTGCTGAAAGCCGAACGGAGAACGGAGAAATGGTCCTTCGAAGCACTCCTCCCGTTCGCTGTGTACTTTTCGTTGTGTGTGCTGGAGTATAGGTGTTTTTGTTGTGCGAAGGTACTTGTACTAATGCCCGCAGGATATCAGTGTCGGTTGGTTAGCTGAATGTTCGGGGTTAAGGATACGTTTTTTTTTATTTAGATTATGCAGAAATTTCTTTTGCTTGGCGGAAGGCATAAAGTGTAGAGTCTGTTATGAGTGCTTAACTAAACGGATAGCAGATTACTTTGAAGGTCCTTAAGTATTTTAAATGCCGTAAGTAATGTTTTGCACGTGAATGGAGGAAGTTTTCTTTTTCGTCTATTTGGGGGAGGGTCCACTTTTATTAGGACAGTAGCAGTTTTTTTTTCAAAGGGATATTTATAAGGAGAGTCATTCGGAGTTTGAAGGATGCCTATAGACGAATCAGTCGAGTGCCGTTTGGAGTGAAATTCGAGGACGTAAAAAGGTTGTTCGCTTGTTAAAGACTGAATAAAAAAACCGAGGAGGCTAGGGCTTGGAAAGTCATTAAGTCTACAAAAGTCTACACTGGGCCTTATGAAAAAATTGGCTGACAGTTGCGGGCTGGAGGACAACCCTGGATAATTGAGGAAACAGACCTTAAAGGCGATATTAGGGACATTTTAAACAGCACTCATTTTTCGAGAAATAAGAATCTAGGCAAAGGAATTACTAAAGTCATAATGGCGTACTAGATATAGGTGAGGGCTTTCAGCAAAACGTGGGGAGTCCACTGCTATGTAGCGTCAAGCCTAGCACATCTACAGGAGGAATAAGAAGCCCTTTCAAAGACCTCTAGGTACAACAAGTGCCTGTACTGGCTACTCCTGGGCTCAGGACTTTGGACTTTTTAAATGACGGGGCACAGGGTTATCTTTTTTCCACCAAATATGTAGGAACCCGAGGTACTAGGAAGCACGTTTCGCAAACCTGAACCTGACCTGTCGTTAATACACCTACTCATACGTGCTAACCCACACCCTGCCCACTTGAACCAGTCTCCCCGCAGAACTGTCGGTAGATATTACTACGCGGGACTGCTTAGCTCTAAAGCTGTACTCCCTTACTCGTTACATTTGCAGTTTCAGGCTACTGCTCCTTTGGGGTTCCAAAGAGGTGGAGCTGCGAGGTATGGTTGAGCTTTAAAATGTTTCAGGTTCCTTCACTGCAATTTGCTATCACTTTTCTTGTCGCTGCTTCATTATAAAGATCGTCAATAAATCACTGCGGCGTCCAAACCATCTTCCGAGATCATCATCTGTTTAATCATGTTTCCAGGGGTTAAAACGTCCCCCAGTCTCTCTGGCAGTCGATGTCTTTCTGCTGCGTACCGCAGATAATGGAACGTGATATGTTCAGCGTCTTCAATTATTCCCAGCAATGTTGGACAGTGTATGCCTCCGCCGTGTCCAAACCTGTGAAGATATCCCCTAAGGCATTCGTGTCCAGCAAGAATCTTTCGTCGGGTAGAAGTTTGTTGGTTCACACATGGGAATGTTGGGTATAATTTTATGCGTCTGGCGTCGTTGTTCAGAGGAATCCCATCTATGTTGCCATTTCCGTAAACTTTTCGTTCTTAGTGGAGCCTGGCTATCGATTGGCGTTGTTGCTAAGTGCGCCATTTGTCCGCTGGAGAGAAACATCTCTTGAGATCCTTGTGCTAGTAGGTCACAACTCACGCTGCTTCGTTTGTCCGAACGAGGAGTTATCTGGGCAAAAGTTCAGGAGGCCAACGGAAAATTCTAGCGACGTTATAAGAAAGGAATTTCACGTTGATACAGGATATCCAGCTTGATTGTGCAGAGCGTGGCAGCAGAGCACGACATATCTATGCAGCAGGGGGGAAGCTGATTGGCCACCGATCAGTCTGCATTTCAAACGAAGGCCTTTGCTTCAATCATGAGAGGAGAACTGCTTTTCATATCCGAATGTTGGACAAATAGCTCCAATATCTCCTTGGACAGTCAAGCTGCCTTGATAGCACTTTCAAACTAAGGAACCAATTCGAGGGAATGTAAGGAGAAAATCAAAATTTTAGTAACCTCTTCTCGGGTCGATTTGCCTTGGATGTCTGGTCAAAATGACACTGAGAAGGATAGACCAACGTGACACGGGGACGGTTGAACTGATCTGACAACTGGCAGGAAATTTGAACGCCTACTTCGTTTGGCGTCGTGGCTATAAAGCATTTTTTTAAGGTTCGGTAGAGCTGTATGAAAAAATGGAAAAAGTTTCGGTGAAATGCTAAGCGATGTGCCACTTTAACCCGATTGCGAAACTATCCCTAAATGAGCTTCAATGTGGAGGACGCTACTGGTAAGAAGCAATTTTGAAATTGATTTAATTTCAAAATAAAAGGGCTGCGCACATACTTGTGCATGCATCTCCTCCATGAATACTGCAATTTGGTATCCTTTCATTCGACGAAAGAACACACCCGCCACAGACAACAGAAAAAAAAGAAAAACAGGTCTACAAAGGCAGCCAACTATCAACCGCATGAAAAAAAATGCACTAAAGTCCAAAATGAGGAATATCCTTTGGCCGGAAGCCACTCACTCTCCAACCCCGCACATCATCAGCCACACACCCACATGAATACACAACAAAAAAAAACACGTATTGTCCATCGCTATCTCTTTGGGTGCTTAGACAATTTAATACTGCACAGCAACATATAGGAAGGTCCTTGGAGCCGGAAAAATGCTCCACATCTCTCAAGCTAACATGAAAACTGCTAGTTATTTCCCATCAAATGAGCTTCCTTTCTTCTCTCTCGCCGTCCGTCCGTTCTTCCTCTGCCACTCCTGATGGCATTTCAATTCCTTTTCAATTGTTGTTTCCTTTCCTCACTCAAGCGAGGATATGCCGGCAGCAATCCTCCACTGCCTCACTCTCTTTCAATTCGAGATTTGATGATGATGACGATGATGCCAGCGGACTGGCGGCAGTCGGCAGTCAGCAGTCGGCGGCTGACTGCCTTATATCCTCTCCACCAGGCGGCGGCGGGACAATCCGTGCGTTGAATTGCAAATTTTCGCCGATCGGAAAAAGAATTTTTCGCATGAATACAAAGTATCGATAGACTGGATGTACACGTGTATGTATGTGTGCATAAAGGCAACTTTTAAACACGGTTACGTGGGGGAGGAAGGTGACTTAAGAAAAAAGAATGAATTTTCCTTCCGCATTTCTATTTACCCCGTCATTTGCGTAATCGCATTTTGAGTGAAAGTCATATCCCGCAGCCGCCGGGGAGGGCAACGGAATGCAAGGCATTCCCCACGGGATTTCCCAAGGAGTTCCTCGTTTTTTTTTTTTTTTTTTAATGAAATTGAACCTCAAAGAGGTGGAGTTGAGCTTTAAAATGCCACCACTAGCGGAGTGGTACCGGAATCAATTTTAACTTGAATGAGACTTTGTCGGCCCAACAGGGGGGAGACTCATTTATGGAAGACGGTTGACTCTTACCCTCCACCAGTGGGCCAATGAAGTAGTTAACTGGCGCCACATTTATTAGGGGTTTTATCGTTCTGCAAATTAGTGTAACAATAAAAATATGAAAGTTATGCAAAGAAGGCATCGAGAAAAAAAAGAGGAAATATGCAGACTGAATGGAGTCCACTTGGGAAAATAAAGGAATTCAGGGAGGACTGGCAAGGTGCCTGAATCGATATCTGGGAGAACTTCTGCTCAAGAGGAATGGGAAAGGAACTGCTTTAAGTATTGGAAAAGGTACACCGAAGTGGGTAAAGGAACCTCAGACAAATAACCGAGAGCGTGATCCAATAAAGAGGGCCATGGCTCAGTGGTTAGTGCGTTGGACTACTTTCGCATGTGCCTCTAGACTGCAGGTCTTCTCCTTTTGTGTTAGGCCCTGAACATACGGTCTGCTTTTGATCAAATTTAGAATAATCAACGATTAAAGGGTCAAGCAACAATCGAGAGACGGAATAGGGTACAGCGCTTGTAGGCTACAAAAATTGTTTGCATCCTAGACGATGTTTCGTTAGAGTTTGAATGGCGATAGCCTTCGCTATGAGAAGTCTGATATTTTAAGTTCATCATAAAACACCAGACACCATAGTGGGCCCATCGCGATTTTTTGAAGCAGACTAAAAGGACACGTTAAAGGTACGTAGTAAGCTAAATTTCATACGGATCGTGGGAGACCTAGTCATAGACTTTCAATGAAGAAGGACTCTCCTTAGAGGACAAGGTTGTCTAGTAATTGAAAATTCACTCATGCTAGGTGACATAAAGGCTTCCTAAAGGCTCGCTGCAGACTTAGGGAACATCTCAGGAAACTGGGTTGGGTATAGAGCAACGCAGAGTCCGCGGATCTTGCGGAGATGTTAAGGAAAACCCAAGACACCTACTTAAGGAGTGTGGAGCACTAATCCAAAAAAGAAGGAAACACCTGGATGCTTATCAACTTTCAGAAGAAAATGTACCAACGTCTCGGACAGAACGTCACCGTAGACAGATATAACTTGAGGTAGATGGGACTTTGCCTACTTAGGCTCTGCTATATATTCAGACAAAGTCACCAGCGCTGAGATCAAACGAAAAGTAAGTCTTGCCAACCGCTGCTTCTTTGGGTTCAGAAGGCAATTGAGTAGAAAAGCCTTCTCTCGAACGACTTAAGTGAGCCTTTATAAGACCTTAACTATCCCAGTCCTGCTCTTTGGCGCAGAGGCATGGACTTTGCTAAAAGTGGATGAGGTTGCTCTTGGCTGTTTCGAAAGGAAAATTTTTCGGGTAAGACGGTGAGTGAAGGAGAAGATACAACGAGGGACGAGGGCTACTCAGCGACATCAACGTAGTCAGTCCAGCGACTGAGGTAGCAGAGTCACGTAGAGCGCATAGACCTCCGGCCCGAATTCGAATCCATCCCCAAGGGACAGCGCAGTAGAGGAACACCGCGACTCAGGAGGCACACCCAAGTGAAAGGGAATCTCAACCAACTTAGCGTGCGTAACTGCAGGCAGCTAGCTAAAGACCGAGCTGATTGGAGAAGTGCTGCTGGTTGAGGCCCAGATTCACCTCGGACTGTAGAGCTACATTAAGTAAATATTTGATGCAAACAGTTCATAAGACTTAGCTCGAGGCCTAGATCCTTGAAGCCGTTCATTTTGAGTGGTTCAGATTTTTCACACACCTTGTTGCTTCTCATGATAGTCATTACTCTCGGACGTTTGTCAGACATTCGTAAGAGATGGCGTCTTTTTTCGATTTGAGCCTAAGCCTCTCGGCCAGAAGTCCTACTCCACTGAGCCTCGGCACCTACAATCCCAACCCAAAGGCTTTTCAATAACCCTTCGACGGATTGGATTCAAGCTGCCACCTTCCCCTCTGCCTCATCTCTAAAAAAAATCGCAGACATTGCAAGTTTCCTACCCTCCACCTTAAGAACTCCACTTAAACATGCCTCCAACTATTGCGAAGGCTCCCCTACCCCGCTGTACTCTTATGTAAATTGGTAGCATTTTTTTTCCTTATTGGGTCGATGTCTGTGTAAGGCGTACGTTACCCTTTTGTGTGTTCCCTGGAACGGTTAGAGGTTGCGTATAGGCGCATTAGTGGACATAAAAGCAATTTCAAGGATTTTTCCTCATGAAATAGGATTTCCTCCGTTTTTACGTCCTACGGTACGTCCGCAAAACGATTGAAAGAATTCAAGTTCTGTGTGACACTCTAGGGTGCTGCCGCTAGTAGTGCGGCTGGTGCTCAATATAATTTTATTGCACACACATATGCGAGTGTGTGGGCATGTACATATGTATGAATAGTCGAGTCAGTGGTGCGTTGCGGTTTATTGAAAATATTCCTTTCCGCTTCATCCTTTTATGAGGACTCTTGTTTCCTTATTTCTTCCGTTTTTTTGTTTTTTGTTTTGCGTTAGAGGATGACTTTATTCGTTTCTATTTACCGAGGACAGACAGGGGGTAAGTGGGTGGAATTTTCATTTCATTTGATGACATTTCTTCTGCTGAGCGTACTCTGTGTGCGGTTGGGTGTAGGGGGGGTACTTCAAATAAAAATCATGACATTGACTTTAAGGATAAAAAAAAGAGTTATTTCCTTTCTTTTCTGTGAATGGAACGCAGCCTCAGTGGATTTGTTTTGAAAGGGATTTTCGTAGAGAATGTTTATATTTGGGATGTTGGAGGATATTTAAGGGAATTTGAGGATTTTTTCTTTTAAATTTAACCATCAACCGCAGTAATAATTGAATTTTGCTTGTCTGCATGTAATTGCATTGGGAGTGTGTTGCAGCTAGCAAATGGCTCAGGACAGGATCAAAACGTTGCACAGGGTAATCGACGGTGTATCTCGGCAGGTAATGAGATGAATAACTGCAGGATATGGTTCGAGGGGACTATAATATTCTGGTCGATAATTTTTGGCATTTGTGACAAATTTTTCGAACGTGTCCTGCCATCATCGTGCGGTTAGTGCTTGCACCTGGACATGGTAGAGAGTTTTAATGCAATTTATCGTCCTGGTAAATTAATATGCTTCGTGGTCATGTTTTGGAATGAAATTTTAACAGCGGGGGTTGAATTGAAGCTATTTCCGGTAATGAGGAATGTAATTGGATGAAGTTAATGCAGAAGGGACGACTGAAAACTGATTGAAAATTAAGTGAAAAATTGGGGAGTGTTACTGACGTTTAAAGAAAAAGAAAACTCTTATCTCTGGCAACGCTCTTTGTGGCTTATGAAGCGGAGTAAAAGCAAGAAGAAGGTCTTGAAGAAACAACTTCATTGGAAGACAATAAACAACTGGAAGATGCTGTTTATATGCCGAACTATTATGGCCAACTACACTGCCGCACTTGCGACAATAGAAGAAAATGGCATATCAATTCGTTCAAGCTTTAGCATGAAGAGCGTATTTGTGTATTTCGGAACTAAGTCCTTTAAAAATCTTCATGAATCAGATCGTCGGGTTTTTCACAGGATTGTTCCTGTTCATGTTCATGCATATAGCCAGAGTAATTTTGACCTAAATGACCATTTTATTTATACCCTGCACCTGTATTTTACAAACAATTTATAATAAACGGCATTAAACTCGGCTTTCTTTACCATGCGTACTAAGCACAGTCTATCCTTAATTATTCTCTTTTAATTTCCTTTAATTTGGCATCTAAAACATCAAAATCCGTAAATAAATACAAAAGTTGTGATAAAAACAAATCAAGCCAACACTAAACAAATAACAAACAGAGCAGTTAGGACCGCCATATTGGATCTTTAATAGTTCTAAATTATGCCTTCAAAGTTTAGCTCCTTTATTACGAAGAAAACAAAGTAAACTTTGAATTAATGCATCACTTTCAAACAAATGCTCTCTAAATGTCTTGGCTGCAATATTGCATTCGCCATTTTGTATTTTTCACAGTTCATATTTTTCCTCTAACATCCTTAACCTGTTCTACAAGTAGCTGAAAGTCACTTGTCTCAAAACACTGTGGTAAGCCCCAAACATTTAATTCGGTTAAACGATGGTTTTTCTTTCAATATTTTGCCACCATCTTGTTTCCGCCATAATGGATTTTCATATTTTCATTTTCTACATAAAATATCCTTTAATTTGATACCTGAATCATCAAAATCCGTTCAGAAATAAGGAAGTTATAGCAAAAACGAATTTACTCTAGAATCTGCATGCAGGCCATCGCAAGGTGCAGTTTGAGTGCCGCTGGAGAGGGTCGGTTTACCTCCTGTTTTCTGAGGATTTCTGGTGGCCTGGTGTTTCACAAAAATTTGCTGAGGGAATTGAATTGAGTGAATATTTTCGGCGATATCTTCGGTTCTAGGAGGGCTAGCGACTTGAAACAAAGACCCAGACGTAGGGTAGAGGGTGTAGTTTATGGCGAGTGTTATTATTTCTGGGAGTACAGGGTGGTTCATGGTTTTCAGAGGATGGGAAGAAGAAATGTGTGATCTTCAGTTCTAGACGAAGCAACAGCACAGAAAACAACGTCTTAGGTTAGAGGGTGTGTAGTTCTTTTTGGCATTCATGTCGCATGCTGGGTGGGTCGTACATTTGTCTGCATAATGCGCTCTTAAGCGGCAACTCCAGCAAGTTGCAAGGCTGACGAGCTCGCCAAAAAAGGTAAGACTCTCAGGATTCTGCCTAGATGGTAAAACCTGTCTGAGCCTCTTTCTACTTAACCTGGACGCTTTCAGCAGGAGCGCATCAGTCGCCTAAGATGATTAGGACATGTAGAGAAAATGGACACCCATGCTCGGGCCACTAAAGTTTTCTCTTGCTTTGGTAACATCAAATCTAACCCAGAGGGACATGCATTATAGAGCGACTTCGCCTTAGGGGGCCGCACAAGTAGAATGAGTCGGTTGAGGACTTCGAGTGCGCAACTGGAGGCAATAAGCTAAAGACTTATTGGTTAAGGCCCAGGCTTAACTGTAGTGAAATCGAGGTAAGTAAGTAAGAGGCAGTTAGTAAGGATCGTAAGCTTCGTCGTCTATAAGAGGCTAAGGTAGGTACTTAGAATCCTGCTCTGCGGCCTTAACTTATCAAGTCTTAGGTGGGATTATAAATAATAGGAACCTCAGTCTTCGTGAGAGGCAGATCTATCAATAATAATCCAAACTGGTCCGGATCCTTTCAATCAAGGAAATTGAACCTGCCCTTGTAGGGAAATAAATAAGTGGTTTCAGCAGGAGAACAGTCATTAGGACGATTCTAAATAAATGAAAGGCTTGCATGCCGATTTTTGCCGTCCTTCGGTTGAACGGCATACATATGTTGACTATCACAAACCATTTGCGCTTACCAACAGAAGGATATCCAATGAAAGGACACAATATTCTTGAATTTTGGTGCCACCGTGAATTGCAAAGCGATGCAGATCTGTTCTTACTAAACATACTAAACCGTTCTATAAAACATTGCTGAACTGAAGGTCGAGAAAGTTGACAACTGTCTTTAGCTAGGAGATATTGTCTCAGCCAAAGGTGGCGCGGAACTTGATGTGGAGAGCAGGATCAGCAAAACGAAGGCTGCGTTCGGAATGCTATCTTAGATCTGGAGACGCAATGTGTACAACATCAAAACCAAGCTGCGACTGTTTCCCCTTGATGTCGAGTTGGTTTTACTGTATGGGAGTAGTTCGTGGTAGATGTGCTCCACTGTCATTCATAAGCCACAGTCTTTCGTCAATGTCTGCGCATCATCCCTACTATTTCCTGGCCTAACTGCACCCCTCATCATCAGCTCTATATGAGAACGAGCCAGGAACCTATTGGCGGCACCATTCGACGAAAAAATTGGCAGTGGATTGGGCACACCTTTCAATACAGAATAGAATTCCACGCTTACCAATTAAGCAGAACGCCGAATACACTCGTCCCTCGCTATGCGCGACTTCGCTTTGCGCGAGACTTTTCATGAGTATAGTTGAGATGGAATTTCGGACTTTGGAGATGAGGTGGAGCGATTTAGGACGCGTTGCAGAGCTCCGAATACGATATCGTTGTTGAGGCTCTATGCTACCCAATGGGTGATCTAAGTAAGTAAGTTCGTGCGACTAGAAGTGGATCGTGGAGTGTTCAGATGCCAAAGTCATAACACAAATCTAAGGATCAACTCAGTGACTATAACAGGATTTGTGTTGTTTGTGACAAAATCATATTATCCACATTTGATCCCAATTTACCAATGGGACATCTGGTAGAAAACTGATTCAACTACTTCGAGTACGTAACTGGTTGTGATATTGGAAAGAGTGCCGCTACAGTAGCAAAACAGATCGAAATTCTCTTCCGCAGATCCTCCTTTCCTAGAGTGCTCTCGAACGAAAGAATGAAAGCTTGTAGGACCATTTATTTTAAAATAAAGTATCGATACACCAACAGTGGTGAAAGACACCAAACAATCGGATTCAGAATGCGAAATAAATTAGTTTATTATGCGTGAAAGTTCTGAAATAGAACAGCATTGACAGCCAAGACGTTTTCTTAGAATAATTGTGAAGTATCAGTGAGAGATTGGAAAACAATTCTGCGTAAAACTGAGAAAAAAAAAGTATCTATAAACGGATTTTGCACCTGCCACTGGCAATTAATCTCCCTCGTTCCTCATTAAAATTCAACACTCATTATTGCAAATAATTGGTTAGTAAGACATTTCAATTTTCCTTTGTACTCACTGCTCAAAGGGTTAAGAGCAACGACTCTGAGTCACAGAATCAAATCAGTTAACCACATCTACGTATACCACAAGCAGCTAGCTCACATCATCATCATCATCACGTCAACCCTGAATTAATTTCCCATTGACAAAATCTATCTAATCACCAGCAGCAGCAGCAGCACCAAAAGCCAGCAGTGGTGTCGCACTGTCACTATAGTGGTTGTCGTCACTTTCGTCCAATGAAACTACTCATTAACACCGATCACGGTTTCATGTGATTTATTATAAAATTCACGCTCGATTATACTACTACCACCTACCTACATGTGTGTGCCTGTGCGAGAGATACACTATTTCTAGATACTTATTCAAGTAGCCCAGCGAAAAACACTAGTCGAGCGCTTAGTATTCTCATTTCTTTTTAGTAAATAAATAAATAAATAAATACTGGAACGTAGATGGGAACCGGTTTCGCAAATACCATTTCGCACGTTTTATTCAAATGAGTTTTTGACATTAGTGGAATTTTTTATCAATTTTTTTCAGTTTTTTTCTGTTTTTTTTTTTGTTGTATTTTATTTTTATTTTTATATCTTCCACTCGTGTGTTTATTGTGTGACTGTGCGCCACAAAAACAGTTGACAGTTGCTTACGTTACAGTGTGAACGCGCGCGCACGCGAGAGAGAGATTGTTTAACGCTACACTCATTCATAAGATTCTTCACAACACAGACAGGAAGACAGGAAGGGAAGACAGTGCGGAATAAGACTGTGTCCCCTGTGTCTTAAGTACAAATGGACAAAGTTAAAGGTCAGATTCCTACCAGACATGGTGTCGTCAAACAAGGCATACTCTGGCAACAAAGTGACAAGTTGTTCTCAAAGTGGAAGGAAAGGTTAGGCTCGAGGAATCCATATTTAAAACGGAAATGACATAATTTTTATGTGTATCTGTGTGCGTGTGTTTGTTTGCAGGTACTTCATACTGACCCGTGATCACTTGTGCTGTCTAAAGAAAGGTGAAGGTGGTTTCAGTTGTGGTGAAACAATCTCAAAGGTTAGTGACACATTCAAAAACAACAGCATCTCTCGATGAATTTCATTTGGAATTCCTTTGTTTAGATAAAATTAGAAGACATAAAGTCAATCGAATTTATTACGCGAATAACACAACAAACGATCGAGCTGACTTTGGGTGGAGAAAATCAAGGAAATCGCATTTTATTGAAATCAAACGGAGATCTGAGGGAATGGTTTGATGTATTGAACGTGAGTTGTTTTGCTGTGTTTTTTCTTTCGTAGATACACCGTTGAAATAATTAATGAGATTTCGGTTTTATTAGGCATGCTGTAATATAGCCAAACAGCGGAAGAATCCACAAAGCAGTTATATTGAGGCTGTAAAGGCTAGAGGGAGGAATCTCCGGCGGGAGAAGACTGAAATAAGACAGAGTTCTAGTCAAAGTGATGGAACAAGTGAGTTGAATTTACTTCCTTATTGCTTATGAATATGGCTTCAAACAGGATTTAGAAAAAAAGCGGTCTTTCGGTAGCAAAAACCCTTACCAAAACGGACTTAAACAACGGACGAGACACTAACCGAGTAAACTTTCTTCCCGAGTCTTTAGAATTCCATCGTGTAGAGTCCATTTTTTGACCAGAAAATAGCAGATTCAGGGTTTTCCCTAATGCAATATGACCTTCAGAGGTCTACTCCGGATAACCAATGTGTCATTCACTTCCGCAAGCAGGCACTAAGCGTACTAGAATGCGTTTATCAGTCTTAGAATTTTTCGAAAAAAATTGTGAGCTTAGAGTGTACATTTCCTGAAGCAAATAGTTTCCTTAGTCTAGTGGAAACGTGTTCAACTGACAAGTGGAAGGTTACCTGCTATTTCTATTACCAGCAATGACTGGCTGATCATTGGGTAAACATTATTTACAAAACAATCGAGGTAATCGCACGCAATAAAGAAAAATTGGAGCATAAAATAATGGCACGTCTTGTTTTCATTGCTATTGTAACGCCATCCCACGATGAAAATGTAAACTATCCACTGATTTAGCTCATGTTTCAACCATGGAGTAAAACGACGGTGGTTTCTCTACTAAGCGTGTATATTTTGACTTCATTCCCACTTCAGAACTTATCACCTTATACTGAGTAAATGTCGGTACTCATTAGCTCCATTGTTACATCCTTTCTGTCACCTGGCTCTTTCTTAATCAGCCCCTCGTCCTATCTATAGTATCACTCATAGGTTGGATTAGGTTAAATTGAAGTGGGCGTCAGCTCTCTCTCCCTCTCTCTATCTTCCTTTCAAAACGCCCGCACTGTGTATAAACATTAAAAGGGTATTAACCCCTTGAGTGCGGGTAAATTATAAAAAAAAAAAAAAAAACACACTTAGACCAAAGGAAGGTCCGTTGAGATTCCACATGGAACATGGAGTTTGATCTTCTGTGAAGCAAAAGAGGGTCCAAATATGTGTCTCTATCAGGTAGTCTACATTGTTGTAAAATAAAGCTTCTAAATGAAGTTTCATTCTTTGAGAGAGAGCTGGGCAGGTTTAAAGGAATGGTTTCTTCCTCTTTTTCGTCCAAGCAGCTTCTACAAAATTTATGCCAAGCTTTGCCTTTAAGACAGTGCGCAAAAATTACCCTTATTAGACAGAACGCCTTGAAGACACCTACTATAGCGCCAATATACAATCTGTGGAGAGAAATCAAATTCGTTGAGCCTTTTAGATCGAGATTTGGCCAAATTTGTTTTGTCCCTAGACATGTTAAGCAACTTGTCCTCCTAGGACTTGGCATACCTAATGTTCCTTCTGGAAGGATGGGTATAGTTGTTGCATATCTGGCGAGCTCGTCAGCTTTATAATTTCTCGGAATATTCTTGTGCCCTGGCACCCAAAGAGGTGCATTTTTAACTGCTCCGCCATCTCAACGAGAGACGATCAGCAGCCTAGAGTTGTTACTGAATTAAGGGAGATCGATTCCAAGGATTTAATTGCGGCTTGATTATCCGAAAAGAAGCAGATACCGCTGGTGGATATCACGTTTTTCTTAAGCCTAGACAAGACTTCTTTAATCGCCATTATTTCCGCCTGATATAAGCTACACCTCCACCAACCCCGTCGTAAAAATGGATCCACTCTTTTTCTAAAAATACATCTTCCTCCCAGATCTAGTAGGGATGGTGACTTGGAAGTTTTTTATCGTATCAATCACAATGGGAACACGTATCTTCAACGGAGAGTGGACAGCGAGAATACAATCCTGAGTAAGATGCACGAAAGTCCTCCACAGAAAAATCGTCACCAGCTTACTTTTTTTATCGATCCAAAATCTGAAGAATCTAAGCAAGGACATGCCCCCCAGTTGTACCCCCTCTTACTTAAAAGAAAGAATCCTAGGGGATTGACTCTCACAAGCAGAGTGTCTTGTCCTTCGAGCGAAACTATAGACAAATAGGGTTCTTGTGCTGATTGACTGACAACAACACATTTCGAAATTGAAGTATGAAGCGCTTTTATGTGATTTATACTCTTTTTTTATTTTTTAAAAATACCATCTTTAAAAAAACTCACTTTTCTTCCAGGATTCATCAACTTATCGGACCATCTGCCACGCTTCTCATTCCGAAGTGTGAGCAACTCTCTTCAAAAACGTGCCAGAAGCAATTCAGCTAGTCCCTATGGTCCTCTAGCCGATATAGATACTTCAACCACAAACGGATTCGCCTTGCGTACACCGGGCGGAAGTTTACGCTCAAAACTACGAAATTATGATAAAATCTACCGAAATCACTACGACACAACGAATGATAAGAACGACATAGGACAAGAGCTCACTGAAAACGTTTGCTATCGCATGAGTCGACTGCAGTCGTAAATTATGCACCCGAAGAACCGACTTCACCTCCTCATCCTTGTTAAATTGAAAAACAAGACTAAACGTACACTTGTTTCCTTCCACCCTCAAATGGGAGCCATTCATCAAAATAAAAAAGTTTCTCCCTCGCCAGCAGTAGTTAAACTATCAAACTTCTAGTCCTTCATAAATAGGATCCACATTCAGGAGAGAGAGAGGATCCAAAGTTACAAAACTACTGTCCATGTGCCCAGTTGTCGCATAAATTAGCCTCCGCCTAACCTTCTGAGGCCAATAAAAGTGAATAAATTTTAAAGGATATACAACACAACCGAAAGAGGAAAGAAAAACAAGAAAAATGTCCTGCTTAAAGCTTAACCCTCCTTATTACATATTCGATTTAATTCGTATAAATTGAGTCCTTTTGTTCCACCGCAAAGAAAGGACACCATTACACCCCACCACCACCGCTGGATAGATTGCATGACAAAAACATTCCATTACATGATCTCATCCTTATCCTGTGCGAGTATTCTTCTTTCTCCAACCACAAATGCCTCCATTAAGGATTTAAGGATGTAAGCATTCATTGTGTTGACTTCCATTTGCACTTAGAACGAAAGCCAGACAAATAAGATGCGCGCAAATGGAATCTCATATCCATGTCAAAAGCTAAGGATTTTCTCAACGAACGAACGAACGAACGACTAGGACGAAAATCACAACCTAAAGACCCTTTGGCACAGGTACATAATTACAGGTACTTAATAATTGATTTCAAGGGGGATCACCATGAGGGAGAATTTATTGGTTTATCAGGACGAAAAATGATTTCCATTATATCCTGGGATAGGCCTAACAGCCAGCCAACCAGCTTCAGGGGAAATTCTTATCCTTGTACCTGATTTAAATTCAAATTGCATTCATTCACTGCCAAATCAAAAACAGAAGCCCCACGCGGATGAAAAGGATTAATGTCAAGGATAATGAAGAAGCCAACAAGAAAAAAAATTTCAAAATAAATCGAAGGTTCTTAATGAGGAACAACCCGCGGGGGATACACGATTCCGCCCATTGGAGGCATCTAAATTTGCAATTTGTGACAAAATGTCACATCAACTTGCGGCGGGTAAGAAGGCAGAAATCACAATTCTCAACCAGAAGTCGACGAATCGAGATAATTTATGCAAAAAGGATAAAATTTCGCGGCAGCGGCGGGAGGACGAGAATCTTGAAATATGGAGATGAGGTATAGAAACGGATGTTCATCTAAATGCAAATGGCTCGAGGGGAACTCTTTTTTTTTTTTTTTTTTGAACGGTGGTTTTTGAGGTTTTCGGTTGATTTAAGTGATGAGAGCAGGGTGCGAGGGAAATTTAGGAAAATGTTAGAAAATGGAAAAGCTTTTCGCAGTTTTATTGTATACTGTAAATTGGTTATTTACAAAAGTGTAAATAAGAAATAGAAATGCTGCCAATTTAGAAGGTTTTTGGTGTTTTTTTTTATTTTTTCGATATCTGCTCGAGGCGAGTGTTGACGAAGAGAATCAAACTGTTTGCGGCTTAAAGGTTCGAGGAGACTTTTTTCTGATATCCAATTGGATTTAAGAAAAACTACAATGGCTTTGCTTAAGTTCTTATTTTTGAAAATCACTGATTTGAGGCTTATCAATCAGCAAGGATTTATCGAATGATCTGATTCTGTGGAAAATTGGTGGTGTTAAAAGGCGTAGCAACGTTTTTGACCAAGTTTTACTAGGTAATTGGGAGACTTTTGTTTAATAGAGTCACTGTTGTTCATTTAGATCAATAGTTGGGGTCCATTGTGTCCATTTATATAACCCGGAAGGACTGCGAACGATATATTCGCCATATTAGAACCACCCATAGAGGGAGATATGAATTTCAGCAGGCTCTAGTTCCGAGAAGAAGTAACCGCTAGGAGACCTCATTCTTCTGATGAATAAGACTGGACAATCGCACAGTAGGTAGCTAACAGATTCAACAGGGAAATAGAACTCTTCCACATGTGTCTAGATGAACACATATGCAGCGAGTGGAGAAGAAGAAATTGACGGAAATGGAAGCGTCAGGCTTAAGATTCACACCAACTACACTGACGCAGCTGCAACCATCGAAAGAAGGTGGCACGTGGGTAGCCTTAGCTAGAGGAGTTTATTTGCTGCGAACCCGTGAGGATTTACATAAATCGTAGTGCGTGTTACAAAGTAGTTTTTGCTTCCTTAAGAATGGTCTACAAAATAAACAAATTTGAACGAAGTCGTTTATAAATGTTCATCAATTAGATTGTCGGGTTTGTGGGAGGATTGTTCTTGTGCATGCAAAGAGCGAGAGTAATTCTCATTACACCCTTGACAACCCAGATGACTCCTTATTTATACCCTGGACTTGCACTTTACAGACAAATTATAATAAAATTCATTACGTCATTAAACGCGACTTTCTAAACGATGCGTTCTAAGCACAGTCTATCCTTGATTGTTCTCCAACAAATTTCCTTTAATTTGGCATCTAAAACACCGAAATCCGTGAATAAATAAAAAAGTTATAATAAAAACACGTCAGGCTAACACTAAATAAATTAAAAACTGGACAGTGAGGACCGCCATATTGGATTTTTAATAGTTCCAAATAATGCCCTGAAAGTTCTTAACCTTTACTACAAAGAAAACGAAAAGTAATTGCTGTTAAAACTTGAAATTTGTGCATCATTTTCAAACAAATGCTCTCTAGATGTTTTGGCTGCAATATTGCATCCGCCATCTTCTATTTTTCACACTTACACATTTTTCCTCTAACGTCTAGAGCCTGTTCTACAAGTAGCTGAAAGTCACTTGTCTCTAAACAAAGTGGCAACTCCCAACCATTCAATTCGATTAATAAATTTTTGTTTCAATGTTTTGTCCACGATATTGCTTCCGCCATATTGGATTTTTTCATATTCTACGTAAAATATCCTTTAATTTGATACCTGAATCATTAAAATCCGTTCAGAAATAAGGAAGTTATAGCAAAAACAAATTCACTCCAAAATCGGTAAGTAGCGGCGTCTCATACAGCAGAGTTTGAGTGCCGCTGGAGAGGGTCGGTTTACCTACTGTTTTCTGAGGATTTCTGGGCGCCTGGTGTTTCACAAAAATTTGCTGCGGGAATTGAGTGAATATTTTCCGCGATATCTCTGGTTCTAGAAGGGCTAGCGCCTTGAAACAAAGACCCACACGTAGGGTAAAGGGTGTACTTTATTGCAAGTGCAACTACTTTTTTGAGTACAGGGTGGTTCATGGTGTTTAGAGGGTGGGAAGCAGATTTGTGTAAATTTTCAGTTCTAGACGAAGCAACAGCACCAGAAAACGACGCAAAGTGTTAGAGGGTGTATGAGTTCCTTTTTTGCATTCATGTCATGTACACAGGGTGGGTCGTATATTATTTGTCCACATGATGCACTTTCAAGCAGAATGACAAAATTAAACGAGGACTAAAGCTTTGGTTTGGACTCACAGAAACTGCAAAACTAACGAGCCCGCCGAAAATGCTAAATGCACGCCAAAGGTCTCAGGATTCTGTCTAAATCGCAAAACCCTGACTGCTTTGCTACGTGTAAACATCTACCTAACTTGGGCGCTTTCAACAGGACCATAAAAAATTGCGCTGCAGTCGCCTAAGGCATATAGAGTGAATGGACACCAATCCTCCGCCTCGCAGAAAGTTTTGGTGGAATCATAAACGGTGTTGAGTACTGGCTGACATGACAAGAGTCTTTTAAACCCGGAGGGATAACGCAGTATAGGACCAACTCAACCAACTTGAAGTGCACACCTAAAAGCAGTCTGCTAAAGCCCGGGCTTTAAAGACGCTTTTTGGTTGAGGCCAAGGTTCATCCAGAAGTGTAGCGCAACCGAAGTAAGGAAGTAAGTACGAATTTTCTTTGTGCTTGAAAGTTTGGTTTTTGCCAACCACAATGATCCGTAAGCACGCACATCCTTTGGCTCTGCACTAATCCTGTGTACATCGGAATATTAAAAAGAAATTGTGGAGTTGCCACGCCAAGCAGTTCGTACATATACAATTTTCACCTCAATGCCTTCGTTAGCAAGACCCGCATGAATGACGTAAAGGTCATGAGGGAATGGAGGCTGAAGTACTCGCATCGAACAATACCCGTCACCTGGTAAACACCGTTCTGTACTTCCAAGACTCACAGTTAACGTCGTGCTCGTAATTACTTTCAGAAGAAAAACAATGGTGTGTGTGTACCTATGGAGGCATCAGTCAGAGCCTTCACCCAAAGCGAGACACGGACGAAGTGTGCAGCCTTCTTCGGCGAGGGAAACCTTCTGTTGGAACATACGTAGCATGATGAAAAATTCGACAAATGAAAGTAACCTTCAGAGAAAGAGAACGAATATTGAGCATTTTCCTTTTTCTGTTTAAAAATGCACCCAAATAGTGCTTGTCATAAATAGTAAAGGATTCCTTGAGCTCCATTGAATGCATTCTACATTCCACCCTGCCTCCCTTTGCCACTACCAAAACTGTAATTTCCATTCATGAAGCGTCTTCAGTGGCCGTCCACATAATTCAAACATTAAAACCTCAAATGGCACAAAGTTAAAGCCTCGCTTTCATATCAAATACCTCGACTATGGCGCAACCTAAAAAAAGAAATCCTTGCAGTCCATAAAATGCATTCGAAGGTGCCCCCAAATCCTCATCCCATTCTTTTTTCTTTTCATCCCACACCCCAAGGCCATTCAACATGATTTACAGGAATCGTTTTATGCTTTTCATTAAGACTTTCGAATGTGCAGCCCCAAGGTACACTTTCTAGGAGAAACTTTTTTTGGAGTACTGGGAGGGGAGGTGAACACTTTTTCGAGTACTTCAGCAACTTTTCACACGAAAAAATGCGATTTAATGCGTTTCTATGAACTCGACATTTTCCCGAGGCTACAGTGCTCCCCCCCCTCAAAAAGTTCCTCGGGCTGTTTAAAGTTCCTTAATGCTAGCCGACTTGCGGTAAAATTATAATTATGCCGTTGCGTGATTGTGGAAAATTTCCTCAGAGCCACTTACATCCTGATGATGGCGTGCAAAAGTCAAGGAAATAAACCTCTGTGTGTGGGGTGCTTTAAGGACAATGAAAATAAAGGGATATGATGGAGGAAATGGTATTGATTTAGTGTTTGTTGGCGCCTTGTTTGTAGTTAGTTTCAGTTCTTGGATATACTCCGCCCAGACAGTCGTAAATGTTTTAACTACCAGATACGTGGGTGCTCCTGCGGAGAAGGTGGTAAGAATTCCTTCTTAGTTTCATGTTTACTTTATCGGCGAGTGTGGAAATTCTTGAAATTAGATTATCCGATCCACTCTGAAGGAACTAACAGTGTGGGCAAAACTGAGTTGCCTGCCAGTAAATCTTGCGAAAATCAGCCTTCTGAGGAGCAAGAACTGGTTCACGACTGGCTGCTAAGAAATAAGGAACGGTTCTCAAAACTATCACGAGATACGGAGCGATATTTAGCACCCATTTCCTTCTCCAACCATCCTTCGTTCTACGAATTCCCAGTATCTGCAAAAAAAAAGAGAAAAAAATCCTAAAACCAGAAATTGAAGGGAACTCTGTAGGAAGTTGCTAGACTGTCTTTATTGAGACGTCCTTTGGAGCCTTTAGAATGAGCCAATCAGATAGCTGGAGACCGAATACAAAGGAGCACACTATGATCCAACATCTAGGCAATGTAGCTACCACCGACTACATAATACTGCATCTAGACTTCGAAAGACCTTTTCAACCTCGAGTAAGGAAGAATGGATAAGCGGAGCAGTATCAAGCATGCGATTCAAAGGTGTGTTTGATGACGTTTCCAAAATGGCAGAGGTGTGGTATGATATGCTGAACATAACTAAGTCAGTCAGACTTCGGAACCTCAGAAGCGTCTTTCAAGCGGAGGTCCTAGCAGTGACAATTGTAATGAGGGTAGTATCGCAAGAAGACAGCTAGGCAGCGATATCTGCTATCGAAATAAAGTCGAGGCTTTTGCAGTGATATCGAGAAGAGTTTATGGATCTTGGAACGCAGTATAAGGTAAGACTCCGCTGGGTCCGTAGACATGTATGAAAATTAGGGAATGAGAACGCCCAGGAAGCGGTAAAAGAAGGCTCAGTGACCACTCAGTGAATATACTGCCTTGCACACATGAAAGAGAGGAAAACTCCTTAACAGAGGCGATCCTTTAGCACTTGTGCCGGAGCAGGGAAATTGTGGGCACTGTGAAGCAAAGGAAACACCGACAGAGTTTTACAAAATGACACAAAGTCTGCCCTTCAATTATAGAACTGATCATGGGGTATAACACTCTGCGGTACCAATTGAAAAAATTACGGCTTACACAGGAAGACCTTTAGTAGAGGTTGCGGCGACGAGGATGTCAATGAGGATACAACCGCTCTTTTTATACCACTGCTCAGGCCTCCACCATCCAAGTAACAAATTCCTCGGTAGACACCTCTTCCAGGACATCGAAGAACTAGCCTAAATCCACAGGACGGTTTGTATCTGTCTGTTCAGGTTACGCTTCACGAGCAAGGAATCTTTTTCTCCCATGTGTGTCACAATGGGTCGTCTGTATTGACTTGAGTGCGGCGAAATGGATTATCACCCTTCTTTGCCAAACTCAATAACTTAAGGTAACCTTATTGAGATGCCCGATCGTCATTCATTATGTGGAAAAATAATCATCCTCAGCTGGAAGAAATATCCTCAGAACCTCAGTCTCTCAGCCAACGACGCACTGAAATAATCTGGTCACGTGAGTTGGGGCGCAGTTTTAGGGCAAACAAGGTTCGATAAAGGAACGAGTCCTACTTGTGACTGGGGAGTGAAGCAGCCCAGAAGTGTTAGAAACAACATTTTCTGAAACACATAACCTAATTCACATGAAATGCGCATGAAAGATGTTAGAGATACAGAACCGCCTGAAGAAGTACGGAAGATCTTTATTCCCAACTAAAGCAGGAAAATATGAATATGAAGACTATGGGTATCTATGCATGGTTTCTATGCATTTTTTTGTTCTTTAAGAAAGCCGCTAGTTAGAAAAAACCTGCAAGGCAAGCTGAGTAGATTCTTTTCGTTCTCTAGCCTCTATCAAGCCTTCTCCCAAGGCAAATTCTATCACCAATCAGGAGTGCGTTAAACGTCGTTTTCAGAATCCCTACATTGAATGCACCCTCTTCCAAGAAACCCTCCACGAATTCTTCTTAAAATATTTACCAAAAGCCTTAAACAAACATCGAGTGCAAATATTTTCTTTCGAAACAAAGGACACACATTAACCCACTGTAGAGCCCAGCAAAATCGCTTGACATCTTTTCACGAAAAGCACTCAAATATTCTTAAAAGATTAAATGTCCTTCGGTCGTCCAAAAAATAGACAAGAATCTTCCGAGTCGTCTCTCGTTTTTGTGTAGTTTAATTTCTCAAGGATTTACCAAACGAATCTGTCCCTAGAGGGAGGAGAGATTTCCCTGGTTATTTCCACCATCAATATTCCTCGCTATCTGCCAAATCCTCTGGCATATCACACTTTTTGCAGGCAATTTTCTTGACCGCCACAAATGTCCTTATTATATCCACAAAAACCGAATACAATCCATTATAAAGGATATTTTTAGTGGTGGCGGGGCATTTATTGACTCGCAATACATTTTGCAGAGATTAACTGTGCGCTGGTAGTGGTGTTCGTGGTATTGTGTCCTGCTTTTAATTCCCCCCCAGAGGATGATGTTATCGCAATGCAAACATTATTTTATGATGTCATTGAAAATGGGGCGAAAGCAATGAAAAAAAAGGACGAAAATCAAATCAAAACTTTTCACACCTTTCATGCTAGGAATTTAAATTTATACGAATTCGTAGTCGTGTGGCTGATGTGTGTATTACATACACGCGTGCTACAAACTGTCACTTTGACACTGAAGGCGAACACTAGGGCAACAGAAATTTATTAAATCACACGAAATTGTCTCAATTTCGTCCTCGGGCGGCCTGACATCATGTGACATGGAGGCATCTAATACTCTTCCCCTGCTCTTGGGTTCGCCATCTATCTGCCTAACTGAATAAGGACGTTAATGGGTGAGAGAGAGTGTGTGTGAAGGGTCCTGCTGTTTCTTCTACAAATCCCAAGTCAAAAGGAATTTTTTTGGGGGGCGCCCGCCCGTGTTTAGAATTTTCGATTTTTCCTTATTTTTTGGGTGGTTCTAGTCATTTTTTTTCCTGTTATCCTTGGAGTTTTATAGTCGCACTCAGTGAATTGTCTGGCTCGTGTATGTGTGTTGTGTTGACGAAACCAATAAACAAGAATGAAAGGATGTAAGAAGAGGAGTTTCTAGTTGGTGGTATGTGATTGAAGGAAGAGAGACATTTATGATGAGTATGTGACAAGAATACGAGCCAGGATCACACATCATTTCTAGAGAGAGAATTAAACGATTCACATTATTCCAGTCTGAGTGAAAAGGACCTCTGCTTATCCGCTTAATGACGGTGTCAATGAGACTGCTACGCTTATCCTAAAAATGCATCTACAAAATTGGGTTAAATGCGAGGACATTTTTTTATGAGCTTTTCTTATTTTTTTTTTTTTTTCATCCTTTTTTCGGTTGGGCGCAATAAACATTCTGATGAAAGGATGAGATGAATGAAATATTCTTTCCCAGCAACACTTCAACTTGAATTGGTCATTGGTTCCGATTTTGCTTCCTTTTTTTTGTGTGTGTGGCTGTGCTACATAGTTTTGGATGTGAATTGGGTTGAATGACATAATATTTGTCCGGTTATCACACAGACAGAAAAGGATATTCCCATCTATTTTTGTTGCCTGGGAGTGAGTATAGTAATATCAAGGATGTTATGAGATGAGTAAGTGCTGGAGAGGGAAGGAATTGAAAGGAAAATATTTTTGGATCCTTTCCCGAGAAAGAAGAAGAATTTTGCAAATGACTACGAATTCATTTGGGATATCCTTTAAGGAATTTCTTATGATTACTTTAAGGTTTTCTTCCTTCTGTGATGAGAGAATTGATGTCCTCTAAATGCCTCATGAGGTACATGCATAAAACTTCCCAAAACATCCTTTCAACTTTGGAAATTCCAATTAAGCTTCAAGGAAGTCTCCAATGAAGACAACCCTCTCTCCCAAGACATATCTGTTTCATCCTGGATTGTCTTATAATGTCTGGAAGAAATCTAATATCAGGAAATTTCGCAGGATATTCCTTTCCTCGAAGCCAGTTTATGCAAAATTACATCTCTCCTTCCTGCTCGACGGCGACCACGACCCCAATCAAAGCATTAGGTGTTGATGCTGATGGCACCTCTACGCCATTTGTGTCTTATCTTTCCAGGTAATTATCTCACGTAATATCTGAGAATTTTACACCAACTTACATCCAGGAGTTAAGTGAATATCCTAGGACGGTTGCCGGCACAGACTTCCTCCTGCATTTACATGATTAATGAGGCTTCGTATCGTGTACATGAAACCGGATAAGGACCACAGAAACTGATCAAAATTCTGCTGAATTTCGTTGCATAGTTTTAGATGTAAATCACCCCTGTTCGGAGGTGATGCACAGTATTTGTGTGTGGCTCTGATTAGAAAGTTCAACCCCCCTCCGGTTCAGAATCATCCCCCATTTAATGACGTCGAGATACAAAATAACATTTCTAGCTTCCATTGTCTAGTTTTCTGACACAAAAATAATGATTCAGAGAGTGCAATCATCCTGAAGGATGACATCAGCAGGACGCGAACAACAGCTCACATACACACAATAAGAAAAGTTTCAATTGTGTTTCCAGTGTTTTTACACAAAAGATTCGTACAAAGGGGGGGCGCAGAGACTGGCGAAAAGCGGATAGAAAATGAAGTCAAATGAAGCAGAAGACAGAGGACAGATGGTGGAATAGATGAATTAGTAAGTAATGGTGTTGGCAGTTGTGGCAGTGGAGAAGGACGAACAGGACAAAAGGACAAGTTGAAATCTTGATTGTGGAGTTTTGAAGTTATTTCCTTTCTGTAGTTCTCTTCTTTTTTTCCGAGTGGAGAGCTGGGCTAATTTGGTGTGAATTGGAAGTTTCTAATTTAGTTTGAGGGAAGTTTTTATTGAGAGCAAAAGGAAATTGTTAAATTCCTTAATGGACATGACAATGGGCGGTCTTTTTTTTTTGTTATATCTCTGTTTTGAGGTGGAAAGAATGGTGCTTACTTTGGCATTAGATACTCCTTTGGGTGGTTACAGTCCATCGAAGCAAATGAGCTGTAATTTGTTAGCAGACGTTTAAAGTAGGAGGACCTGTTAGAGAAGTTGTGAGCATATCACCCGATGTAGTTTATATTGAAATGTGCCATAGAAGAAATTCTCATAAGGAATAAGGCGGCATCAACTGCTCAATTTGCGGTGCATTAGGATTTGTGGAAAATGTGATTGAGAAACGTGAACTGTGATTTTATTCCAAATCTGAAACCAGATTTCGTCAAGGATATAAGCTGCCAGCAGATCTAAATCGAAAGGCCCTATGTCAACTCAATTGCCCTACTGAAACGACCCCACCAACGATTCTTTACGACGTACCGACCGTCATAGAAGCTCTCACGGGAACTGAAAAACGTATGAAAAGAGTTTCGCAAAGGAACAAAGAAAAATAACTGAGGTATTGCAGTCCTAAATTAGGAGGACCTAGAGAAGAAGAAAAATATGCTATTTACGAGATTGATTCTTCCTGTCATATACGCTGTCGAATGCTGGACTATTCACGCATAAAGGCTCAGCAAATTTTTGAACTCTTTTCAAAGGGAAATCCTTCCTTGGGTATATATCCCTGGAGGTGAAGGGAAGACACAACTTGCACAAAGACTACTCTGCCTTAGTCACATCGAGCGAATGGACAACAAGGTACTAGCCATGAACATTTTCGGGCCCCAGCCTAGCTTCCATTTCCAACGATCACGGATCTAGAAGCAATGTGCCTTAGACTGGAGAAAGCCCAAAAGAGTTCTGTTTAAGACGTATAACCCGTTGTCGATTCCTTTTACCAGCAGATTTCTGTGGATAGTCAAATATTTCGCTCTGTTTAATGAAGTAACGTGTCACGTATGTTTAAGCACAAAACGCTTAAAAACATCCAACCGAACCCCACAGGCGGACCAGTAGGGATGCAGTAAATTGGGTGGGTTATGACCCCTATAATCCTGATAGATAATCGGCGAACAAAAAGGAAAGAAGAAGACGGTCTTATTTTGAAGCTCAACTGCAAAGGAAGTTGGAGTTTCTGACCGAAGCTCCTAAAAAGTATCAGATGACCACTCTGATTCGTTAGAAAAAGGTTGACTAAGTTTGACTTAAGCTATATTTTGCATTTTTGCAGGATGCCAAGAAAATGTCGGGATTTTGCTGTGTTGAGAAGGACTCTGAATTCCACAACAGATTTTTAACGACAGCCTCCGATTTATAGGAATCCTAGTTGCCTTCTTAGCCTGCACACACTACCCTTTGGATAACCACTCTCTGACTGAAAATGAGCACTGCAACTTTATAAGCACCCGCCTTGCCCAATACACCCATCAGAGACCCCTTCTTATAGTCGCTGAGAGATTAAATTTCCACCACGTATCCAAGTATGTTGATGCACCAATACATCCCAGGAACGGTTCATTGTCTACAAATTCTCCTCCCATTCTGCAGAATCATCTTTAAAACCATCTCAATCCTTAGACAACACGACTGACTATTGACAGGAAGCTCAAATATATAATATCTCCCACGTCACAGGATAACAAATTCAATCATACGTACGTACAATGTTATTGCACATGAAGTGCAATTCATTTTGTTTGTTCCACACTGCTCCTCGTATTGTTTGAAATACCCTTTCACAGGCACGAAAAGGATTCATCGCATAAAAAAAGGAAAAATATGACAACGAGAAAATATTTTGCATTTCGTGCAGGAATAGTTCTTCTTTAACACCCCGCGGTAGGGCAAAAGAGGTGAATGCAAAAAAAGGATTCACATCACGTTCAGCCACTCAAATGTGTTACGTGTCAGTGAGTGGTTTTGCAAGTATAAAGGAAGTGAGTGAAAGCAGCTTCGTTGGCGTGCAGATACAACAAAAAAAAGGTCTACGTCGAAGCTTATTTGGGTTTTGAAGTTGTATCGAGATCCTACCGGCGGCGATGTAAAGATGAATAGGATTTCCAGCAGCAGGATCAGGAAGCTACTGTGGCCACTTTTCGGAATGTGTTGATTGGAATTCTTTTTGTTTATTTACATGATTGAGGCGACCGACGAAGGATACGAAGGATGCGTTCACACTTTGTTGGCCATCAAATTGATGTACGTTGATTCGATTTCTTGGGTAGAGCCAAATTGGTAGATAATGGTGGGGAAAATATGGTGTCTTTCTTGGGCAGAAAATTGGCGCCTTATCTCGTAAATGAGGTGGCGTGAAAGGATCACGTAGCTTTAAAAGGGAACATTTGTTGTGGGTCGAAATGACCATAGGTTCCTCGAAATTGGTCAACGCAAATCGGGTTGGTGGAACTATGACTTCTTTTAAGGGGAGCAGCTTGGTGTCCAGCTGATGCATGAAAGGATGCAATGAGATTGAAAGAATGTGCAAATCCACCCGATCTGTAGCAAGACGACATACAGCGCTTTGTCTCACGGAGTCAGTTGAAGTCCACTTCAGACTGTGATCAAATCATGCATTTAAATGAGCCTGAAGCTTAAGAACCAGTAGGGTAGGCCGAGGAGTGGCTAAGCAACCTTCTAGGATCGTTTAGATCACGGGCAGTAATACACCGCGTGTCGCGCTTTAATTTTTTCCTTTGTACGTGGGTTACTACATCTCTTAATGCAGACGGTGAACGAGGACATCCCTCCCATATCGTCTACGATTTAACCCTCAAACTACTGACTGGCATCAGGTGTAAAGCTCCAAACACCGATGTAACAGGAAGGATCATCACTTCGAACAGAGAACAGATATTTGGCACAAATAGACCCCATAGGGCGCACATAGGTCCTCCCGACCATTCGGCAGACTTACTCTCGGATGTTTTTCAAGCAATCACGAGAGGTAGAGATAATACCTCTTTCAATGAAGGTGGACTGGCGTAGTCAGCATTCCACTTCCATCCGCTCACCCTCAACCCTTTCATCCAGGTTAATCAAACATTGATGTTCAATTAAGTCAACAGGCTCTGCAGGCATTCACCCCTGAATTTCATCTGTCATCGGCGTTTGCTTAAAGTCCTTGCAAATTGCTGTTAATAGCTTGCTTTATCGACTATACACACTAGAATCCAATATGCAAATTGATTATTTTTCCAGCAATGAATCCCTGAAATAGGATCACGAACACTGGCATACACACACTAGGCAATGATTCAATTTCTTGATATCGACACCATGAATGGGATTTTAGCACACCTTGCACACGGATGGAGCATTCAACTTTTTTGGTTGTCTCGAGGTGTATTCTACTTTTTTTTCCTTTTTGTTTGAACTTTATGCAACGTCAGCCTACAATGTAAAGGGATGCTCTACTCCCTTTGGTTCTGTGCAATGAGAATGTCAATTGACTGTCTGCCAGAGGGTTGTCTGTTCAATATCCAGCATCCTTTCGTGTCGACGACGACGATACCGTCTGAGATTGAATTGAGGGTATGTTTTTCGACTGCCGAAAAAGGAGAAAGCAAAGGACATACACACACTCATACGAGCGAGTATATCGAGACAACATTGTCGTTGCCAAAACAAAACGAAAAAAGCGAGAAAGAAAGGAAACCCAATTGAAGACAAAGGATCAAAATCGGTTCCCTATTTTGCTTGGCAATTTACCGAATAAATTGTTGTAAGGTAATAAGGGGGTGGACTGTGTATGGACCGGGCTGGGTGAGCTTTTCAATTTCAAGCCAATTGACAAGCTCGTTGAAGGGATAATCAAAGGAGACAAACCGATTTAATAATTTTTTTTTTTTTTTTGTTCTTTTGGATTGCAGTGATTTATTTAACTCGATGGGGATGTTGTCTGAAGTGCGACGTACATGGCGTATACGTAACGAAAAATCTGTGAAATTTTCAATTTTACTAACCAATGACTCAGTGAAAAAAATAAGGTTTTCGAGACATAATAACAGAATTTTAACAGTGAAGACGAGGAGTTTACAAAGAAGCCACACTTAAATGAAGAATGACCGAAATGACCGAAAGAATTTAAGGATACAAAATACAAATACTTGGCACAACAGACCGTACATGGTCCAGGGCATAGCTTCTCACTTGTTGCACGTGTAATATTTTTCACGCAAATGAAAGGGACCTACAGTTTAGAGCCATATCCGAAAGGCAAATTGAGAAGCTTTCTCTTGACAGTTATAACTCTCGGACGTTTGTCACACATTCGCGAGAGGTAGGGCCGTGAAAAAGCTTTTTGGTGTTCTCTGGGATTCGAACGCCGAACCTCTCGCTCAATGAAAAAAAAGTCAATAAGTTCTAACGTGGATGAAGGACAAATAAGACTCTTGGACGGATTCCTCTCCTGTGGATGAATCTGTAAGTGCAGAAACGATTCCTTTCCTGTCATCGTACCTGTGCTGCAAGAAAACCAAATTTTAACTTGAAATTTAAACACGAAATCATTCAGAAATATTATTTCCGACCAGCAGGTAACCCAGTATAAGGACTTGAATCTCTAAAAAGCCCAGGTCACAACCCAGACTTTAATGAAATCGGGAACTTGTGGTCAATCAAGAGCTTCAACATACACAACAAGACGTGCAGTCAAAGGATTGCGGGGCATGGGGTGTCCATAAGACAAGAATAATCTATGATCTCATTTAGGACGTACATATACAGCATGCTATCTACCTAAGCCATAAGGGCTGCTCCTGAAAAACTATAAATCAAAATATGAATCAACTAAGGATGAGCCTGAACTACACTACACATACTGTTTGCGGCAGCATTGGACTTCAAAGCCAGACACATCTTCGACGAAGCATTATAAACGCTTCAGCTAAGCGCTAGGAAATACTGAAAACAACGTAGATTCTGTATAAGATCCTCATTACCGTCCTCACTCTGCAGGAGTCGATAAAAGTCGATTGGAAGCACTCATCAATGGATTCTAGGCCAAGTAGACCTAATGAAACCATTACTCCGGTGACGGCTTTGAGAGACAACCAATCTTCGGTGTTAAGGGAAAGTCTGACATGGAAGTGCATTTATTCTTGTGAAACCCTTGTAGAGAGAGCTAAGGACTAAAAGCTATCCGACAAGCTGATCAGTCTTCAAATATAGATCTACCATGTGCAATGCATACTCAGAACCAAGAGCATCGTCTCAGAGCCAGAAAGGTGCCAGACACATATCAAACAAAGCAAACCACTGTGTGTCTTGGTCGTAAACAGGGAAAAAGTTTGCATCTTGTTACTACACGCAACCCTTCGAAAAAGCGAGCTGATCATGTTCTCGAGCAAGAGATATAACATATTGGCCGCATACCCAAATCGAACGAGCTACAAGGCAGATCAAGGCCTGATATTTCCAGAGTTGTAGCCATTGTCACAGGCCACTGGCGAATAGGAGACCACGCGGCCAAGCTTGCATTCCTCATAACACCCGTATTCGAACTCCACAGCTTGGAACGAAACGTTTCGTAGGAAACGGGAATCTAGTCCTGTCATTCAAAATTTGGTGGACTGTTTAAACCTAAACAAAAAACGGCCCCGCATCCTTAAAAGCTTCCCATAGGGTCATCTAGAGTTAAGAAGTACCTCAGAAAACTGGGAACAGAGCACAACGTGGAGACGGCAAATTCTGCGGAGATGTTAAGGAAACCAACTAAAGTAATGTGGACTCACTTACAAAAGAAAACAACACCTGGGTGCCTAGCAACTATCAGTATACAATCGACCATTGCTAGATCCACTCCAGGTACTCCGATTCATCAAGGAAATTGGACTGTAAGAGGTGCTCTCAATCGAGTATCTCATCAAGTCAGAGGAGCACAATAGATCTGCAAAGGTTCAGTGCGCCTACCCCTCTACAACCAATCTAATCCAATCTAACCCTACCACCACGGCCACCGCGGGTGAACACGGCTAGCACTAGGCTAAACCTACACACAAAAGGCAGCAAAGAGTGTCACACATCTGGAAAAGTACCAAATGGCTCACCACATTATTGCGAGATGGATTAAATGGAAACAGAACGTCGCATACGGCCTTCATCTTAGCTACCGGACTGAAGGGAGTATAGTATCGCAAACACTTCTAAACTACGGCAGTGTATTCCACGCTACTCGAGTGCTTTACTTATAAATATTTACGCAGATAGCCAAGCACCAATCAGAGCTACCTCATTCAAAAATTAGGTAAGTAGGAGTGGTGATTCTGCTAAAAGAGAACCCAATTAGCACTAGGTGCCGTTTTGATACCACAACTCATGTGAACCTGGCTGTTTAGGTGTTTTGATGAGAAGTCTCTAAAGATATGAATGAATGAATGCACGTAAATATATAAACACAACTAGATATACCGAAACTGGATCTGAAGAGGGCATTGCTCGCTTTCTGTGAGAATACTGAAGCTTCAGCAGAACCATGATTTAGATAAACTGTCAACCAAGTTAGCAAAGCCATTCTAATTTGTTCCGAGCTCTGGATGATGCAGAGAGGCTCGCATTAGAAATACAAATATGTGGCGCAATAGACCGTGATACAGGGCCTAGCTCCTCGCGAGCGTGTTATATTTTTTCCCTTCTATTATTTATTTGAAGCTACTGTGCTCCTTTTTCATATCCTACCACAATGGCGGCCACGATGGATTTATTGAGATTCTAGTCTATCATATATCGATAGAAACATAAGCACGCTCACATACACAAGGATGACATACTCCAAAAAGGCTCTTATTGACTACTGCAGCTATTAAGCTATAGACGAACATTTCTCAGATACATAGCTGACGCTGAACACAGCTTAAATTTTCTACAAAAAGATTCAAATATTTAATTCCCCTTTTCGTTCGCTAAAGTCTAGTCATTCCACGAAAGAAAAGAAAATTCTTCCAAAGGACAAACACTGCCAACTGAATACATTTGAATAGATTTTCTATCTGTTCCCGAGAAAAACAGAAATTCACTCTCTGCAAACACACACAAAACGATTTCACATTAGATATTCTGAAAATGATGTGAAAAGAAACTGGGACGCGTGTGCATAATGCTCTGCATTCAGCAGTCTGAATTTGAAGAGAACCAAAAATTTGCATCCTTTCAATACTAATTCACTGCGAAAAGTTGAACAGGAATTCCATTCGAATTGAAATTCGTCCTCCGCTGAGTAGTGTTCCACATACAGAATGTGTCTCCTTCTCCCAGCTAACTGATGTCCTGATTTGAATACCAAACATAGAGTTACTCGTAAGAATAAAAGAACACTCCAGAAACAAGTTCAATTGTGAGTCAACGTCGCTTCTGCTGAGAGGATATCTAAGTGGCAGGATCATTTTCAGAAAATGTCCTTTTGTACAAGGTGGAAATTAGGAATGAAAACCGATTGACAGGGCATCGAAATTTATTGGAAGTCCTGCGAGTTGGTGGTAAATACTATCGAATGGAATTTATTTCAAGCAACCGTGAGTGCTGGCATCCAGGATAACAAAGTTGGAAAGTAGCAATAAATTTTAATTTGCTGAAAGCTTTTTGTTTATATTATTTGCTGGATGGCTGGATGGTGATTTTCAGCACAGCGGGTGGGAAATTTGTTTTATTTAGTCTGTGGAGGGAAAAGTTTTCTCCTAAAATTGATATCGCTCAGAAATAAATGAAATGAATGGAAACGAGGATTAGAAGGATCAACAAGTTTTAAGCTGCGTACCTCTTTAATGCGATCGAAGAAAAACCACAACTCTTGTCTCCATAAGCAGCCTATTTTGGACGCAATCTGCAGCCCTAAAAGTCAATTCGCGTGACCACCCTTCATATAGATAACATATCTCTCCGCCCGAGGGGTGTGGGGAATACCACATAACCCATTACCACACACTCTAGCAATTTCCATTGAAAAGTTTATCTGCACGCACATCTAACCAATCCCTGCCCAAAGCTACACCCATTCCAGGCCCTGTCAACTGGTAGAAAATTGCCACTTGTCATACAAAATAAGCCAAGGTATCTGCACTTTGTTTAGCTTCAAACAACAGATACATACGAGTACAGGAGTGCAAAAACTTTTTGCATACAGACTCGGTGGCGTCTCGATTTGTTACTACACAGCAGCGTGGCGCGGCGTGGCGTTTTATTGCCACCACCCCTGTAGCATATCTCATTATTATCATCATGCCAGGACAACAAAATCCCATTTTCCTATTAAGCCGTGACAGGCAGCCAGGACGTCGTCGTCGTCGTTGTCGGTTGGTGGGGTTTAAAGAAGAGTGAGAGTTTTTCATTGTGGCGATGGTGGCCCCTAATAAGTGAGTGTTCTCATGCGTGGTCATAAATTTTGTGCAATTATTTTGATACGATATTAACTGGAATGGATTTATTGTTATCCTTTTTTGGTTGGTTGAGATCGAGGTGTGGGTGTGTCGGTTGGCGGAGGTTTGCTTGACAAGGATGATTGATGGGTATTTAATGAAGATGGAGGATTTATTCGTTTAATTTACAGGACTAGAATAATGATACTCTTAACGAAAACCACAATAGATGCGTCCCACATGTTAATCATGTTTGCAAAATCTTAATAAAATACTGGAGGCTTAACCCTATAACCCCCAAATTGCATTGTATTTAATTGCATTGTTCTAACCCAAGATCTAGTGGCATCTCTTGGAAAACCAATGAAGCTACTAAATCGGTTTTGATATTGGATGCTGTACAATTTCGATGCAGGCAACCCATACAGAATCTAGGGTCTAGCAGCTCCTAACCATTCGTGTTGTGCGTGTTATATTTCAACACGAATGGGGAGATCTACCATATCTGAAAGGCGTAATTGAGAAGCCTCTCAAGACAGATAGTACTGTCAGAGGTTTGTCAAATATTCGTGAAAGATGGGACCGTGAAATTGTTACCCCACTCCTCAATGACATTAATCCGTCTCAATCCGTCTAATCTTCTCCGAAGCTAAGACGATTAAAGCAATTATGTGTCGAATCTGTGAATGTGATGGACTTCTCAGTGTCATGTGCAGGTTCGAGTCTCAGAAAACGTCAAACAACTTTTTCATAACTCGGCCCCTCATGAATGTCTGAAAAATGTTTCAGAATAGGACCCGTTGAAAGCTCTTCAATAACACGGTTTTGAACTGTGGGTCTGCTACATTCGCACACAACACGATAGGGTGCAAAACTGCGGGCCCTAGCGTTATTTGCGTCAAATATTTATATTTCTTTACGGTTAGAACAGCTGGGGCTTCTAAACACTCAATGCCTAGGATAAAAAAACAACCAAAACTATCCCAGTTGGACCGCCAAAGTCATTCGAGAAGAATATCCAGCAGAGTAGTCTATAGTGTCAACATGGCAACATATTTTCCCACAACCAAGACCTGTGACTTAAAGCAATTTAATTCTAATCCTTAAGCTCGGTGTTAACTGAACAAGAACATCGCTCATTTATAAATCACTTACCACCTATGGCCTCACGATTTGCATATCACTTTCGAAAATTTCCCTATGGGCATACACATCTCTCCCGACAGGACTTCATATCTGTTTCTAATGCATTGCAAATTTTCTCTAACACCATTCCTCCTCAAAACACACACACACACAGCCACACATACGTGAATATTGAAAAATTAGTTTTCATTCTCATTCCCAACGATTTTACAACAGCGACAATGGGGCTTTTATTATCCCCACTCAGACATTATAGCTCCCTATCGTATAAATAGGATACGATGAAACGAGGTGTGAGCAAACGCTGCAAACCTACACCACTCAACAATTCCCAATGTATAGCCCGAAGGAAAAATGGAAGAAGGATTCCATTTGCATGAAGTAGGAGCGGCGTCGTTCTGTTTCGTCAGTCGGATTAAATTGAAATTATTGTTTTCTGGAGGCAGGGAGTGTTTGGGTGTGTGTTGAATTCTGAGACGTCCTCTTGTAGTACAACACTGCAGTCATCTGAATGCTGGCCCTCTTGAACTTTGGAATAATCCTACAGAAAAAGGATCTCAATAGAGTGTTCGTTTATTTTTCGAATTAAATTCAATTCTCGCATTTTAGAGAATTTTCCTTGGAGGATTGTTTTACAGCAAGTTGAGGATTTTTTTTTTGAACTTTCAGTGGTGAATTTGTCTGCAATTTATGATGAGATGAGGGCTGATGAACAGACTTTCGGTTGTATCTTCGAATTTAATCAACTTGAACACTCTGAGACTGTGAGTCGATTCGGTCTGAAATTTACTTTTTGTGATCAAAACATTGCTTAACAAACAAGACGTCCAAGACAGGCAATAACCACCTATATATCGTACAATCTGAAGAGTTTTTCAGAGATTTAAGAACCTCAGCACTCAAGTTGGATGAGCTTTTATTTCACGTCGGGTTTGTGGCAGGAGCCAGAGTAGTTCTCATTATACCCTTGACAACCGAAATGACTCCTTTTGTATACCTCTGTACCAGTATTTTACAAACAATTTATACTAAAATTCAATACACCTGTAAACACGGCTTTTTCCACTATGCGGACTAATAACAATCTATCGTTAATTGTTCTCCCAAAAATTTCCTTTAATTTGACATCTAAAACAGCAAAATCCGTGAGTAAATAGAAAAGTTGTAATAAAAACAAATCAGGCTAACACTAAATAAATAACAAACAGGACAATTAGGACGGCCATATTGGATTTTCAATATTTCTAAATTATGCCTCGAAGCTCTTAACCTTAACTACAAAGAAAAAAAGTGATACTGTTGCTAAAACTTGGAATTTATGGCTCATTTTCAAACAAATGCTCTCTAAAAGTCGTGGCTGCAATATTGCATCCGCCATCTTGTATTTTTCACATTTGCAGATTTTTCCTCTAACGCCCTCAACCTGTTCTACAAGTACCTGAAAGTCGCTTTTCTCTAAACACTGTAGTAGGTCGCAAACATTTAATTTGGTCAGTAAATAATTTCTCTTTCAATATTTTGCCCACCATCTTGTTTCCGCCATATTGGATTTTCATATTTTCATATTCTACATAAAATATCCTTTAATTTGATACCTGAATCATTAAAATCCGTTCAGAAATAAGGAAGTTATAGCAAAAACAAATTCACTCCAAAATCGGTAAGTAGCGGCGTCTCATACACCAAAGTTTGAGTGCCGCTGGAGAGGGTCGGTTTGCCTCCTGTTTTCTGAGGATTTCTGGGCGCCTGGTGTTTCACAAAAATTTGCTGCGGGAATTGAGTGAATATTTTCGGCGATATCTCCGGTTCTAGGAGGGCTAGCGACTTGAAACAAAGACCCACACGTAGGGTAGAGGGTGTAGTTTATTGCGAGTGTAGTTAGATTTCTCAGCACAGGGTGGTTCATATTTTTTTGAGGGTGGGAAGTTGAACTGCGCGAATCTTCAGTTCTAGACGAAGCAAGGGCACCAGAAAACAACGCAATCTTAGGTTAAAGGGAGTAGTTCTTTTTAGCATTCACGTCGCACACAGGGTGGTTCTGCATCATCTGTCTAAATGGCAAAACCTGGGTATACCTCTTTCTACGTATGAACATCTACTTAAGCTGGACGCTTTCAGCATAATTACGCATAGTTGCGCATTGGTCGCCTAATGTCATGTGGAGCAAGTAGTCACCAAGACTCCCGGTAGAATATTCGAATCTAACGCAGAACAGGTAATCCTCGCCGGTGGGGCGGCGCGCCAAGCTTGACCAAATATTGTCTGGTGGTGATCAATGCATCGCGACCTTTTTAAACCACATTTGATTTGATCGTATTGCATTTTATCGATTCTAAGTTTGCTGGACTATCGACGAAGATTGTTATATCGGACGGAGGAAGGGGGCTGTCTTTATGCATTTTACAACGTTTTTTGCAATCAGGATTTCAGCTTAGAATACGCTTCTTTGCAAAAGATTTCTGCTATTGCAGTGTAGGCGAATAAAAACCTTCTCCTGTACCTACATACATACAAGCAGTTTCGAGCCATTAGTGTAGTTCGAGATACCTTTATCGTTGTCTTTTTAACATACATACATACATACATACGAACAAGTGTGTACCAAAGGTATCAGAGACTGATGATCGAAACTTGTTACACGAGAGCAGGCTGAAAAGTTCTAGACTAGACAGAGAAACAAGTATTTTCTTCGGTGACATTCAGTTTTATTTCTCAACGTAATCTCAGTTAACGTCGTCAGACGTTTTCCAGCAACGGTCCAATTTCGTTACCTCGTCTAAATAAGGAGAAATCGACATCTCGCTGCAAAACAGCCGCCTCAGGAGCTAATCGTTGTCCTGCAAGTCAAAGTTTGAGCCTAAGAAACACAAAAAAATTGCAAATCTGGTGAATGTGGTGGGTGTTCTTTCGAATTGTGAATTTTGGCCATGACGTCCCATACGAATTGGGAGACGATATGTTCCCATTTGTAGAAAAACACTAGCACAAACTGATACAAGACGAACTTTCAGTCCAAAATGGCTGAAGAAGGCGTGTTTTCCAAGCCATGTTCAAGTATATTTTTGTTGAGTAACACCGTCTTCAGGTTGACACTCGCAACTTTTCAAGCTACCCAAACAGAGAAAGGAAAGCCATCTCAGCAAAAAAAAAAACTGTTTGGCACCGTATGTGGTCCAAGGCCTAGCTTCTCGCTGTCATTTGCCGTGGGAGTGTTATATATTTTCACACAGACAAAAGGGAACTTCAGTTTGGAGCAATATCTGAAGGACTTCTCTTTTTTTAAATTGAGAAGCTTTTCCATGACTTTTTAAATTCTCGGACGTTTGCGAGGTATAGAATCGTGGCAAAACTTTTTAGTGTTTCCTGGGATTTGAACCTCGAACCTCCTCCCAGTAGTCCCACCCACTAACCACTATGCCACGACGCCTTATAAACCTATCCAGCAAAGAAAAAAAAACTCCACGTTTTAAAATTATAATGAACTACTCACCCAAAACTAAATGCCAAATTAAAAATAAATTCACAACCAAATTTCCATGCGTGGCGTGTAATTTATTTTCAAATTAGTTTCGATACATCATTAAAAATTTATTCCAACACCAGTGTAAATCAATAACACACTCGATCATCCATCAATAACGCAGCAAATTGAAATTTAATTATTCCATCATTTTTTCTTCGTCTGCGGCCAAAATTTAAATTCAAAAACTGTGCTCTAAAAAAAAAAACAATCCCACCACTGAATCATTCACCCTCGGCGTCATTATTCCAAAACCGCACTCGTTCAGTCATTCATTTGAGTTCGAAAAATGTAAGTGACTTCATTTCGGTTCGGCGGGAAACTTTCCCCCAAAAAAAAAGCAAAATTTTGCATAATTTCCACATAGTGACTGACAACCCTTCCACCGACACACATACACAGCCAAACACCTTATGCATCAGGTTTGACAAGGAAAACCAACGAGTTTATAAGCGCACTGCTAACCACCCGTTTGGGAGAAATTAGTGGTTTATTGCGAACACTGCTGCTCCAATGAAAACCCTGTAATGAGTTGCACTTACAGAGGACGACAAACAAACAAAAAAAAACCGGCAGCAGGATGTACGAGTATGTATAGCTTTCCGTCAGCGCCGCCACTCGTGCTAATTGCTGGTGCATTTGTGCATTAAATGAGAGTAGTTATATGGAGTAGAACTGCTCCATTTATATCCTGCAAGGGAATGTGTCCTTTAGGGGGAATCAAAAGCGAATTCTGAGCATTTTCCTAATTAAGAAAAACAGTATCATTTGAATGGGTTTTCCTTCCTTTAGCGGTTTGTCATTAAGAGAAACCTGTAAGCAATGTCCTTCCAACGAGGAGCATCGCAAAACCTTAAAGAATTGAATAGAGTGGCCTAGTTTTTCGTTTTTTTTCGCTGACCATGAGAACACAACCTACAATGCGGTCGCAGGATGAATAAATTCCAAAGGATGTTCCCTTTACATAATTCCGTTAACACATCCACTTGACACAATTTTCTCATTAGAAATGGGGTGACGTGAGGCTCATCCTATTACCAACTCGTATGTTTAATACTTTTCCCTCTCGAGTGGCTCCTGTTTCAAAGCCGAAAATAATCATAGATTCATCCTTTGAAGCCGACATCCGTTTCCTTCTCCCCTAAATAATGATTTTCCGATTATGTTTTCCTGCAATTTGCATCCAATTTGAATTTCGCTTTCTTTTTATTGTGTTTGTTCGTTCATTTTTTATTAAAATTTCCAAATTCACCCTCTGTGGAGCTGGGAGTATCCTTGCGGGATCTCGACGGATCTCTTTCTCTGTTCCGACAATAATCCTGTATGTTGATTTGGAAAATAATTTTCCGCATAATGTGACGGCATTTCATATATAAATGATGTTACCCTCATTGCTGCATAATGGCTGAGGAAAGTAGGAGATACTCGTAGGGATGCCGACATTTTTCTTATACCGCCTGCCTATATCCTGGAGGCGTACATAGGTACTGCAGTTGTGTGGGCAAACAAGCTTAGGTTGTGATTTTTTTGTTCTGTGCTGGTTTTATGGAACTTTTCTTTTATATTTTCGGGGGCGTATGGGGTAAATTGTGATGATGCCGGCTGACTTGGCGGTTAATGTGGTTGAAAATTTTCTATTCAATTAAAAGATTTTCCACCGTGGAATACGTGAAGGTGAATGAGGCTTGAAAATTGTCGGGATATCATTGAGGATTATCGTTGAGTTTACTATAAATTGAGAAATAATTCTACGGTTATGGGTTCTGTGATGTGGTTAGACGGTCACAAGTGGGGTACCACAGGGTTCGGTCTCTGGTGCGATGCTGTAGAACATTGGGTACGATGATATTCGTGGATTATGAATTCAAGAGGAGTTTTGAGGCATGAGATTTGGGAATGAAAAGCCACTCGGTAAAGTTAGGCAAATAAGAAATGAAACTATCTTCCCTGTTCCACAGTGCCTAGAATCAGCACTAGTAAGTGGCCACGAGATCATGTCCAAAGTAGCAGTTAGATAGGAAGATGTGTTTAACTCTAAACTTGCACTTAGAACGTCTGTACTAATAAAACTTTCCCCCTCTACAGAGAAATGGCAAACGATCTCACCATTTAGGTCAATGAAAGGCGGTAGGAAGGCGGAAACCTAGATGGTGTTGAGTATGGGCCACCATTTCCGCCATAAAGCGCCAAAAAGCTTATCCTTTAGACTCCCTGCTTCCCTCCTATTACACTATTATTGACATGCAAAATTGCACATCGTTGTAAGGACTTAACTTGAAAACTTGTGTGGTAGCTACTTTGAACCCTCGTACTCAATAAAGTCTTAGCAAAAATGGTCATTGATGGTCATTCTACTTGTACGCGCCACCTTAAGGTCGTAGTCTACTGAGCCTCTTGAGGGCAGAATTTTGCCAGCGAGAATTGAATGACTCGCCATTCGGAGACGAAGAAATTATCATTTTCGGCTGGCAGCGCAGTGGCAATATTTCTGTCCCTGAACGCGAGTTGCCATACACAAATTTGGTCACGAGGATTTTCTCTTTCCAGAAAGCCTAACTTCCCGCAGTAAAACACAGCCAACAGCTCTGTCGAGCGCCTTAACTGTGGGCAGGTCCTGCAGTTAAAGATCAGTCAATCTGATGTGAAGGTGGTTCCAAAGAACCTAAAATTAAGAGGCTTATGCGCGAAGGGCTTACAGCGATATCTTCTATTGAAGCTGATGAATGTGGCGTTGTCCCTGGCTTATGTATAACTCTTAAGAGAAACACTATAGTGTCATCGATTTTTCTTTTTGGGGACCATCAATGGATGACTCGTTAAAGAAAGTGCTACTGTTAGCTGCGAAACACTTTGGGTCCCTGGGGCTTGAAAGCAAACGAGGTAATGAGAAGACCGACGACTTGGCGAGGAAATGTTCGGAATCTAGACAAAATCAAGTAGATTCCTCGATATTCATCCCGCCTTACTCACTAAAACTCGAAGCATGTTTGCCCTAAAGGAGGTGAACAACAGATGGTTCTCTCTACTGTAGACACTTGTGCAACCACAAGAAGAATTTGGCCTTGCTTCCATAAAACACAGACAGACAGGCTTATGCAGAAGGATAAGAAATCACTTTCTAGCCTGGAAGGATTCATTATAAGGAAGGGTACTCTGTGGTGCCACAACTAACGAAAGAAAATCTATGTCGAGGATGTGGAGATGAGGAAGTCTAATAGAACACAATCCTTTTTCTCTGTCAAAATCCAGGTCCCATCCACCTTAGATAAAAATTTCGTTGGAGACAGGATCTAGAAGAAATAACGAGTAGACCAGGGATCGACATCAAATCAACAAATGAAGTTCAGCAAGAAGTTGAACCATAGACACAGAACAGGGTAAACCAATGAGCGAGGGACAGAGACACCTCACAATGGGTCTGCATTGACCTAAGCCTGGCGTTGTGGATCACTTTCACATACCTAACTTAGCCCTGCTTCAAAAGGGGGAGCAGCCCCTTTCCAGTGACCGTTGGAAGTAATATCTGTCGGATCCTTTAGATCAAAAATAGAAAAACCCCTACGAGTAGCATAAGAAAGAAGTCACCGATGACAGATTTCAGAAATGTAATGAAATTTAAGCCCGGTATTGGAAGTCTGTAACTAAGCTTTAAATTCCTTCAATATCTCCCGAAAAACGATGAAAAAGTCATGGAATATTTCACAGGTGGCTCTAGCCTAGATTCAAAGACTTCTCACGCTCCCTATCCACCCACATTCCTCCTCCACGAGCTCCTTTTATTACGACTTTATATCAAGAAAAAAAAATCCTTTTCACTGCTCATTTGCAAAAATCTTTCCGCTCCAACACGGCTTCTCATCCACCAAGCCCCTGCTACACATGTCGAAGAGAAGTTTTTTTCCCATTTTTCCCTTCGACATCACGCAGAGTATATCCTTTTAAGGCTGACATTTACTGTTGCGTTTTTATACTGCTAATATGCTAATATCCTTCCCCCACCCTACCACCCACCATACACATGCCTTTGCAATAAAATTCAAAATAAAATTCATGAAGTTATAATTTGAACAAAATTATTGGCTGCCTAACAAAAGATACACAGAGGCAGTGTGCGCGTGTGTTTGTGTGTATGCATGTTATGCGAAAAGGATATTGGCAGCGTTGCTGAATATATTGGGTCCCGCATCGTCTTATCGTCCCACGGAGGTTGTTTTTTTTTTTTTGAAAAGGGAATGACCCTTTTTTTGCAAGGCTAAAATATGGATAACAGTACTTGTATGACGATAAATTTGAATATAATGACTCTATGGAGGTTGGCAATGCTTATTGGGAGAGCGAGCGGCTTGCGACTGGAAAGGCAAGACTTTTACATTATGACGCCCACAGGAGGAAGTCCTTGACGGGGGGGCTTATTGATTTTATATTTTTTTTGTCGGTCTCTCGGATTTGAGATGAGAATATCCTTGAAGTGTTGAAGCGGTTCGGCTTAACCGCGGGGAATTGGAGGCTAATTTCAATTTTAAGTGGGTTTGAATTGGTATGCGTGCTTTAAGGCGCAGAGTGAGTTCCAGAAAAGGTTGAGATGGGAATACTTTTGGCAAATTTTTACTGGGCTCCTGGGAATTCAATATAAAGGATGTGACACAGTCCAAGCAAACAACATCGAAACTAAGTTTTCCAAACTAAAATCCTCAAGGATGCAGTTAGTTTGATATGGGCTATGGTTCACTCCTTGAAAATGGCATGTAAGGAGCTCTTCTGCCGACTAAATGACAGCTTGCACTGGTAGTAAGACCGGCAGAACTAACTGGGAAGCGTCTAAAGGAACTGAGTTTCGTGTGAGATGATGTTGGAGCATCAAGTATGATTCGTTCACAGGAGACGGCAAACATCGATGTGCACAAGAAAATGGAAAAAATTCTGTCCGGCCATCTGTGAAGGAGCAGCTATTCCACCGCAACCATCTGTTGGTCATCGGAAACCAGAGTTGTCGCAGTTCTTGAGCGACGCAGCGAGGATTTATAGCAGCACTTCGTGAGTATTTTCGTCGTGTCAAGGTGGGCCAACAGCAAGATTTGTACACTTTCCCTGCAAAAGCTGGTTGCGAGTCGGCATTAATTATTCCTCCATTAGGTGACTATCTATTGGACCATCAGGGCGTGTAACGATCAAGACCCTGGGCGATTCTGGACATATCCTAACCCAACTTCTTAACACACAAAGTCCCAAAGGATACTAACCGATATATGAAGCTGTCTTACAAACTAGGAAAGAATTGGGCCTGACCTACAACGAGGCTGACTATACGGCGCGGTAGGCAGCCCGTATTCGATGTCCGTGAGGCCTTCTTAAAAAAAAGTCCCTCTATGCTTCTAATTCTACAGCAGACCTCAGACATTTTCACAATAACACTGGGGATCAAACGCTAGCACTAGACTTTCTAACAGAAACGATAGAGCTAAAGAAGGACGAAGACCACGAGGGAACAAAACCTTAGGAAGGTCTCCCTAAGCTAAGACAGGCTAGAGAGCTACTCAGGAATTATAACCGGAAACGAACCAAGGTCTGTACAAACATCAACAAAAACCGGCTGCGAATTCCTACAGGCCTCCTATCGGGTTGCTCTACACCCAGTAGAACACACCTGGAAACTGGGTATAGAGCAACGAGGAGATCGAAAACGTAGAGAAGAAACCTCGGGGTACCTTCTTAAGAAGTGTGGAGGACTAATCCACAAAAGAAAACGCTTGGATGCCCATCAACTATCAGAAGAAGATCTCCCATCATTGGATCCACTCAAGATAATCCGGTTCATCAAGGAAATTCGACTGCAAGAGGTGCTCTAAGTCGAGTATCTCATAGACTAGAACTCGAAGTCTGAGAGATAAGGCCGCAAGGCGCTCACACCTCTAAAATAAGTCGACAACAGAAACGATTGAGATAACCGCTATTAGGAGCTCTTCTTCTACTCGTGTCGCTCCTAGATAGATTTTGGCACAAACCCTAAGGGGATGAGGCAAGTCCGCTGCTGCTCAGCGATTATATTTCGTACAACTTTTTGGTTGGTTCACACCTACACTTGGCCTTTTTAAGGCGCAAATCCAAACCCCTTAGGTATCGCAAGGCGTCTGAATCACGACGAATAGGTCATCATGGGAAATCTTGGTGCAAAGTAGCCGCAGCGACTTTGGCTGCAAGTGCGTGTGGTTTTCTTAAAAAAATTTGTCGTAGTCCTGATGGCCTGCTCCTCCTTACTATCAACACCGTAAGACAATTGCTAAGGAAAAGTTTAAATTCGTAGAAATTCTGACAATAAAAACGATTTACGTTAAATTGTAAGGAATCCCTTCCCTTAAAAAGAATCCTTACCTGCGCCACTTCATACACCCGCATGTGTATATTCATACCCGCACCTCCTTCGAGGACGTGACAAACTGCACACGTCACAGGACTATTTAGAGAGACCCTTCAACTCGAATACCTGGCAAACTTTGCATCTGGATGTGAGTTTGCATTAAGAACTACCGAACTCCTGCACCCGGAAAGTGTTGTTATCTTGTCACACTACACCTTCTCTCCAGTTCGTGATCATTGAAACATCCAAAGGATGCGAGTGTGTGTATTTGAACGATATGCTCTCGGAAATCCCTTCCTCTTAAGTTTGATTACAGTTTTGTTGTAATGAAAACTGAAAACATTTTAAAGACAATTGGCTGCCAAGAGGTGAGAATTCCATGCCAGGAAGGATGTAACTTCCCAACACGTTGTCGTTGATTTACAACACTTTCAACTTACACCTCCTACCGACAAACTGAAGTCGTTTTCGAAACAGGATGTGCATTTGTGGAATTTTGCTCTGCATGACTCGCTTGATTGGATGGAAAATTGTGAAAATTATGAAAGTTTTCTCATTAAAATCAAGCACAAGACGAGAGGCAACTCGTCGTCCTTTTTTAATCATTTGTCATGAAATGCATGACATTTTGTCATCGCGGTCGTGAGTGACAAATGATTTTTCGTGTGATGACATTGTGATTAGGAAAATGGAAGTTGGTTTCGTTTTATCCTCTTAAAAGGATTAAACAGTGAAGGTGCGCTAAGAGGGTAGGAAAAATTTGCATGCTAACAGTTTTTCGTTGCCCCGAGATTTAGCTGAAATGATTGGCCAAAGGATAGTCGGCGTGAAAGAGATGGAACGCCAGAGGCTTCGTAAGACAGAAGGAATAACAAGGATAATTTAATTGGCGAACTGTCCATGGTGGCGTCGGTATTGCTGTCTGAAATTCTCGCCCCCGGAAAGAACTTAATTTATACTTTTTTCCCAAGGATTTTCTGCGGGTTATTGTGTGTTACCCAGCTGAGTGGAAAAATCCTGCGAAAAAATTTATGGTAATGTAAAGCGAAAGACGACCAGAGTCTTGTTTGTGGGTTATGAAAGGATTGTGATGACAAAGAGCAGTGGAAGATAAAGTGGGAGATGAGTGAGTACCAATTTTCCGCCTTAGCGCTGAGAGTATTAGCATGGAAATAGGAATTTAAAGGAAACTTTGTTTATGTCCGCTGACGTGGCAAGAGAGCAGCTGTGGACCTGAACTTCTATGGGGTGGTCACGTCAGCTGCTCAGATTGTAACGAGTGGTAAAGTGCCGGGATTTTGTATTTAGGACGTTCTTTATGACGAAGTTGTAAGGTTTGTGGATATAGTTGGACACGTTGCGATAGGTCTCTATGCCTCTGGAGTCCTCTCTGTTCAGGCCAAAAATACGAGCGGAATAAAATGCAAATCATGCTAAGAGCTAGGACCTCTAAGAGTTGCTTGCACTGAATATTTGCTAGATACGACCACCAACAGAGGTAGCTCTGCAGTGGAAGAGAGGTGCCGAAGCCAGGCCTTGCAGTAAAGTAGTTTCAAAAGGAATATTCTCCGTGCAATGTGCGATTCAGTTCGTATTGACAGACAGTGGAGGAAGAGATTACGGCTAAGTAGGCGGACTTTACGATGGGAATCTTGTGGAAACGATTGGATAACTCAATCGACGGGATTGTCTTTCAATTCAGCTTTGAATAGCAGGGAAGCTGTGGAAGAACCTATCATAAGTGGATCGCTCAAATGGAAGCCGAGCTCAACTAACTTAGTTGGGCAAACTGGAGGCAACTAGCTAAGGATCAACCAGAGATTAAGAGGTCAGAGTGATCTGCTAGTTGAGGCTCTGGACTACCCCGTACTGTGACGTCATCCTGTCAAATTCGGCAGATATGAAAGGCATTTTGTTCAGTATACTTTGGTAAATCATCGTGGAGAGACTAACGCCTTAACAAAGTGTCACCGAGGACTCACCCACAGGACCATAATTCGCACCGTTCATTCGCTGATTGGCCTCTGGAGCAGTAGGAAGCCGACACACTTTTTCACCGAAAAATCGTGTTCAGTGACGAGGCTGGATGGAACAGCATCCTAAAGAGGTTCTAGAAGCTCCTTTACATCCTGAAAAATGCACAGTTTGGAGTGATGTACATGCTGGTGGCATCATCGGACCTTATCTCTCCAAAAATGAGGCCGGAGCTCGGGTTACGGTCAATGGAGATCGTTCCCGAACCACGCTCAACGAAAATTTCTTTCAAAACATGGATGACATTGATCCGAAGGAAATGTGGTTCCGACAGGATGGGGCTACGTGTTATAGGTGCCAATCACAGTTCGGCGTGAAGGTGAAGGACTGCGACACCATACGTGACACCTCTCGACTAAATTCTTTGGAGCCAAATACTCTTTAGAAGCAGAAAGGAAATAAGTCTATGGAAGGAAACTGACGGCCGTACATTGCTCCAGAGAGCGACAGTGGCTACAAATTCTGCAAGAAAGAGTGCAGAAGACTGCTACACAACAGCGTTTAATTCATTCGCAATAGAATTACCCGCCTAAAGGTCTATCGAAAGACGAAAGGAACAGGCATAGAGACTGGGAAAGGAAAGCATGTCTAGCACCAGAAGGGAGTATAAGAGATCCCTCAATTAACTGTGGGTTCCATCCTGTTACGTAGACAATTCAATTTACCATTTTACTTGACGTAAACACGTCGTTACTTCAAGACCAGATCCCGATTGATGTTCCCCTTCAGCAATGTAGATGCACCACTCACTACCTGCACCCATGCCCTTCCCTCCATTTTTGATTTCTTGCTGCCATGTAATCATCTCCAATTTATCTGTTTAAAAGTCGTCATCCGGGATTCATCCTCATCCCGTCGATGGCACTAATTCGGTGTATTTATTCCAAAGTGCTATCGCACACACCAGGCAGTGTGATGCCATGCTGTGTCCATTCGACCCTGGGCACCACCAGTGCGACGCCAATGTTTGCTAATCGCTCGTATGTCACGTTCAGATAAACACAGAAAAAAATCCAAACCTCAAAGATTGAGTCCCGGACACTCGGATGCAGCCGATGATGTCGCCTGCCATGGTATGGTGCATGTTTACTTAACACCAGAAGTAGGGAGACGACCGTGGCACAACGCGAGAAGTCTGACATCTGGTGTTGGACGGATCGCAGGATGTAAAATCTTTTCCTGGTGTGGTTGCCAATTTTTCTCATTTTCCTCTGTTTATGTTTCAAGGATACCAAAATAGAATCCTTTTCCTCCTTGAACAGCGCTTTCCTTTTGCATTTTTTTTATTTCCATTTAACGAACATGCACACACCTTAAGAGCTCGAGAATCCTCTCATCTTTTGTTCCATCGCAACAGCGCCACTAGGAGTGAACCTTGAAATCCTTGTAGCACGGTGTTACTGCTGTCTGATGGGGATATAGAATTACACTTACCGCACAAGGTGTGTGCAATCGTGCACCTGAAGCAGATTCAGATTTCATACAGCGATTGCAGGATGAACTTAACCAATTTCGCCTGGTGCGCTGCATCGTCCTCGTCGTCGTCGCATCGTCCCGGTGGTTGTGGGATGCAAATTACTTGTTTATCGTTTTGAGATATTGAGATGTTCAACTTCGCTCTCCAGATAAGGCATCCTGTCGCTTTTGTGTATCCTGTTTCGTGTGTTTTTGTTGCTTTGTTTCCCTCGTTACTTTTACACGCCATTTGGGAGAACTTGAGATAAACACTTTCTTAACCGGATAAGATGCACCAGTGTAAGCACCACTGAGAGTGCCGCACGTAATGCAACCACTAACACCACAAACCACACCGCCACAGCCACAGCCACCGACCGCCATCGAGATGGAGTGAAGGGTTGTTAAGATAAAGCGAATAAAGTGGTTGTTAGATGCGTTTGCAAGGATCTTGTTTTAAGTTGTTGTTAAGGAAGGTCTCCCGGCGCTATTTCGACACTCTTCGTGGAAAAGAGAAGTGAAGAAGTTTTATGTGTCAAAGGGAGGGGCGGTGTTTGACAAAATAAATTGAGTCCTCTAAGTGGTTAGGGAGTCTGCGGAGGGCGGCGATACGGAATCAAGTCGCTTCATTTGGTTGCTGATTATGTGTGTGCGAGCCTGCGGATGATTAACTTGTGATGCAGAATCGACGGTATTTCGGTGAGGAATACATGTGGTACACAGCACTCTGTGAGTAGGAACCAAATTAGATGCAGATCCTTCGAATATACGAAGGAATGCAGTAATTTTTTAATCAGTTTGTCGACATCCCATTGATTTCACTGAAACAGCGTTTGGACTGCTGCCTGGGTTACCTCGTATAGGCAGCACAACCTCGCGTTTAACTAAGGAAAGGAGGACATAACTGAGGAAATGCTTACTTCCATCCATCGACTCATTAACAGGTTTTTGGAAGGCCAAAGCCTCGTCTCAATGAAACCTCATGGGGACTCAAAACTCAGTTCAAGATCAAGAAGAATGGAGAGATAGCTCAACAATCAAAGTTGCTCAACTAATTCTAGAGGTCCTGCGAACCCTACCGAGAGCCAAGAATCAGAATCATCAACAAGAGGCACCCTTGAGTATGAATCTCTTCCCAAAGAAAGTGACATCTCCTAAGCGAAGCTAAGAAATTTCTTTCAAGGCTAAGGGATCCCTCAATGGATTTTGCAGACCTAAGCAGGCTCTTAAGTGTGGATTACATTACATTTCCCAAGCTAAAGATGCTTAGCACGGTTTCTGATTTTATGCTTTAGTCGCTCTTCTTGGAAAGAGGTCTTAAGCCGTAAAACTTGGGCTACTGGCGGTGTGGAACGTAGATAGTTCAAAAATGAGTTCACCAACAGCAAGCTACTGGAACAATAGGCAGTATTAACCTGAATTGTGACATAAAAAGTTGTGTCTTCGGTGTCAGTCAAGCCGCATTTAAAGGCTTACCTACTCACTCCTCACTCAGTCTAGCTATGATGGGCCTTGGGGCATCATAAACGCATCCTCTGCAACCAAGACTTGCTTCTAGGACATCGAGGAATAGTCCGACAAACCGGTCAACGGCGTCTGTAGATCTACAGATACATCAAAGGCTATGCTCCATAAGGTAATGGACACCTTTACCCCCAAATAGGCAGCAATATTGGCCTTTATTGACTTGAGTGCGGTATAGAAGAGTCGCCTTCTTTTAACGCAGTCCTAGTGCTGGAGAAGTATTTTTTTAGTACCTTCTTAAATGACTCCCCAGACGCAAACGAAGCCGTATAAACTAAGCCAGTAATATTCTAAACGGTTTTCCTTTATCTAAGGACTTCATAAAACCTTTTAACTGCTCCTTCAATTACCATACGATTTTATTGACATCTGCGAGATTTATGTCCTGCGATAAGCGGAAAATTCCCTTCAATCACTCCTTTTAGCATTCTTTCTGTACTACAGTACACTACATAAAAGTATACATCATCTCTGAAACGACAATACACACCGACTCATCCGATAAGGATTCATCACATTCGTCTTTAATTTTACTACCTTCAGTCCACAGATGTGTGTGCGTGTGTGTGTGTAAATCCATTTACACGCCTGCATAACACAAAACTCTCACCCAAATCAAAGCAGAGACGAGTGAATAAAAAAAAAAAAAAACAAAAGAGGAAACTCAAAATGTCATCCCTACAAGGACACCGACAGCAGGCGGAGGCACCCATGAGTGCAATCCCAGTTTCACAGCACAAACATACAATCATCACCATTACGATGGTATCCGCTTGTTATACGAGCTGTTTTTCTTTTTGTTTTGTTCGACATCCCTTCACATCCTTTTTCACGTACCTAATCCACTTTTAAGGATAATAAAAAAGTTCACATTTCCATTCGATTTTATTGCAAATGAATAGGACATTCGGTTCCCCGTCTCAGAGAAAAGGCTCTCGGCCTTGTTCTCTCATCGGTGTAAGGATAAATGGCTGAATTCGCAATTATCGGTGAGCAGCGTGTGTGAATGGGAGAAGGATTTTCGTTTATGTGCAAGTGAGTAGTAAAGAAAGGAAGTAATTGCACACTACACTGGCAGCGCAAGTGTTCTGTTAAGGATTTTTTCCCAGGATATCGATCATAACAATGTTACTGGGGGTGTGAGAATCTCTCTCTCTCTTTTATGGATGTCCTTCCGCTTGATATGGGTTTCTCAGGTACGTAATGAGATGGTAATTGGTGTTGTTTCGAAGGTGAATGAACTGCGAAGGAAATCAGTTTAGATAAACACATAAATAGTCCCAGGCTCGTATTTATCGCTGAACAACATGTGTCCACAGGATGGTTCTTCCTTGTTTTCCCAGTCCCTGTCTGGTCGCCTGTATTATGATACAAAATACACGGAAATCCTTCTTCCGATGACACGTACATGCCTGGCACTAGGGACAGTAATTATTATAGTGGAACACGAAAGTTTATTTTTATTGTTTCCCCAACACCCCTCGCAGAAGGGATATCCTGTGGTACTCACTGTGAATGGGGTGTGGGTTCGACTGTGTGCACATGAAAAAGTGTGGACGCGTGATGGTAGGGAATTCAATTCCCATGTGGACAATTTTCCGCATAGTTTATCAGAATTAATTGTTTATTAATGTGACATATTCCATTCAGCGAAAATCGTATATTTTGGAGACTTTTTTTTACAGTCTGTGTTTGGGTGCTCTTTTTATGACGGGAGTCATGTGAACGTGTGCGGGGGATTTATTTAATTTGACTGAAATTTATGGCACTTCATGGAGGAAGTGGAATATGGGGTCAAGGGGGAGACTCCTGGCCTATGCTCGAGGTCGATTTTATCTAGCTTAGGTCATGAATGAGCTCCGCATAAGGAAAACTCTCGAAGCAAGTACACGGAGATGAAAACTCAGATCGATCAACGCGACTTGCGGAACTCAAAGCAGCTGACTAAGGATTGAAAGGAAAGAACTTGAAGTCAGATGCCAGAAGTTCAGCGTAGGGTGCGACGCGAAAACCGCAAATATATCAACGCGCTGGCTAGAGAAGCATAAAAAGCTGTAAGCAGATGCACCAGCAGGACCGTCTATAGAATCAGAAATGAGCTGACAAGTGGTCGCAGATTATGCCAACACCCAGTTGCAGAGCCTAGGCGGGAGATGGAAGGGGCATTTTTCAATGGTTTCGAACCGTGTATTCGCTAGCGATATGCTTCCAAATCAGACTGAAGTACCCAAAGTAAGAAATTCCCCGATACGCACCACGGCGCCTAGTATGGATGGGATCACTACCGCGATCAGAGTACTGAAAAACATCAAGACTAGCCAGTTTTTCTGCGAGCAGTTTCAACAACATCAGCTGAACTACTGCTCGCACTCATAGGGTGAGACTGGGAGGTCGAGACCTTTCATGACGAGTGGTAGAAGGGAATGATCGGGAGGTATCCATGTGCTGCTTGCTGTAGCTAAGATAATAGCAAAACCATCCTGGAAGCGAATCCAACAACATCTAGCAAACAGACTTGATGCCCAGCAAGCTCTGGATCTTCGATAGCAACACCCTATTTTCAGAAGGCATTCGACTGTGTCAACTGGGAACTGGAGTGCCTTACACAGGAGCCACAGAATTTGGCCCCAAATGCCACATTATGCGCAGAGAGAAGCTCGAGATCTAAAGTGGAATAAGACAAGGCTGCATTCTTTCACCAATACTACTCGTAGTCTTATTGGAGATTAGCGATGTGCTTCAAGCAGATTTGTCGATCGGAAACGGAGGATTCGATGAACGCTGACGATGTGTGCTTCCGCTCTCACATACTCACATAATTTTGGAAATCCACCAAATGGCAGCAGATGTGGAGAAGGACCCAGGCATCCTCGTGTCGTACGGCAAATACTAAAATTATCAAACTCATCGGCTCATATGCGTTGCTGGACAGCCAGTAGAAAGGAGTAGAGGATTCCCAGTATCTTGGGAGTATTTTCTCGACCGATAGTGGAATCGAACTGCGTTCGGGATGTCGTCCAAACCGTCACTATCACGAGAAAGCTGCAAATGTTCGCTAATCGGTGCTTATGCAACATCGTAACGAATACTTCTACCAGAGAACGGGTCAAGAATCAATAGCCACAACCATTCTGCGACGGAAGTGGCAGTGAATTGGTCACACGGTCCGAAAAGGAGACAGTTCCATTGGAAGCCTTCAACTCAGGGAGGCAGACGACCTTGTGAAATGAGGAGAACATGACGCAGATCAGTCGAGAAGGAGGCAAAATCAGCCAGAAATCGTACGCGATGCCACGAAGGCGTAATAGATGTCGTTTTGAAAAAGCATGCTTTCGCTAGAGACTGTATTGAAGGTGGATCTAGGCGTCAACCACCAAGTCTCACAGCTGTCTCCATTTGCTTAAGTTGGTTGAGGTCTCCTCGCAAATGAAAGATGAGCTCTGCCTTCATCGGTAGACCGCCTGAGATGGATTTGGAAGCTATTCATGTGATTCACGTGATTTACATGACTTAACCACTGTGCGTGAATGTATGAATTTCCTTCCTTTACTTGCCTTGAATCGAGGCACTTTAAGGGCAACTCGTAATGGCTCATAGCCTACTTTTCGCGAGATGGACTTTGGCGAGGATGTATCTTTGTACCACTATCGTCTCTAAAATACGCGTCACTGCTCTCTGGTTGGCAATGGGAGGGATCTATGGATCAACATTTCATTTACACTGACGAGTTACGCTAACTTTCTTACAGATTCACAAGGACTCGCTCATTCACTCCGACAAACAGTCGCCGAAAAACGCCTTGTTTGTGGTGGAACTGAACAAAATGTTATCAGCAGGACTGCATATATCTCTGGAAGAATAAGAGGATGGTCTTGGACAACAAAGTACGACTCTTTTGCTCCTGCAAGGAGTCCATATTTTTTCGAGAATTTTAGAGCAGCATTTGGGAACCTACCACCTACGACACAGAAACGCTTATAAACGAGATATTTGAAGGATTTTCTGCCCTAATCATGTCTCCAACGAATTTCTTGATCAGAAATCGAATCACTGAATCATAAGTCCTTTGACTGATCGACATAGGACTCTATTGTCATCAATCACGTTATACGTGCAAATGGCCAATTCAGAGTGGTAACTCTTACTAAGGCAAGACAGTCTTTCATTAGTTGAAAATGGGGTCAGAAGTATCTAAAGGCAATTGGCTAAGTATCTATATGAATCTAGCAATTAAGTGTTACTCTACGGCACCCAACAGCACCCGATGCGTTAACGAACCGGTATTAAATTTCAATTTGCCATCACAAATCCCTTAACCCACTGTATCCTTACAAAAAAACGCTCCCTGAACACCTCTGCACTTATTTGAATCTCATTAAAGCCATCAGAACTCGCTTAACTTCGCATCAAAGTCATTATAACGATATCAATCGAATTTACTTTCGATTCCATAATCTCACTGTGCCTCATTTGGTCTCCTTAAATCGTGCCCCAGTTCCTGTAGACATTTTCAATTTACTTCCTAACATTCTGTGTGTCTTGCACCTCTCCTTTAAGACTCCTTCGAACCGAACAAATTCCATTCATAACTGAGCGGCAGAATTTCACAACACAAACACTTCACTTTAATTACAGCAATAATCGTAAACAACAACGATACGCAATCCTCATTAAAAATCAATAGGCAACCCTAAGGCGACTTGGTATGTCATCCTTCTTCTTCAACAGACTACCCCCTGCTGACGCCCACTTCAACCCCATATCGACTAAATGTCGACTGAAAGGAGAGCAAACAAACGAAATCCAAACTTGCAATCTCGAAGCTAGAAACAATGACAGCCGGATCCCGGATGGAGGAAACTTTTCGTTTCCGTAATTGTCCTGGCAATTATGATTCTCACTCACTCACTCACTCGCATAAAAATAATAATAATTGCGAGCGCGAGAAATTTACGACAAAAGTCTGTCTACGTAGCTCCACCAGTTCCGGTTGGGTGGAGAGAGAATCAGTGGGGTTGGGGGTTGGGGGTTGGTTGGAAGTCAACTGCCGATCAAAGTGACTGGAATTTTTCTCCGGCGCCACTTAGTCGCTTGCACCCCAAAACTGCTACCAGCTACCAGTCAACCGCTAGGGGGTGTTACAATAACTGCTTGCCTCCATCACATATCCTCATACCCTCGCATTTGCATGTCATACTTGTTGTTCCCATACCCATAGGATTGGTGGGTGCGAGAGCTTTAAGGAAACGTGTCTGTCATATTTTTCGTAACACAAGGACGAAGGATAATTTTGCAACAGAGATAAGTTTGTCCTTTTTATGTTGTGTGCTGTTTCCCTATGTTTTTTTCGTTCGTTTTTTTTTTGTTCGTGGTAATAAATTTGAATTTTTATTGACTTTTGGCTAAGCTTGCTGTTGTGTTGCACGTTCATGGTTTTGTAGCCAGGATCGGAGCAAGTTTAGAGGCATAACAGTTAGGAGGAGGAGTTTTTTTGTTTTTGTGGGGTGACTATCTCTCTACGTAGGATTGACTTTTTGGAACTTTAATGATCCGTAACGACGAAATGAGCTGGAGCCCGAGTAGTAAAGGGTGTTTGTAATGGATTTCGACAATTGGTCATGATTTTGCAAAGCCAAAGAGAGAGAGAGAACGGGGCGAGAGACAACGTTGTTAAGGACTCTGATTCTGTTCACTTGGATGATTGTCAACTTGGTGGGGTGGAGGATAATATTGAGAGAATGGGAGTTCAGTTACATACATATATGCAGTCATAAGACCGGATGTTTCTTTTAAAAAGAGCTACCAAATCCCAGAAGCACTCAGACTCTATTCGGTCCATTGTACTACCAGACAGGAACTCCTTTTTTGGTGTAGCAGTTGGAGAAACTCAGATTTTATTCGTTTCTCTGTTGTGCTTGCTGGCTGTGATTGCTGTTCCCCTGGTGGGGTTTGAACTTACGTCGACCAAGTCACAAGCAAACTACCTAATACTCCGTAGCCATCCTCATAGGGACGAATACTTTAAACATCGTGTATCACGGACGAAGCTACTACTTGCCATGAGGGACAGTCGACCGAGGAGGTCGAAGGAGAATTTCTCTGATGTCAGTTCCGATCTAGTTAAGAAGAGCAGTCAAGTCTGTGAATCTTTGGAAACCTGAGTTAGTAACAGGGCGATGTCACAAAGAAGTTTTCAGAGATGTTATGGAAGAAACAAGGCAGTAGATGGAGCACATGATCAAAGAAGTTGAAGTGGAGGTTTTCCTTCGGCCAACTCCACTTCACGCAAAGCGGACGACCCTAAGGATGGCAAAAGAGTGTACCAGTGGAGAGAAATGCATCAAGTCGAGAGAATACGATGTACTTCTTGAGAACCTTTCCCTTCTACCAATCCCTATCAACGAACTTAACTCCCATGTCTTTAAGTCAGAACTTGTGTGGGAATGCCTTCACAACAAGGTAAACCTCTATTGGGTACGCGGCCACGTCAGCGTAGATGGTAACGAAGAAGCAGACTGCTTGGCAAAGCAAAGAGCAGAAGGACCCTTCATTGGACCTGAGCCATTCTCCGGAATAGGGAGTCATACCGTACGCGAAGAACTCAGGAAAATTGAGAGAGCAGACAGGACGAGAACCTGGATTAAAACTCTGGGTATGAGGCAAGCTAAGCAACTTCAGGGATGCTACAACCGGAATCAATCCAGCCGTCGATAATGAAATTTGGGTTATCAAGGGTCTACTGATGGGCACAATAGACTCAATGTTAGCCTCCTGTCAACTAGGGCGCCCATATACCTAACCTAACCCACCAGCGTGCCAGTGGTAGCGAACGACGCTAATTCGACGGACCTGTAACATGACTTCTATTTTCTTATTCTGAGCAGCAGAATTCAATCGAAAATGATAGAAATTGTTGCCATCAGCAACGACTTCAGTCGGACTTCGTGCCCCCAAATAAAGACGTGTGCACTGAAAACATGAATGATTCAAACAATAGAAAGTATGTCTCGTCGCTCACAGCCTACATCCATTAATAAAAACACAAAAAACAGACTACAACTGCCAAAAATTTTGCCAAAAACACCGACTCATCTCCATCAACAATCTGAAGCAATTAACATCACTTATTCATTCACAATGATCACAAATAAACGTTTCACAAAAATTACCATAACCATCATCCATATAATCCAAATCGTCGTATTCACTCGGCTTACATCATAAAACCGTTAAAATTTCAAATTCCAAAGCCATAAACTTGCGCGCTCCATAACTCTGCAATCAGAAACAGTTTTCCCTTTCATGCAGCGCCAGAGAAACACATCACAAATCTTCCACGAAAATATAAAAAAAAAAAAAAAATTTAATTGCGCTTCCTATTCCATCAGACCAAAGTCTCATCTCAGCCCCGGCGGCGAGGAGAAGGTGTACAAGAATCAAAGGCGACGAAGCACCAGCTCACAGATGCGAAAACCAGATACAGACGCATACCAGTCAGACAGAAAGAGATTTACTTTCACTTAAGCCGTCTTGTCGGTTTAAGCCAAGAAAGAAAGCGAAGCAGAAGAGTTTCCGCTCTTTGACCGACTCGCAAACCCGCCCGCCCGCCCCCTAGTGCAGAGAAATAACAAATGATTTTCCCCCTCTCCCCGCCGCGACTCGATTTCATGTTTATAGTTCGTGATTACGCGGATGATCATGATTTAATAATAAATTCACTGTTTCGAGGGCATGTCGTTTTACGAGAGGCTTTTCTGATTGAATTGTGAATATTTATACGAAAAATCGCGATCTATTTAGGAGCCGATTGCGTCATGGTACGCTGGAGCAGGGGAGCCATTAAACATTTTTGAATAAATCCACAACGGAGTGTTAAAAGCCATTTTTTTATGAATTTTTTTTTCTGAGATTCTTTTGTGTTTTAATTGGAGTGGCGCTGTGCCATTTTTGAATTTTATTTAAATGCGCTCGCTCATTTGGTGCTTAATGATGCACACTTGATGGCCCTGCTTCCTTTATGTGAAGGACAGAGGCCAGGGACAATGGACGCACAAAGTTACCGAACCATTTACTTTCCGCTTTTGTACGCCGGCCAGTAGTGAATTTTGATCAATCTGAGAGGTGTACGAGTATCTAGCACTTCTTTGGCGTGTTTTTTTTGGTAAAGAATTGGAAAAGAAAACTTATTCAGTGAGGTGGACTCCAACAGGGAGAAGGGATAGCTCTGCCAAGGTGGGTATTTGTCATCCTTCGATTTCGATAAGAGGGGAAGGGTGAGGGTGCTCTAAGGTTCTACATATTGAAGCGATCATATCGACTCGATGAGAGAATTTTTTGAAGGAAAAGCTGTTCATTGTTTGTCGGGATATGAATGATGGAAAGGAAATCAAAAGAGGCTCTGGCATCACGGAGCATCTCGTCATTGACTCAATTAAGACGCCAAGTACGGACGGTATACGCTCATGTGCTGCTCGCGTTTGTTTCCAAGACAAGACGAGGAATGAGCTGCCTGTCAAAGCAGGCAATCTGATAATCGCCAGGCGTACAGCGGATTCAGGCGTTAGCGTACGCTTTCTTACGTTTCTTCTATTTAGCAAAAGTAAGTCCTCTCCGTCAGCAAACCCACCAGGCAGACCAGAAGGGATGGGGTTTAGATCCCAATAATCCTGATCATAAGCTTGCCGACCAAAAGGAAAAGAAGTAAAAGTCCTTTGCATCAGCAATTATATCCTTGGGTCCCTAAATACAGTAACAGCTCTACACTGCCGATCGTCTCTCATAGAGTTGACGGAGTAGTTCAATATTCACCTCTGTTAGGTGCCAGGACACAGAGATATTTCAACAACTATACCCATCCTTCCAGAAGAAGGTACGTACATTAGGTATACCAATAGCTGCTTGCAAACTCAAATTTAAGCTGGATACTAACGGGGGAACAGGTTAGTGGACAAGTGGTTTAAGATGTCCTGAAAGCTGGCCTCTTAGCCTCTTACGCTCACGTAAGGAAATTTTGCGTGATCCATCGATGTGGTAGCATAATGGACCTTTCTTTGGACTAAGTCTGGTGGCGATAGGTGACAGCCACTTTAACCTATCCTAACTTAACCTAAGCCCTTTTCATCTCTTGACACCTTCGCAACGACTAAATAAAATACGCTTGCAAATCGATTCATTTGCGGATTCTTAGCCTTAGAGGACGAGTCACGGCAGGACAACTTGTTGCGGGACGAATCTTATACGCGTCTGACGAGAAGCTCCGTATGCAGAAGAACTTAGGTTATCGTCCAAAAGTATAGGAAATGTGCAGACAATATTAAGTCACAGAGAGGACTCGTTGGTTTTGTAGGCCCTTGCAAATCCGTAGCGTAGGGTTTTTTTTTCTCAAACAGTGACTAAGAGCACAGGCTTACCAAAGGATACAAATTGCATCGCGACAAAGCGACAAAACAGCGAATACTTAGAAAGGTTTTTGATGATGGTGATTCCATTTGGACAATTTGGACACCATTTTGTGCATCAGCCATATGGCCATTGAGGTACCTCACTTCCAAGAAGGGATTCAAAATTCAATTTTTCCTTCGTGCCGTACCACTACTCCTCGACACAGACGAAAAAGAATTCGTCTAAATAAATGCATCACTGTCAACCACAAGAGAAGTCGCCAAAAGGGTCATCTGGAAGCCCATCAGCTTATCGTCCATTATGCATGATGGGACAAATTCTAGAACACAAAACGTTAGAGGCACTCAATCAATGAACTTGAATACCTGGCTAACCATGTGAAGCGCGCTCAATAAAAGTTAATATTTAGGAAAAAATGATGAACTGTCATATTCCAGGGCTCCTTAGAAAAATGCGAATAACACAGTCAGACGTTGATAGTCCTTTTGGATGACTCTGACGGCAGAGTGCCGAAATATCTAGCGCAGTCTGTATTAAGACCAGTTTCGGGAGAGTATTATGTCTGGCGGTCTAAAGCTCCTAGTAACCCAGTTAAGTGGAAAATTCTCTCCTGCTAAGGACAGTTATAGGTCATGAGCACGAGCCTTCAGGCGAATCCGCTGAAGGTAAACTTAACGCATAAAAAGGCAAAGCAAGCTGCAAGAATGATGTCACTTCATGTGATGGAAGTTGAAATCAGACGCGCCTACATAATAACAATAGACAGCAAGCGCTAGGTGAGGAAAATGTAGCCTACACAACCCGAGGTGTGTTCTGGGATTCGAACTTGACCACTTGTCATTGAACCCCAGCACTTTCGCGTTAGACACAAGTAGAATCCTTACAAATTGTGATGCAAGAAGTGCGCTAAATAGAACCAAAATCCAAAAGATAGTAAGAATACTATCCCTCAGGAATGTTCGTTTATTTCCTGCACAGACTGTTTTTAAATATTGTTGTCCCCTAAAAAAAGGGCAAAAAAATTAATCAATCCAACTCGAACAGGTGAAAGACGTGCTCTGGCGTCAATTCCCATCGCGCCGTTGACCTTTTCAAAGTAAAAAAAAATCACTTTTCGACGAGCATCTCGTCGACGCTAACACCTGAGTATCCGGCCAAATTGCAGTTTTGAACGGCGCGACGTTATCCCCCACAAAAACTTTTCAAATATGCAAACTTTTGTGTGCTCACACAAAGTTGGTTCCGCTACAGTTGCTGCCGCTGGTGCATTTCATCTCATCATCACTTCAGGACACCATGGCGGAAGGATAGTCTTTCCCTCCTTTTTTTTTTTGAAATTCCTCACCACGTCCAAAGGTACTTTTAAGTACTTTTACGTGCGAGAACAGGCCAAAGCACTTAAGAGAGCACCTCTTGGATATCTAATGAAATAGGCGCACTACTCCTTCGGTCCCCAATGCTGCTCCTTACTTGAAAGGATGGCAGACAAAACCACATCCAGGCAGAGAAACGTGATTTCAATTTAATTTCGGTAATCAGCACCTTGTGCATATGAGTTTATTAAAAATATTAAAAAAAAATTAATCGCATCTCATTAATTGTAAAGCCTCTGCCGCCACTTGCGCGATATCCTGCCACCAACGATAAACGAGGTAAAGCTATTTACCGATGTGTGTGTGCTTGAATATCGAATGTCACTCGAGACTGTGGAATGGCCGCATCGATTGGTAAACATCCACTTGACAGTCGAGGTAAAAAGAAAACACAGGTCCTTGAGAAAAATGCTCCATGTAAGGAGCAAACTATAATCGAATAGAGCGAAGCAATATTCTGGAAAGGACATTTCAACAAGAGAATGTAGTTGGGACTGCCACTTACTGAAAATGGATTTCGATGTGGAGATGGAGGAAAAAGAGCAGGACTAAGCTGTTCGGTACGAGTATCGTAATCGGTAGACATTGGAGAAATAAAAGATATGCGAATGCGTTGCAATTGCAACAGAGTTCTCGTCGTACGAGTATGTGAATACGTCGCATGTGTAATATTTAAACTAGCGTGAAATGATGAGAATGACTCCATTCCCGAATGGATTCAGTAGGTTAGGTGGTTAGGTTAGGTTAGGAGGCCTTTGCACGTGCAATTCCATTCGCGGGTCTGGGAGAGTGAAAGCTGACGAACTGGCTAGAAGGATATCTGCTCTGGGTCTAGAGCAAGTAGTTCACTGAATAAAAGTTTCGACATTTCAACTTAAACACTAAGCAAGGCACGGCCCTCTCGTGGAAGCTAACAACAGATGGCGATCCCTAAGCACCTGCAAAAGAACGGGGAAATTTTAACCAATATACAAGGTCACGTCTAACCAATTATTGCAGAAAGACAGATTTTTCACTCTGGCAGGGGCTATGAGGACGACGAAAGAGGCCACAACCCCCACTTTCACTTCTGCCATCTCAAACATGAATCCCTTGAAAGACACTTCGTCCAGGAATCCTAGAACTACGTGGCATTTCTATCGAGAGCATCTGTAGATTTATCAAAGCTTCAAGGTGGTTCGAAGAAGGCAATGGAAAAGTGCTCTAGGGACTGGCATCACAGTGGGTCTACATTGACTTGAATATGTCGTAGAGCGATACGTTCCCCTCACCTAGCCATCGACTTAATCTAACCTAAGAGTCACAGAGGGAGGTGGATGTGGTGTCATCTCTAAAGGGAAAGATTTCTCCCTAGTTCAACAAACTACTTCTTCAGAGAGAGTGGAGCACCTGATGCTAAGTATAGTGGCTCTGGATATGAACAAAATTTATCTACTAACTGTCGTTGATGAATAAAAAGTTAGCCGTTGTCAAAACTAAAGACTGAGGACCGATAGCTTCCTAAATAACAATCTTCTGTTCGACTTACAAGGATTGCACAGCGGGTAGCAACGTTTTTGCTTTATTAACGCCGATTGCGCTCCTTTTCTGTTGGTTCTGGTCTTGAACCTTACATCTTCCTCGATTTGTAAAATCGAAGCTCTCACGAGGAAACAAAAATCAACTTGAAAAGGACCTCACCTCTTTGTGACGTGATCGTTAACTGATCTTTGAAAAACCTTGAAAGTTTGCGGCTTCTACGTTCAACTAGATTCAACAGACACACGTCGATTGTCACCAATGATCGTGGTCTGATCCTCAATTGATCGCTATGACATCTTTCAAATTAGCTGGTCAAGATCAGTGCAAAATTTCACACAGTTTCATCGCATTTTAAGGACATAAGGAACAAAGCAATTGGACACGTCACGCAATCACATCAAGAGTCCGATAAATAAAAAAAAAAATCTCCCCGACCGCATCATTCCCACTTCATACTTCGTCTCACGATCCTTTTTACTTCGCCATCTGTCTGCTACAGTAAGAGATTCCCACGAATCTCAGAAAGAATCTTCCAATTGTCATAAACTCTTACAGATTCCACGCCCACCCAACTGGCCACCAGACGAACAGGTATTCTCCTCTCGTGATTCACTTTCAATGACTCGAACCCGAGTCCAACAACGACGCAGAAAGAAATTAATCCGCTTCAGACTTCGATCGTAGATCAAATTTATAATCATCACCACAACGTTTACAAGTGACTCAGTGAGACTCAGTCACAGAGGCTTGACTTTGAAGTGATTCCTTGCGTCTTGTGCGTCGTGTTATGATTCAGTGCGCTGCGATGATCACATATCCAATGCTGGTGATGGTGGCGCGTCAGGCAAAAACTTCGCAGAAACCAATTGCTGGTATCGTTGGTGATGGTGTCATATCAACACTACAGACCCAGCGGAGTCTCTATGCTGAAAACTGTCGGAGTCGGTCATTGGCATTGACAGTTGCGAAGGAATAGACTAGCGCGCCAATCGAATGACTAACCAGAGCGCGAAATTCATTATTTATACGAGTATCTGCTGTCTGATTCATTGGAGATGAAGACGTTGAAGAATCTTAATTGAAATTGCAATAGATGGGCGGCAAGCAGATGATAAGTTTTTTTTTCTTTTATAAACAATAAAATTGCCTAGAGTCCATGATTAGTTTTGACTCTTTTCAATTGAGATGAATAGCAGAAATTAAGAGGAGGAGAAGAAATCGGCACGAAAGTTCACAGATCTGCAATGATTTAGTGGAGAATTAATTGAACTGATACGAGTATGCATGAGGATTATGATTCATTCGGTTCCTAGGAAATTCGTAGTAAAATTGGACGACTTTCGCCTGAAGTCGGAGAGTCAATTGAAAAGTGAGATTGAGAAATCATTTCCTGATCAGTCCAATGGCCCATTTCTAGGGCATAGCAATGTTTCTGCAGCTGCAGAAGAGAAGACTTTAGTCCACAGCAGGTATGGTATGGTTTCGAATGGCATGAGGGAAGTGCACCTTAGAGGGAGTTTGCCCACTTTTGCTCCGTTTTACTGTGGTACCGCCCAATTTTGTTGTCTATCGGTTAACTTAAAAATTTCATATTCCAAACTCAAACTTGCGCCAGATCCTCAACTCTTCTTAAAGTCTGTTTCCAATGTAGCAGACGCGACGAATTCGGAAGATTGGAGCAACACTCAGGAAAGATTTGAAATTTATGGAGCAAAAAATACAAGTCGTAAGTAAAAACCGGTCTTTAAAGGATGAACACCAGTGAGCACCAAGGATGTTCTCCGTATAGCCCGAAAGTGTAATAATAGTGGACAAGAAGGAAGTGGCTGAAATGGAAGTTAGGGTTAAGATTAACACCGACTGTACTGCCACAGCTGCAACAATTGATAGACGATAGCATATGGATTCGTGAGTAGCTTCAGCTTGAAGAGTTTATTTGTTGTTAAGCCTTAAGGATTTCTATAAATCGAAGTGCTTGTTACACAGTATTAAATGGTCAAGCTTTGCGAAATGAAATAATTTGCGTATTTCAGAATGAATTCCTCGGAAACTGTTCATCAACCAGATCGTCGTGACAGGATTGTTCGTTCAAAGAGCCAGAGTAATTCTCATTATTGACAACACAAATGACTCCTTTATTTGTACCCCAAAGCTGCGTTTTACAAACAATTTATAATAAAATGGATTATGCCATAAAGCTCGGCTTTCTTTACCATGTGTAAGTACAATCTTTTCGAAGTTATTCTTCAACAAATGTCCTTTAGTTTGGCATCTAAAAGACCGAGATCCGTGAATAAATAGAGAAGTTCTAATGTAAACAGTTAGGATCGCCATATTAGATTTTTAACAGTTCAAAATTATGCCTTTAGAGTTCTCAATCTTTACTACAAAGAAAAAAAGTGATACTGTTGCTAAAACTTGGAAGTTATGGCTCATTTTCAAACAAATGCTCTCTAAAAGTCGTAGCTGCAATATTGCAATATCCGCCATCTTGTATTTTTCACATTTGCAGATTTTTCCTCTAACGCCCTCAACCTGTTCTACAAGTACCTGAAAGTCGCTTGTCTCTAAACACTGTGGTCAGTCCCAAACATTTAATGCCGGTAATATAGAATTTTCCTTCAATCTTTTGCCACCATCTTGTTTCCGCCATATTGGATTTTCATATTTTCATATTCTACATAAAATATCCTTTAATTTGATACCTGAATCATTAAAATCTGTTCAGAAATAAGGAAGTTATAGCAAAAACAAATTCACTCCAAAATCGGTAAGTAGCGGCGTCTCATACAGCAAAGTTTGAGTGCCGCTGGAGAGGGTCGGTTTGCCTCCTGTTTTCTGAGGATTTCTGGGCGCCTGGTGTTTCACAAAAATTTGCTGCGGGAATTGAGTGAATGTTTTCGGCGATATCTCCGGTTCTAGGAGGGCTAGCGACTTGAAACAAAGACCCAGACGTAGAGTAGAGGGTGTAGTTTACTACGAGTGTAATCAGATTTTTCAGTACAGGGTGGTTCATGGTTTTTAGAGGGTGCGAATCAGAATTGTGCAAATCTTCTGTTCTAGAAGCAATAACACCAGAAAGCAATGACTTATGTTAGGTAGTTTGTTCTTTTTAGCATTCATGGCCTATACAGACAGGGTGGGTCGCATATTTGTCTGCATATTGAATACAACAGAACGTTTAACGAATGGTTTTGTACTGGAATCAAGGACGTACCAAGGTGCATAACGATAAGGTGTCCAGTGATTTTTAAGTCAAAAGTGGCTACATTCTGTCACTGTTGGTGATCAGTGATTTTCTCCGTGCGGCCTAACATCAAATAATAGCGGCATGCAGTGGACAATGACATCTCATCTTACGAGCACCTAGACTATGCCGACGATACATACTTGCTTGCTTTCACACAGAATTCTGGACCTAAATCAAAACTGAGGCAAGCAAAATGGGGCTTAAGGAGCTCATAACTGAGCAGCAAACCGAGGAAGTTGACGACTTTTTCTTACCTGGGAAGTTTGGTCTCGGACAAAGGTGGTAGGTACCGAACTTGATGTGGAGAAAAGACTTAGCAAAGCGAAGCCTGCTTTCGGAATGCTACCTATGATCTGGAGAAGCAATGTAGGCAGCATCAAAACCAAGCTGCGGCTGTTTCGCACTGATGTCGAGTCAGTATTACTGGATGAGAGTACTACGTGGAAGATTATGTCATTCATAAGCCACAGTCTTCCATTAATGTCTACGCAACATCCTTATGATTTTCTGTCCTCACACCCACAGCTCCATATGAGAGCGAGCCGCGAACCTATTGACACCACCATACGCCTAAGAAATGGCCGTGGGCAACCTTGCGACATGAAGAAGGTTCCATTGCCAAATATGCCATGAACTAGAATCCGCTTACCTAATTCGGCATAGCAGTAGGGCATCCAAGAGGCCCGTGGCGCAGAAGGGTTAAGAACGAATCTAGGTGAGTTGGAGGAGTTGAAACGCGTTGCAGAACTCCGCGATGGTGCGCAGGCATTGTTGACGCCGCCCTCTGCCCCCAAGAGCCGACAGGTCATAAATACTACGTAGATGACCATAATTACTCGTAGATATTGTATCGCTGCTTTGTTGAACGAAACTTGTCGGAAGGTTACTCACCACTCACATACCCTGAGTGCATAGTGGCTGTAGATTGATCCTCAATTTGTGGTTCCTCTGTGAATACGTTCGGTAGAATATAGGCTCATACGATACAAATTCAGACTAACCCCAATCACAATCCTCTTAACATTCCAAGCCATCCATTAGAATCCCTCAATTAATTTCCATCGTCTTTCAAGTCCACTCCTAACCATAACCGATCAGAATTACATCATTTCATCTGTTCCCTCTAACTGCAGCCAAACGAAGCCTAACCAATTGGTTTCCCCTCATTAAGATACACATTCAAAGGCATCTCCTTTATTATAACACACACACATACCACATAACATCAATCACTTCCTTCTACACTTCGTTTAGATTAAGTATACCTGCGCACCCAACGTTATCTCATAAAGAGTTTCTCTGGAAATTCCTGCCGAAAGAATGATCATCCTCCCGGCTGTGGCGGCATTATCCACAGACCTGTTCTGCTTTTGAGATCATCAACAACAACAACCACCACCACCGTCTGTCATGAAATAGAGTGCAGTTCTTGTATTGTTTTCCTTTGGGATCCACACACAGATACCGACCTCTTGCCCATGGGACCACTTTGTGTTCACTAGCACTAAACCTACCTGAAAGACCATCGAACAAAAATCATAATAACCCTCGGCAAACTATCACAGATTCATGAACACACAAGAACCACAAAAGAAAGAGGACGCAGAAGACAGAAAGACAGAAAAAAAAAAATTCCAAGTAACCATTGAACCATGTTGAACCTGGATACCCACCTAAAACCCTGGAACCGCTATCCATACGCTCGGGGATAATGATTTTATTTGTATTCCCTGTGTGTTGCCCAGCTGTAATTTATCTCTCCTCTCTCCCAGAAGATATACCGACGTTGATGCTGTTTATATCCTTTAGATACACACACGACGTGTGCACAACGATTTTACCGTGATTGGGTCAATTTCTGAAGAAATGATAACTTGTGTCCAGCCTCCTCCCACGCACACAGCAATTAACCAGACCCACAACCATAATTTTGATATCTAATCCCCATTATAGAAGTGCTTGGCTCCCTAATGGATATATACTCCTACCTACAGCAGAGCTTGTGCGAAACATTCTCACGAAACGAACAGATAGCCACAGCCACAGCCAACGGGCGGGGATAGTTGAGACTAAATAAATCGTGACTTAATTTCCACCCAAAACGTTGTTAAACCGAAAAGCCAACAACAGACGGACACAAAAACATTGCATTCGGACATGCAAGCAAACAGTCAGACAACGCCATCTCTTGTGTTTGCGAACTGTTACACCAAAAATGCCAAATGCCACCATCTGGCGGATTTGATGGAGCCTCCTCCTCGACATGCTGCAATAGCAGCTCGGTTGCGTGTACTGAAATGTTTAACTGCTCATAAAAGAACGATTTTTTATGATTATTTTCCTTTTAGGAATCCCGATCCAGAATTCGGTTTTTTCGGATTTTTTTGTTTTTTTTTTTTTGGTTCGCTTTTGTGATGAATTTTTTATCTTTGACTGGTTTTTCGCGTGAGTGTTTGTTGAACTGATAACGGCGAGGCGGGGGGAGGATGGATTCATATTTTATTTAAACGAGCACCAGTGGCAGATGGAAATTGTGAGAAATTAAAGTGATTTCAAGTGCTTCTGAGATACGACTTACTGATTGCCGACAGGAGATTATTTTAATGCGTTTATGCCGCTGAGTGAGTTCCTTGGAATGAATTTCCCGGATAAGTCACTTTTGAAAGGATTGCATTGAGTGCTTACGGGCGCAAGTTTCAGCTGAATGAGGCTTTGAAGTTGTAGGATATAATCTGAGGACGTCTGGGCATTCAGGAGTTAAGCAGAAAATGACGTTCAAATTCGCTGGGGATACCAACCGACTGGGCTTCTATTGAAAGGAGCGCGGAAGTATTAGAAAAAATAAACTACCAGCACGTGAAAGGAGGAAACTGGCAGAACCCACTAGCGAATCAGCAAGAATTTAGTAGGGGGTACATCACGGGACTACGTCGGCGCCTCTATTTTGGTTAAATCTATGCAGTTTGTACCAGAAAAGCCCCACCATGCTGTTGGCCAGTTTTACAATTCTTTGAGATGTCTCACTGACCTGACACACAGTTGGGTATGGAGAGGGGTTTATTATGCAGCTAACTCCCTAAAATACAGGCGACAGTAGGAGCGTACATATAGTTGAACAGCAAAGACTTTAGACAACTAATTGGCGTTCTCGCGGGACATTTTCCCTTTGCTACGCATCTTAGTGAGCTAGGCTTAAGAGACACCACTGTCTGCGAAGCTTGTGGAGAAGGCAACGATACTTCAGATCATTTCCTTTAATATTGTCTTCTCTTTGCTCGGATCAGGTGGTGGGTTTTCGGTGCTGACGTGATGAGTACTGATACTGTAAGCTCTGCACCACTGATGTGCCTTCTCAGCTTGCTCCGAAAGTCGAGAAAATGGGCCTTGCTTCCTGGATCAGTTTCGTCAAATCAAAAACGCAACAGTGATTGGGAAAAAGGGGAGGAGTTTCCATGTCCTCAGAGAAAACTCCAGCACCAGCTAGCTCCTTCCGTATTTTTGAACGGATTCATAGAAATTGGCAGCGTTTCGTTCTACATGAAGTTTTCTTCCCTACTGACAAGTGTTAGTAGCCCAGACCCAAATCTAGATGACTGTGTATCTATAGTATTCTGGCATGTCCAGTGTGTGGTTATATTTATTGCGGGCTCCGCCCCTAAGGCATACTGGGCTGCCGATAGAATTAAATTGGACACACGAGTACATATATTCCGTGATAGATTTTGCTGAAGTGTACAAGGTAATAACAGCTGATAGACGAATAAACTTTTTTCTGATGGTTTAACATGTCCTGTAAGGGGCTATACCCGAATGTCACCCCTGATTCCAACCATAATAGAACAAACATCAAAATAAGAAGCAAAAGAACTCGAAGAGCCCATTGGACTCAAAGGAGCGGTTTTATTGCTGCAATGATAATGAAAACCGAATGTGCAAGGACTCTATTACTGGGCACAATGCACCCAAACTGTTCGTCTAAGTGAGCAGTCACACGGCACTCAATTACGTTGCCTAACCTTAGGACATCCGGTGAATGTAAAGTGAAGGAAACAATCATAAATAAGCTCGTTGCCTAGCTACTAAGGACTGTTAAAACTGAGTTTGGCCGTATGTGGTCCAGGGCCTAGCTTCTCGCGACGACTTGTGTTGTGAGCGTTATATTTTGTCACACAAATGGAAGGAACGTATAGTTTAGAGCCACATCTAAGTATCTGAAACCTTGCCATCAACCTTATTGATTATGATTACCAAGCTCTGAGGACAGGAAAACGCAGGGACATTGACAGAGCCAGAGTGTAGAGTACAGCGTCAGCTAAAAACTTCGATGAAACTGTTACAGAAACTGACTCTTTATTCATGGTTCTCAGTACTCATCCGGTGGTTTTTATGTGACAGGGAAATTGTTGCCCCCAATGGTACTCAATCCTATAACTTACAGTACCACAGCAACCACTTGTGCAGCCCGAAAATGAATGCATTTACTCCTGCCACCTCTGCCACCTCTCTAGAGCAGAATCATCTACGTATGCTTTGCAAATTGTTGTGCAAAATTTGTTTTCAAACCAAGTTTCGATGTACCCCCTCGCAACTGCCGTGACTCCTTCGAGTATTGCCAATATAACCTACTAACGCAACATTGCTGAAATATGTACGCGAGTATTCCCAACAATAATTGTAAAGCACATTCAGCGTGACAGTGTGACGGCGGCAAATTGCATCTCTCTCTCTGGAAATTTCTATCGGACTAGCAATCAAATCTCCTTCCCGAGACCAATGCATTCCAATAGGCGCGTACACTCATCAAAAATGCGTTTACCTTCCTCCAACTGGTCGGTGAAAACATTTCCCCTGACACCTCCCAACCACCGTCGTGCTATCTGAAATCTATTTCAATATTCCACTACCTGTTTTGCGTGCAAGTGCCAGTGGCGATATACATTACCCGGCTCAGAAATGTGAATTCAAATGTCATTCAATCGTTGGCTACCTGCCTGCCTGACTGCCTGCCTGGCCTTTCTCCCTTCTCTTTCTGTCATATTGTTTACAGTGAACCTATGTCAATGTCGCTGGCAACTCCTGTCTGTCGAAAACCTTGAAATATATAATTCACATCTATAAACAGAGAAAATATTTGTCGGCTCCTTCATTTCGCCCAGCAGTGCAGTGCACACCATAAACTAGAAAGTATCTAGATCTGTTTGCCGTTGCATCTATTAGTTTATTGCATCGAATTTCTTTTGCATGTTGTACGACAAATTGGCGCCACTAATTTCACCAATTCTCTCCCTTCTCGCTTCCCACCATACGAACATACTCGTGGCCTGAGTCAGTGTCATCGTCGTCGCGTCGTAGTTGTCATTTCTTGGCACTTGGTGCTGCACCGCCGCGGTTTTACATATATTGGCGCTCAATTCTGTGCAGTAACACGCCCGGTACCGAGGGGTGTGCCGTCCACGAAAGTCGATTTGAATTTGATGTCGACAACACACAAGTGATTCACAGAGCCATGCTTCAGGGCGGACCTCGATGTGTCCATTGATGATAATGACAGTGCGAGGCTTTGATGTTGTACGAGATGACGATTATGTGATGAGGAGCGCTTTGCAAGAAATCTAAATTTTGTGGTTTATTGCCCCAATGGTGGGTGATTCAGCAGACGTGCTTGATCTCAAGTGTCAAGGGAACCGATTTTTCCGGTACCGTTTTGGCATGCGGCCCATTTCTGGGCGGGGGGTGGTCGCCACTTGACGGGTTCGTATTCGTATTCTTGAAAACACAAAGCTTCAAGTGCACACGCCGATGACTCACTTGATGAGAGGAAAAACCGATGAAAAGATGTTTTTTTTTTGCGGATATCATTCATCGTAAACAGACTTATTTTTAAAACATTTATTTACGATTAAATTTATTGGCGTTGCATTGAAATTTTATTACCGAATTTTGTTTTCATTCATAAGAATGTTTTTGAAAAAAGAAAAAAAATCATTGGTACCCCGTCGTTGAATGGATTCAAGCGGCCGTTTTCGCCACGATTTTTGTGTAATACGCAGAAATTTATTCAATTTGGTCGGTCGTCTACGCCTCAGCGTTATATTTTGGTTTATGAAAGTTGGCACCAGTCGTTGGGCGTCTGTAGTGCGAGTATCTAACGCTGCTTGTACTATTTTGAGAATGGAGACATGCAAATTTTGGCAACGATTTTCCACTCGTCTTACAGAAAATATGCAAGTAATTCAGTTGAATGAGGATGAATGTCTCATGCTCAAGGTGAGCCAAGTTCTTAACAATCGATAGTCGAGCAGAGGTTACGAAACTGTAAGAGCATGGAAGCGTGGACTGTTCACCGTTTTACGCGACGCCACCTTCCACCTCAAGGAAAGGAGCAATTAGAACGAAATTCAGAGATTTTATAAGAAAACCAGGCGCATTGTTACAAGCTTTAAGCCAGGAATGCAGGCTCATCATGAATGTCTAGCCCTCAAAGTAAGTCAAGTTCTTAACAACCAACAGTCGATCAGAGGTTGTTCAATCTTAGAAGCGTGGAAATCTGAACATTTTGGTGGAGCTGTTCACCGTTCTCAGCACCAGTTTTTATGAGACGCCACCTCTCAGTTCGAGGAGAACGAAATGTATCGCGATCGACAGAAAATCTCGAGGTTTTTGAAACATGAAGGGTATGTTCTGATAGAGCTCGTGCACCAAATCTTCTGCACGATATCTACATATAAAAAAAAGGACGATTCTATGTCTTGTAAGAACCATCGTGGCATGTCCCTGTAAATTGTTGCTTAGAAGTTCGTCTCTAGTGTCCTTTGTCAACGTCTGCGCCGCTTGGCACCTCACTAATTGGTTCATGTCAGTCCGGCTTCTGGCTCGGCAGATCGACTCTCGACCAAATGTTCACACTGAGGCTTATCCTGGATAATGACAACGAAACCCACTAGCTATTCATCGACTTTACAAGCTGCCTGCGATTCCATACATCTCCTGGAGCCTCACAAGGCGATATACGACTTCGTAGCCGCGAAGCAACTAAACAAGCTTTGCAGCGTAACCCTAGAAACCATGCGGTTTATGGTCAAGGCGATGAATTTTTCAATCTTGTGGTGGAACAGATAGTGTGCAAGGCCAATGTGACCACTGACGGTACTATTTTCATCAAACCTGTCCAACTGCTGGGATACACAGACGGTATTCACATCATCGAGCGTCCCCTGGGTGCTGTTGTAGAAGATTTCACGGCAGTTAAACACCAAGCGAGACGGGTTGAAATCGAAGTGAATAGCAGCAAAGATAAACACATGTTGTCACCTCACAAAATACCCTTGGTCCACTCCCTTTAAAAAAAACGTGACTGCAACATCGAGGTAGTTAGTGAGGAGTAGACGTCAACCCCACAGATGGCACTTTAGGGGAAATTTGATGAAGAGTCATCCTAGGAAACCTAAATTGAGGTTTGGCTAAATAGCCGGTCTCAAAAGTCCTAACTCGATAGAGAAGATTGATGCTCCATAGACTGGTTTTATTGATGGCAAGTTCTGGACAATAACCGAGGGAGCAGATCAGGCTCTGAACTCCGTCAAAATGAAATTTCTTCGTCGTTTATTCGGTCCAAGGCATGCCAAGAAGGCGAAAGTAATAAAAGAACCGCGAACTCTATAAGCTGAACAAAGATGTGAACGTAGTTCAAAAGGCTAAGGGCCGACGACTAGATTGGCTCGGACACAACGAGTGAATGGACAATAATGCTCCAAAGAAGAAGATCTTTGAATGCACACTTCTAAGCTTGGCGCGTCCAAGGAGACCGAACATTCGCTTGTGGCAACAATCCAATCTATCAGTCAACCAAGCAACTAATCATCTAGCCTACACACCGAGCCAGAGAGCTACTTTCCAGCCTCAGTCATTTGTTCTCCTCGGCCTATTTTAAAGCAAAATGTGGTGGTAGAAACGACGTAGGACATAATCATCAAAAAGACAACTGCCTCTTACAAGGGAGAACCGCTGTGCCTAAACCTTGCTTGGGAAGCTAATAGCTAAGCAGCCGAGGAAAGAAGCAATGTCCTCTGTTCTCTTGCACTGTAGAATTCCTGCGAAACGAGCTCAAGCCCTAAATGCCACTGATCTAATACTGTGACTCACCAACCAGCCTCGAAGGCCAGACACAATGCAACAGCAGTTGATTAATGGTTAAGCTACTCCCATATAGAACTCTGCAGTTATACGTATGGAATCAGGAATAAATTTAAGGCAGGTCTCAAGTTTATCATAGAGTGACTCCCTACTGCTCAACCCGACATAAGGAAATTCTGTACCCATTAACGTCAGACTACCGATTTATGCATGAAATACGACTGAGCAGCATTCTACAAAACACAATTCTCCAAGGTTTCTGTTGTTATGTAAATACTGTCGGACAGATGCTCCAAATTATGTCCCCATTCCGTGGCCAGTGATCCAAAAATACGCTCATTCCCTAGGCAGTTCTACAAGATAGTCACAAAACCAGTCCCACTAAAAATTGCCCAAAACTCTTAAATAATAACTATCTGCCTGACAACATCTTCCCAACACTCCTTCTACGGTTCGCATCTCAGTACATTTTTTATTGCGCAAATTAAACCTAAATGTGCAAAAGTTTATTTTTAATTGTTGACCCATTTTCATTACTAAAAAAAAAACAGATTCTTCCTCAAAGATACTATTGTCTCACATCCAAGCAACAAAGGTTGAACTTCTTTAACCATAAAAGAAGTATCTAACAACCCAAACAAAACGTATCCAACCACACACGACACCTAAATGTATCTACAACACGTTCGACGAGCCCACAATTGTCCATTCTCCAACCTATTCCGCCATTCAGCCGCACCAAGTCGATTTTCCTCGGAATATTTACCGAAGGGGAAACAGTATGAGTTGCGCGTTGACGTCATGCCATCGAACACAATTTCCAACTGTGCTGGCATTTTGTCTGCGGTAGACAGACTGCACAGCTGACAGGTTTGTTTTAGTCCGAAAATAACTCGACGTGGTGACGGTTCGGTTCGTCGTGTGTTAGTACGTTTGTTCCTTAATTTAAAAAAAAAAAAAAAAGGAAAAATCGTTCGTAAAGGAAAAAAGTCAAAATTGCTAGAAAAATTTGATTTTTATTTGGAATTTTCCGTTTTCCTTTTTGGTACCACTTGTACAAGTCCATCCAATCGCCGGTGTTCATTCCTTTTTGGAATTATTTAATTAAAAAAAAAAACAGGATGTTAGACGCCGAAAATACCACATAGAACGCTAGTGGAATATTTAATAGCTTAACAGCTCCTCTGAAGTATCTTTCTTTTGAGACTTGCCTAATCCCCACTAAAGTCTGACTTTTTTTTTTTTTGCCAACAAGTCGTAGATATAAATTTAATAGTGAGTGCCTCCCCGTCTTCTTTGTATAGATAAAAAAAAAGGAAGAAGTCTCTGTGTTCTCGTGGATTACCAGTGTTGTGTTCAGAAGAAAAAAAGTATCTTTCCAATGAAAAAGTGGAGTGAGTGACACCGAATAAACTCTTTTAAATCGCAATTAATACCCATTACAAGGCCTCAAAGGATAACCATCCAAAGGGACGTTTTTTTTTTTAATTTTTTTGGTTTTTGTTTGTTTTTAAAAGAGAAGCAATTCTCATCACGTAGCTATTATTTGTGGGGGACCAAACTGTGAACAGACACCGTCACCATTATTAGCACATCGAGCAGCAGTTTTGCTAGTGGTAGCCGTACCAGTAGCACTAGCAGGAGTAGGAGTAGCAGCATCAAGATGCTTGTAACTCCAACAGAACCGAATACGGGACAGCCACCACCACCATCGACACCTAGTCGCACACCATCGATACTCGATAGTCCAACTCTGGCACGGGTAGAACGTGCTCGCTTGAGATTGGAGGCGAGTAATCAACAGAATGGCAAGCGGGAGGATAGTTTGGAACGTAGCATTTTGGATCCAAAGGTGAGTTGTGAACGAGAAAAATTAGTACCAAGAGACGATTTGAAAGTTTTATAAGAATCTTGATGACAAATCCTTGAGAGAATTTTATTTCTATGGCTATGTAAGCGGGTATTTCCCTATCAGATTAGAATGAATTTGATTACCTGTCTGCGCAAGTGACGGAGTCGTTAGGCATTCTGTTGAATTGACAAGTCAGTCACTCGCATGTTTCATAGAAAAAATGCGGTTCACTGTGTGTAGTGTATGATCGTAACGAGATTTCTAGCAACTGATTGTTGACGGAATTTAAAGAATTGGCACCTAATCGGCGACAAGAATTTTGCCTACTGGTTGTGTATCTTTTGGATTGGAATTCTCGGAATTTGGATGCAGCGTGTTTCAAATTTTGTTCGCAAATAATCACGTTCCGGCTCACTGTGCTATCAGGTTATGAGCCAAGGGCATACTTAACCCAGGTCTTGGTTCGTGGAAAGCTTAGCGAATTTCTTAACTGAATAGTTACGCATTGAATTCGTTGGCAAGAGCTTGGCTTGTCCGTTCCGAGACCACTCGTCAACTTGGACTTTCGACATGATGACGCAAATAAACCTCGAAGATTCAAATAAATCTTGAAAATTCTTGGGAAAATTTCGAGCGTGCTGTTGGCGAAGGTCTCTGTCTAGAGCTAGGTTCGATGATTTTCCAAGAATTTCTGAGATTCATGGGAAATGATATCGCCATTGGAACCAAGTGTGAATATGCACTTGAGGGAGCTGAGACTTTAAGTGCAAGACATTGCGAAGCCTGGGATTTCTGCAATAGTTTGCACACGTAAAAGCTAAGCTTTATGTCCTTTCTTAAGTGTTCATCCATGGAGAAGAGGTTTGCATTGAAAGATGAACTAAAGGGCGTTCTGGATGGCCAAGAGTTAAGGCGGCTTAAAGTCAGCGATGAATTAAAAACCGCAGAAGAGGCGACTTCAAGTGTCAGGATTGAGTTTAGGCAAAAGGGGTGCATTCAGTTTACATTTTTAGACCGTTTCAGGAGAAGGAAAAGTGACCTTTTGCATTTTACTGTCGCAAGCAGACATTAGCATATGAATATCGCGTAGGAATTTTTAAGCAGCATAGTCTTTCCGAGCGCCGTGGCTCAGTGGTTAGTGCGTTACGCTGCTGAGGAGGAAGTTCGAGGTTCGCATTCCACAGAACACCAAAAAGTTTTTTCACGGTCCTACCTCTCGCGAATGTCTGACTAACGTCCAAGAGCTATAAATGCCATAAAGAAGCTTTGACCTTTCGAGTATATCTCCAAACTGTTGTTCCCTTCCATTTTCAGCGAAAAAATGTAACACGGACAAGACAAATACGAGAGGCTATGGTGTGAGCCACATACGGTCTGATGCTTCAAATATTTGCACTTGTAGTCTTTAAAAGACTAAAGTGAGGCTGCAGATGGTACCATGATCTTGGAATTGAGAAGCACAGCACTTCTCTGCCACTTCTTAACAGGTACAGGGAGGTACACATCCATGATCCCGATTTAAGGAAAGGCAGCGACAAGTTCGGTTTCAATGCCTTGAATAAGATATGCCTTCCTCTAAACAAAAGATGATTTTCTGAGTTCCTTCTGAAGTTTCAAGCTAGACCTGAAGATCAGAGAGTGATTAGAATGAAAATTGTACATCTAGTAAGGTATGACAGATTTAATAGCCTTCGAAACACCTTACCACTCTGGAACTCAGATTCAAGTTCGAATCCCAGAACATGCTAACAAGTATTTTCAAGACCCCACCTCTCATGAAAATTTTACAATCCACCAGCCGTGGAGCCTTTCCATTCATAGTATACGCCTGTTTAGCACACAACATGAATGGCTGAGAGAAGCTTAGCTTTAAGCCTTAAATTGGTGTCAAACTTTGCCTACATTTCACCTCAAGAAAGACTCAATTGAGACTATCATTCCGTGCCTGGCTGAAGTGAATGTGGGTCTAGCACGGAGTTTGCCTATCTGTCTGTCGCTGTCTTTAAAAACAATAAAAAAAAATTTTGGGAGGACTGTTTCCAAGGTTGTAGAAGGGTAAATTTTTGTTTGACATCATCATAAGGGTCCAGAGCCCTCTGAACGCACGAACGGTCACGACCGCATACAGTCTGTTGCGCTAAAAATATTTGTATTTTTGAACACGATTGCCCTTAAGCCACTGGTGAAGCGCTTTTTCACACAAATTTCATATTTCCTAAGCTCACACATTTTGTAGTCTTACAGGGAAAATTAGGAACAAAATCAAATTTAGCCACGGAATCCTAACAACGTAAGGCCCAACCCAGAAGCTTATCACGTTTTATGAAGCAACAGTTTTAGTTGTTTCAGTTTCAGTTTTTTAAGGGCTGTCATCCACATGTCGATTTCTTAAAAAATTTTATGGAAAGTTACACGAGAACTGCACACACATTATGCCTACATCAGCAGACCGGAAAGTATACCAAACAAATAGGACAGCGTAACAAGTTTCAAAAGGATATTTATGGACTTTTAAAACGATTTTAATTGTTCACAGGGTTTGAGGTACACAGTTCCCTACCACTTTAATCGAAGCTCATCAGTCTTACAGAACTTCAACTTCCCAAAGACCCTAAAAACATCCTTTGAAATCGCAAAAGACTCGTAGAGATTTACTCTAAATACCACCAAAGAAAGACTAGTTTCTACCCAGAGAGATACACCTCGCCCAGCAAATTTTAAGCTTCACAGAATCCATTCCTCTTGTTTTGTCCTACAAAAAGCTTATTCAGTAAATTCCACATCATTCAACCAAGATATTAGATGTATCTTTTAAGTGCAGAAAAAAACAAGAAAAAATCTCATCAAAACCACAGAAGCATAAACGCACAATTTTTTGAAATAAACTACACAACAGAAATGGCTCTCTCTCCTCACCGACGTACGGCACAATCACAATTAACTGCGGACAAAATGAAAATTTATATCGTTCCTCCGTGATCCTGGACTATAAGTCGCCCCACCTCGGGACCATCTCTCCTCTGCGTCCGGAGATGTTTCATCGTTTCTGGCGTTGTCATGTGCGCGACAGAGCAACGTGCGCCGGAATTTCCATGTCCAACAAATGAGCACACCATCAGCTACCTACCTACGTACCTACAATGAAATAATTCATTTTGACCTTTTTTCCCGGCTTTATCCACACCACACCACCACCTACCTTGACACAGATATTTGGGTCAAAGTGGAGTATCTTTTGCATTTTGAATGAAGAGAAAAAAAAACGAACTCTTTGCATGACATCTCGTTTCGGTTTAATAAGATATGAATTCTTTGTGATGATAATAAATACTAAAAGCCATCAACGCCCACACTGATCCCTCAAAGATGAAAAATAAAAAAAAAATACAAAGTATCCATCCATCTATCACGCGAAAGCAGACCAAAAGATATATTTTTACATAAACAAGCCAAGATAATATTTATTTTCGTTGTGACCTTAAAGCCGATGATAGATTCTTGGATACTGTCCTGTGCCTGTCCTCCGCTCCTCGGTGTGTGTGCGTGTGATTGGGATTTAGGGAGAATGTAAAGAAAACAATTTAAGTGAAAAAGAATCAATTATTGGAATGGGGGACGGGACAGTGCTTTCTTTTTGGAAATTCAAGTTTGTTGCCTGGTCTTGGGCCATTTAGATAATCTTCCCCACTAATTTGCATCATTTATTTATTCGTCGTCTAATAGATTAGGCGGCAGGACAGGCGGCTGTATTTATTGTAATGCTTTGACATTAATGCATCGAATGGAATTGACTTTCTTGTTGTGAAATATATTGTTTTCCTTGTAATCTAGATGGATTTGTTAAATGCTATGAGGAGTAAATGAATGAGATACTTAGTAGTTTTCAAACTTCAAAGTTCAACTGAATGAAAAATGAAGTACCTCAGGGATCCATTTAGGGACCACTTTTAGTCAAGGTTAATGCACTGAATTTTGACGGAATGGAATCGCTGTATCTACTCGAGAGAATTCAACTTTCATTTATGCGAGCGTTAGTAAGTTGGACTACTGAGCGATATGTTCGACGAAAAAAAAGATTTTTCACGGTCCCACGTCTTGCGAAGGCCTGAGAGAAATAACTGTCATGAGAACACTTTCCAATTTTCCTTTCGGATACGGCTCTAACAGTAGGTTCTTTCCATTTGTGCGAAAATATAGAACACGCACAACAGGAATGGTCGCGAAAAGTTAGGCTCTGGATCGCGCACGGCCTGTTGTATACTAGGACCCAATGTGTGCACTGCGAGCTGTAAGATCGTTGGTACTGACCCATATTAACATAACTAGGAGCAATATTGAGGCTCTTAATAAGCCTAGCTTTGGCTGTAAGGTTCTTAATTTCTTAAGGCTGAACTGACAGAGTCCGGCGTCAAGTGGGGTAATCTTATCCTTGTGGCTCCTGGACAAACGCAAAGAATATGTTCAGCCGTCTCTTTTTGCTCTCCACAGAGCTGACGTCTTTTTTTCCCCTTGTACAACCCTTGCATCGGCACTGCGACCTGAAAGGTCTATTGTATCGAGGGTTTGGAGTTAATCCAAAAGACGTCTTGTTAAGGTTGCATCTCAGGCCGCAGTGGCCAGTTAAGAAGCTTGCTAATTTCCCAATGCTTTCCTTATCTATGTTGAGGATTTCCTTATAGGAGTAAGGCTTGGATTGTCTTAGACCAGAAACATTTTCCCAGTGGTCAAGACGAAGTTTGTCTTCCGAGTCGTTCATTTGCCCTAAGGCAGCAGCCCAATTGACACTGCAATACGCTTCTGGTCCTATGAAAGCGGATTCTGTTCCGCCGATTCATTGCCTTCAATAACTTGGTGACCGGGTACCCGTCCAAATTTAACAGAGTCGACCTATGTCAGTATCTAACAGTTTCATCTTCTACAGACAATATCTGCAGTGGACAATGCTCCTTTAGGCAGCCCGTTTAGGTTCGTAAATTTTCTTTATTTAGGTAGATTTAAGTCTTGGCCTTATCTCGGTGGAAGTTGATGAAATTTTTCGCTTGCCTTAGCCCCTAAAAGTTTGGCTAGTAGTCAGTGTGTTTGTCTATCTCCCATTGTGTTATTCTGGACTGGGAACTGTAAGGTTGAGGACCAACAAGTGGACGACAAGCGTCTATTCTTGGCAGGCAGTCAGCCCTTTCGTTCTCCTTGAAACTTTCATGGCCTGGAATTCAGGTAATTTTGTTCCTAGATGCAAGATTTTCGAGGAAATTGAGACACAGTTTAGCTTATACCCTACTGCACAGGCATGCCTGTCTAAAAAGATAAAAATTCTGGCACCATTAATTCGTTTCCGCAGGCATTCTCGTGCAAATAGTACAGAAGCATGAACTTCTGCTTGAAATATTGCAGCTGTCGCGCGTTGGAAACTGGGACCACAGAGCCCGGCAGCTTTCCAATTTGGGACCCTCTACATTGGCCACCTATAACAACTTCGAAATTCTTGGAGAATCGAAATATTTTGAGCATGATTTTGAGTCGTCAGAATTGGGATTTTATTAGTTTCTCTTTTGGTGGTGGGGCTCGAACCTGCACTGGTTGTGACATTCACACTACCACTATACCGTAGCAAGCTCTGGACAACTCATAGACTACTGTGTCAGGAAGTGGATAGATAAAAAAGGCACTAAGCCAAGCCGACAAACCCTGCTGTAGAAAGCTGAACTTTTCCCCTGTACCTGGACATTCTGACTACGCCTCTTGTCTTTCTGTCGCAAGCCAAACACGACACATTCCACGATTGCTACCAATTTAAACTTAATCAACTCATTTTCAATGCAAATTTTTCAAAACGAAAAAGCACCAAAACAGCAAAGATCCGCAAGCCGTCTTGTCCCGGCAAGCAACCTAATCTCCCTTCCATTTGATATTTAAATTTATCCCCAACGACAACCAAAAAAAACGCTCATTTCGTTGCCCAAGGAAACTCTCTGTAAACAGATTTAACCGAAAACTTATGTCAATAACCCTTTTATCGAAAAGAAGTCGAAAGTCTCACAACCCTCTTCAGAGTCGAAAAATAAAAAAACAACTTCGGTATCTTAAATCATGAAGGCACAGTCAAGCACAGAAGAAAAAAAAAACCAAATAAGGAGGTCGACATTTCGTGTCCATCATTTTCTAATCACAACCCAATGATTGATTACCTCGAGTCCTAAGAATTTCAATTCAAGACCATCAACATCGGGAGGAGGCCATAACACGATTTGGCTCTTTAGATAGGCGGCGCACAAGGGCGGGAGAGGGGGCAAGAGAAACCGATTAGATGCCTGCTTCTCTGCATAAATTGATGGTTTCGTTTCGCTTCTTTCCTCTCTTTTTTGTTATCTAATTTTTTTTTTTTCTGATTTCATGCAATTTTCTTGGGTTTATACTTAAATTTCCAAAACTCAACAATAAAATAAAAATAAAAGAAAATGTTTTCGTTTCGCAAAACCCAACTACATACACGGACTGCGGCGGACTGCGGACTGTGGACTGTGGACTGTGAGTGTCAGGAGTCGAGGAAGTAGAATTTAATTTTTTTTTTCCCACAGAGAGGTTTTCTGTCTCCCTTAAGACTGTCCTGTGAGGAGGACGATATGGGGGGAAGGAGGGAGGGAGGGAGAGTTGAATGCCAAACCTTTTTAAAGGTATGTTTATGGATTTTTTTCTGTTGGTTCCTTGTTTGCCTGAATTTTTTATTATACCTCAGATATTTGGACATTTGGAGAAGAAGTTGTGTTTTTTTCTTTCCTTTCCCCCTCGTATTCCTGTCATCATTGCATGCAAATTCAAGAGACCGGCCGATAAACACAGTAAAGTTGAAGGAATTCACGGGCTGCCTGAATGGAAGTCTTTGTTTGGATCTTTATTTTTTGGGATTCTTAAGTCGGATTGGACATGATAAACACGTGCGTGTATGGAGTATTAATTTCACTGCTGTGTGTGCCCGCCGGATCAAATATTTGATTTATCGAATGACTGCAAAAAATTGCTGCTCTGCTGTGCTGGTTATAAGAATTTCCATCGAGGTTTGATGTGTGCTTAATTATGCAGAGTCAAATGGCCGGAAGTTTGTCACTTATCAGACTGGCAGAGCAGCGAGAGGAATATTTGTATGCAAAATGCTAGAAATTGTGTCATCAACAGGAAATTCGGGTTAGAATCTGAATTTAAAGTGGGGAATGACATATATTTTGGCTCATTTTTGTAGCTGTTTGTGCTCAGTGATTTGGACGACATTTGCATTTGGTGACATTTCGATTGAAAGTGATTACCATTTCGTGAATCAGTTATGGGGATGAGCACGGATCTAAGTGGAGGACCTTGGAATTGTTTCAGTGAATGTGACAAGATGCCTGCACGTGCAGGAAGAAGTAGTCTGTAATCGGTTGAAACTCAGGAAATATTTTCTGCTGGGCGAACTACAGCAAATGAAAAATTTCGAGTCTTGCTCCTTGAGCTGGTTATTGTTCAGTGCAACATAATTGAACGAAGGAGGCTTTCATCTTTTCATGTCTTGCTTGGTTTACCTAAGAATCAGATCGATAAAGAGTGAATATTCTCTCATTAAGCCAGGAGCACTATTTTAACACACGTTTCTGGGTCAAGTAGGCTGGCTATCTTCAGCACAGATTAAGGCGAAGTACTTACTTGCTTAGTTGGCGCCACATTTCGAGGTGAACCAGAGCCTGAACCAACAAGCCTCTCCTGGGTCTCAACCAACAAACTTCTCTAAGCTCTTACACTAGGTTAGGTATAGACACCAAGCTTGCCAACAGTCACCCCCAATCGCTTGCCTCTAGTTCTTGGTTTGCTGCGTTTAGACTTCTACATGCAAGAATCTGCGGCGAAAAAGTCAGACAGTGCGATGGCTGGAAACCGAGGCCAATCGGACATGCTCAGGTCCTAAGCAAATTTGCAGGAATAGACAGTCAGTAGCGACTACCAGTTGCCTTATCTTGACATTATTAGTCCCTTCTCCTGTATTTTTCCAAGCAGAGAGGAATGGGACGCAGATCGTTTGAATACACTGCTCTATCAGACTCCCTGACCACGGCAGTGTTTTCCAAGCGGAGGTTCTGGCAGTGGCGAAAGCCGCGAATCTAGCCTCAATCATGGCGATACACGGCAGGATATTACCGTTTTTATTGACAGCCAGTCGGCTATAAAAGGAATTTCTGCTGTCGCAAAGAGCTCAAGGTTCTTGACTCACAGCACAATGTCAAACTCTGCTGGATCCCCGGCCACAGAGGCGTCACGGAAGACGAACCATCCGACGAGTTGGCGAGGAAAGGGTCTGCGCTTGAGCCCGAACGAGCTGACAAATCGGACAGCTCTCCACTAAGCAATCTCAAAGGTATAGTACTCGAATGGCAGCAAACTCTAAAGGAAGCAAACACCTCGTAGACTTTGGCCAAAGTACGATACTCGTATAAGTAGAACGACCAAGTTTTAGCTAAGACAGAAGGGACCCCTCTCTTTACTAATAAGCGTACTCACACACTCTGCTAGGAAACCATACATTGAGGCCTAAGCTAACTGAAGGCGATTTCTGCAGAGGCTGCGGGGACGAGTAAGCGCATGAGGATACTCCCCACTTTCTCTGCCACTGCCCAAGCCTCTGTCGCCTAAGGAACAAAGTTCTCGGAAGCTATCTGACTAACAGCACCTAATAACGGCTTACATGTGTAGGAAGAAGCAAATTCCAGACCAAGACCACTGAAAATAAACCTCAATGGCCATCACAATGGGTCTGCATAGACCTGAGTGCGATGGAGAAGAACTATCTCCTTCACCAACCCGCTTACCTAACCTACCCTGACATATAGTATAAAATCCAAAGGAGTTATTGGCAGTACAATGGATCGAGATGAGTCTGACTGAACTCCGAGGTGGAGTGACATTGTATTGTACTAGGCACTCTGGATGGCAAATGGATTGCCAAACAGTCATCTGTCTGCTCTCACCGACTTCTGACCTCAATTGAATGATAAAACCAAAAAAAAAACTCTCATTCCCTCCATTGCATAACCCACTAATTGAATGCATCTCAATTTCAAACTATGCCACCCGAACGGAAAAGGATGTGAATCAAAAAAAAAAAATAAAAGAGCAACGCATTCATTATGAAAACACATTTTCTGATAGCCCATATGTTCGCATATCGTTCCCCTCCGCTTCCCCTCTAATCATTTTTATTCCACACAAAAAAAAAGAGAAAAAAATCTTCAACGCAAGCATGATAGGGGATCACACATCGCCATGGCCACCATGCATGCGGCGCAATGCACACTCAAGCAATATCCACCGGAAATTGCAATTACTTGAAACTATTTTCCTCGTCCATTTTTTTTTCTCCGAATTCCATCCAAACCTTCCCTTGGATCTGGAACCGGCGATGACGGCTCTTGCCCTTATCAAACAGAGAACTGAGGCCAGCCCACTATGATACCGCCTGAGACGCACGTTGCATAAACGCATGCAAATGCTGTGCGCTGCGTGTTTTTGAAACACTCCCAACCTCAATCCGGGTGAGATATGCCACACAGGCACCGGGCAAGTAGCTCTACACATGTACAAAAAAAACATCAGATTGGCGGCTTACAACTTCAAACTCCGCGGTTTGTTTTTAATTTTATGCCTTAAACGGCCTGTTTCCCCCGTTATAATTGGATTGAACTGATTGTTTGTTTTATGGTAAATTGCTTTTATGGATAATAATCGGATCGACGTGGTTTTTCTATATCAATTTCGATTTACATGCTGCATATCGGTTTATTCCACTTGACATTCGATTATGATTATGTTACACTGATCTGTGCCCCTCTGTGCCCCTCTGTGTCCGCCTGTGCCCCTTGGTGGGTAGGTTTATTGGGTGTTAGTGCAGTGGGACGATGCAGGCAGTAAGTAGTGACAGCTTAAGAGGGGGAAACATAATTTGATAGGAACGACCGACCTGCAGCGTAAATTGTTCGTTAATTGTGTTTTTATTGCAGTTCTACTGGTGACTGTGAAGGATGGCTGGTAAAGGCGTGCAGAGCTCGGCTGTGTGGTTGGGCGTAGAGATTTTTTTTTTATGAAGATTGATTGGTTTAAGTGTTGGGAGGTTTAATTGTTTTTTATGGAGAAGTATCTGGGTCATGAGAGAAGAAATTGGTGCAGAAAATCAAGTTATCTTTCGATTGCAGTTGAAGCGGGTCAAATGGGGTGCTGAGCACTACAGTCAGGCGGCCGGGAGGTGATTGAAATAATGATTCTTTCGATTACAAGCCATTTGGGGTCTTCATTTCCAGTTATGGAATAATGTCCTGAAATTTCAATGAGCGGTTCAAGGTCTTTAGGTGAGGCAAGATATCAGTCCCTAACCGTCCTAAGTCCGAGCCAATAAGCAATACTTTTCGACAGAGAAAGCCAGAAAAAGCCGTACTTTTTGGTGCCTTAACTCCTTACATTCATCGACAAAGGCTTTGACCATGATTAGGTTAGGCTGAGTAGGATTATGAGGCCATCATAAAACACCAGCTATGATAGTGGGTCCACCGCGACCCTTGGGAACCCTCACAAGAAGAAGCTACTCATCCACTTAATTTCTCTACATGCTGTGACCGATTGATCGATACAAGTGTGAAACCTGCTAAGACGAGGTTAAAACAGAAGATTAAGTGTAGCAGAAGCTTACAGAAACAAAACCAACAAAAGTCGTAATTTGATTGCTAAGACCTAAGGCGTTACAGACACTGAGGGCAACAATGTCTGTGTTCAATCCAGCCCGAGACATTTTTGGAATAAATCAGACCGCACACCGATCATTTTTTGCCTTAAGGCAGATGGAACGATACAACGATGCAAGTTCTTTGGTAGATTTCAGCGCGGAGACTATTTGGCGCACAAATTGCGGCCCTTTCAGTGTGAGAACTCCTAGTATTCTCATAGTTCTAGCTCCAAAGGCTCTTTCTTAAGGCAAATGTGGTCTCTCGTCTTGTATGGTACACCTCGTGCCTTAATAAAAGACTAACTCAACTCAACTAACTTCAATGATAGATTCGATAGACCAGTATAAGCCCGTCAAAGACTTCTTCTTGGCAAACTTCAACCATTTTCCTTGAAAAGTTGTGGCTCTCTATTTATTTGGTTCAGTTTTGAGCCCTTTCCGTAGCGATTTTTCTTGTGGACTGTGAGCTGTACATATGTACCGCGTTATTCAGTTGTCGAAATTGTTGCAAATCATTAAAAGAACAGCAAGCTTAAGGGGATCTCGGCAGCTCTAAGTGAACATCAAGCTAAAGACGTCTCTGCAGCTCTGTAACCAGGAAAGGGACATGGATAAAAAAGCACTTGATCAGGATAAATAGAAAGAAACGTGAACAACGCGATGCCAACCTTTGATAACGCTATGCAAGTATATGCCAGCTCGTAAGAGCAAAGAGAGCAAAATCTAGAGAGACCATTTCTGCAGACTATAAAATCGAAAATTCCACCGTCAAGCAGTGTGATGATCATCATTTCGAAACCACCAAATGTCAAAGACCGACTGAAGGCAAAACTATTTAAAGCTGTAGGAGCTCACCTTATAGAAAGCATACATATACCAGCATCCATCCGCCAGATATGGTAGATAAAATTCCCAATGATCGGGACCATAGTACTGTCTGCCTGATCCATTCAAAATAGAAACCACCTGTCTTGCCATCTCCTTAAAATAGTGTCTTACGTGAGCGCCAGAAGCTCTATGTTCACGAATTGAATCTATTTTGACAGCGTGTTCTTGGGCATCGAAAAATAGCAGACTGAATGACAAAGTAAATCGGGACGAATGATATGGTTCTATGTATGCCAGCTAACCTTGTTGGCTTAGGCAGGATAACGATGGACAACCGAGGTCAGAAGAAATCATCACCGGAACGGTGGGAATCAACACCGCTAGAGGTTTCAGACAGGGCGACTTGGTCTCATGTGAACATCCCAGGTAAATAGACCGACCGAAATGATTACTCATCAGAAGAACGAAACGAGTATTTGCTGGTACCTTCGAAAACGGAATCAGTTCGGGTAAGGTTATAAACGAGGATAAGAGGAAGTCAACAAATAACATTCCTATCTCGATAGATAGGGATCCCGGCATTCAGTAGTGACTCCCTATCGAATCAGGGAGACACTCTATAAAAACCTTACCATCCTAATCGGCCTGCATGGTGTAAAGTTATTGTCGGATGAGTGGTCTTAGAATCTTCGAAGAGAAATCCTTCGATGGCATGCACGTGTGGACGGTAACCAACTCCGAGTACACAACTAAAAGAAAACTGGCAAACGATTGTGCTAGCTCAGGACTATAGCTTCCACCGAAGCAAAGTAAGTAAAGGAACAGACAAGCACCATCCTAATACGATTAATATTTATCACCATGAAGACCCAACGACTGAGGTGGCTGGGTTATGTACAGAATATGGATACCTATGCTTCAGCCCAGAAAATTTTTGAATCTACCTCCGAGGGACACTACAGTAGCGGAAGACCGTAAATCAGGTGGCGTAAGCAAGTGGAAGGGGACCTTAACCAACTTAGCGTGCGAAACTGAAGACAGCGCTAGCTAAGGACCGAGCTGCCTGGAGACGCTTGTTGGTTGAGGCCCAAATCCAGCCCGGACTGTAGCGTCACCTTAAGAAGGAAAAGACTTATCACCGCGCTGTACATTAGAGTAGAAAGAAACAAGGCCAAGCACAGAACCTTGCACGATACCAAGAAAAAAAGAAATACTTGGAACGTTCTTTTCATCGCTCATCAATGACTCGTTACTAAAGGATAAGTGTGGAAGAGGCCGGTGGTTGTTACCAAATGTCATTGCCCCCTCCATCCAGCTAGCTTAGTAATACACTTCCACAGACCCACCCCCAAAAAGACCTGAATTACTTCATTTCACCAAAATAAACCAATGAAAGCTGCTTGCAACAATTTTTTTAGATTAAATAGCGAATTTATTTTAGCATTGGAGTGTGAAAAGTGATTTCATTCCCGTCCGCTTTAAACATCTCAGACTGCTCCCAAATTACTCGTGTTGTACAAATATTTACTTGAGATTTTCGCTATGAATATTTAATGAGACGACTTAGAGCCTTGGAATTTCGGTTACGAATATCAAACAACGCGAAGCGTCAAGAGAAACTAAACAAACTCGTGTAACAGATACACAGGCTGCAATTTAACCTACAATGGAGAGAAAAAAAGACTGTGTACACATTCCCCCCGAGCTAAGACAATAGAAGTACCGCAAGTCTTGCATTTAAATCTTAATCACAGTGCGTACCATGACCCGGGTGGTCAAGCAAGGCATCTCTCCAGCACTAGTGCAAATTTCAAGTCCGGTAATAAGAGATTTTTCTCCTCTTCTTTATTCGTTTCCAAGAAAAAACTGCAAAAAAAAAACAGAAAAGAAAACCGTAAAACATTTTGCGCCCAAGATACTCGTATCTGAAGACTTAAAGATACATTTCACATTTTTTCTTTTTTTTACTGCTATAATAGTGCTTGTTCCGTGCTCTTATGAGAACGATATGCCGGAGATATGTCAGCCTAAATGGGTTGGCATTAACGTTTTGATGCGTTTTGCTCTCACACCGTATAGATACTTATGTAAGATACAAAAAAAAAAATATGATTCCAACAATGAATATTAAACGACGAAGAGAAGAGCGAAAAAAAAGAACGGAGAACTGTTCAACAAAACCCATACAATTTGAATGTGAATAGGGATTTACGTGAAGGAAAAAAGATTTACTAGCATTACTTTAAGTACAACATTATCTTAAAGATACAACCGGCATGACGTGTGCTTGTTTCGCCTGAGAACACTTCTGGGTTGAGCAAGAAACATAAGAAGGCAACACCAGCAACAGAAGAAGGAGAATAAGAATACCAACAACTTCCTACCCATACGCTCTGGGTTGTAGGTTGTATAATGTCCCTCTCAGAAGACGAGAGATACGTTTTGTATCTTAAAGTGTTATCTGCGTTTCTTTGGGTATCTGCGAGCACTTTTTGGGCAGATATCGTTAAGGATCGTTGTGTACAGTGTTTGGCCCGAAGTGATTACGAATGAAAAATGACCCTAACGCGCCAACGCGCGTGTTAACCCTTTCCCAAGATGATTAATTTTCGTTTTTTTTTTTCGCTTTGTAGAATTCGGCTCATTGCGTTGTCGTTGAAAGCGCATTTCCGGCCGTGTTTTCTTTCTTTAAATTCAATGCAGACCTCCCTGACTGGTGGCATGTTTTTAATTCATTGCCGAGTTAAGTGGTTCCTAATTGAATGACTTGTAACCCTTTTGTGTGTTTAATTTTATCTTCCTACGCAACTATTAATCATTTCTCTTTTTTTTTTCTTTCACTGTACGTATGTGAATAACTATCGATAAGAATTCCCTCTAAATCGTTATCAACTAATGTTTAAAAATATAAAAAAAAAAATAATGTTTCAGTGCGCTGATGTCATCGTTGAGTTATGCTCCTTCTGTCACAGATAAGATTCTAATTAAAGATCCAAAAACTATATTTGTACCTCGTACTTTGTTCTTTTGTCTAAGTTTAATTTCGTGCAAAATTTGAAAAATTTAAAAAAGAAAAATTTTAGTTTTTATTATTATTTTCCAATTGGTAAACAGAAAATTGCAATTTTAAAAACGGTTTTCCTTTTATGATTTTTTTTCCTCCCCGTATCTACTTTAGAAAGAAGTACCGTGGCATCAGGTCTGGACACATATGAAGCGTTTCTCCAGTCATGGTAAGGTCAATACGAGTACATTGACCAAACCAGAGCAGGGAAATTTAGCCGGTTGCAAGGATAGCATATCGAAAGTTTGTTTTCAACCCGAAATTATGGTAGGCAGATGAAATCAACAAAAAAAACAAAAATTAATCTCAAAATTAAACCTAAAATTAGATTTATAATTTGTTTAAGTTTGGTTTTGAATTGGATGGTTGTTAATTATAGTTCTGGTTACCGGTTTCTTTAGTTTGTATTTGATTTGTGGTAGATTGGATTTATGACATCTCTTTTTGTTTCGTTTCGGAATGGTTTTTTTTTTTTTTTTTTTTGAGTTAAGCTTGGTTCTGTGGTCCTGTTTATTTAATGTTAGTCGTTAAGTTCTGGTTATGGTAGAAATTATAAACTAAAAAAATATTTTCTCTTTTTTAAGTAATAATTTGGCGAAGCATTTTTCATGCACATTATGATTTAAGCGTTTCATTCTGTTTTCAGAGCAATAAGTTTATTTAATTAAGCTGCACATTAAATTAAGATAACAGCGTTAAATGAGTATTATTAAGCGCCAGACACATAATCCATTTTCATGGAGAAAGGTCATACTTTTTACAGAACAATTTTTGAGGAAAATATTTTGAAATTCCGTGCTTTGAAATCTTTCCATTCCTCTAACATACCGTAACACACCTCAGCATACCGACATATTTAAAATAAAAAAAAAGTTATCCTAAGAATTTCGTATTTCAGTGAAGTTTAGGAAAGTGAACACAAAATATCACAACATGCCTAAATATAGCCTTACATACCGCCACATACCAACATATTCCTAAGACAATATGAACCTGCCTACGATCTACTTTCTTACTTGTGACTTGTATCTCCTTGTGGGATCTAGGGCCTCTAATACGCCCTACGCGCCATCGTGTACCATGACAATTTTAGATGTAACTGCAACATACCAATAACACACCTCAGCATACCGATGCATTTTCTTAACAAATTCTGCCCTTAGAATATCTCATTTCGACGAAGTTTAGGAAATTGATCACGATATACCACAACATAACTAAATATAGCCTTACATACCGCCACATACCACCTGTCAAACTTTCTTACTTATTTCCTAATTCCATTGTGGGCCTCTTATACGCCTTACGCGCCATCGTTTATCATGACAATTCCTCTGAATTACAGACTTGACCCCAACATACCACAAAATACCTCAGCATACCGATGCATTTTTTTACAAATTTGATCCTGATAATTTTCTATTTCGACGAAGTTTAAGAAAATAATCACAATATACCACAACATACCTAGACATACTCTTACATACCGGCACATACCAACATATTTTTGATACAATATGGACCTGTCCACGGCTTACTTTCTTACTTACATATGTCCCGTATCACGCGGTGTGGGTCCTAGGCTCTCTACTATACCTATGTGTACTGTTTCTGGCGATGTGTCTCATCTCTCATCAACTTTTCTCCAACTGCCGTGCCTCCTTCTGGACCGTTTTGCGTCATGTTTTCCTCAGGCCACCAGGTCCTCCACCATTCTGAGTTGAAGGGTTCCAATGGAACTGTCACCTTTTCGGAGCGTGTAACCAATCAACTGCCACTTTACTCGGTGGATGGTCGTGGTTATTGGTTTGTGACCCGTTCTCTGGTAGAAGTATTCGTTTGGACAGAAAATCCTAAAGACGTTGCGCAGGCACCGGCTACCGAACGTTTCCTGCTTCCTCGTAATAGAGACAATCACTCTCCACGTGCTGCATCCATCCATAGAGCGCACGGATTTAACGTTGGAGTAGAACAGTCTTAGATTGGTGTTGAAACTGACATTTTTGGGACAACATCCCAAGCCCGGACTTTTATTTAGCAACCTAGCACTACTCCAAAACCCACCCCGTTTTCGATCTTGGAGCCTTCTCTGTAGAAGTGAACTGAGCCTAGGTTTTGGATTTAGAGAGACATGCTCATCGTTCATTGTTTTATTACATGAACCTATCAAGCTCTGTGCCTACTGAAGGTTCTCTAATCACACGAGGTGTAATCGTCCCTTCGTACGTACATACTACACAGACATGTGTATCTGAGCAATTTTAAGTGGAAAAGAAGTGCAAGTTTGTGACTTAAAAAGCGGGCTCAGCATTCTTAAAGCCACGGATATCTTCTGCCTGCACCTTGGGTGAATGCCAGCATATTATGGCCCTATAGCAGGACCCTCTCTATACGTTCATTCTGTTGCAGTATAAAATATGACAAAATCCCGAAATAAAAGACCAATAAAAATATGACTCCCCAAGAGCCTTGCATTCCAGCTTAGTGCCGATACCGTCACGCAATGCACCTCAGTCGTTCCGCCTTTCCGTCTTATAAATTATTCAATAAACAAATATGTACATTACGACGAAATTTTTATGCTAAACACTACTCGTATCCAAAATGAAACTAAAAACACTCGTCGGTAGCACAAAAAAAAGAAAAAGACAACAGAACAGCCATAGGAACCGCATCGAACCGTACCGCACCTCAAATTCATTTTTTATTACATTTCCTTTGCAAAAATCAAAAGAAAAAAAGGAAAAAAAAAATACTTAAACCAGCCACGAAAAGATGTAAGAAATATGAATTTAACTCCACGCCATTTACTATTCGACGAATGTATCTGAAGATGGGTGTGCGGCGTCGGTGGGTTTTCATCGAGAAAGGAAACTGGTTACCGGCAACCAACAACGACTACGACTACGACGATGGTGAAGATGCCATTTATGGTCGGGACGGGGGAAATGCCATTACTGCAATTGAATGAAATATACGATCACAATACAATCAAAGAGAGAAAAGGCAAAATAATAAAAAAAAAAAAAAATTTGCTTTTCTCTCCCGCTTTGTGAATCTTTTATGGAAAATCGAATCGAGGATGAGTTCCAATCGAAAAAGGAGATAGAGGATGTCGTTGCTTTTGGCAACAAAGAGGAAACGACAATGTCGGAATGTTATCTTCTGTTTAAAGAAAACGGAGACGAATTTCGTTCTCTTTTGATTATCCCACTGCTCACATGGTCATTACACTTTCTAGCTAAGATGTGGCGGGTCACTGCCACCGCTTGATAGGCCATTCAGAAGGGATTAAGAGAAAAGAACCAACAATTAGCCGACAAGTGCGCGCACTCAGAAAAGAAAGCTCTAAAATAGATGAGATGCAATCTGCCACCCCTGCGGCGTATCAATGTCAATCACTTCTCAGTGTGCTGTCAATCTCTCTCGTATCTCGTTCGCCTTTATCTTTATCACACCACCAACACCCAGCATGGATGAATGGATACCCCGACAGTGGGTCTGGCTCTGGGTCTGGCTCTGGAGTGAATGCTCTCCGCTGCCAATATGGAGGTCAGGGAGTTGATGAGAGAGAGATATTTTTAGACAAATAGAATGAGCGAATAATGAAAGGAAAAACCGAGCGAAGAACAACACTCGCTGACAGATAGATGCACATGACTTGTTGCCATATTGGTATAATAATTGTCGTATGTATGCCTTGTTGTGTACGGTGCGTGGTTAATTAAACATGCCGCATGATTCTGTGTGTGTTTGTTCGTTATTCTTTCTTTTTTTTGTTATGCCTGGAGAGCTGATAAAAGTTTGCTTTTGAGGCGCTAAACAAGGAGAGGGGTTAGCTGTAGGCATGTGGCTTGACGGACAATGGACAATGTGCAATGGAATGCAAGTGCCATTGGGTGTGGTTAGTCGAGGGGATTTTTTTTCCTCCTTTTTTATCGAACAGGAAATGACCGAGAGAAATTCATATTTGAATGTGATTTCGTTCGTGATGAAGTTGAGTTTCGACGGCCTTCCGGTTGTGAGACATTCAAATTTTCGACGCTTTTGTTTCACTTTGGAATTTTTCAATTATTCATCGAGTGAGTTTCGGTTTTTTTGTCATAAGGAGGCTACCTTCCATCTAAGAGTTCATTTGACTGCCCGTTCGAAGCCAAAAGAGTTTGGAACGAAGATGACTCTGAAAGGAGTTGCTGTGGTAGATTACCACCTCTGCGATAGTACGAGAAACGTAAAGCAACACTTGTCAACGAGATTTTCAGCTTAACTTTGAAGGAAAAAAATGATTTAGCAGTGTCGTAGCTGGGCCAAGATAGTAAGTACCATTGCCTCGGGGGAAAAAAATGTCCAGAGTATTTGAAGTTAATTTACTTCAATGAAACGATGAATCGTACAGTTTTATGCATTCATAGGCACTTTGAGCAGGAAAGTGAACTCGAAAATGACGACTTGAAATCGCGAGTTTTACAATCATCGTCGCCACTCTTTGAATGCGTTTCAAAATCCTTGTAAAAATAAAAATAAGCAGCCATCCGCCACTTTTACACTGATCTAGTCTCCATGCCTTTACCATTAAGTAGGTAAATGGCGCCCAACTTGGGGCACGAACCTGCAATCTAGAGATGAAGGGTCTCTCTAGCTAGTCAACCGAGGGTCTTCCCTATTTCTTAAAACAAAAGAGATTCATTTTAGTCTGACATAAGAAAGTTTGAATAAAATCGTAAAGCGGTTCCGTCAACAAGGTTTTCTGTGAATCTGAATATACTCAGCGGACGTATCCTTCCTCCTTTTAGTTGCAGATTTTCATCTTCTTTTGCAAGCAATTAGGCAGATACTATCATATGTCTATGGAGTTTGGTCAAAACGATGGATAAGTATGCGAAACTCAGAAAAGAGTCTATTTTCGTTCAGTCTTAACCAGCAAAAGGTTTCCTAGACAGAACACGAGGTCTAAAATTATTAAAAATTCCAAAAATGAATTTAAAACAAATGTATGGACTTCAAAAAGCCTGCAACTCAAAACTATGACTTTCGAGATGCGTCGTTTTGACCAGACTCCATGGATATATCAAGCAGATACATAATTTGAAACCCCTCAACAACTTCGTACATTCTCAGTATCTTATGTGAAATTCCTAAAACCCCGTAAATAAAAAATTGTTTACTTATTTAATTTCGCCGAGTTATAAACAAATTTCCATACCATTCATTCATTTTTTCCCCATTCTATGGTCATGGGAATTTTATTGAAGTCACTTTGTGTATGGAACCCTATCGGTGCCTATGCCGATTATCATAACCGGTGAATCATGAAATTGTAAATAAGTTGAGGTTCAAGGGTCTCTGCTAGCTGTTGTGCGCTGTTATGCTACTGATGCAGCGCAGTACACACCGCACAGAGCTACAGCAACAATATTCGAATACATCGAGTGTGACCGGTTCAGGCGTTGGTCATAAATTTGTTTTTTTTTTTTGTTACTGAAACCTGATGGGCATGAAAATGAAATAAATGTTCAAAATGGAAATTTTCTTGTTACCGGTTCTGAGTGCGTGTGAGATATGAATAAATTTGTAAGGAACCGGCAAAGAGGCAATGAACGACTTGCAACACCAAGTGGCGTTGGATTGTCATTAGGTTGGCGAATTTCAAAGAATATTCAGGCAAAGTCTAGTCTACTGTTGTGGATAAAGAGGGTTTCTTAGGTCCCACGCATCCACTTTCGGTTTCAGACAGGTAGGAACCTGAAAAAAAAAGCAGACACCATTACAATTAAGTAACTACAGCTCGTATCTGATGTCGGTTTGGACAGGTTTAGTGGAATTCCAACGTCGATTCCCACAGAAGCAATCACTGAACTCAAAGACCAGAGCATAATCAGTTTTGAAAATCTCTCGCTACTCAACAAGAATCCATTAAGATAATTGCTCTCATAAAGTATTTGCTGAATAGACGTACTCCCGTGCTGCCGTACTCGTTACCAACTTCTACCGACGAAAACTTTGCGATAAAATTAGTTCTCAAATTGTATCGCAGGAAAAGAACTAAACAAACAGCTCGCAATCCGCAAAACATTCTAGCTACATACGACTATGTAGATACACTTCAAACCGATAAGTTAGAAGTTCTTGTAGCATAATTCGAATGCAATTTTAATTACCTACAGTCTCGAAGGAGAAGTGCACTTTTATTTGAAAATACCACGCAAAAGATACAAAGATATGTTCGACGTACGTAGGTAGGTACATAGGTAAAAGTAGTGCTTTCCGTACGGGGAAACCCAGTTAGCACGATGATGCGCCGTTTTCATACCACAAAAGAAACATGTTCCACTGTGCGAGTAGAACTTTTGTAACTTGACGGTGTCTTTTTCGTATCTTTGACTAGTAATCTAACTCACATCGAACTAATTTCCCTAATGCCTGTTACGGGTGCACCCTCCGGATATGGTTTTTCACTACATGCAACCCCACATCCATGGATTCGCATAAAACTTTTTACCATATCAACGGGGGAAAGTTTTGTTTTTCTGCCTCTGCCTCTGCCTCTCTCCTGTTACCTCGACTACATGTGCTGTTTGTTATGGTTGTTGATATAAATTTTTTTATTTTTTTTTTTATTGCAAAGAATTCAACTTCAACTCACTTAAATCGCCAACCAACCGATTAGAGTTGCTGTGGCCCGCATTTTAAGATCGCTTCGATGACTATAAACGAGTTAACCGACAACTCTCAGGTGAGGTAGATTAAAAAAAATTTAATTAGCAACTCGCTGTAGGTAGGTAGGCTTTCCCATGCCCTACCTTTCGTTGCAATTACATTTGCGCTACAATTGGCTTGGACTTTAATGAAATTACCTGGAGAGCCGCGCGGGTTATGGAAAAATTCACTTTGATGTAAACCAGAAAGAAAATGAGAATTTTCCGAGTTTTCTTCTCTTTTGACGACAAAAAGGGAGAGTTTCGCATCGAAGCAATGGTTTTTTCTGCTCGCAAAACTAATTAGCGGATTATTCATAAGTGGATGACGGTTGAGTGTGTGTTTGTGTGTAGCTAGTGGGTCAACGGACTTGAAAGTCATAGAAAATTACAAACACAAAAGGTAATTGTTGTTACCGCCGCCGCTGATACAGGGTAAAAGGAGAGACGGCATAGGAAAGAAGCGGCAAACTGTTAAAGACTGTGTTGTGCTGGGAGGTAGCCTGCTAATTGATACGTCATAGGAAGTTGAGGGGATGAGGAAATTTAAAATTCTTAATGATTCTGTCAGAATTCATGGAATTGAATTGTACGGCCGACAGGTAGGTGCATTATTCGTGACATGGCTTTTAATTAAGATGTCTCAGGTGGGCTGCCTGTAGATCGGTTATATTTGTTCAAATAGGAAGTGAACCGTTTTTAATTTAAGTCGGCTACGACTAATTGGAAGGGATACTGTTTGACGTTTGAATTTTCATGAATTTCGGTGAGATTACCCGTAGATTGTTGTACCTATTGTGACGTTCGAATCGGGTTTTTCAATCTAGAGACCATCAGGGAGGTTCTCTGTGTGAGGAAAATTTCATTTCAAATAAACTCTCTGCATCGAGAGGTTTCGTCACCTCCGAAGCATAGTCAACAGGATAGTTATGGTTCCCATCAGGATTCTGAGATTTTTCCGGTCGCATTTCATATGCATTTGAGTAGGTGGAGACGAATATCCTTGTGCAGCACTATCCTGGTGTGTGCACTTGGCAAGTGCCAGGTTCTTTACGTGATTTTTGAACTGCAATTTCCTGATTTTGCAGAGTTTTTCAGTGCCAATGAGTTGTTTTGAGGCGCCCTCTTTTGTTTTCAGGAACATCATTATTGGCCAGGATCCAGAGATGGATTTAGGTGGCCAAATGGAACGAGGAAAATGCTGATGGTATCGACCAGACTGCCACTCAAGTTTTTCTAATCTTCACACCAAAAATTCTTTCCAATCTCTAGCCGCTCCTTGAAGTTACACAATCCCATTAAAAGCCTATAATCCTTAGACGTAACCAATGCAGTATCTTAATGCCTACCGACAGATGAAAGCGCCCAAAACCCATGAATGACACAAACAGCTATGCAAGTGGGTTAAGATGAATTCAAGGTTTAAGTTTATAGACTCGGTTGAGGATACGTATTTTGAGGATGTTTGTCCTGGGGAGGACATAAGGTGAAAGCAAGAAATTGAATGAGACACTTAGTCGATTTCCTTCGCAAGAACTCTAGAGGAGACAGTGCTTACAGTGATGACGTAAACTAACCCAAGACTCCAAAGGGCGATAGAGGATAAACCGATGCAACTGAGTTCCCTTTAGAAGATTAAGAACGCGAGGATTAAAACTTGAAATGGAGAATCTTCCCTGTCACCATACAACTTGCTCAGCAGCTGAATAATAACGTCTTTCGTCTTATAGAAAACTCTGAGGCACTGACCTACTGTAGAGTAAGCTCTCTAAGTCTAAGCCGTCATTCACTGCCTTCAAAACAGCAACAATATTAGGAGTACTACGGGGTCAAGTCCATGGAGATAGCTCTGCATTCTGCTTTCGGATATCAGTCACTTTTATACAAGTTTCTGTAAGCGACGGTGCTGTAGTTAAACCTTTGATTCTAGAACGATGTAGTTCTTTGGGAAAAGAAATCTTTTTCAAGCGACAGTATAAGTAGAAAAGCAAAACAAATTACCGCGTTGTAGAGAATTTTAGATCACGATGGCGTTACGCCAATGTAAGACAAGAGGATTGTTGAGAAGTGGCCAAAGCATACTGCCATCCTGCGGAAAAATGTTGGGCAGTTGGATGACTAGAATCACAGCAGAATCAAGAGAAAAAAAACCGACTATAACTGGCTATGAACCTGTCCTGCACTAACTTCAAAGAATTTGGGAATAATCCATCTTGGAGCGCAGGTGGCACCGAGTGCACTGTGAAGCCTTAAAAATATTTGTTCGTAGCTGGATCAACTCGATTGCGATTTCCAAGGATTCTCTAGATTGATAGCAAATATCGATGGCTTAGGGCACAAATGTGTCAGTGTTTTCGAAACGTAGTTTTACAGAAGAAAATTTTTAAGGTTTAGAGTTCAATAAGTCGTGAGGCTGTTGACTCATATATGATGTCAAAATTGAGCAAAATTTCTTTAAGTTGAGTCCTTTTTGACTTTTGACCATAACCGCACTTAAAACACTTGTGCCCTAAGCCATCGATATGTTCAGGGCCATTGGAAAACACATGTATTGCGGAATTTATGATGCCAATCCGGTTATTCTGAACCGGAAATGGGTTCAAGAGTAAACAAAAAATTTTAAGTTTTGTTAAAAGGGTACTCACGACTACCAGAGATTCTCTAACGAAATGTGTCGAACATGCTTCAACCATGAAGAACCACTCACCTGAAATGAAAAGAAAAAAATGAAATATTTAATTTAATTCCTCTATAAATAGTATCTTTGATAAAATATTATCCAACAAACAAAAAATTCAGAATTGGACGTCAAATAAATCCCTGAGATACAACCCCACACCCGCTTCACCTAAAAAAAACGCTGTATTCCCCCATCTATCTCCATTAACACGATATTTTATCATCCAACTCTTCAGCTCTCCCCTCCTAAACAATAATTAACCTCAACATAATTGCTTGAAATTTTTTACTCAAATACTGTTGTCCCATCCACACCTTGGGGGCATTTCGTAATCTCCATCAACTGCATGAATAATTAACATAGAAAATAAATCAATATTCACACCTAAATCTCACGCATTTTTTCTCGATTAATTTGTATCTTTTCGTTTTTTTTTCTCTTTTTTCCTCTCTTTACAGGTGAGTGTGTTTGACATTGCATGCGGTGCATAGTAAATTTGTTTTGTTTTTTTTTTTTCCACGAAAAAATCTAAACAAACTGCGAACAAAGTTTTTCACGGGCGTAGGCGTAAGTACGACAATAATTTTAATCAAAAATGTATAACAATAAATACGAATTAATATCCGTGTATGTTGAGGATGTGTACATATGTAGGTAGGTATGCTGGTTTACGGGTGTCATATATTTAGAATTTTTATGAGAATGTGAATGCATTCTGGTGAACTGTTGGTGGAAGCAACTGTTCGGGAGAGTTTCTTGGGGAAAAGTAGAATTTATGGGGAGAAACATTCCAAACAGTTGTGAGGTGGTGTATCCATCTCAAAGTGCTTGAATAGATACGGGGAAATATTTGTATAAATCATGATTTAATTATTGAAAGATCTGAGCATTCTTGGCAAGCTGCGAGACAGGGAAACTGTAGAACAAAGAATATCTCACTATAGTCGGGTGGACGTTATTGAAAGCGAAGGAGATGCAGTCAGAAAGTCAGGTTCTAACACACACAGCATTTCCAAAAGGTGAGGTACTTCTCATCAGAATTGACCGACTCTTTGACAAGATAAACAAAAACGACATTCATCCGACGTTTTCGTTTTGTGAAGCGTCGTTCTTTCACTGATTGGACTCAGGGGCAATCCTTTGTTTTATCACAAAATTGTGCTCAGCGATGAGGCTTATTTTCGAGATCAATCCAAAAGATACCTTTTAGACCCGAAAAAATCGAGAAAAACTGACTCTTTGGTGAGTTTTCCACGCTGTTGGCATCGTGGAACCTAATTTCTCCCAAGAAGAGGACGAAACTCGAGTTTAGTTATGAACAATGGTTTCAACAAGACGTCTCTACGTTCCAAATGGCGACCGAAAACATGCACCTTAATCACAATTTGGTGACAAGTTGATTTTGAGCAGTGAACCTTTAAATTGGCCTCCAAGATCGTGCGATTTCACACCTCTCGAAAAATTGGACGGACAGAAAGCGCCTTGACAGAAGGGGCGGTCATATGTCTTTGTGTTAATTTTTTTAAAAGTTCATCAAACTCACATAAACATTCTTTACAACCCTGAGCAAAAATTGGCAAGCAAATAGCTCACGCAGTGACTAATACTTGAGAAGTATACACGAGGGATGCGAAAATTTTGTTTTCATCGCACGTTATTTAGTGAGTGATTCCTAAACCGTAGTTTGAGGTGACGCTACAGTCAAGAGTGGACCTCGATCCTGAGCCAGCTGTCTGCAGTTTCGCACGCTGAGTTGCCTGTCGTCCCCTTCCGCTTAAGTGTCGTGGTCTGTCCCTCGAGGGTGGATTCCAAGATTTTCCGGGCTGGAGCATTGGGGTCTATGCGCTCTACATGACCCAGTCACACCTCAGTCGTTGGACCTTCATTCTTCTGGCTAAGTCGATGTCGCTACATAGCCTGTGTAGTTCGTCGTTGTATATCCTTTTCCTTCCACCGTCTATGTACATACATGGATGTGACCAAAAATCACTCGAAGAATTTTTCTCTCGAAACAGCCAAGAGCAAACTCATCTATTTTTCACAAAGTCCATGCATCTGCGCCATAGAGACTGGAATGGTTATAAAGGGTCACTTTAGCTGTTCGAGAGAGGGTTTTGCTACTTAATTGCCTTCTTAACCCAAAGAAGCAGCGATTGACAAGAGAATTAATAGCGGACAAAGGTAGACAAAGTCTGTTAAAACTCGCAATTTATGTACCATTTTCAAACAAATGCTCTTTAAGTCGTGGCTGCAGTATTGCCTCTGCCATCTTGTATTTTTCACAGTTACGCATGTTTCCTCTAACGTTCTCAACCTCTTCTGCAAGTTGCTAAAAGTCGCTTGTCTCTAAACACCGTGGTAAGTCCCAAACATTTAATGCCGGTAATACAGAATTTTCCTTTCAATGTTTTGTCCACCATCTTGTTTCCGCCATATTGGATTTTCATATTTTCATATTCTACGTAAAATATCCTTTAATTTGGTACTTGAATCATTAAAAACCGTTCAGAAATAAAGAAGTTATAGCAAAAACAAATTAACTCTTAACTCTGTATGCAGGGCATCGCAAAGTCAAGTTTGAGTGCCGCTGGAGAGGGTCGGTTTACCTGCTGTTTTCTGAGGATTTCTGGGCGCCTGGTGTTTCACAAAAATTTGCTGCGGGAATTGAGTGAATATTTTCCGCGATATCTCCGGTTCTAGAAGGCCTAGCGCCTTGAAACAAAGACCGACACGTAGGGTAGAGGGTGTAGTTTATTGCGAGTGTAATTAAATTTTTGAGTACAGAGTGGTTCATGGTTTTTAGAGCGTGGGAAGCAGATTTTTGTAAATCTTTAGTTCCAGACGAAACAAAGGTTAGAGACTATTCTTTTTAGCATTCACGTCCACAGGGTGGATCGTATATTTGTCTTCATGATGTGTAGAAACAAGACTAAAGGTTTGGTTTGGACTCCGGGAAACCGCAAGGCTTACGAGCTCGCCAGTACGAATCTCAAGATTCTGTCTAAATGGTAAATGGTAAAACCTGGGCGTGTAAATATCTACTTACTGGACACTTTCAGTTGGACCAAAATTGCGCATCAGACGCCTAAGTTGGCTAAGACATGTAGAGCGAATAGACAGCAATGCTCCGGCCCGGGGGATATGCGATTCTAGCGCAGTTGAGGACGACCTCGCCTAAGGTGGCGCCGCACAAGTAAAAGGGGGCCTCAACCAACTTGGAGTGCGCTACCGGGCTAACTGGTGATGTTCGCTGGTTAGGGCCCAGGTTCACCCCAAACTGCAGCCCCACCACAGCATCGATTTGAAGCTCCCGGGTTTTTTTTCCAAGATCTGCCGTAGTGAGAATATTTGATCGATGGTGGACTTTGAAGGGTTAAAGCCGCACTGATATGGCCCGATCAGCTTGTTGACGTACGGCTTTAGACCTTCACACAATACGGCAGATAAGATGCGATTTTAAGAAGACTGGTGCGTCTGCAGTTGGCGCGGTTTACAGGGTCTCCTTCACAACTATGAGCAAAAATTGACAGGCAAACAGCTCTTGCTGCGACGAATGTACATAATTCTAACGCCAATCTTCGAGGGATGGTTGGCTTGAGAGGTAGAGGAGTATCCTCATCACGTAGGCCGCTGTTTGGGACCTTTATGTCTCCCTCTAACGAAACAGTCCGGTAAATAGGGGTAGGGGCGGATGTAATCGAAGGATGGTTTGCTTTGGGGATGGAGAATTGGATAGGGTTCACTGTTCCAAGAAACGTGCTGTATTTCTAATGAACTCCATGATTCTTCCGAAACTGTAATGCTAAGATAAGCTCGAGGAGGAGTTTGTATCTTAGCGCCTCTGTTGCAGGGCATTCGCAGATGAAGTGTTCGCGGCTTTCTTCCTCTTCCTCGCAACCTGAGCAAGTGCTAGATGTCACTAGTCCCGGCCTGTAGGCGTGTTTCTTCAGATAGATTTGGCCCTCTGTCTTTCTCAAGACATGCTCAAATTCTGTGTCGATCGCATGTGATTCAGTGAGTTTTAGTGCCTAGCCCATGACTGAAAATAATACGGGGGACGTATGTACATATTTGTGTTCTAAATAATTCAGGCAGACTTGTTATAACGTCGCGTCGTTGTGAATCATCGTTTGAAAATATCTTCGAGTGAATCTTCTGAAGTATATCTATTTATCAGACTTGATGATTCAACAGATATGAGTATGTTTTCCTCACCAATTACGTAACTTCCACAAATTCTTCTTTACTACTCGCATATCTAATGGCGCGGCTTATGAGCTAATTCTCTGCACATAAGTCTCTGAACAAAAAACCAGTCACAACCATTTAAGGCACCACAAGCAACTCTTTGCCCACATTCAACTTCAAAAGTAATCATTTAACATTGTTACGCCAGAATAAAGTAGCAATCTCAGTACATATTTCCCATGAATTTAAAGCAGTTCCAAGCAAAGCCAAGTCTCTCTTATCTTCCCATAAACATCACCGAAAAATTTAAGTATCCAACGCAAAAAAAAACAACACGACTTGAAATTCCCCTTATACAGCATCGTACTATCACTGCAAGTGGCAGCATCCAACGCATGTGAATTCATTAAAAACAAAAATTTAAAAAAAATAAATGCCGTCCACAAAGAGCGATTTTGGTTAAGAGGATTGAACTGGTTGTATCACTTTGTCATCATAAAAAAATTTAAAGAAAAAAATCTGTAAAAGCGGACGAGCTCAGGACATTGATTGCTTTTTTTTTTAACTGTCAATAGGATCACTTTCGCTACTCTATGTTTTTGTCGATGCGTGCGTATGTCTGGTTGTCTGTCTGTCCCGTCTGTCTATTTAGTCAGCATAGCACATTTATTTCTCTCATTGAATTGAACAACTTTTTACCCCCAAAGCGGGTTGTCACTTGGAACTGGTAAATCGTGTTCTTCGTCGTCGTTGGTACTCGGTAATGCAATTTCCTTTATTTTTTTGTATGGGTTGCCGTTGGTTTTTTAAATTGTATTTGTAGATACGTATCTATAGTCCATTTTGGCGGCTTCACCAGTATTGCAGGTGAATATGCGAGACACACACAGTGTTTCTGTGTATCTGCAACAACATAAAACCGAAGAAAAGCCTTCTGCCTGAAACTACCCCTCCTACCTCCCCACATATGGTCCCCACATTCGTCGTGGGATGGTAATTCAATATCTTTTTAGTGCACGTGAGTGTGTAGAGGGAATTATGTACTTAGAACTACCGCATTACTGTAACAGTGTAACATAAGGAAATTAAGTTTATTCTCTGACTTTTTTTTGGAACAGAAAATTCTTTCAGGTCTTCCACCTAGTGGCACGGAATTTGTTTTTTTTTTTTTTTGTTTGCCGTTCGTGCTTGCTTTCAAGCGTTGACAGTAGCAAGCGTACATGTTGACGTGCCAACAGATAGTATGTGTGTGTGTACGATGCAAACACACTGCTAAAGGAAGTCTTATTTATTTCCTGACTGCTTTTTTATGTCATTATGAGGGTGGCAATTGAAGGGAAACGGAGAGAGGGCGGCCGGAGGTTAAAGGAAGCACAGAAACGGAACAAACTTTTGCTTAAAGTCTGCTGAAGGAGAGAAGAAAAAAAGAAAAAAAAAGTTTTCACTTCAGTTTTGGAATTGGAAAATTGAACGAGTAAATCGAGTTTGCGTGTCCTTTTTTGTTTTGTGTGTAGGGAAACGAGGGAGGAATGCTGAAAGGAAATTAAAAGCAAGATTGAGTTTGAACTTATATGGTAGGGTGACTTTTAGTCTTTGACACGACATACAGGTAGCTAAAATGCCTATAGAAGGATACAAATTAAAAATAAGGGTCAATTTGACTTTCAAATTTGACTCCAGTAATCCGGCAACAAACTTCTGAACTTGTTAATCGGCAGGGGGAAGTGTACGAGTATTTATAGTCAAAGGAAACTTTGTGTTCGATGTTCGTGATTGCAGGGACCAATTTTCCTACCAAGCTCCTTCAAAAATTACAAAAAGGAAGGAGGATTCCAGGACTCTTAAAATTTCGGTACTGTTTTGATGCCCCCCTTGGATCCTATGAACCACATTTTGAACTACAGAATCAAGTGAATGGTTTGCAAGTTCATTAGAAGCGAGGAGAAGAACTATCGACACGAAGGGGCTGTCACATCTCCCCTGTGGGTACCACAATGGGTCTGCATTGACCTGAGTGTGACGTGGTGAATCACACATCTCCTATCCACAAACCTATCCTTATCTTGAATTGTTTTCATGGATGCTTACAAGTTGCTGACAAAGTTTTTATAGAAGATCTAGGCAACCCCAAGGCTTATGTGCTAGAAAGTACATGGTTGACCTACGCAAGGTTTGTGCAAACCTATCGGTCAGAGCAAGTGGGCTTTTGATTGATCAAGTCACACATATGTAAGTGGGTTTTAAACGTCTGAATTTGAGACTTAAACTGGCAGAGAGAAGTGGCAGACAGAAAGACCTTACAAATTCGGTTCGAAACTTTTACTTCAAAGAAAGCATCCTTACTTGCTACAGAGAGGAAGGACTGCTGAATTCAGCTCTATCCGTTTAAGTTAAATTCTTCCTCTGAATGTGACATTATAGACGTTCAACAGTTCAATATCTAGGTCGCACTCCAGCTAACCCCAAGCCCATGTTAACCTATCTGAATGTGTATCAAAATGAGCACAATGCATGAGAATCTTTTACGAAATAAAACTGCCTCTTGTATCGTCATCGAACATCAATTACGGAAGGAAATACGACGTCAAACAATTAAACCATATTCAGCTCTGAATCATCCCATTTTCAGCGTGCACTGCACCTGCTCATCACACTGCAAAAACCGCTAAATAACATGAACAAAAAATGTTTCTCATCCCCTTATCGGGTTAATGATACTATTTTTCCGCAAATTAACGTCGAATGAAACACAAAAATGTAAATCGAGGTCAAACGAATAAAGTGTGCAAACTACCCGACGACGAACAGCATTCAGCGCTCTTCAAATTAATTACACGCTCATACATAATTTTACAAAAAGCGTAAAACCCGATGGTGTGGTGACCTTTTCTAATCGTCGCATATGTACATATAAAATGTACAAAATTGTCACATTTACCAGCCCCGAGCCGAGCCGCCTGCCTCTCAGTTTAACCAGTCCGCCTTCATTTCTCAGCACTGTATCTGTAGATTGAAATTTATTCTCTTTTTGGTACGAATTTGGCGTGAATTACTGCCGCCTTGTTCGTGTTGTCATCGTCGTCATCATCGTCGGCGTTCTCTGTCTGTTTGTATATGAGAGCTGTTTGTTTAAATAGCTTTTTCGAGGGTCGTTGTATTGTTTTAATTTTAGTCATTTTTAGATGTTTTAATGATGAGATGATACATCATCCAGCCGCGCTTGTCTACAAATATTTCTTTCGCCCATAATGAGCGAGATGAGTAATCTCTTGTAAGCTTCTTTTTTGCTGTTGTAAATAAGATAAATAACGGACGCGCTGAATATTTTTATTGTATGTCACATCAATTTAAACAAATAGGCTTAATGTCCGGGGTGTGTTTCAATGCGAATTTCATTGAGGTTTTTTCTGGGAAAGAGGAAGTCGATGAGTCGAATTTATTGTAAATAGAAAATAAGTGAAAGTTTTGCGGTTAATTCTTTAAAATTTTCACAAAAACTTGCAAACATTGTAAAAAAAAAAACGATTTGCTGAATGCGTTCACTGTTGGCTTTGGGAGTGGAGTTTGGGTGCGTTCAGTATAAATTTGTTTGCACTAATCGCCCATTTAACTGACAGGTTTTTTAATCGGTTTTCACTCTTCAAGAGCTGCCCATCATTGGAAAGGCTGCTCGCACTGATTGTGCTCATGATTTGGTGCCAAGAGTCGAACGAACTGAGCTCTTACTCAACAACAGTAGCAATAAACAATGGAAATCAGTAAAGTCACTTCTAAAATACGAAACAGTTTAGTTGTAGCTCATCCGCGATATCTAAGTCGAACCTGAAGTATCTTTCAATGCAAGTAGCTGGTGACATTTAAAAAAATGACCCACGACGGTAAAACTTTAAGAGTAACTTAGAAGCGACCTGCAACTAAATATTAGCTTAGAAGTGACTTTAAGGATTTTTATGCATGAGGACCATTAGGATATGTATACTTCGTTTTAAATTAAGACTACGTAGCTTATATCTTCTCCAGCAATTAGTGCAATACTGCATCTGCACTGGGGGTCAGCATTTTAATGTTGACACTTGAGTACGACTCCTCATTTATTTTCAAGTTTTATAGCTGTCTTCTCTGTCACTGTCAAAATTTAATGAAGACAGAAGTAGAATAAATACACATCTCCTGGGGGTATCTACACCACCACAAGCGGGCTCAGAACTAGTTTTCTTCTCCGTGTGTGTGTTTCTGAAATTTTAATTTTTCTAGAATATCCATGGATGGAAAGCCTGCGGCAGATTGTACTAGTTTTTCTTTGCAATTGGCAAAAACATGCGTCTGTGCTTGGAGGGGGGGAGAAAATTGTGCGTAGAGAGTAGAAATTTGTGATGCCTCGATGCAGGAAAATCGGGGTTAGGAAAAGTTTTTTTTTTTACTTGTTTCAATGATGATGATGATGCATGTTGCGGTGGTAGACCTGTTGGATGTGTCATTATTTTTATTATCCTGAGACGATATGCTTATATTTGTGCGAAATTGCCTGTCGTTAGTGCGATGGTAAAAGATAGAAACTCGCAATTTTTTTAAGGGTGCGTTAGCAGTTTTTAAAATTTTTAATTGACGCTAATTAGTACAAATTGGTAAGTGAACGAGGCGCTTGTTTGGTTGGCAATTAAGGGGGTTTTCCCCTGCTAAACGAAAGAGTTCATTAGTCCAAGTCAATTAACTAGCATTTGCTAGATATTCATTCTTTGCTGCTTAATTGATGGATCATTTACGGCGTTTTTTGTAGTTTTTTTTAGGCCTACTACATGTGATGTCATTTGAAAAGTGCCTACGGATGATTTTTCGCTCATGACTGCTTAATAACCATGTGCAGGGGACAGCTGAAATTGTCAAACAGTTCTAATTGGCTCGCTAACCACCCGAAAAGTTGTTATTCTGACTGGATAGATTCAAGGAAACAGAGCGGCCCTTGGCGTGGGAGTACACGTTGTGGAAACGACCCTAGATGGTTGTTTAGCGACTGCTTACCCACACTGATTGGAACTTTTTAAGATTTTCATATCCTCTGACTGCATCTGGAGACAGAAAGTTTGTGTACGTTCACTGAAAAGTCCAAATTTAAGAAATTCACATCGCAGACTCTGGTAGTCTTGTCTCCAATCCTTCGTCTGCTATTCCCCGACGGTAAACATCGATAAACTCAAAAGAAATCTGACACCTTTCGATTTCATCCTGCTTCCCTTCCCCTTATTCATAATATTCGTTCCAATTCTCTACTTCAATCGATCCCCTGTAGTATAACACCTGCCTCAATACGTCTGTCGAACTACATCCATACAAAGATTTCCATCAGCCGAAAAAGGATCGAAATAGGCAACGCAAACAGGGATGACATATTCGTATCTATACCAGTTGAGTGTCATTCTGAGGAATTTTGCAGTTTTCTTCTCTCACTCCGTCGTCTGTCTAGATGTGTCTGGTAGAATGTCTACGTAACTATCTGGCCTCATTCCCCAGCAGAATCATTGTGGAATGACAGGAAATTTAATTGAAAGTTCGAATCGTCACGTACTAGACACGCTCACACAGGATATACTCTGTGGCAGATGATGATGATGATGATGTTAATGAAAGGGTTTTGTGAGCACATTCCGAACGCAATAATGTGTCACTTTGCTCACCTTTTGATGGATAGCAAGGATAAAAGAAAAAACTCTCCGCACTCCACTCTCCACTCACATCTGAAAAGTTCTTGCGCGCTGTGATTGATATTGACACATTCATTCGGTCGTGTAATTTTGCGCCAAAGAACACAGGGATATAGTGTGCCATTGCCACCCATATTACGTGACATTAGACACCATGTCGTAACCACTCTGTCATCTATTGTTACATCGTACGAGATAGTTGATGATGGTTGCTGGCAGTTGCTGGCGTTCTTGGCTGTGGTTTTTGGCGGAACTTCGAAAGGAGCATTTTGCAGGCAGGCAACCATCTGTGCGGTTTACCAAATTTCGAATTTTCAAACTGTCAAGATGTGTGGTGACATTAACCACTAATCGTACAGTGTACACCTTTTCGGTTGTGAACTTTGACATTCGCTTCTCTTTTTTTTGTTTTCTGCGCCAGCATAGTACGAGTGGACGGGACGTGTATGTGAAGTGAGATGAGGTTACACTTTGAAAGAAGTTCACGTGATTAATGGCTTCTCGTGAGCAAGTTGAGTGAAGGATAACTCAGCGCATTGCGTTAATCATTTTAACGATTTAACAATGTTTTATGCAAAAGCAAAAACAATTTTTTTTTCGCCATTTTTTGCTCACATTTTGAGGAAAGAAAAGTCAGAGTCGTGTGGGCACGACTTCAAGTTGTTTAACATTTAAGTGAATGTCTTCAAAATGGTTTTTTGTGTTTTTTTTTTTATTGTCTTTTCGACAAGAGCATAAGTTAAGGAACGGAGATAAGAAAAAAAATTATGTTTTCGGATGATTTTTTTTTTTGCGTGGGCAATTCATAAATCATGAACATGTGGAAAGGTCTGATGGAGATTGGAGGCAATGAAATTTTTTGTAGTCTGGAACAATTAAGAGCCACGCACAAGAGACTTGCTGTCAGCTTAGGCACAATGGGATTTTTATTTTATGCGGCTTTAAAAAGGACGGAGAGTGTCTTGAAATGGACCTAAAAATCCATTAATTGTAGAAACACTGATATGTTAAGAAATGTTGGCATTTAAAAATGTGGGAGGGTATTTCAAAAAGTAGAGTAAAACACTCAATGAAAGGTGTAAAGGTCCCGTGCAAGCACGGTGTACTTCCCTCTCACCATACCAAGTTCCTTAAATTTGAATTTTTCGGACATGACGCGTCCTTACTAAAGAGGCTCGGTTACTTTCTATACAGTGTTGCCAATTCTCTAGACGTTCTCTACAGAAGTCAACATCCTTCAGCAGACGACAATGACGAACGCACGCCAGTTACTGTTTGCCCTTGAAAAAATAGTTTCGTCTTTTTGGTTTCATCTACTACGAGTATCAATCTGAAGTTGAAAATCGCCTCCTACCTCCTACCTAACTGCCAGATGAAGGGAAATCCGAGAAGCAAGAGCGTAGTAGCTAAAACCCTAAAATCACCAGCAATACGACTCAAACTAGTCAATCAATTGCAGGATATCTCCGGCTTACCTTCAGAAAGCTAGAAAGGTTGATCCACAATAAGCAGGAAAAGCATGTACATGCATGTATAGTTATTGAAGCCCTTATGGGGACTTGTTTGGTAGAAAGATGGTTAAGACGAGCTCTAAGAAGCAAGTGATTATAAATCACTTTCCCTGCATATGTCCTGACTTATTCCCTTAAAAACATTGGTTTCTACCCACACAAGCTTATCGGTCTTACATATGTCTGGTGGATCTGGTGGCGTCTGTTCAGCCGAAAAAATCGCTGCAGAAAATGAAAGTGTGACCGAACCCCGGAAGTGTCGATTCGTAGGCGTTCGCAGCCTTTGGGCTCGTCTTATGGCTGCCTTCGGCGCATTTTAATTTGCACCTAAGCACGTCAAAACTGCGACGAACGGAAGAAGAACTATGTCGAAGATGTGGAGATGAAAAAGCTAGTGAGGACACAACCCACTTTCTCTGTCACTGTTTACCTCTCATCGACCGTAGAAATAAGTTCCTCGGACGACAGTTCTTCCATGACCTTGAAGAAATTTCCAGCAGCTCAGTTTACGACATTTTCATCATCTCAAGTAAGAAGTTGAACAGTGGCTTATAATAAGGTTATTCAATGAGCAAGGGGCAGAAATATCTCCCCTAAGGATATCACAATGAGTCTGTATTGACCTGACTCTGGCGTGGTGAATTACTTCAACCTCGCCTGCCCACATATCTAGCCAAACACAAGCCCGTATAAAGTTCTGTAAACACAAGAATTGAAGCCCAGAGACCATTGACAGCGAAGAACGTACGCAGATTTGGTGTTAGAGCAGCAGGAAGTTGATGCCAATGTTTCAAAGAAAATCTTCTCTGATGAGACTCTCTGACGAGGCACCTCTCTGGGTAGATCAATAAGCAAAATTGCCGCACATGGGGCGAGGAAATCCTCATGTGATTCAAGGGACACCATTACGTGTCCCAAAAGTGACTGTTTGGTGTGCATTGTGGTCAGGTTGCGTCGTCAAACCGAAGGGAATCAATGGTGATCGCTATGGGCGCATGATAACCAAGTATTTCTGGCACGAAATTAAAGAAATCGAAGACAAAGCAACTTGCCACAGATCGGATGCAACGTTGAATGTTTTCCATGCAATTTAACGCCCTTAGATTTCTCTTTGTAGGGTTACGCTAAAAGTCGTGTCTACGCCAGTAGACCCGAAACGATAGACCTCCCTTTTGGTTAAGTGGGCCCTTACCATACGTTGGATAGCCGTGTTATCAAACCCAACCTAGACATATAATCCGTTTCCATTTTAATTGGCGGGTGGGTTGATCTGAGATCAACTGCAAAAGACTACTTTGGAGTTGAAATTCCGAAGTTGACTTACATTGGGGAAGGATATCACCAATCGCCACATGACCACAGTCTTTTTATCTTTCTCACGTCGATAGTACATATCTCAAAGATAGACCGAATCGAAAGCCGCAAAAGATCACTCGTTCTGCCTCTCTCCGTATGGTCGGTAGCTAACATAATTCAAGCAGCCACTTCAAGTGACAATTTACGCACATACACACCATTATTCACATGCCTCATTGCTTCGTCATGGACTGAATCTAAAGTGCTCGCTGTGAATTGTCGACGCGCCAGCAAATGAAGTACTCTCCAAAGAGACTTCTTCTGTGGCGGCAGCAACACTAGCAGCAGCAACACCATTTCACCTCACTTTCTCCCCTTCTCGAGCAACATGAGTGCTCACACAAGGCAGACTCATTTTTAATTCTTTTTAAGGAAAATCTCAAGAACGGGTGGAGAAAGAAAAAAACCGAAAGAAAATCCAATTATTCTGCCGATTAATTTTGTCTCACCAGCGCGTTCGTGTACGTATGCTCGTGGAGCCAATTATAGTCCCATTAATTATGTCAGCGAGTTGAGAAGAAATGGATTCCACACAGTAGCTTACATACATAGATGTCGCATCTGATTTCGAATAAATGCCAAAATCGAAGGCGACACAGGGCACAGGGAGGTTTTAAGGTTGGACAAGGTAGAGTGTGGGTGGGAGTGGAAGCCCAGAACGGACACACAGTAGTTGGTTGAGAAACTTCAACGGGCAAGTAGGGCCGCGCCTGTAATTTGTTAATGCAACAAGCAGAAGGGAGGGGAAGAAGGAAAAAAAGAAAACGACCGCGACACGAAACAAGTGTCAAGTGTATGGTGAAACATTGGAATGAAAAATGGTTCTTTAAGAGCCGGGCAACTAGTGCGATGGCTCATGAGTTGGATCATTAATCTTGCGAAAGGATGGAAATTATAAGGATCGCCGGATGGACTGCAAAATTTCATTACTCTTACTTTTTAGAATAGCGATTCCAGCTGAGGACTTATGGAGACTACAGAATTTTTGCAACGTCTTACCGCGATGTCTGTTTAGTACGCTCTGAGGGGTCGGATAGTCGACTCTGTTCCTTTTCACAACCACCATGCAATTGAGTTGAAAATCCTTCTCAAGTTCATACTTTTATCGGGCTGCTTCTGGCTAAGTGGAACACTGGTGGCTTGGATGTAGTCACAGTTCGTCCTTTTACCTAACTCTGAAGTTGGTAAAATGCTTCCCTTTTGATGTGACCCAGGCAGCAAAATTCACAGTCATCTGAAATCCCCTCGAATATTGTAAGGAAATAACGGATCGCGCTATATGGCCTTGGAAACTATATGTGAGATTTTTTCTGCCTTGAGTATGAAGGCTTTCTGGCCAGACGAGGGTCAGCCTTTAGTGGCTGTCTGGCAGAAAGAGTTCCGCTAGGAGTCGTTAAGGGTAACATTCACAATCACTTCTTAAAGCTGGCCAAACTTGGTTGGAAGATGCTTTTCAGCTAGGCTATATCGAGAAAGACATGGCCCAGCTGTAGCAAACCTAAAACAAATGAGCTACTAGGTAGATCAAGACCAGATATTGCCAGAATTGGCTCACAACACGTTCTGCCGTAGCTGCAGAGATGCTAACGAGAAAGAATCTCTTCTTCACTTTCTTTGCAGGTGTTCGACCTTAGCGAGAACCTGACAACATACTCTAGGTAAACCCTTCTTCGACGTCCTGAGAGATATATTTGACAGAAGGATTTGAGCCCCCATCCTCTAACTGATCTCGACAGGATGGGTTTAGTATATCTCTCACCTCAACCGTAGACAACATGATACAACCAGGTTACATGAGTTTTGTGGTATCAACAGAAACGGCCACCTCAACCTACCTACCTCTACCTATGAAAGCTTTATTCACTTTGAGAAGATTTGCGGAATGCTTATGATCGGTAGAAAGTTCCTCCATATTTACCACAAGATCATATTTTCAAACAGGCAATGTGTCGATCAAAAACGCCACCATTTTAGGTGAAAGAAACACGAAAGGCACATGCGAATCCTCCATTTGAATAGGCACAGCATCAAAGAAGCTTGAGGTCGAACAATATTGATCAAGAATGGTAACCTTGTGGAACTCCAGAGAGTTGACTTAACCAAAGGCAATGTTCAGAGTTCTACACATGTACAAGATGAAAAGTTAACAACAACGTGGGTCTACTTCAGAAAGCCCAATCATTGTCGTGTATAGATCTAGAAAAAAGGCAGTCTCTATACGAATATATATAGCCACCTACTGTTCCACTTAGAAAGTAATCTTTTCATCGATTTCGAAGAATTTCCGTTGTTTCCTTCACTTGCCGACGGGGCTGCCATTTAATAAGAATTTGTCAGATAGCAATGAAACAAGCAACTGAATAGCCCTGCGGGCGATAAGCATGACTGCGTTCTTTTGAAACACCGCAGAACTTGGGAACCCCATAATCGGCATTCTTCGACATGTCATAGGGTTCAAATTGCAATGAACTCGACAACTCGACAAACCATTCCCATAACAGGTAGCATATGCAGCTGAATGCATAATAAATGCAAGATGTTTTTAGACCAATGGCAACAGCACTTCTAATTATCTGGCCCCCTGCATGCAGTCGGTAATATGCAGACGCACACCAAGTCCTTATGTTAAAGCAAAAAAAAAAAAGGACACAAAACAACAGATAAACCGAATCCTTTAAGAAATGCACATTAATGCCAACTATTCACACACAACTTTGCGCAGTTCTTGTCGTTATTTTTCCCTCTTTTTTTTTAAGTCGTGACAATAGAAGGACATATCAGACATTCAGGCGACAGAGAACACTTGTGTCCTTTTCCCACTTTTCCACAATAAGGACAAGAAAGCAAGAAACCAAAACAACAGAAAAAAAAAACGGAAAACTGTGCTGTTAAAAACGTGATGTGTGGGAAAAATGAACTACACGACAAAACGCGGCGCGCGGACTGGGACACAAACACAACATGACAACCGACTTTGGACCAGAGAAACATTTGTATCCAACCGTATCTCTCTCTTCAAGGATATTACAAAACACGACAGCATCATCGTCGTAAAATACTCCTTGCACACATCGTTTTCCTTTTCGTTGAATGATTTATGAGCGAAACGTAGCAAATCTGACCTCCGGGACAGTTGGGAATTTTTATCCGCAGATACTTTGCGAAAAAGAAAAAAAAATACTAGTCTTCCCTCATAGCGCACAGGATGTGAGAAACATTTTCACACCATATGCTCTCGGGTTGGGGGGGGATTAACATATAAATACGTACAACAACAGAGGAGTGAGAGCAGGGGGGGGAAATCACTTTGAGATACTTTTTCTAAAATTTTCCTTCAATTTGGTGCCGTCGTGATGTATGAGATGAAATTACGCGAACAGCAAACGTATTTCGATAGACGCATCAGATTTTCATGATGTGTGAAAAATTTTCCACACTCAGTCAGGCAGACAGATACTATATACCGCAACAGCACAGGAAACTAAAAAGGAACGCAACGAATGGACAGACAGTAATTAAGTGGCGCTATTTAGCGAGAATGCTGTACGAGTATGCTGGACTGTGTGCGGTATGTTTTCGTAAATGATTGCTGCTGCCGCCGCCTTCTGTGAGTTGTAATTTAATTTTTCCTTGGGAAATGTATAGGATTGCTTGTTGTTGTTGTTACTGCTGCTGCTGCAACGAACGGTTTTAGTGTCAAATTACTTGTAATAGACTTTTGCGTGTGTGTGTGTGTGTGCGAGGGCGAGTCAAATGAGGTAATCTTTCCTAAAAAAAAATGTTTTCCTCCTCGGAGTATGATGTAATAATTCGAGGGTGGAAATGACTTACAATTTCCAAGAGGAGTGGAGACACCTGTTAACAAGGGCATGGCTGAGAATAAGAGCGCGATCCATATGGTCTGAAGCCGAGGCTAATGAATTGAGTAATTGAAATTTATGAAGGCTTTGCTATCAAAGAAAAACGAGAAATAATTGTTCCCACAGATTTATGCGTTTAATTGCTGAGTTAGGCAAGCACAATTCCCTTAGCCGATGTGTTGACCCACATTAGTGTGTTTCGCAACCATCACATACCTTGGAGTGTCAAAAAAAAGCAAGAGACCCACTGCAGATTAAAGACTAGATGCGTAATCCTATTACAAATCCGAGTTTTGTAGTAAAAAGGTCTCCTTTTCGGCAGAAGTTTGATTCTTAGCGTCGATCTTGAGGGTACATATCGTGTAAGTCGGGATTATGTGCTGAGTAACAAGCTAGCTTTTCATATCGTTGGCAGTTTTGCCTGACAGTAAGGTTTACGCATACTATTGTTTGCCTAAGAAAATGATCTGCTCCTAATTATGTCTAAAAAAAACTTTTCAGGTGCACAAAATAGTCGTGCACATTGGACAAAGTAACCACGCGAAATGTGAAAATTCAGATAATGCACGGCAGTGCGAAAAGGCTACAACTGCTCGGATTGCCAGTAGTAAAGTCCTACCCCGGTTTTAAGAAACAATGAAATCATTAAAGCCAACGCATTACTGCATCGTAAGGAAGGTGCTAGCTTAGTCAAGATTTTATGTGAATTCCCCTTGAAAAAGCTCTTGATGCTCTAACCGGGATGTACACCACAAATCCAAGGCCACTGCTGGTAGTTAACTCGAGTTAAACCCCTCGTGGCACCCAATATCAAAACCAGTTGTGCGTAGTTTCACCTATTTCTGACAGATGGCACTGAAAAAAAGATTATTTGCTTTGGCGAAAGAACGTAGAAATCTGATGGAACTGTGCTGATAAGGACATAGAGGGTGTAATGCTATCCGGAACGCAAATCTGACCGTGCTTAATGAAGAATCTCGTACACAAGACCTAATCCATATCTTCACCTACTCCTCCATAAAATTGCGACCAAAAAAGTGTGTGTGCAAAACTGTGTCATTATTTTAAATGATAGATTCCTTCCCTGAAAAGTGCGCAGGAATTCTGGGCGAGACTTGGACACCAACAAGTTGTTTTTAGGGTCTCACCCCTTGCGAATGGCTGACAATCATCTGAGAGTAATACCTGTTCTGGGAAGCTTCTGTATGACGCCTTTCGGATGTGGCATCAAACGTAGGTCCCCTCATTTGTGCGAAATATAACACGAATGGTTCTTTGGCCCCATATGAGCTGTTTGCGCCAAATATACACTGCTATTCCTTCCCTGATGTCAATCAATCATTCTTTGCGTTCGTTCTCTGGAGAGAGCTCGAGCATCTTTTCTGCTTCTATGAACTTCGAAACGATTCCCATAGCATCGATTGTACAATTGGGGATTTATTTCAATCCTGCCAGAAGGCGTGTATGCAACCACATTATTCATAATAAATCTCAACGTGTTCTGAGTGTTTTATTAGTTCAAACAACAATCGACCCCTGAGGCACTCCACTTATGTAAGTAGTAACACCCCTCCGACCGCAAAATTATACCATGTGAAACCATTAGCTGACAGCCTTATGTCAATGAAATGGTATGTTGCAAGCTAACGACCGGTCTGTTACTTTCCAAGGCGCGAAAATTTTCCATCTCCAACCAGCAATCAAGTTACCATAATTGATCAACCTACCTACACCCCCGGCATCGGAGAACTCGGTTGTAGTACAACTAAATTATTTCACTGCAATACCTACTCGTCTATTCAGAGACCGACTGACTACATAAAACCAGTCACATTGCCGCCATGACATACCACCACAAGCGTTTTTCCGCGCAAACATGACTTGCACAGTCTAACAGTCCTCAGTGCACACACTACTCGTGCTAAGCCCTCCGATTGTCGTCGGTTCCTACGAACAAACAGAACAAATTTTCGCATAATTTCCATCAAATTTCCATGCATGCGTGTGTATGTGCGAGTATCTTATGAAAAATTCACTCGGCAAACACTCAGAGTTAATGCAGTAGACGAGGATGTCGTCTTTCTGACACATGTCAAAACGAGAGATATTCCCACACACGTAACACAAAACACATGTTTGTCGTGCTGCAACATGTTGGGCAACTTTTTGGTGTGTTTGGAAAATTTGTAGGTATTTCAATTTATTTTTTTCTTTCAAAAACACGAACTCGTATCAGTTCAGTCGCGCGTTGTGCAGTTTTCCTTGTAACACATCGCAAGAAACACACGGAGGAGGTGACGGTTGATGGTTCGAAAAAAAAAATCAATTAAACGTGATAAATGCCGTTATTTACCCGGTGATTAAGTGAAAAATTCGAACTTTTATGCGCAGCGTTATAAACCAATATTTTCCTTCGAGTAAAAGCGTGAAAATTCGCCATCGTTCCTTTTGATCGCGATCCGGCGTCATGTGCGCGAAAATATTTGCCAAATAATCTTTTCGTTCATTTCGTGTTGTATCTACGGATAAAATCAGAAGGTAAATATTGGTTTACTCGATGAACAACACACGCTGTGTGCCATAAAGCTTCTCAAGGTATTTAGAGGTTTTTTTTTTTTTTTTTTTGTGGGCTCATAGACAGTGGTTGGTGGGAATGTGCCTTTAATTTTACTGCGTGAATGTGTTTTTGTTTTGGGAATTTATTGGTTTTGAGAAGATTAAGATGCAGTTTATCAAAATAATCGATGGGAAGGATTCGGTAGCAACGGATTTTGATCAAGTGAAATGAAAAATAATAATTCAACGGGGAACAACAAATGCTTTTAATGTGGAAGCATTGACACCTTGCTGTTCAGTGAAATCGAAACTTAATAAGCGAACTTCATCTACACCCATCCATATATCGATATACATACTCGTACTTTGTCTACCCCCAGGCATCCGGTTGAATATGACAATGATTCCTGTCAGTTTCAGTCCCATTTGATGTGCTAGAGCCGTCTGTCTAAAAGAATTTAGTGAAATCCCCGAGATTAATGGAAATTTCCCATTGAATCCTATCGCAAAGATACTTTCCATGCCTTCTTCCGAGCATTGGCAGAGTGGACTATACTACTCGTATCTATAGGCATAGTACGTCACCCAGAATTCCTATGAAATAGTGCCTCATGCGGATAATTTCCCGAATTCTATATTTTTGAATAAGAATTTTCATTATTCCTCTATGAACTGTAGATCCAGTGGCAACAAGTTAGAAAACCATTTGAAACAACTCCAAGGGGAACAAGCCGATTTAACTGGCATCTTCGGTTGCAGGATGCGGACGTATAGTCCACGCAAATTAGACCAAAATAGGTCAACAACAAACCACACATTTACGTGATAATGCTTTCCTCGAGAGCCGTAGGATTACAGATATCTAAAGATCCTACTTGTCAGCCGAATGCATCATCATTTAAGAAGTTAAAAACCGTCCCTCAGCAGAGACTCAAGCTGATTTTTCTGTCCCTACTTTCCGAATGCGATTCCTTTTGACAAAAATGTTAGAGAGCCGACACCAACAAGTTGTTTTTAGGGTCTCACCCCTTGCGAATGGCTGACAATCATCTGAGAGTAATACCTGTTCTGGGAAGCTTCTGTATGACGCCTTTCGGATGTGGCATCAAACGTAGGTCCCCTCATTTGTGCGAAATATAACACGAATTGTTCTTTGGCCCCATATGAGCTGTTTGCGCCAAATATACACTGCTATTCCTTCCCTGATGTCAATCAATTTCCAATTAAATTTTCTACAATAAATATCTGTTATCATATTCGTATATCGATGTCTCAGCGCACAAACGCTCGAAAGAACTGCTCGAAACGTAATCTTTCAGGAGAGGGTTTTTAAGGTTTGAAGTCGTAAGTAAGTCGTAAGTAGTGCGGCTTTTGACACATTTGACTTTTTTTTTACTAAACTTGGGCACCTCATGCAGTAAACACATTTTAACACAACAAATCCCTTTGGCTGAGCCCAATGGTATACTTAACTCATGTTTGACATGAGTCTAAGGACAAATGACCATTTTGACCATTTTCCATACGCTTTAACCTTCGCCCTAATTTTGCTCATATCTTCCGACGTCTTTATCCCACGCTGAAACCGTGAGTCAGTATCGCTATCTGTCTGTCTGTCGATATGAAGCACAAACTTTGGATTTGAAACTTCGGAGTTCTACAGATAGACGGCCAAACAGCCGTCAAGGCTCTGGACTCTGCCATAATTAGATCACGACTTCTGAAGATCTTCAAATTACTTTTAAACGAGATATCTAGAGCCAACGCGGTAATGCTCTGCTGGGTACCAGGGCATCGCACGGAAGGTCTGATGAGGAAAGGTCTTGCAGAAAAGGCATAGGAACTGCATGCATCGCAGGCTCTCCCCTTTGTAGCAATCTCAATAAGCTTAGAAAATAGAAGATGAAGGCACCAGTCCAGGGAACTGACGCTTGGTTCGTCTAGACACAAGTGCAACAGCCAGAACGCTATGGTCGGCCTGTAGCAAGAAGAGATCTATATAATTCTCTGGTGAAACTTAGTCGTCATAACGCATGAGTCAGCTTCGTCAAAGTTTCTGGGTCTATTGTGCCGTTGGTATTCATGCGGAATGCCTTGGTGAACAGACCAACGACTATTGGAAGGACGAGGAAGAAATTGATTCTGTTCTCCACATGCTGAGTAATTGTCGTACCTCATCCGTCAGAAGAATGAGGACTCTTGGAGATTATTTCTTCTCGGAACTGGAGGACTTTAGTAATGTCGAGCTGATGGACCTTCTGAGATTCATATCTGGGTGGTTCAAGTACAGCGTTTACAGGGCTCTCAGGTTCAGTTAATGTGAACTCAAATTGTTGATCTAAGTGAGCAGTAGCTTTAGAAGTCAAAACGTACCCCATTAACTAACCTAATCTAACCTAGGGTCGCGCAAAAAGCGATAGAAGATATTGTCATCGAAGAGATTTTTAAGAGATGTGTATCCTGGTTATGTAAAAAAGTCAGTAAAAGTTAAATGTCGTAATAATATTCTTTTTGGCTCGCTCCTCTCGTTTCTAACTTATGAAAACACAGAAGGATCAGATAAGCTTTTCTATAAGGTTCTGGATGGTTCATTAAGTTTAGCAACATCAGTCTTCTAAAATCTGTCTAAGCAAGCACGACGTTCATATTAAAGGCAAAAGGATATTTGAAAGAGCGAAGAAAACAAATATTTTACTAAAAGTAAAAGTTAACAAAAATCCACTCACCGTATATGTTGATCTTTCGTACTTGTCAGTCTTGAGGTTTATTCCTGTGAACACTGAACACTAAACGAGTAGCGAACGAACGGAACGATTTTTTTGAACACTCGCGCATATTTCACTGATTTGATCGAAAGAAAAACACACGATAGCAGAGAAGGGGGATGCACACTTCTAGAAAAAAGTGGGGCGATATAAAACTTTTTTTTTCGCGAGGGACATCTGTATGCCGAACAAATTGAAACTCAAAAAACATCACCAAAACACAGATAGACCGATGGATAGATCAACCGGATTAACAAACCGCACTTGAGAACAAGCACACAAATTATTGGAAACTAAGACGCAAAGGATTCGCGAGAGATTTACGATTCACGAATATGGAGAAAGGAATGGGAATGCTAAATTCTTTTTTTTTTGCGAAAAGAAACCACTCAGATGCGACCGAAGGCATGAACGCATACTTTTTGCTAACACAAACACAAAGTGGTATCTAGGCCACCACCACATCACACGCGATTGCGATAGATTTTATAGCAGATTTTCTCGAATAATACACATCAAACCTTTATGCAACTAAAGCTATTTTGAGGGAAACACTTTTGAACCCAGATTCAGACAGGGGAATTCTATTTTTTATTTTTTTTCGCGAAGGACAACTAAATATCGGATTTTTTTTTTTAATTTTTAACAAAAAACCGCAAAAGAACACCGTACCGCGTGACCGTAACACTGTAAACCGGACCGCGGATTCGCGAAGAACAACCAAATATGGATTTTTTTGGAATTGGATACACCACCTTACGGGAGACACCACATTTTGAGGGAAACACTTTGGAATACTTTAAAAACGGACCACAAATTTGGACGGGGGATAACAAGGGACAACAGAAATTGGAATTTTTTTTGAAATTATTAACTAAAAATGCAGCGAAAGAACACCATACCGCGTGACCGTAACACCGTAGGCCGGACCGCGGATTCGCGAAAGGTAACCGAATATCGGATTTTCTATTTTTTTGAATTGGAGATACCACTTTCAGGGAAAACACTTACGACACACTTTCGCGAAGGGCAGCAGTTAGAAATTTGAATTTTTGTGGACTAACAGACAACACCGTAAGCCGGATCGCGGATTTAGGCAGGGGAATTCGATTTTTAATTTTTTTTCGCGAAGAGCATCTAAAATATCGGATTTTTTAGGAATCAGAGACAACAGCGAGCTAAACAGGGAAAAATCTTTTTTTTCGCGAAGGGCAGCCGAAGAATATCGGAATTATTTTGGAATTGAAGACAATATCGTAAGCCAGACCCGAAGCTGATTCGATTTTTATTTTTTATTTTTTATCGCGAAGGAATAAAAGACCGCAAAATATCACCGAACCGCGTGACACTAACACTGTAAGCACGACGCGTCGCCCTGAAACAAGAAGAAAAAAAATTATTAAAATTCTGTAATTAGAAAAGTAAAATAAAATTCATATAGGACTACATAAACACCCAAAACACTTAGTTTCAGAAAGGTCACGCATATTAATTTAACCTTGTATTGCTGTTGATGAGTTGGAAAGGTCTGCTGAAATAATGAAAGGATAAAACGGTCGCAAGTAGTTTGGACACCAACCACGCAACAAACTAAAAATAAGCTTGGCTCTTGCCTTGACTCTTTCCAACCCTAGGTCAAAGGGAAACAAGAAATCAAAGCCCTGAAAAATGGAATTCGTTCTTTCTCATTAAATTTCTCATGTGACAGTACGTTGGTTTAAGTTCGGACATCAACCATGTTGCACACACAATCATATTCCAAACCATCAAATACAAAAAAAAACAACTGAGACCCTCGAATTAATTCAGAAAATAGGCCTGCGAGCATTGATAATTTCGCCTGAACTTAAACATCTTACGGAACCATTTCAACCTGATACCAATCGGTGTAGTAGTTTGGGAAATATTTTGATGTGCACATTCTGCACATTCCTCCGCAGTACCTTTTCACTGAATTTCTTATGTGATGCCATAGACCCGCTAACTAGCTAACCATCAGTCATTTCAGGCCTCTATTTCAGCACGATTTCTCGCCTCTTACATCAAATCTATTCAAACTTAATTAACCACCGAGCAAAAAAGATTATAATTCACACAGATTATGCAAATACCTTCGCATCGCAACCAACTCCACAGGCATCCAGCATCCAAAACAATAAACAACAGTTACTCAATTATTTCCCATCGCAATTACCTAGCGCAGTTGGCAGAAAAAAATATATTTTTTCAATAAAATTTCATTTGGCATACGATATGCAAATTTCATCACACATGCCATCGCACCGCAGTACAATACCACACTCAGACGCGTTTTATGAATTCCATTAAAGAGATACAAAGATGCAAAAAGCCACGGATTGCAGCAGGGTGAATGAATGCCACCTTGCGATACATCCGCATCCCCCTTCCATACACACTTTGGAAGCTGCAACTTCAATAGGCAAGGTACCCAAACACATTCTGCGAATACTTTCCACTCCAACGATGATCGTTAAAACAAAAGAAACGCAAAAATAAAATTAAAGTAAAAAAAGCACCCAAAACAAAAAGATTAAAACACCAAAGGAAAACCAACAAAAATCATTAAATCAACGCATCCAACTGGAATTTATTGTGTGAAAAATTATTATTTTCTTATGCCCCCGCATTTATTGTTACGGAAAAGTATATAAAATAAAAAAAAAAAACAATAAGCGACTGAAATAAAATCAAAACCAAACGAATTGTGAAGTGGAATTCGGGTGATGATGATGAGACACAACGACGATTGAGGGTGAAACAAAAAAGTAATTTTGAACAAAAATTACAAAAGAACTCCAACTTAACTATCTGATTGGCAAACCAAAATAACACAAGTGGAACAAAAAATGAAAAAAAAGAAAAAATGCGGCGCGCAAAGGAGAATTTAAAAAAAAAAAAATAGAAAATCAAATTTTATGGCAAAAAAAATGAAGAAATAAAAACGGGTAATCGGATGAAACGAGCAATTTTTCGTTTTTAAAATTCCATTCAGCGCAATCAGTGCACACGAGAGGAAAGTTTAATTGCAGGCATAGGCTTCCCCAACTCAGGTTTAAGTATTTTTATGGGGACAACACGGCCAATGCTGCTGTCATAATTTGGAGTGAATCTTTTTATGTCAGGTTAGAAGTGATAAGAGCACTTAAAATGTTGTTGGTGGGTACTTGGAGCGAGATTAAGGGAAGGCACTGCCAGCGGTGGATGTGGAAAGAGGGATGTACACATGTTCACCGTTTGTCAGGTGCTTCTCTGGGGTCTACCTCATTGAAACATCCCACTCAATCGAAGAATTTACCCTGCGATCATGCCTTGACAAGAGGGGGCTTGTAGTAACATTCAAACCAAGTTGCGATGAAATGCCTTACCAAGGCTCAACATTTGATAACCCTTCTGCCACATTATCGACTAGATTCCCAGGAGATTTCAGCTCAAAAATCTAACACACTCCTGTGGTCTACTTCTCAACGAACTACATAGAAATAGAGAATACCGGGTGCCTACACAGACGATGTCGCTATCACATTTGCCGCTGTCCTCTCAACTCTCAACAAAGTGTTCGTGTAGAACCGATTTTACAGTTGATCAGACTAAGCTAGTTCTATTTCCTAGGGTACATTAAATCGCCTCCTTCGATACTCCGAAACTAAGAGAAACCCCACTCAGCACTTTGAAGAGCGCCTACTACTACTTCGGCAGATCGACTGTAAGGAAGATGGTGTTGAACGTGCCAGGAAATCTCTGGTTTTCCTATACTCTTTCAAGAAGGCGGTCGGATCGACATAGGATCTACAGCCAGGACTAATGAACTGGTAGTAAGATCGATTTTTACGCATTAAACACTATGAAGAGTGGTGGACCGCCTTGGAAACAAAATTCAGCGTGTTACTGGAAAAGACTCAATGTGTGTCATGTCGCAGCAGTACCGATGCTTTGTGAACCAATGACAAAGACAGGACCAAACAACAGCGGTGCCCCAAACGTGATTCAGGTGATTTGATAAACACCAATTCTACAAATTCACTAAATAAATTCTGGGGTCTCTCCCTCTTTCTTCAATTTTTATAAATGACTTGTACCCCTGAACTTCAAATCACTTCCTAGCTGATCACAAAAATCAAGCTCAGTGGTGCGTTTTAGTTTCCAAATCCATGTTCATGCTGTTCAGTCATGAAACTGGAAGCGGACCTAAGACACTCCGACAGCTAAATAAATTTAAGATTTCAAATATAAAAGGGACGAAACAGCAGACGAACTAGCACCAAAAGGGTCAGCAGAAAACGAGGATTTCAGCCACGCACCGGCACCTATCCTTCTTGGTGTACTAAAAAGGAAAATAGACCTCAAAACTAGAGAGAATTTCAACGCCTCTTAGGTAACCAGAGGTGAATGTGTCACATCTAGCAGGTTATGCCCAACTGTGAACGAAAAAACGACTAAAAGGCTTTTGTCAATGAACGAGGAAGAGACCAGTATCATGGAAGGGATAGGAAATGGGCATAAACTCATCTCATTACTGCAGGAAGTCGAAACTATCAAACACTTGCTGTGTGATTGTCCCAATCTTCAAATTCGTCGCCTCCCTACGAGGCAAACAGGCTCTTCGAAAAGATAGGTTATCCGGCGCAGGTTCTACTATGGAACATGATATGTTTTTGTCAAGGGTACTGCTTCGGGTGTTTTAAGCCAACCGATAGGCATCAAAATTAGAGGCTGTACCCCAATATACAGGGAATCAGGATGAATCAAAAGCCCCCCTGCAAACCTCTCTAAGATGCAGTTTCCTCATACCGTAGTATACCATGGAATTAGTCAACATCTAACAGGCTAAGATTTATTAAGGGGCTTATAAATCGTCAACGATAAGCCCCACTTTTGAAAGGACATCTCCAGCAAATGCTGAGAGGCAAAAATCAGTGAAGAACCCCTTTTTTTCAGATCTTACAGATTTTAGCAGAGTTCCACACCTTCTACACACGAAGTTTAACGCTGTAGACACGTACTAGACGCAACAAATAGGAGACATACGCTTGTGTACGCGTTTGTTTCAATAGACAAGGAGTTAGCTAGGCATATTCCTCGAAGTAGACAAGCTGCAGATCGCCGGGCATACAGTGGTATCAGTCCCTTGCCATACGCTTTCCTACGTTTCTTCCCCCTTCATCGCTTGACATCTTCGCAACAACTAAACAAATACGCGCCTGAAAATCGAAAATCGACAGATTTTTGGACGTGGGGGAATCCTCGCTACAGGACAAATCTTGTACGCGCCTATGACTGGGGGTGTGCAGAAGGCCTTAGAATTCAATTCTTCTTCATTTTCTTGAGAAATTTCGCTTATCTTCAATTGTTTCACACACCATCCCCTCCTATGACGTTCAATTTATCAGAATTCCATTCAGATAGGGTACTCATTCATATTCGATTCCGAAAAAGAAAGGAATCACAGTGGAACTTCATGATTCATCGCGCTAGACAACTGCAAAGCAGTTATCTACGCTTCCCTGGAACAATGCTGTCATTTCTATTGCTGGAGTGGCTACATTCAGCTCGTATTTTGCAAGTCTAACAAAAACCCAATAAAGAGGAATGTCTAATTTATGGCCTCAACATTCTAGTCCGCAACTTTTTCAGTCCCCACTCACCTCCGAAGCCCCTCCGACGATGTATAAAGAATTCTAAACGTAAACAAAACAAATCGAATTTCGCCCAAACAGACAAATTAATTATTGCATACTGCAGCTACACGATTCATTTGCCATGAACTAATTTTCATAATCAATTTGGTAAACACTTACTCGGATACTAAGTATCTACACTCGAATGGCAAGTATCTCAGTGACTGTCTAAATATTTAGGCGAAATGGGAACACATTTCAACACAAACAATTATTTGCGCTACTGCGAGTAAAAACTAAAAACCCAGTCAAGACAGACGACGACAATAACGACCCAGCACAGCGTACACCAAAGTGCTATGAAAATTAATTATTATTCGCCATAAATTTTGAGAACGGCTAAGAAATGGCCCGCCTCCTGGCGTTCTGCATCTGGTCCAGGCAAACAATGAATCTTCTCCTCTTATCGCATTCAATTAACATGAATTCTTATCTGAAAGTTATTTTTTCTGTTTCTATTCAAATAGGCAAGCACAGAGGCAGTAGAAGTTATTACAATCTTGCCACTGTTGGTTGGTACTGTGCCACTTTACCCTGGTCACACTTTTTGCTCTGAAGTGTAAATGGTACAAGGAGGTGAGATGCCCCCCTCCCCCATCGTCTTTGAGTACGAGTATCTTACTTAGGTTTTTGTTGGTCGCACACTAATTGCGCTGTTCTGTCTCCAAGGCAGCTGAATGGTGTTTATTGTAGTTTCTCTGGAGGATGCAAACTTATTTACTGTTCTACCTTCAAATGGGTTGCACAGTGCTTTTTTCTGTTTATCTTTTACAAGGTAGAATGGAGGAAGGTTGGTTTGTTGATTTTAAGTTTGTTATCAATTCGGCGCTGGTGCTGTTTTTTTGTAGTTTATTGCACATTTCGAAAATATTTACAAAAGCGCTGTTTGCTTATCGCTGGGAGAAGGAAATAGTGATTAATTAAGATACCAGCTATGAAGGCACGTTACAACGTGAAACGCGACGCTGATAATATTTTTCTGCAAAGTTGAAAACGAGGTAATCAATGAGAATGAAAGTGATTTGCTGAATTAGTTAGCTACGCTCTCAAACCGTAGTTTGATAGTCGTCATTTCATTTATGGCTTCTTATCCCTATCGACAGAAAAATTAAGCCCTTGCAACGCTGTAATTCAAGAGCGCGCTGGACTGATTTTGGCTTCATTTACTTTGAAAATTTTTCAGAGCGTAGTAAAAACAAATCTAAAGAGCGTAGAAAACAATAACTAACTTTGTTTGTAGGTGTTTCAATTACCAACCATTTTAAGCTATGAACCATTTTTGTACGCAATCCTAAAGCTGAGCAATAAACAAAATGAAATAGAATTTTTCATCAGATAATTCTCTTTAACATTTAGCCAGGTGATGAACCTTGAGGGGTTTAGGCTATAATCTATAAAGTTCCTAAGGAATTCGATCGTCTAGGTAGACAATTTAGTCGCCCCTACTTCGTGAAATTTTATAACAAATTCCTGCTTCGACCCTAGTCTGCTTGACCGAGTTAGCTGAAGCGAGAATCTACGTCCACTGTGAGGACTACCACTAGCCTGTAACAGCGAGATTCAGACAGAAGATACTGGGGTCCGCAACGATTCTGGGTCCAAGACACCTCAGAAGGAAAGAAATCGGTGACGTATTAGAATTTACTAGGCGCTCAAGACACCTTCCCGATCACTACAGGATATAGTGCCTTTTCAAAGCCCGCATGATCCCAATATCTGCATCCCTTGTCAATACAAAATTTCGAAATTACGCAACAATTACTTGCAGTAAGACAGGCGAGGGGAACACAACGGACCCAATGGGATTTCAAGTGAAGACGTTAAGCTCAACTCAACCTCTCTAACCAATCAACCAACCTAATCTGCTTGAGAGAGAATGAGAAAAAGTTTTGTAGAAAAGCCTTTTAAAAAAGATTGAGACAAAATTCACTCGGCAATCATAAAATTAGATTCTAAGCTTGGCTGAATTTCCCCAGGAGAAAAGGCCATACTTGATACTAAAGAGCTGTGAGACCTACGGCTTAAACTAATTCTTGTTTCATCCAGAAACCTCATAGAATTCGTGGGTAATCTGTTGGTAAAATTTTGCAAAGTATAGAAAAATTTTGAAACGCTGCAACTTTTCACTCTTCACCCTGGGTTTCCTAATTTGTCACATAAGTTAAGGACGAAAGGTGTGCCCTCCTGCCTGATGCTCTATGACTAAATGGTTCAATAACAGAAAATAGACTTCCCTTGATGCCAAAACTAGACTTCCTTTGGTCGTTTGAGTAGGCCCCTTCGACATTCCTTACCGCCATTTATGGTAAGTGTCTTTACTAAATTGCTTGCAAATAAGCTTAGTTTATCTTTCAACTAAAGTCGATGGGGATTACCTTTGCTAAATAGATTGATACCGACAAATAGATATAGCAAATATCAGAGACATTACAAATGATTTAACGACACCTAAACCGACAGCACCCACTTCAATGCACTACATCCAGCACCCATGCAACAGCCCACTGCATCCACAAACATTATGCAATTGAAATTAATTAACAAATCGTTCGTCAATTCATCAATTAAAAAACGATTTAATATTCCCAACTGCAACTCTTCGTTGACATGTGTACCCTTTTCTCCATCTCTCCACCGCAACAAAATTGAACTCTGCATAATTAATTAACTATTCCTCATGTCAAAAGCCCACCTCTCTTTACCCATTCAGCTTGAAAGACAATCACAATCCAATCAAACACATGTTAGAATAGCCATTCTATTTAAATGGAAAATCATCGATACACCAAGGGATTACCTCATCCTCACTTGTATAGCAGCAGACGCCTCATGTTGAACCCAGAGAGACACCTTGACGCATACAATGAATATACACTCCACACGCGCTTTAACTTCTACTTATTTATCGGTGTTCTGCCGTCTATTTCAATTGATTAATTCAATATTTGTTAACATGCGTAACCGCGTGTGTTGTTCAATTTCCGTCAGGAGGCTATATACCAGTATTTTGAAGCGACAGACAAAAAAAGAACAGGTCGCACATTATGACAGTTAAGCCGGACGACTGGTATGGAAAAACGAAAAACCATACAAGATCTAACGGTGGGCTTCCGATGGTCAAATGATTCAGGAAAATAAAGGGTAATTTCCATTCTGGCCATAATCTCTGACAACTTGTTATAAAAGAATGAAAAATAATAACAATAGCCTCGTAGATATGCCTCTTAATGGCGTCATTGTTTCGCAGCCCGCAGATTCAGGTTCTGCCTCTGCCAATACATTTATTTAACGACGCGGCAAACCTTTATTTTTTTTTGTTCGGTTCGGCGTCAGATACGTGATAGTTCGCTGCCAAGCACTCTGAACCCCGTTTAGCTGGCATTTAAATGTAACTAAGATACACTGGCGAGATACCCTCCATTTTGAGAGTGGGTAAGGTCTTTATGATCACGTTTTGCTTCTCTCTCCCCTTCATCGTCCTCCTACTACGAGTATTCATCCTCGGAAATAGTGAAATAAATGTTAACAGACTCACAGTTTATCGGGATTTGCAGCGACTACTAGTGGTGCGCTCTTAAAAACGTGACCAAAGATTTCCGATTGTCTTCGTTGATACCGGTACCTGCTGATGATGATGGCGCACCAAAACCATATGTATCCCAACCGGCAATTTATCTAATTAAGCCCACATGTACACCGCTCATTAAAAATCAGTCACACTGTGAGTTAAGACATTAGGCACCTCATGACCAAAAAAAAAAACATGAAACCCAACCATTTGTGAGCGAATTGCGTCATCGAAATACAATTCAAAGAAACCTTCTCCCAAATGGAAGTGAAATAAATTTTTCGCTGAAAACTGCGCGAATCCGAGGTGTGCACGCCTGGGGGTGAATGCAAATATATTTTGGTACCGTCTAATTGTACACACACACGTCGGCGCTAATTGTTTACTTTTTTAGGCGGAACACAACAAAAAAAAAGTACAACAATCCGGGAAATAATTACTTTTATATTTTTTTTTATTTTTTTCTTTGTGCGATTATGGTCTATAGATTCATTGCTTTGTGAAGTTTTAAAGAATCTTTTTTATGGCGGACATGACTATGAGAAATTTATTATCAAAGATTTGAATAAACACACACGTTGAGCAGACTTTGAAAAAACATAGAATGTGACTTGAATTTAAGTTTACTTAGAGGTTAGCTATAAAGCTTGAAAGACATGAGCGCAAAGGTTAGCAAGATACTCGTAAGCTGCCATAAAAGGCTTCTACGATAAAATCTCAGCTCTTGCTTGGGCAGGCATCAACATAAAGTTTATAGACAGACAGAGGAGTAAGCGATCAATCCACCCACGAAACCACTGATGAGCGATAAATTTACGACCTCCAGCGAGGCGAGACTCTTAAAAAGGAGCCTGAAATGAAAAGTGGAATCAGGTTCAAGCAATCTATGGCAGTAAAAATTGAAAACAAAGACTTGTGGATTCCCTTTCCACTTGTCAATGGAGGCTAGAGTTGCTGCGGATATTTAGCTTGGTTGAAGAATTTTAGGGAAACTCCAAGATGGTATGCCTTTGAAACTTCGCCAAAGAGTTGGTCTTGCGCTCTAAAAGGAGCTACTGCAAAACGCTTTAAACAAGCCTGCACGTTGGGCGGGTCGACGGGTCTTCACGAGGAAATACAAAATTCCGACAGTGGACTCTTAACTTTCTCTGACAAAATATCTGGGTCTTATCCTCGATAAGAAGCTAAGCTGGAAACCTAATATTCAAGAAAGAGTCAAGAAGGCACCAGTAGCACTTATTTTCTTGCAAAAAAGGGGCCTACAACCTCGACCAACTCACTGGCTCTACATCTCGGTCATTAGACCGATACTCACATTCGGGGTGATTGTCTGGTGGGCAGCCTTAGAAAAAGCCATAAATCGCGACTATCTTAGCAAGGTCTAGCTCACAGCTGGTCTGTGTATAAGCGGAGCACCACGTACAACGAACTCCCTTCCCTCTGCGCCACTGGACATTATTTTCCATTTGATACCCCTCGATATATTCAGCAAGCAAATGGCAACGAATGCAGCCGTTCGCCTTGAAGCTACCCAACAGTGGTCAAGAAAAGAATTCGGCCACGTTTCTACACGGACTACACCATCCCACACCTAAATTTTAAGAAGAGCTTCCTAGTCGCCATCCCTTCAAGATCACTCTGGGAGGACGATGCATTTTTAGAAGATGAATCGATTCGCTTCTACACAGACGGGCCAAAAACCAAAGACAGAGTTGGTGCAGCTGGTTAAGTTCTCCTTCCGTCTTCCAAGCCATTGTACTGTGTTCCAGGCGGAAATAATGGCGAATAAAGAAGCCCTATCAAATCCTTGGAATCTAGTAGCTCTAGACTGCCGTTCGTCTCTTGTGGAGATGGCTGAGCCGGGTTATAGAGACATTCCAGAGAATTGTAGGACCGATGAACTCGCCAGAATAGGAACAACTATACCCGCATCTTAGGTATATCAATCGCAAACTAAAACTTAAGTTGGCTGCTGTCGAGAGTACAAATCTTAGGTGGACAAGTGGATCAACATCAAGATTTGGCCGAAGCTGGATCTAAAACGCTCAGAATTTGATTTCTCTCTGCGAATGACTTTTGTAGAAGCTGCATGGATGAAGAAGAGGAGGAAACTATTTCTGCCCAGCTCTCTCCCGTAGAAGGAAGCTTCACTTAGGACCCCAATTACAACGATATAGGCGACCTGAAAGATATCGACATTAAGAGCCTCGTACGCTTCATAAGAAGCTCAAAATGGTTTAACGAGTAGGTGGAGAGAAACTTTCTCCCATGATCCACGTGGCATCACAATGGACCTACTATTGGTCTAAGCTGACAGCCACTTCAACCTAGCCTAACCTAAGGATTTAAGAAACGCCTCAATATGGTTTCAAAGAGCATGTTGAAGTGCCTTCAGGGTTGGTCACTTAAAGCAGGATGCGGGCTACCGAAGTACACTCATAAAGAAATCAGGCATTCAAACATCCCATTTAAAGCTCGCATTCGCATAGCCTCTCCTCCCTTAAAATCTCTTCAGAGCACCCCTTGTAACACGCCCACTTTACCAATCTAACCACTTCGAAGCTGACTCCTCTAAAACATTCACTCTAATACCCACAAATTACTCAATTTTTATCCTTGTTTAATGACCATACATTATCCTTTCAACATGCGATACCAGCAATTTGCATTTATTTTTTACTAACTAAAAAACCGTTACAAGGATTGATGCTTTTTTGTGCTCCTTTCACTGGTAGGTTTTTTCACCGCTTTCCGTACATTTTTTTCCCGATTTGAAAGATTCTTTTTTTGTGTTCTCTCCTTTTATGGATAAATAAATGAGCCTGCAGTACATGGCAATCTGGGGGGACACAGTGGGTACAGACCGTTTTAAAACACCAACAGGCAACAGATACAACAATAGAAAGAGCTCCTTTTTTTTCTGGCGTGCAGATGAATATAAATTATCTTTTTCCGAGGTTTTCGCTCGCTCGTTTCATTGCTTTGTATTTCGTTGTTGTTTTTTTTTTTATTCTTATTTTTGACCTACTACAGCAACGAGAGCGCTCGCGATATTTATGCCCTTTTTAGAGTTCATGGCCTGAGGCGCATGGTGTACAAGGATATAAAGGATTTTAAAAAAAAAATGTTTTATATCACATAAAATAAATTTCTAGTTGAACGTGTTTACAAGTTGCTCTCTCTGTCTCTCTTGGCCTGTGTGCATATGGTCTTTAGGCTGTTTGTGCTTTAGTGCTGATGATAGCAAAAGCTGATGAGGATATGCAAGGATGAAAGGAAACTACTCCTACATATATATTTTGTTCTTGTGTGGCTAGAGGGTATCTAAAAATGAGTGAAAGGACGTCATAAAGTCAACGCACAAAATGCGCAAAGAAATTAAATTTTATGGACAAAGAGCATGTTGAAGATGGGAACTTTGCAGATTTCATGTGAAGTTTTTTTTTTTTTTTGTTAAAAGTTCATGTGTTTCTGTGGTTTTACGAAGGATCTATGACTCTTAAGGGGTTAGTTTTAATATATTTGGCAATAAAAAATATTCAATAAAAAGTTCAAGGACTCATAAAGAGCATTTTCAAAAACATAACTTTTTTCGGGGGGATGTCTGTTTGTTTAGGCATTAAATGGGAATGGTTGAAGGGATTTTGATGAAATTTTATGGACCCATTATCGTGAAATGGGCTATAAGTCCAATGGGACAAACATAAGAGGAGACGCTATGCTCATGACGTGATTGTCGACATAATGAGAACGTTTGACATCATAAGTGAATCTTTTATCCGTCATGGGGACATTCGAGGATTCTTGAAGCGCCAAGGAGGCGACATGCCGGGCTATCTAGAAGCGTGGCTGTCGTAATATCCCTAGGAATGTAGAAGTTCATATGTACATATGTGATCTATTCGTCTTATCGGTTCATTGCAACGCGGGAACGATTCAACCGATTGTTTTTCTTAGAGAATTCCTCGAAATAAGCTTGCGGATAACGCCATCTGTTGCCAAAGTTTTGAAGTTATGCATTAAAAATGCTGAAAAATACGATTGTTCATAAGGGTATTTCCTAACCATAATTTTAAGCTGTAAAGAAACTTCGTAAGTCACCTTGAACCGAAGTAATAAACAAAGTAAAATAGAATTTTTCACCACAGCCATACACGTTGTAGAGATAGGAAGGTTTTATCAATCTGTTTCCGTTATTTTCTCCATTTTCCGTCTGTTTCTACGAACTACAAGTATCTGTCTAAGGCAGGAATAGGGGGCGACAATTTTTTGGTACCGGAGAGAAATTTTGTACTCTCCATCAGTGATTGGTATCATTGACGAAATTTTTAAGAAACTCGAGAGGTTTACCACATGTGCAAATTTACAACTCATCCTGCGGATATATGCACATTTCGGTCATTTCTACGCAACAGACGTACAAAACAGACGTAAATATCGAGTGAAGATGGGAGAAAAAAGGGTGCTCGAGATGTGACTTTAAATGTTTCAAATTGTACCTCAGGGCGACCGAATTCAGCACATTTCTGTGACAAAATTTAAACATTTATCCAAAAGACTCCCTTTCTTTTAAGTGGTATAAATTTACACAAAAAGTCCCCCGGATATTTAATTTGCTTCGCGGAAATTTACACCCAACTCGCCGTTTAACAATGTCATCTCCTTTAACCCCATTACTGTAGCAATACATTACACTAATGATAATAATAAAAAAAAAAACCGAGCTCCCCGAGTACCCTTTTCGCAAAACCTGAACTTCGCCCTTTCACTGGGCATAAATAAAAATTAAGGACCATTTACCATCTCCACAATTACCCCCTCTACAGTGAGGAGCTGCAAAACAACCCTCCTTCTCCCTTTCATCAAATATAAATCGAAATTCAATTTCATATTTATCATTCAGAAGTTAATTCTTTTTTTGTTAAATATATAAAAACATTAACTTTTATTTTATCCCGTGTCTCGTTTTTTTTTTTCTAGCAATCTCTACTGGCAGGTCGTATCCCAGTCGCATCGATGACAGGACCCATTAAACGTGGCCTATTGTGGCAGCAACGTGATCGGCTATTTTCACGATGGAAAGAAAGGTGAGTGGGTATAAAAGAGTTGAGATACATTTAACCGGGATCGACATAGCAGTGTGGGTGGTTTTAATTGTAGTTCGTTGACGTAATTAGTCGTGAAGGTACCAGAAAAAAAGGGGGCAGGGCGGTTTGTAGAAAACTTTTAGTCGACGGGATAATTTGCAGGGATAATTTTCGCGAACGACGCGACGCTTGGGGAGAACGACGAACGAAGGATTTTTAATTGCAAAGGAATTTTAATTTAATGAGATGGAATTTTATAATTGGAGCGAATTCAACTTTATTTAATCTGCCATCGATTGGGTGTGGACTGATGCAAGGAATACCGGTCCTTTAGGGGAGGATTTTCGGCGTTTGATGGTTATAATAATGAGGAACGTGATTTAGGGTTTAATTGGGGGAAAATTTGTGGATAAAGGAAGAGGGAAGGTAGGGAATTATTTAAAGACTTTCCAGCACGGCACCAATCTTTAATATTTTACTTAAACGACTTTTAAAGCTTCAAGGTGAAAAATTATTGATTTCTTGTAGTTACTAGTGAATAAGGACTTGATGAATGAGCAATTGATGGATTAATAAACCACTTTACGTCGACCCACTTCTATCGACCTGAGACCATTGCAGACATTTGACATAGGCAACCGGTTTCGTTCCCGGGTTTCGGCACCAAGCAATTTCAAAGATTAAAGTATTTTCATTCATGTATCTCATGATGGCTCTGAAGAAGTTCACAAGTAGGATAAACAGAAAATAGGACTTGTGTCGTATGCAATTTAAAGGAAATAGAAAGACCAGCACATTCGTCCTTTCTTGTTACCTGAGACTGTAAGATGACGGTGGAGGTATATTTCACACAATCTTTCTGTTTAAGGCTCATACAGAATCTGGTCTGATCCAGGATATCAGCATGGCATTTGGAGAAGACTACAGCTGTGTAAAAGAGGTTACAAAAGTAGAGAAACAGTTCACCAGTCGATTAGTACCTCAAAGGCAGATGCAAAGCTAGAGTGAAAATGACTGCAAATCGGATACTTTTTAAGGAAGTGGTACTTCCTGAGACTACACAGGTCTACGCAAAGGGTAGATTCTTTTCTGAAGCTAGAAAAAGGTTGCACATAGCAGTAGAGCTGAAGTCCGCCAAGAAGACGAAATGTCTACTTTTTCTGAGTCGAAAACGTGAAGTGGGGCAACTACTTGTCATTATTCACTCAATCGGGAGTCCAGAACCGAATAAAAAAACAGTGAAACTGGTCGAAGAATTGGAGATAAAAAAAGCCTTGCAGTGGAAAAAAGTGTTTGGACAAGGAAAACCATCTGGCTTCGATTGACATAGAGGCCAGTCTTCCATTTGAAGGGCTCGCTTATAACTAAAGACAACAAGGGAAGCGGCGAAGTCATGGTGAGCTATACTAAACCAATTAGGAAAACTAGCCTTCATGGTAGACATTAAGTCCACAGAAGGCGTAGAGATTCTGATTCTGATTTCAGGAGCCTTATGCTTGAGTTTGATTCTGACAGAAGTTCTGAAAGTGAATCCCAGCAATTCTGAGAACTTGAAATGGAATCAGAGGCTGCGAAGGATATCAGCGATCGAATACACCTTGTCCTACTTATACGTTAGTTCAGCATCGGATGGGGTGACTAATGAACTTGACATCTCTCATAAGCTAAGTAAAGAGGGAGAATGCAGAGAGATTACCAACATCCTGAAGGAGCCATACTCTGTGTCACATACTTCCTACAAATTCCCTTCAGGATTTGCCTGAGCAGTGAATTTTCGACTTCCAGGCTCTAAGTGAATGATTACCATCAGGAAAAATTGCATCTCACCCAATCCGAGATGACAATTCTTTATCTCAGGTCTTACAGAAAGCTTCAAATTCATCCTCATTCCCAAAGTTCTCTACCCTCTTCAACTTCAATTTCATCAAACTACCCAAAACAACTGTCAATAGTCCTTTCAACTGTTGTCCAATTTTTCTTTTCTTATCCATCTCCCCTTATTCGACTAACTCATACTCAAAAAAAAAACAGAAAAAAAAACTGTCGCACATCTGTTAAGCCTCCGAAAGCCCCATTGTAATCTCTCTGATGGAATAAATAATGAACGGCATAAGTATGCAAGTAGGGATGAAAGTTTGATGCGGAACCTCTGTTCCTGTGATTCTCTCATGTGATGGAAAAGATTTCCGAGTAAATCGAGTGGGAATGCGACCAAAAAAACGAAGAAAAAAAAACCAAAAGAGAGGTGAGAAGATGAAAAACCTTAATCCATCCACACAACAAGCTTCTAATCTCCCGTCACCTCAAACCACCAAGCCACCACCCACATACCAACTATCCCACCCCTTGATGGATGGTGTCGTACGAAAATAATGATGGAAAGGAACGAAACATGGTACTTTACTCTCTCTTTCTCTTCTGTTCATCTTCTTGCTCCATTGCATTAGTCTTTGGAGGATTTGAAAATTTTTGCTTTTATATTTCTCCTTTATTTGCAGCGGGCTTCATCGTCTCTGGGGAGGGAGATACGAGTAGAACACGAAAATAACGGTAAAGATGATGATAATAACGATGATGAGGATGATGATACACTCTTATAGATTTTTTCCTTTCGTTTTTGTCGTCGTTCCTCTTATGTAACACACACCAACCACACACTGTGGATGCAGGAGATAATGCACGATCCATGTGTGGGATGGAGAAATATTGAGAATGGGAAGGGAAAAACCAGGAGAACGGTGGTAACTGGTAGTTGATGCAACATAAAGTTGCATCTAGCTTGATGGCTTATTGCTTTGCTGACTTTTTCTCGCTCCTCTCCCTGGATGATTGTAGGGGAATTTATTTTATTTTGCGATTATCTAGCTGCTTGTGTACCCACACCCACACAGACTCAGTCTAAATAAGAATAAATGTATAAACAGCGCGCTGACAGGGAATTTGGAGAGCGGAATAAAAGTTCATCTTTTGAAATAATCTGCTGATTTGTGTGGTTTTAAACTTTAAATCAAATTAAATCGCATCATGGAGTTGCGAGAGAACGATGGGGAATGAACTATAAGAGGAACTGGCAAAAGGACTGCTGATTAGCATAGACGCCATGAGCATAAATAGTGCAAGAAAGAAGGATACAAAAAGACCCCCATGAACCAACGTAGGAACCCCCTTCATTGTGACAACTGTAGTATCGAATGGGTTATGAGTTAGGAAAGAGGCTTCGAGTTTGCAGTGAAAGGTTTGTTAGACCCGCAACGAGTGCTTGGTGTGATGCGTCGAAATGTATGAGCGGACATTGCACCACGAAAGGAGGAATTATAAATCAAACAAAATTTTTAGAGGTTGTCTACGTGTCCTAAGTCGTGATAGGGTCGAACGGGATATGATTCTCAACAGAAAAACTTTGGAACATTTAGGTGTAACCAGATCGAGTCAAGTGAAAATAAAAACAAGCCGGGAGGCGGAGCGGTTTGACTGAAATAGTGCTGAGCGATACAGCAGCATCGATTTGAACGAAGTGCTGTGGAACAAAGCGGGACAAAAGAGTGAGTACATAGTGTCACCTTGCATATCACATAGAAAAGACAGTTTCTCTGTAAAGCCTCTAAGGCAAACAAAATCGAATCTTCGACGCTATGAGTGTACCTTACATAAGAGGTCCCAAAATTTGTGAGGCATACACACTCATGACGGACAAGCTGTCTAAGTTTACGGTCCTTGTTAAAGACTTCAGAAAAATCCGTCAAGTTGTTTGCTAAATGGAGCCACAAATCAGTGGCTCCAAGATTGGGTTGGATTGTGACCACTGAGCCAACCGTAGCAGCCATTTGAATGAAACTATCTTCGATAAATAATCGGAAGGTATTCTCTCTTCAATAAAGTAAAAATCATTGAAAAGTATTGAACTGTATAGTTTCAATGTTGATTTGAAAAAGAAACAAACAGATGGGCCACCCTTTATCATAGGCAATCACACAATGACGGAGGTACTCCTCTCAAAAGCCCACGCCACTGGGTTGAAGTCAATGAATAAGATCTGTTTGACAACTACGGCTAGACTACGACATGAATAAGTAGTCAGTACTCACTACTGTATGTGCTGAGGTAGAAAAAGTAGTCAGAAACTTGCAGAGATTAAGTCATCAGAAAATACAGCTTTGAGCAATGAAAACCTGCGTGTACTGAAGCGGTTTCAAAGTCGGACAGAATCGACCCATGACTCCAAATCGATTTGGGAGTATGCAGAGTAAGGCATCGCACACGAATGGAGTAGGAAGCCGACCAGCTGGAGACAGAATAGCAACTCTTACGAGAAAATCAGAACTCTGATGTGGAATACAATACAATTTGAATTCCGACAATTCGAGGAATTGTCAACGAACATCCTAGAGAATTGAGCTATGATGTGGCTTGCATACTCGGTAACCAAGACGAGGGGATTCCAGATCAGAAATTACTCTCCAGGGCTACAGTGAACAGTTTTAAAACACATAGGAGATTCTTAGAATCTAGGGAACGGATTAGGGATTCATACTTAAAGACAGACTCACTGTAGAGATTTGTAACCATCCTATCTAGCAAACTAGCCTGCTTTCATTCTGATTCGAACCTAAAGAAATCTTCGAGCTGGGGATACACTGACGCCAGCCATGCATCATTTCCGCTAGGTGGTCTTAAAGGCGTGAAACTCAGTAATGAATGTCGGAAGCAATTTTTTCAATTTCAAGCGTGCACGACGAACAGAGGGTTATTTGCGTTTCAGAACACTTTTTTCAGATTATATCTACTCTCGATAATCAGCATTCCTAAGTCAACTTTTTTTTTCTCTTTCTAGATACTTTGTCCTCACACGTGACTACCTACACTGTTTCAAGCGTGCATCTGGATCAGCCAATGAGCGAGCCTCCGACATGGGACAATTTATTTTTAAGGTAAGTCTATTAATCATTTTTCCTTCCCCCCCTCCCCATTCACTGAACTTCAAAACCAATCAATTCTCTTTGACCTTAGTCACTCACTGGTAACATTTCACCAGTAACACTGGTACTACACACTATCCAATCAGCCAGCAGATTTGTCTTCACAATCGTTCAGAAAAAAAAACCGATTAATAGCGAAACAAAACAAAAGCGGTCACCGTGGATTAAGCTGCAGAAAAAAAGAAAAAAAATTTATTCATCTTTTGTTTAATCCCAGGTGCGGTCAGGTTGGAGTAGTGTGACGGCCTGGCATGCCTTTGGCATTTCGCAGCACCCAACATGGTCATTATTCAGGTTTAACCACTTTGATGCCGGCCCGTGGTGTGGTGGCTTTTGTCACAGCAACGGCAACGGCAGCAACAGTAGTGTTATTGGGTCTCGGTGCTAAGTGTTTTGGTAACAAATTATGTCCATGTTTTGATTGTTTATTATTCTACACCACTGTGTGACCTTAGGGTTACGCAAAATGCCAAGAAAATTTAGGTTAGCAGTCTCAAACGATAGAAGTTTTCGACTTAAACAGGTTGTGGTGATTAGGTGTAGTTTTTACTGTGAGAAACGGTTGACTGGTTCAAGGAGAGCGATGAAAAATCTACGACTTCAACCATCGCTTCAATGTCCTCACTGAGGCGACTGTGGTTTGTCTGTTAAACAGTCGCATTTAAACTTCAAGCGGGCAACTGTGCCCTTCGGCTCACTAATGTTGGTCTCTTCAAGGCCAGTAATGTAGGACATAGCTCAATTCTTAAGGAATTATTCCCCGATATCCCTGACACATTAGAATTCGTCACACCGTACGAAGTAATATAGCCTGCTAGGGAGGATTGGCAAAGAAAGACAGTCTCTGTCCACAACGAGATTGCAATATACACGGATGGTTCTAAGACCAGATAGGGCACGGGGTCAGGTATATACTCGAGAGATATCAACCTACAGGTGGCCCTGAACACATGCAGTGTGTTGCAAGCAGAGCTTCTAGCTGTACTTAAGGCTGTGGAACTACTCGAGATGGGATCAATATCCAGGCTAGAATCTTACGTCACTAAGTCTGAGATCGTCAGGAATTGCCGCACAATGCTTAAGGTACGCAGAACCGTGTCAGATAATGTTGGGCACCTGGACACTGCGATAAAGAAGGCAAGGAAAAGGCCGACATGCTGGCCAAGAGAGCAGCAGAGCTCCCGCGTAGGGACATAATCGGTAACCCATTAAACCACCAAGGTCTGTGGCTAGGAGAATTATTCGCGATAGAATCATCAACATGGCTAATTCAAGCCATAAGGTGTCCAATCTGTGGAGATCATAAAACTAGAAAGGTCAGGGCTAAGAACAGCGATAGGAATACTCTCTGGCCACTGTCTTCTAAGGAAGCATGCTATGAGATTAGGTTTATCAAATACAGATGGCTGTCGGTACTGCAACGACCTATGTGCCTCAGAGGATATAACACACACACTCTGTGAATACCAGGACAAGGCTAAAGCACCTTGGAAGATACTTCTTCGATACCACAATAGCGACATCTTCAAATTCTGCGGGGAAATTAAGTGTAAGGGGAGAATTGGTTTAGGTCTTCGCTGTAAAGGCCCACTTTGGTGCCCATAACCCTACTCAACCCAACCTAACCAAAACAGTCGCGTTAAATCCTTTTTCTCAATTAATTTCGACCCAGAAACAGGCTTTGTTTCAGACACCGCCGTAGCAGCTTTTACGACATGTTTTTAGAGTAGCCTTCGGGTCAGAGACTTTATAATGCCAAATCCATCTCATCATCCACACAACTAATCTAATTCTAGCCACCATAAAACATTAATCTGTCTCCTCAAGGCATTTTGTCATCCAACATATTAAGCACACGCATCTTGCCAACATACCCACGCCCCGCTGCCAATCGAATATTTGTGGCCCACTAAGACTGTCGCTTGTTTTATTTTATAACATTTTAATGCTAATTCATCACTGTACGGCTAATTAGCCGTAAACCCATTAAACTTTAACTTTATATTGTTTAAACATGCTTTTAATGGGTTTCCTTCCTGAAGTGTATTCTCTTCGTCTGGGACTGTGTTCATTTATGCTGTCGTTACAGCATTTGTTGCTGGTTTATCATAAAATGACAGCCACCGTTAAATTCGAATGGTAGCAGTCAATTTCACACTTGTTGGCATTGTTGTTGTTGTTGTAGATATGATGTACATATGTACATGTGCGTGGGAGTACGCCATTTCATTTCTGTTTAATGAAGGAAAACGTACATATGTGTAGCTCTCGTGTTTTTTTGGCAAATTTCCCATGAGTGCAAGCACACTGACTTTTTTTTCATTTCGAAACAGATTTGAATTTTTTTTAATTTCACTGCCATTATCACAGGAGAGAGACTTCAAGTTGGATGGTAAAATTCTCATGAGGCCAATGCACGCACGCAAGAAACAAGAGATTTAAATTAGCAGGCATTAATTTATTGTTTTTTGCTTCTTCTGGTTCTTCGTCTTGTGCATCTTTTCGATGAAAAGATGAAAATTTCACGCTAGGGAAAGTAATAAATTCGCAGATTGTTGTTAATTTTAATGAGGATATTAAAAAAATATACAAATACACGGTTATACGGTTATTTACGATAGGAAGTGCGTAAGCAACTGAAGACAGTTGCACGTACGATGCGGTAGTAGATCATTAAGATCAAGAAAATTTCTTTCTCTTTTTTACGAGGCGAATAGTGTTTTTCCACAAACGTCACACTGACAAGTAATAGTTAACAGTTGAGAAAAAACTGATTGAAATCTTTTGTCAAGTGTCACTTTCGCGCAGTAAACTTTTTTATACTTTTGGCTGGATTTCGAGTTTTCAGTTAACGGATTTCTGTTGTATCTTTGGGACATTTGCCAGTCCTTGGGATGTCGAGATGGATTAAATTTCTTTGGCAAGAAATTAGAGAAGTGAAAAAAGTGAAAATTTCTCAACTTTCTGTTGACATTAGCAATTGCTAAATAATTGACACTTGAATAGACAAACGTGCTGTCATCGAAGCGTCAAATGAAAGTGTGCTCGTGGAGAGGGAAAGTCGAATGAATCTTAGGGGGAAGTGTAAACCATCGGTTAGAGGTACATAAGTGAACCGAGAGGAGGTGTTTTCGGAGGTTTTTTGTTGTGCTCTAGGACGTAGTCTTTAAAAAGCACTACTAAGTGACTTCAAACGCTTGGATGCACTCAAATACATTCGTGAACTTGTCAAAAAGGTCACCCTTTTCAGAATGAGTCCTATTGATTACAGTCTACGGCTACTTTAGGAAAATATAAAGCTTGCCTGAAAAGTTCTGCTCATTCAAATAACCACTGGGAATGCATACAGTTTCCCTGGCTCTGATTCACGTAGATATGATAAGGACCAAGGAAAACTCTTCACAAACTTGGCGGGTGATAAATGCGATGTTTATCTATAAGCTAAGCCCAGTAAGGTACCTAAATCCCAACATCATATCACCTCAACATCGCTTTCTTTCAACATTATGGAAATATTACTGAACGTACATATCAGGGACGGCATCTGGACGCAATACCTAAAGGGCAGGCCAACACTATTTGGTCGTATTAATATGTAGAAGTAGCGTTGAGCTCTGAAGACATTGACTTGGGACCATTCCTTAATTAGGAGAGGGCTTTCGATAACACAGTCTTTGACTTTAGCAGAAGACACATTGTGCGCAGAGGCTCAGATCATCCAAGTAATTTGTGAATTAGAGCGATACTTGAAAGCCGAAAAATCGCATCCACTTCTAAGGGGGTTTCTGTGACGGTATCGGCTTTATCTCTCCTCTCTTGTGGCTAGACGACCCTACTAGTTAGCTAACCTAGGCTGCAGTGCTATTCATCATTCAGATAATCTAGTGATCATATAGTCAATAGCAAGAAAGAAAACAAAGCTCCCTTCGCGGAGCTGCCAGCTGGTGCTAGGGATGCCTTGTACCTTGTATAACATTTGGGCTCCTGGCCTTCCGCTTGTTAGTCTTAAAGGAGCCATGTAAAATGCAATACTGCCGTTCATGGGCCTAGCAACACAGGAAGGGTGCCTCCATCTACTGGTTTTCATCAGCCATCAGTTAGAGAACTACCATAAAAAGACGCCTGATTGAAGCAAGCTTTAAAGGCAGGGTAGCTGTTCAAAAACCTTTACTCAGGTCTCAAAATCGAGCTAAAAGAATGCTTTGGGTTGAAGAACATCCAAATTGGACGATAGAGGACTGGAGCAAGGTGATATGGACTAACGAGTTCAAATATAAAAAAAATACGAAAAATGCAAAAATTAGATGGTAATTCCAAACTTATGGCCAGCAGAGTATATGCTCACACAGCCAGTCAAGCTGCATTTAAAGCACTGGACTCCCAATTGACGGAGTCGAAATTGGCACTAGGTACTGTGATGGGCTTAAAGAATGACATATGCGTCTACTCACAGAAAACTCAAGCTCTTGTCTTATTAGAGGCCCTGACGTTGCTGACTGGGTACACAAACTGCACTCGAGGCCCACTCCTGGACTCTGCGGGCTTAAACAGACTACAAAAAGCCATCCGTTCCATCAATAAGAATACATAAATTCCTATACAGCAAGGACAATATCACGAGACCTGTGAAACTTCTTTCTGACCTTAGCTACCTGAACAAGATTCGACTTATTTAAGACTCTATTCAGAAACGAGTGAAACTGCAGAGCATATACAAAGCGATTGCGTGGCTCTGTTTAATGTCGGGACGCAAATGTTTCAAGGACACCATGGTCACCATAGATTTAAGAAAGGCCTGCATCAGCAAGGTCCAATGTGTCCAGGCATCTTTTAAGCAATTTACCTCTAGGCGCAGCTACAATCCTTCCATCAACCAGACAGAATCTATCAAGAGTTTCGCACCCCGTGGAGATGTGCCCACATTTTTAGTACTATTGGTATCGTAGTAAGGTAAAATCGGACGACTTGCACATTCGTCGTTTTGGCATAAATGCGACGATGTGCATCGAATGACCGTAGAAAATGTACGCTTTTACTACTGGGGTACCAAGTGAAAGTCAAAACTGGTACCTATTCAACAAGAGCAAACAAGTCATCCTCCACTAGGATAATGAACAGAAAATTATTAAACTATTGTGTTTAAGTGTCGATTCGTTCAAAATATTTGTCAAATTGGTAAAAACTCTACGAATTCCTCTACTCAAGGATTTGGTGACAAACAGCGGGTTTCGGATACCTTCACACCCGTCACTAATCCCCTAAAATGACTCAAATCCTAGCCGCTGACAACCCACCTCATGCGAAACAACTATCGCCATGATCTTGGCCAAACAACATTTTGCCACCAAAACAGTTTGCACTTCCTGCCCTTGGTCACACATGACAAACTTCATCGGGCATACGTATGTATAACGATCTCGAAATCAGCTTCGGATTTAAAAGAAATCTCTAACTAGACCATGCCACCGCTAATTACCATTTTGTCAAAGATACAAAGATACAAAACCAACCTGCGTCACATTGAAAATAGATCGCAGCGGCTGCCACACGCGAGTCGTCATAATCCTTTTATTTATCAACAAAAGAACACAAAAGTGCCAGCGAAACCTCGCTTCAATTAGCATTTCAAATCGGCCGCGGCGATTTCGTTTTCATTCTCATTTTTCCAAATCCAAATTCATCATAATCCGTTGTTTGTGTTGATTCGCATCAATGTCGATGTAACGAGTCCTAACACCTTCGTTGGTGGCGTGGCGGCATGCAGTGGGAATTCGCTTTCATGTTTTGCGTGTGATTTTAAATTTTCAGTGAAAACTACTGTTTCCACCTTGAAATTGTTTGAGTTGAAAACTTAAGCACACAAACGCCACCGACACCGTTGGTGTGTATATAGGTGGTTTACGGTAGTTTAGAGTTGTTGTGATTCCCATGAAAAATCAATTAATTTTCGGTGGCGGATAAATTTAGAAAATTTGTGTGTTCTCGTATGGCACCAGGCCTGCCACCCACTTTACTGCGGGTTATGTGCTCGCTCGGTTTTGAAAAACGAAGTGAAACGATGAAAACATAATTGTTTGCTGAGCGAAGTTTATTGGTTTTGGGTGTTGAGTTTGAAGAGTTTGAGGCAAATTGAATGGAATGTGTGTGGACGCGTGGGGTGGGTGGAATTCTGGTGAAATGTACCATCGAAAGGGGATGTTTCATTGGTTCAGAGAATCGTATGAATGGGCTCGAATATTGCTCAGAAAAATAATGACTAACATGGCTTTGACTGAGGGGCAGCTGGGAGTATCTGTAGGTTTGGATGCTCTGACTGTACGTATGTAGCTATTGAATGACAGGAGTATTCATTCAAGGATGAGTTAAATTCCATTAATTACTTTGCAACTAGACATTGCTTTATGGATATGATTGGGACTTGAACTATCCCGTCCACGAACGTCTGTCTATCCACACTCAAAGCACAAAAGTCGCTGAAATCATTTTGATAGGAAAGTACATAGGTGGGTAGAAGTAGTGGTTTTAGGGATAAACCCGAGACCCAATTAGCACCATGGCGTGCCGTTTTGTTACCACGACCCTTGGGACCTATTGGTGGTACTAAATGTAAATGAGCTCGTCCTACTAGAGCTTACATCCAGCCTGTGGTGTTGAGGAAGAGTAGGAATCATTTTGATGAAGTTTCTTAGGAAATTTTCTGAACTTGTACGAAAGACTTTTAAGCCGACCGCACGGCAAAGTGGCGTAGTCGGCTGTGATCTGTCACGGGGCTGCTCAGAGCATGGAACAAACATGGAAGTCTATGGAACTGACGTGCGAGTGAAATCCAGGCGGAAGTGGCCAACAATCATGTGGTACTGGTGTGTCACGTGCCGATCACCATGTGGCACTGGTGTGTCACTTGCCAGGTCATGACTGTGCCGCGTCACTTCAGTGTACATTAACTCACATGATGATTCTGATTGGTTTCAATGGAAGATGCATAGCACTTCGCTTTGGTAAACGTTCAACCTCATGAAAAGGAGGCAACAGAGGTTAAGACATGACTAATTTCTGGGATTTTGACGCGTTCAGCGTTGTGGCGGTGTATGGGTTCTGCACTAACAAACTCGCAAAATTACTGGTAAAATATGACACCTATGTCAATTCATCAAAAAGTCTGTTCGAGACACGCTTCAACGGCGGCCATGAAAGTAAGTTTACAATGCTACACATGTTGCATACCATACTCTGTATACCTAGAGCGCGTAGCGAAAGCAGGCTACTTTTTGTGGACTGCAAGTTTTCTTTGATAAAACGAAGTTCAAAACGTAGAATAACTCTTGCCAATCGCTTTTTCTTTGGGCCGGAGTAGTAAAGCCCTTTCCCGAACGACTAAGGAGACTCTACACAAGACCCTAATCATCCCAGTCCTGCCCTATGGCGCCGAAGCATGGACTCTGTCGAAAGCGTATGAAGATATCCTCGGCCGTTTCGAGAGAAAAATTGTTTTGTAAGATATTCGGTCCCGTTTGTCATCTTATGACTTAAGATGACTAGGACATGTAGAGCGAATGGACAAGAATGCCCCGACCCGCAGAGTCGCATCCAACCCGGAGGGACGTCCTTACCTTATGTGGAGCGCACAAGTAGAAAGGGACCTCAACCAACTTGGAGTGCGCAACTGGAGGCAGTTAGCTAAGCAACGGGCTAACTGGAGAGGTTTGTTGGTTGAGCCCCAGATTCACCCCGAACTGTAGTTTTCAAAAGTTTTCAAAAACAAGTATTAGACGAGGGAGAGGATTTCTATGTGCAAATGCCTGACTGTACAAGAAGAAGTCACTAGAATGAAATACTCGTCTGCTTAACATGACAGAGGATGGGAGGCAGGTTGGTTTAGCCTTGTCTATGCCTAGTGCTTTGTGAAATCACCTCTTCCCAAGCCTGTTTAACCTAACACAACCTATGTGGCAGGATCTGGTATAATGCCTTGCAAAAGTATCAACAAAATCGCTGCGCTACATAAGAGCATGTGTAGGTAACCTGCTCCTCCCTACTTCTTTACCAAAACTAACACCAACTGTTCCTGTTTTTTTTTCATTTTTTCATGATGATATGACTGCGACTACCTTATTCCTGTCAGGGTAACTTGTTATTTTACTTGGAACAGACCGACTTTAAATCAAAATCCCACCTTGCAACCTCAAACATGAGGTAGGGAGGAAATGAATGTAACAACCAACCACAGATGGAGTGCGCTTATATCTTGTGTAATAACAAAGAAGCTGCACTGAAACCGAACTGAGAGAATCCTGCATTCTACACTAGGTAACTGAAACTAACCAAAATTATAAATGCAAAGGCTACAACCCACTTTATCCAGCACTGCCCAGAAGTTTTTCATCCCATATCCTGGGACATTGAGCTTTCTGACGAGCCAATTAAAAGGACCTGCGGCTTTATTAAAGCTTAGGGTTGATTAAATGTAGACATTTAATGCTGTTTCGCGAGTGTATGAGTCGCACTCCATGGAAATCGTGTGACAGTGAAGGATTTCTCTCACTACCCTGCATGAACTCACTAGTAACAAATTGGACAATTTAGACTCATGACTGTACCAAAACAGGTGCTATCATTGTGTCGTCGCAATCTATCTCAAAATAAGCTGAACATGTGGCTGAATCAGCGGCTGAGAGAAATAGCCGACAGAATCAAGCAGTAACCTGGAGACTTGGCATATGCCGAGCTATGGGGACGTGGACGTGAAAGGTCCTTCCTACGATGGAAAGTTTCAAGACATTCATACAAAATCGTATAACCTGCTCAACGAAAGACCTAAGCATTCAACATCGTCGCAATTTGAGCTATAAAATCCATGAAAATCCCCAAGTAGTTGAACCCACCCAGATCGCAGCTGCATCCGCTGGGCAGAGATAATCTCTTTGTTTTCAAAATCACATATTTTCTTCGCACATTAATGTCATTTTAATGGCAAAAATAAATTGCAAAGAAATTTCCTTCTATCTCTTTGCATTTTCCGCTATTATTTACCGCCAATACTGCGCTTTATCTTCGAGAGTTTACTGTTGATTAAAACTCATCAGCAATTCGTTCTGCAATTACCAATCAATCTCCCGACCGAGAACGGTTGAAGTAGAAAACTTCTTCATCTACTTTTTCTTCGATTGTCATTATCTGTGTTTCGTACAATTTAATTGTAGCTAAAGAAAAATTATTAATAACCAACCGCCAACCGGCAGCCGTTTGCAAGTGATTTTCGCTTTCTTTTTCGCTGAGTTGAAGTCTTTTTTGAAACCGGCTTGGAAATGATTTATTCTTTAAGAACTTAAGCGTTATTATGTTGTTTTCTATTTAGCGAGGGATTAATATGTTTGGTTATCGTGATAAATTTGGCATTTGATTGATTGCCATGAATATTTGGCGTTGATTTTACCCGTAGCCGGAGAGGCTATCGACAACGTGCCGTCGACAAATTATTATGAATAATGGTTAAAACGAATTCAAACATAGATAAGCAGTTAAAAGTTAAAAGTAACCTGGCACACATCAATTATGGAGAAGGTATCATTTGCTTAATAGCTTAATGAATTGATAAAACGTGGATGCAGGCTGATAGGGTTCCAAAAAGGTGGGCGGATATGAGCGGGTATGTCGCAATGTGATGGGGTTCGGAGAGGTAACATGTAAATAATTTACTTGACATGGGCTTACGATGAAGTCAGATAGCAGGAGACATCTAGAACTTTCATAAGCCTTTATGATTGACATGACATGGCGCCATTTAGGTATGATTTTCCCTAGAGATGGTACAGGGAAGACCAGGGCATTTGAAGTGCTTCTTCAGCAGTCGCAAATTTCTTAGTCTGCAACAAAAACCTGAAGGTCCACTCAAAAAGCTTCCTGAAAGTCAAAATTACCACAGACTGTAGGTAGAATGAGATGCCCTCTGCTGGACTCCTGGAACTTAATGATTCGAGTCTGCGAAGAAGACTAACAACGCCACCTCGTGGATATGAATGACAAGCTGTGATGGTCTTTTTCTCTAAGTCGAGTATCAATAGATCTATAAAGGTCGCGATCCGCTATATCGCTTTAACCAATCTACAATTTACAGTTGGACTTTTAGCAGCGACAATGGAGAACTCCTTTAAAACTGATGGCTGTTATAGCGTCTCTCATGGGCATGGAGTATGGTAGAAATTGCAATTCGAAACGACATCCCACAAGGCTGTGTACTATCGCCACTACTTTTGACTTCTATCGGGGAGTGAATCGCTACCTACATATGTCAGTCAGGTCCTTACATCTTTTGAAATGCTTTAGCAATGCGAACCGAGAGGAGTATTACAACACAAACAAAATGAAGTCGAAGTTTGCCTCCTTTGTTAGAGAACTAACGACTTTCATTTAATCATCAACGGCAAACCTAGTAGGGTGAAAGATAAACCCCGCCAAAGGCGAAATTCTGACACCTAATGGCAAGCCCATCAATCTCACAAAAAGCACTTTTCAAACAACAGGCGGCGAGAGTTGAGAATATTCGATTCAGACACCGAACTGGGCGCAGGTTATGGCATCATTGCTTACAGTATGCCGTGCAATATCTGGAGATGCAGTCCAATACGTTGAAACCCTAATCTGCGATGGCTCAGCTCACTCTTTGAGTCGTTAAATGCCAATTGAAGGCTACCTCCAATGTGACGGCAAAAATCCAAACTTCTGCTATTGTTTCAGAAACATATTGCAGATATCTGAACGCACAGTTCTGTGAAAGAAAGGATCAAGGAAGTTTAAATACCTTTTTACAGGGATAAAAGTGGCTGCTAACGAGTCACCCCGTAGCCACACATCATGTCATGCTTTGAACCCAATTATCCAAGACGAAAACAGTGGAGATCGCTCACTTAGAAGTTAGCATAAGTGAAGCACGTGACCAGGGAGGGAAACATACTCAGAGGCGTATCGACATACCATGTCCATACCCGAAGGCCCATGGGTAGATAAAATCCTAGAAATCAGTTCCTTTATGAAGCGTCAGTTACCCAGCTTCTAAAGCTTACGTCCAAACCCTAATCAACCCATTGACAGTCGAATGTGATATTTTAGACAAAATATCTAAAGAAACCCCGCACCTGACCACATTTCAAAACGTCCCCAATTTAATAGAATATCTAACTAATCCCCCGTTCTTTTCTATTCTCCTACAGGTCAAGCTGGTAGACGTTGAAAAAGTTGAATGGCTCAACCGTCGTTCGTACAGCGCAATTGGTTTGCTTCTCGGTCGAGAGGGTCGTGTCCTCCTACGCTGCGATGAAGGCCTAGAAGATTGGTTTGAATTGCTCGAGGTAAGTTCGATGCCCTTCCTCCCAATACAAGTACCCCGCTTACACGCTGCTTCTCACTCAGAACCAACATAGATTGCTAAGAATTACGCAATCATCCAATAATTACTCACTCTTGTACTCGTTGCACCTTATACAGAGAGCAGGCATGCGACGTACTTGTGTTGTATTCTCTTCCTGGTCTCCACCTCCCCTGCAATGATCATCATCATTAATTATTTTTTTCTTTTTCTTCTACTTTTCTCATGTAATCCGTCTAGGAATGCACATTAACATCGAAGGAACGTCGCCGCGCACTTAAGATCACGCAAGGTCCAAGATCGCGTGCATCTCTTGCGGCTCCAGTTTCACATGCCTCGCTGCAGGCACACCACTTTGGCTTGGGTGGTACATACTCAAGCGCCCTAGATGACTGGCTAATGACAAATGGTCGGCAGTACAAGTTGAATGGTAATCCAACGAATCCGTTCTTCTCCGACTCGGTTCCTGATCTTAGTGCGCTGAATAATGAGAACCACAACAGTGGAATGTCAACCAACCATTCGACGCCACAGAAGATTCCCTACTCGAATAATTTGAATCTGAGTCGGTACTCTAATGGTTATGCGAGCCAGAATAGTTCCTTCTCGAACGGTCTGTATGGATCACCCAGGAGGATTTTTATAAACAGCAGTTTCGGAAGCAATCAAGTGGTAGACGAAGAGGATGAGGAAGTGCAACTGAGACGCCCCAGGATGTTTAGAAATAACAATGAAAATGGTAATGAGTTAGACCGAGATTGGTTGTACCGGAAGCCAAGGGCACCAACAACTGATGTTAGGCACTCAGGTAAGATATATACACACACAGCGGTTTGAAATAAACTCATTTCTTGAAAATTTCAGTTCAAACAACCGACCTAGATTACACAGCCAACGATAGTGGTCTCGATACTCCGCCCTCAACTCACCGTCCGTCCAGTTATCGTGATGTGAGTCACGCCAGTCCACGTGATTCAACCGAGACCACTGTAAGTTCATCTCGAGGCACTCTACTGCACTCGCCTGGTGGAAGTTTTCGCTCGAAACACATGAATCACATCACCAATCTGAATCAGGTGAACACCTTAAATGGATCCCGCTACAGTGTACAGGAACGTGTTCTAAAAATTCGCAACGAAGAAGATCGCTGTGCATCAATCAAATCAGTTAACCGTCTCAATCACAATGAACTCTATGATCCCAACCAGAATCGTTACTATAAGATGGCATCGGGGCCAAATGGAAACCAATCCCTAACACCAACACACGCTCCAGCGACGGCGGCAGGAATTGGAAATGGTAATGGCAATGGTAACACAACAACGACCAACAGTGGTTCGGGTATCTTTCGTGAAAGGTATCAGCACCCTGCTTTGGCTGCAATCATAAATGAATCGCAAGGCATTAAGTTTAGAGGTAGGAGATTGTAGATTTCACAAGAAAAATCACTACTACTCGTATTCGGTGTTGTTGTTGATGTTTGTGTCTAGAAATTGGGATTCTGTCTACACACCGCACATGGTTATGAGGAATGTAAAAGCACTGCATGTTTATTATTGTTTTATGTAGTCAACTGTGTTTTAGTTTTAAGAAGTTACCATGTGAGGAGAGGACCTTTCCAGGTCGTCAATTGGATGGAAAGTAATCCTTTTGGAACATCTCGGTGTTTTACGTTTACAATCTCTGGGAATGCATTGGGAAGACAAAGGGGAGTGAAAGTGGAAGAATAACCGAGGTGGTTAGAGGAAAATATACTAAATTGCTCCTGGCTAATGGTGTGGCTTAGAAAAGCCACTAAAAATATCGCACATCGAAGCTAAAAGTTTAGAAAAGGGCACACCAATATCGATCATTTCTTCAGAGGGATATACTAGTGTGAGGGCGATGGTAACGGGATCCTTGTATGTGCAAGATTGTAAAATAAAGCCATAAGGCCAGTCAAGATCATTAGGTTGCTCTAAAATGTGTTCGTTTATAGATGGAGCCTTTTAGCGAAAGCAGAAAACTTGTAAAATCTCATTGACACTCTGGTATGGGAAGATAAGGTTACTAAATTTCTTAGCAGAGAGTACGCGAGGTGCAATAAATGACATCGAAAGGCAGCTCTACAAGCTCTAAGTTGGTACAGCTGCATAAACTTAGGCTTAGGCGCACAGTGATGCGTGCAAGCGATGTTATGCGAGAAGCGTTTGCTTGCGACAAAACAGTGCATAGCACCGATTTTTCGCATCTCTATGGGCGTAGCCTTAGACTTGTCCTTACGCTGTAGAGCAACTATCTTGCCACAATAAGGTCAAATTCACTTGAATCCTGACCTATGTATAAGCATCGCAGACAGCGAGAACTATGGATTCAGTTTCTCTTAGTGTCCCTCTTGGAACATACCCAATCCCAATCTTCAGCTACCTACGTTGAACTCTTTAGAATTAATTTAGCTAAGAAAGTGGTGTTCGTAGAAGATTCGATCATTTGTTGAAAGCGGATTTCCTTCCCAGCAAAATTCCTACCTCTGAAGCCCTCCAATGAAAGTAAGCAATTTTATAGTAACAAATTCCTAGAACGTTACACACAAAATGTTGCAAAAAATAGGCGTGCAGTACCCACAAAAAATCTAGGGATTTGACACTAACTCTAACAAATTACTGCATCGCTTTGCAGCTATCTGCGTATGATCTTTAACATTTACGAAAGAGTGGACTTGATGGAGTTAGAATTTGGATTTATACCATTCTTCCCGAAATCAGCCACACGTCAACAAAAAGTATCCTCAATTTCCAAACATGATCTGCCCATAAAGTCCACATTGACTACTAATCTTGGAGAAGTTGAAGGAGAAACAGAAAAGATTACTTTTTTGGCCACAAGTAACAATCCTACCCAAAAAATTAACAAATCTTCAAGCCAACACCCAACAGTGAGTGGAATGATCGTTTCGTCGGTGCCTTAAGTATAGAAATGCACTACTTATGCACATGAAATGGCACAGGAGTTCCTATAGGGCCACTGGTCTCTCAATCTTCGTCTTAAAATGGTAGCACCCTGCATTTACAAGTGTGTAGGTATACCTTCATATTCCTTGTGAATGCCCTACCATCGCACTCAAAAAAACAAAAAAAAATGAGTAGCGGGTTCAACTTTCCCATCCTGAAGTATCGACACTACCTAGATATCCTACAAGGACACATCCAACACTTAGAAGTAAAATGCAAAAACTCTAGATAAAGTCGCGGTACTCGCAAACTCTTGATTTTATCATCCTCGTCTTTGAAACACTTTTCTAGAAAAAAAAGTCTCGCAAGCTATTGATTGCGATCTAGTGGAGAATTTAACCCGAACTAGACATACAGCCCCATCTATCCGCTGATATGTGAAATTGCTTTGGCTCAGTAGAATACGTTTGCTGCACACAAGTATTTTTTCCAAAAAATAAAACGGGCTATAAGTTTACCACTAAATCTCAGTCTATTCTCTCCAGTCTTCTACGTGCAACATCCTAAACTCGTTGTGAGCATCCCCTAACGAACTCCACACTCCACACACTGCATGCCCTTTACCCAAAAAACGCACAAATGCTACTGTAAAACAACAACAAAACATAACAAAAAAGGAGTAACTAAAGAAACTACAACAACACAACGCAGAACAGAGAAACCCAGCAGATTTGTACGCATCACAAAACACGTACACATGCTATAGACCTTCGCAAAATTTTTGTCCCAATATTTTCCCAACTCTACTCTGTGAACACCAAAAATATTCACTGCAACCACCCCTTGCCTACAAAATAAATTCCAACCAGAAATCGGTTCCGGAAATGCAACAACAAATACAACAAACCGTTTCCCCCATCGACATGTTTAAAGATTTTTTCACCTAGGAGTCCCAATAATTACCGTTTGGTAACTGTTCTTTGGGTGACGCCGCGTAGAACTGAAAATATTCAGAAAATTTTTCCCATTTTTGCCCCAAATCTCTTAAATTTTAAAGAAAATTTATTGAAATAATATAAACTGAGTTGTTTCCAACCACTCACCGGCAAAAATTATTTCCAATTTGAATTATTCTCGTTGCAATTCGATTTCACAAATTCACAATTTCCCCGCGGAGCACCTCCATACATGGGCAGCCATTACCCGCACTGGTTGCATTTGTATAGATTAAATGCACATAAACACGATTTTCACTGAACTTTTTTATTAAATAACCTAAATAAACTAAATTTACACAAGAATTTGCACTTTTACCGACCGAATTTTACACTTTATTCACGAATTTGAATCAACTTTTGAATTCGACACGATCGCACTGCAAATTTCCCGAACAATAATCTCGTATCGGCGTTGCCAAATGACGTTTGTAAGAGTTGTCGATGTATTCGTTGTTTGAAATGGCAGTTGGTGAATTTTGAAATGCGTTCTTAACTGAAAAGAAATTTTCAACGGATTTTTGGAAAAAAAGTTAAGGATGCTTGTTACTATTACATCTTTTGAGAAGACTGATTCATATTTTTACATTTGACTTGTTAAAAATGTGTTCGAATGTTGGGTAGCTATTATTTTTTAGTAGATCCATCATTATGGACGTGTTGAATAAAGTATAAGAGGGGAGTAAAATCGAATTTTTGACTTTTTTAAAACAATTTAGTCGAACTATGAAATAAATAAATTTAGTATTTTTATGAATGACCTTGCCTGTTCGTTGTATTGCATGTAAAACTTCTTTTGCACGATATTTTATTTAATTTTCGATAGAAAAACACTTCTTTCTAAAAAGAGTGTCTTGCTTTTCTATTTTAGATCGTTCCTATTCCGATTGTCAGCAAGGGCCACCAAGACGTTCTGTGAATAATAATCCATCGCCAACACCACGACGAGCTCCGATATTTGGTACACCAACTCGTGTATAGCGATTAAAGATTTAATTTTTATTTTCTCTAATTTTAAATTTATAAATTATAAAATAAAAATGTTAAAGTAGTTTAAACGCTGAATTCTCTGTCATCGATAAGAGTTGTGTGTGTATGTATTTTTTTTATAGAAAAAATTGGACTAAAACAGGATATTTTAAAAAATCATATAATAATAATTATTCGCGTAGTTGTATTTACAAAATATACGTATTTATCCATTAAAACAACGTAAAGAAAATTAAACTGTGAAATTTAAAGAAAAAAATAAAAGAAAAAACAATTAAGGCAAACAAACAATTATACTAAATAATTATTATATAAATGTAGCTTATTACGTAAGGCTAATAATTATTCAAATTTGTTTACTAGAAGAGTAAGCTTCGAGTTCACTTTTAAAAGATTGAAAATGCTATTATAAAAATGTTCATTAGTAGAATAATTTTTTTTTTGAATTGAAAGAGATAAAACTCCAAAGAATTTTTGCAACGATTTGTACGTAAAATTAAAAAGGAATATTCTTAAACTTAAAGCCTAAATAAGTTACTCTTTAAACACATAATTAAAATTTGAAATACGTAACCATTTAAAAATGTGTTAATTTGTAGTTATTTTTGTCGTTATTTGTTGATTTTTTTATTGATTGAAATTTTCTCATTGTGTACTCAATTTTATGGATTTTATTGAAAATTAAAATGTTCGTTTTATATTAGATCCCATTCACTGTTACTATTATGATTATGTTTGGAATAATTTTTATGACATTTTGATGTTTTCTTTTTAAGAATAACTTTATTAAAAAAAAGTATTTTAAACGATAATTGTATAACAATTGGAATATAAATATGAGATAAATACTACATATTACTGAAATATGATAAATAAAAATGATTTTTATGAACATAATGAAGCGTTTTTTTTATTTCCAACAACTCCAAATCTGGTTTTAAGGAACCTTGCGGAAAATATTTAGAGTTTTCAACATCACTAATCCGTAAGATGTTAGTCAAAAGTAGAACACGCTCAACATAAATAAACAGAAGGGAGACCGAATGACAGAAATATTAGAATCTCCAATAAATGATCAGGTGTTCCCGTGTGATAAGAAAACAATTCAAAATTCCAGTGAATTGAACACGCTAGTGCAAGCTTGTATCCACCTCGACAAATCTTTTATTTATTGATCCACGTCGAGCTAAGATTTAAATAACAGCCATTTAACTGAAGCTCTGTTCCTCCCATATATATGTATGTACAGGACTCCTTTTTCGATTTCTCTCTGGATAGATTCGCTTCAACCAATCCCATTTCACGTCCCAAAGAGAAAATAATGCTTGACGATGTTGAAATCTAGCCTTTTTCGATTTTTGCTGAATCTTCTGGTTATACTTGATCAAGTACTTACCGTCTTGAATGCTTTTGGCTGTATTGAAATCATTTCCTTAAACGTTCTGGTAAAATCATACAACCATCATACAACCAGGTGGGTATCTCAACAATGCAGTATTTTTTGAGCATTATTTGGTGCTGCATGTGGTTTTGAAGCCCATCACAAACTTTTTACGGATATCACCGTAAAGAATCACCATTTATTTCATATTCCCAAAAAGACAAAAATTATTTAAATTGACTGAATCCACCCCGACATCCTTTTTAATCCATTCAGCCTCAAAAATGGTTAAAGCTCTAAAGCTTTCATTATTTACCAGCTGCAAAGTCCTTAAAGCTCTACTAAAACCAAATGACAACATTCCACCTTCGCAATAAAAAGCTTTATGTACCCACCTCCCATAGTCCCATCACGCATTATCCTATCTCCTGTCAAAAGCATCATCAAAACAAAAATCCCCACACAACTTTTCCCAGGCAGACGCTTTAGTATCCTTATTCCCACAGAGTGTGTCCTATTTTTTACGTCAGTGTATCAGAAAAAGGAAAGAAAACCAAAACAAATATTATAATCAGCCACAAATCGAGGTCGAAGTCATGCGAAGTCGCACAGAACTAGTGACTACCACATTCATCGACTCCGAGGACGATTTTACCGAAACCGATGATTCCGAAGAAGATTGGCGCCCATCGGCATCCAATCGGAATGTGAAAAAAAGAACCCACACTACAAAGGGACGAAGTCGTGGCGGTGGCGGCCGCAAGAGAAAGTCATCTGGTACCTCGTCTAGTGGTCCGCATAAACATCCTCGAAGACAGACCGCTCAAGATGCCAACTATCGCACTTTTGACGATTCCGACGATGACGATGAGGATGATTATGAGTATTATAAGGCGAGGACACAGCTGGCAGCGGAAGTGGAACCAAAGGCTATTATTATACCGCCAAAGAAAAAGGAAAAGAATCTGAACGGTAGTAGTGGTATTTTTCAGCTTTATCTGTATCGCAAGGACTTGAAGGAAGACTATGTAACAAATCCTCATTTGTGTCTCTGGCGAAAAGATGGATCTAACTTGTTGCAGAAATATATCAGGGTTAAGACTGGAATTCCCGATGAATTCATATTCACATCATCTTCTGTGGTGAGTGTGCCAAATACATGTGATGTGCGTGACCATTTAAGGGGTGTTTATTTCAGTATTCCACTTGGGATGAGAAGCGACGTCGAGATTTTCTGACTGTTGCAGTCAAATGCCTCGAAGAGAATAACCGGCGAGTTACATTTGTAGATACAACAGATCTTCATTCAATGGCCAAAACGGAACTGCAAAGAATTTCCTCTGGATTGGAACAAGCTGAGAATGAAGGTGATGATGAAAATGACGCTGATGCTGATATTGAAGCGGATATAGACGGAAGTGAGCATAATTCCGGTGAAAGTGAGTGTGACGACAATGATGGCTCCTATCATCCAGAAGAGGAGGACGAAGCCGAAATTGAAGGTGAAGACGATAACATTGATGAAAATGATACAGAGGAACAGATATCTGAAGATGAGCAAGTCGAAGATGAATTCGAAGATTATGGACAGATAGAGGAGGACGATGATGAAGACATTGAAGAGGAGGATGATATTGACATAGATGAAAATGACAATGAAGATGAGGCTGACCATGATATATAAGTTGCAGATTATATTTTATTTTTATTTTATTTTTAGAAAGAGAGCCTTAGACTTTTTTATGTTTTGCATTTATTTTCGCGGGGGGATAATGTATAAACATGGTGCGCTTACAAAAACCTCACATTCAGCTGAAACAGTAAATTTTTGTAAGCGTCTTAAATAAATGTTAACTATTTTAGTTTCTAAGCTTATCAAATAAGTTTAAGTACAGTTAAATGTCTAGCCATAGCTTTATAAAACTTTTATCTTTCTCAAATCAAATTTGTGCAAATTTCCAAAAACAAAGAACAAAAAAAATTTGAAATTTAACAGAAGCAGAAGGAGTAATGTTTTGGTAACTCCACCAAGTTGACAGCAACGCCATGTTATCTCTGCAAAATGGCGGTGCGCGTTTAAAGCATAGAAATTCAAGTGAAGTGAAAAAGAAATTAGTTTTATTCGTTAATTGCTAACTATTACGCTCAAGGAGATGCCAAATGAATTGTAGAATAATGTAAGCATCACAGAAATTAAACTAATATATCAAGAAAAATCCTAATTCTAACGTATCCCTAAGTACAACGATAACGTTTGTAACTTAATTTAAGCATATACAAGAAAAAATGTGATTTAAAAGTTAAGTTCATATGATTAACATTTATTTATCGCTTTATATTGTTTATTAACGTCTGTTAGAAGTAGTTTAGTGCCCTAAAATGATAAAAAAAACAAAAAGTATTAGTAATTTAAACGGGAAAACACCATCAACTTAGAGTATACCAAAGGTAAGAATCAAAAGTATTTACTAACTGTAATTTTACCTAAGAATATATGTATGTATGTAATCATATTAATGTAAATTGGATTTTAAATCGTCAAATGAGTATTTTAAAGCCCCTTTAGGGGTAGACGGGCCCCTATTTACGTTCAGTTTGCTTTCCTAAGTGCGCTGTACTTCCTTTGCAATTTGTTTTCATTGCTTTGTGGGACGTATGCCATCAAACTTTGAACTAAATTTCTATTTAAAAAGATCTCCCGGTTTGTTAACCCCTCTATTGCTAAAATCAGAAGTTTCTTCACGATCGGCTAGCACCTGCCATCGTTCTTTTTCAATCTCAGGGATGTATTCAGCTCGCTTTCCCAGAACTCCTGATGATCTGTTTCTTTATTTTCTTAGAAATTGTGCCTTTAAATTTTAAGCGACATGCTAAAACTCAATTCCAGTTCATTGCAATTCTGAAATTATACGTTTCTTAAGGGTCAACGAGTATCTACGAGCATTTGTTGCAGATCATATGGATGTATTTAGTTCGCTTTCCTAGGTGCGCAGTAGTTATTTCTTTAACGATCTTGTTCTAGCAGCTCGATGCTTCATTTTTCTTTAAAAAGAATCTCAGAAGAGGTGAAACTATAATGCTCGAGTTCCTGCAGATGTTTGTACACATGTTGATTCTACCTTTAGCTAGCTCTAGAATGTAAGCTGTGGAAAAGAAATCTACTAAGAATGAATTCTTGATTTTTATTCTGTAACAAAAATAATTTTGTCGAAGAGGTGATTGTAAGATTGCCAGTTGGATATAACGCTGATGAATCTTGGTTGCTTATCAAACCACTTTTCAAACCTCAATTAAACCATGTTAAACGGGAATTAACAGATATGCCAAGAAGGCACATGATCTTATTGTGCTTGTGAGTTTCCTTGCCCATTTGAACCTGCAGCACAGTAGACCTGTCCTTTCTGTAGTGGCTATGTTTGGTCTACTCTTGATAAAGCAGGTATTGTGCTTCGGATGAGTAGCAATAGAATTATTGTGGAAATCCCCATGCATTCAAAGCACTTTTTGTATTATTGCCTTGTGTCTTTTGATTCTTAGATTTATTAGATGATACGATTTGCCTAGACTACAGGTCTTATTCTTCTAATATTCTTCTTTTGTAGCTTCATTGTATAGGGAGCTACAAAGTATTTAAGTGCCAGCAGTGATACTAAGGTTATGTTTTATTTCCCAAGAGCTCTTTGGTACTTTTCCAATTCCAATTGGCATCGTAGCTCAATGGTTTGTTCGTTTTACTGTTTGGGTAGGTCAAGATCTAAGCAAAATATTTGCAAGCTTCTACCAAGCAAAAGTTTGACAAACGTCCAAAAGTAATAATTGTCATCAGAAGATTTTCAGTTCTGTTTTACATTATGCTCTTTCCTGCCTACGAACAAATATGCCCTAGGCTCTATGAGAGCTGTTGGTCAGTTTTGGGCATTTTCCTTTTAATAATATGATGAGGTTTTTTTCTCGTATTGTTACCGCGATTGCCTTCTTACATGTTCATAAGCCAGAATGTATTTTGATTTTCTTAATATGTGATTCATTGTACATACATGGTATTTGGCCCTAGACTTATTTTCTATTTTTTGTCAACGATCATATTTCTTATTCGATTGGAGTTGTAATTTTTTTCTTAACGCATTTGTATGTACATAGATCGGGGCATTACCTTATTCACATACGTTTTTGCTTCCATCTATATAAAAAAGCTCATGATTTACCTACAACCCGTTCCAATTAAGATAATGATAAGTCAGTTGCATTTATTACTCTCCGTTAAAAATTGATTACAGTCCTATTCCACTTGAACTACTCTCATTCTGCGGGAAATGCTGAGAGATGCTCTCTAGACCTACGAGTATGTATGTATGCATTCCTGTTCGTCCACTCTAATGACCTGTCCACCTTAGCCATTCAATGTGTACTTTCCTCACTAAGTAGATCTGCTCAGATGATGATTGAATTTAATTCAGATAGTTGGTTACACAGAGTTTTTCTTTAAAACCTTTGGGAGGTCTTAACTTTTCATTGTTCTCCTGAAACATGTTCTCGAACATGGTGCCACCTTGAATTGCATTACAGTACAGTATATGTATATGTTTCCAACCAGAATAATCCTTGGCAAATTCAATGGCTTATGTCAAATTCAGGTCACCTTCCGTTTCATGTCTGCCGCTTTTGCATTATCATTCTAGAATGTGGTCAACCTTCAATGGGTGTCCTTTGCGAAGTTGAAGAGATAACTAACGTTTTTCACAGCTCAAACATAACTCGACCTTATCAATACGGTCGTAAGCGATCTTGACATCAATAAACTGGTAGTGTGCATCAAATTAGTATTATCAGCTGTTTCTGGTTCTGTAATCTGTTTTACAAGCCTCAGTATAGCAGAACAACGATTAAAATCTTACGTTCGAGATAGTATTTATTAATTTTAATTGAGAAGTACAACCTCTTGACTTAAGCATTAGACCCGTAGGATGTAGACTATGCACGTGAAAGGAAAATTGTGAGCATGTTAAGACAATGAATAGCACTATTAATATGCCTTACATCCAGTGCAAGACTGAGTGCCTCAGTTGCTATGAAAGTCTATTAGGCTTTTCTTTTCCTGAGCAATCAGTACATACATATGTATATGTACATGTAGTTATGTCGAGGCCTCAGTTGCAATTTTCGTGTTGTTCTCTACCTCCCGTGACCCTGTATCGCGGCCTTTGCAATTTCATTTAATATTCACCTCGAATTTATGATATTTTACAAGCGACAAGTTATATGTGAAAGAAAAAAAATGTTAGAGTTGACGGAAGTTTATGTTTTCTATCTTTTACGTTGATCTGCTCAGCTGCACTTTCGAAGATTCATAGGTCATAAAGACTTCCTAAGAGACACCAATCTTTCATGAAAACACACTTTGTCAGTGGATATCGTTATCTATCTTATATTAACGAAATCAGAGGCATTTTACAAAAGTCCACACTCCCCTACAGCCCAAAAGTCTACTGTGTCCCAATCATGACCTTCCGTTCCCATGATTTCATCCATATTAATGAGCCTTTAAAATCAAAACACCTCGTACATTTATCTTAATAACATCGAAAAGAATTACGTGAATTTTATTAACTTGTTTTGCTTTTTCCATTTTAATCATAAAACTACACAACAGAAGGAGTGCGAAATGGGAACCGAAAGTCAAACGCAAAACAATCATTTTGGCCTCATGCTATTGTTCCTTTCTTCAGGGAGAGGGTGATCTACCGGGGATAAGTAATTGTTTCGAAACTAAGTTAAGAGAGTTATGGTGTCCTTTAGGAGGAGATATAGTTGAATACGATGGCGGGGAGGGGGATTTATTAGATTGATAGGGACTTGGAGCCAGTACCCCGCTACCGACGGCGTTCGCCTTTGACGGTCTTACGTTTCTCTTTCTTCTCCTCTTTGAGTTGCTTCTGCTTTTCTCGGTCCTCCTTGTCCTTTTCCTTCTTTTTCTGACTGTCCAGGCGAGCCTGTTCGCGACGCTCCTTCTGTAGTTGGAGGACATCGTGTGCGTTAGTATTCTTTACCAGACCACCACTCGGTTTGTCATCAGGGTCATCAACATCTTCCTCTTCACTCACCTCAGTCTGAATAAAATGCATGTCAGTTGATAGATTAAAAAGTAAATGCCTTATTTACCTGGCTGTATTGAGCTAAAATCTGCTCTCTAACACGCAATTCATCTGCGGTATACTGTCGCTGAACGGTGGTTTGAACTTTCTGCGCCTCGAGCATTCTCGCCAATTGCTCATCGACATCGAGTGTCACCTTCGGCTTGGTACTCTCCTCTTTTGGATGACAATCGTTCCATTTGTTTAGGATTTCCTCAATCAGCTCTTGGATATTGTTATCCTAGCGATGAAAAAATAACCTTTTACGTATTTGCATACCCAAACTCCCACTCTCTTGTACTCACAATGATCTCCCCGAGGATGCCCTCGAGGGCATCCTGTTTCTCCTCGGTTGTCTCATCACCTTCTAGGATTCCAGTGATGTAGGAACCGAATACGCTTTCGTCCGTGTTCAGTTCACGAAGTTTATCATTTAGCCATTTAGTGAAATTCCCGGCAGCAGGAGTAGCACCACCACCACCGGCAATTGCGGCCATGATTTTCTTCTTTTCCACTTCTATTTCGAACACAAAAATTAGAATACTGACAGTAGGAGAGCTTTTTCGTTCTTTTCTTTTTATTTTGAGAAATGACAGTGGAGAGTACAGCTTTTGGGGAAAAGTTTCTGGTGATGTTAAGTGTGTTTCGAGATGGTGTCATTGACTGTATTCAGGAGGAATGTGAATTGAATATGGTTCAGTGAATTTGAATTAATAAGTGTTTTTATGGCGCATATGGCAATGGAATCGTAAAGTTTTGTTCCTTAAAATTCGGAAAGTAATGCTCAATTGATGTGAATAGCAGTGATGAGCTACATGACCCATAAAAAGAAGGTTTGAGAAAGTGTAGTTTTCGGTAGAGCTTTAAACATTTCTGAATGTTTATAGGGATGCATATTTTAATGTCGCTACATGAGTTCTAAAAGGAAAGTGGTCAATCAAATTCCATGGGAATCTATTTGAAACTTGAATATCTGTTCGCTCAGAGAAGTTTACATGATTTTTGCAACTACGAACGCACTTATTCTTCTTTTGTTTTTAAAATATATCACAAAATATATGTCCAAACGGTTTTATTAGACGATTATATCCAATGAGCTCTTTGTAGGTATAGTTTGTAGATATAGAAGCTGGGGTATTATTGCCTATTCGCTCTATATATTGCAGAGCAACTGATCCCTTAACAGCTTCGCTGCCCGCACATATGCGTGTTTGGCAGCGAAACTGCTGCATAGACATAGATTTCTTTCCTCCAGATATTGAACAAGTTCTAACAAAGGAGTTAAGGTTGATAGGTTCGAAACGCTTAAGCGCATCCAGTCATTACCCTCTGTTTACTTAAAGTTTTATTAATTGATTTTCTTTTGTAGTAGATCTGAATAATTGTCTTGGTTGCCCATGACTTAGAGGATGAATGGCTTGAGTTCCATCTAAGGAATCTTAAACTTTTGAAAACCGTTGAATGAATGTTGATTAACGAGTCTACTGCTGTTTAAATGTTAGTGTTCGCCAGGAATTTTACTTCCGATTTTTCTTTTTTCGTAAAAAAATTTCCAACAAGAAGGCGCTCTTATTAGATTGCTCCCAAACTCAGGCCGCCTACTGTGAACAAATGCATCACTATTCCAGCCTCTTCAAACTCTTATTAGTAAGCAAACCCGAGCGGCCATATTTCGAGTTCGAATCTCTTTCAAGTGTACACCTGTCTCCCTCCCCCACACGCAATTCAAACCGATCTTCCATCTCTCTCACTTCGATTAACTCGGCTAGCAGCAGAATCTCCCCTCTAACTGTATTCAATCGAAAAAAAAAACTTTGACGTGCTGTTCGCTTTTTCGTCGTCGTCGTGTTAAGAAAAAAATAATTTTAATATTTTTCGCTATTTTCTTCGCGAAAACTATCGCCTATATTACCCAAAACAACGTTGTCATCATCGCCTGACAAAAATTCACATCCATCGCGTGCCTACAGACAATTAAATAGCGTATCACCCATCGCAGTGAAACGCGCAAAAGAAATACCTCAGCGGTAGAATATACAAAAAAATAAATCCCTCTTCCGCATCTATAAATTAATTTTACTCCGTAAAACCATCTCCTGTGCAGGAAATTTCAATAATTTTCACAACAAAAACAAAAATATTGAGTATTCTAGAAAAATACATTGGCCCGGAGCTTTTTTTTTATTTTTTTTGCTGATATTTTCTTATTTTCCCTTCCATAGGCAACCCCAAGGAGTACTACCTGTGGTGAATTTCGTTAAAAAAAAAAGCATTTCCCCTGCGGCGGAGAAACAAAGTGAAATGGATCTATACTCAAGCTGGTTTGAGTGAAAGCGACAACACCATGTTGGACGGTCTGTTTTTGTTTTGCTTGCACATCATATAATACAAAAAAAAAAGAAGGAAACTTTCGATGGTGTAATAGTGTTCTGTGGTGAAGTGAACTGTCAAAATAATCGAATTTTTTCGTGAATACCAATCGAAGGAAATTTGAAGTTTTTTTTTTTTTAAATTCATTCTAATCAGCATCTGAATCTAATTGGAGAGAAAAAAAAGTGTGTAAAGTGCGCGGATCTATCTGAGGTAAAGTGCGTGGTAACAGTTGTTCGCCGGTTTGTCGCGTGTTTCGTTTTGTTTTGGTGTTTCGCGGATCGTCATCGTCGGGCCGGTCTCAAGAAAAAAAGAAGCAAATTTCCGTCTCCAGTGCGGAATAGTATGATAAACGGTTTTAAAGGTGAGTCTATTGGAAATTTTCTTTCTATAAAATTGAATTGTATGCCTGTAAAGCTGCTTAGAATTAAGAACAACAACAAATGAGAAGCAAATTTAAATCAATTTTCGTTGTCACATCGTCGCATCGCATCGCACACGAAAATCGAAAAGCATTGACCTTGCCATAGGTCCTTAACACGAATCCACCGTTCGCTCTCCCGGTCGGTACTCGTCATACACACTGTGTAAGTGTACTCCACTCTCTCTCAATTTAATTTTTTTTTTTTTTTTCATTTGATATCGTGTTGATGAGACGGCGGTGATGGGCATCAGCAGAAGTAGAAGAGACAGAGAATGGGGGAAAATATTTATAATTATACTATGAAACAAAATTACAGGTAATTATTCACACGTACATAGTATCTGTGGTCGAGAGTGTGAGTTGGAGCGAGGGAGATGGGCGAAATGTTGGGAGGTGAGCGTGCATGTCATGCAGTTCCGAAGACGAGAATTGATTCCTCGTGAGAGGTGTCACGTTGTGGTGGGTTTTACCTGGAGAAGGGAGGCGCAAGGTCCTCTGATTCTATAGTTAACATTCTGCTGGATGTCGATCATCGGGCCCGCACTATTTCAGATAGGCCGAGCCTGCGGATAGCCTATGGCCTTACGTCTGTTACGTAAAATCAACAGGTTCTCTGGGGGGTAAATTAACACCGTAATTAGAAGTAGAAAACTGTGACAAGCAATAGTGGCAGTGGCAGGTTAGACAACAAACGTAGATAAAAATATAGAATTTTGAGTTTGGACGGCGGTGCTAATGAAATTAGAGTTTTGTTCGATATTTTTTTTGTTTTCGTGTAAAAATGCCGTAATTGTATCTGAACAGGAGGTCATGACCCTCGTGGTTTCACTGTGTTTTTTGTCTGTATCTCCAGGCAGTGTGCTCTACTGTTACTGCCGTCATTAATGGTGCTGCCGGCGGTAAACGAAACCTACAAATATGGAGTGACGAAACAGATGTACAGAGTGTGCTTACCATGCTTCACTTAGTCCTAAATAGCTTTCTTCCTACTTTTGGTGCTATTTTGTATGTGTTCTCTCAGAGAAATGCCGAAGCAGTCCGTTTCGTTGTGCCTTCGTTCTTGCGTGGGTCATTTTAAACGGAGTTAACCTTTGGATTTCTCACAAGTTGCTGAAGAACATTGATACTTTTGCTAGGCGTTTCATTTGCTTGAGGGATATCTGTTTAACGTTTTGGATTTCCAACCAGTTTTCAGCCTAAGAGTATTATCTCTTTTCTCCATGCTCATATGGGCTTATGTCCTGCGGTCTCTAGCCGTATCATTTTTCAGACGGGCAACCTCAAGATAAAACCTAAGGTTAGCGTGTCCTGTGGATAATGCTTTTATCCATTTGAGCGCTTTTCGATCCCTGAGGTTTCATGGAGTTAATTTGCTGTCGAGTCTTTTCTATACTTCTTCACATTTGACCAATGTCGGCCGTGTTAATGGGCTATTGCTCGGTCATGTCATTTTCCTGGGACGTCCTTCCATCGCTAGGTTTGGGTAGTTATGCGAGTGAGTGAGTTAATGAAGAAGATTAGACGATATGTTTCGCAGATAGAAAGTGATTCCCATCTAGTGTTAGCTTTCAGACCCAACTAGGGTCTAAGGTTACTATGTGGACTGGTCAGCTTGTTTATAGTCGATGGCAGACTTTGTCTCCCATCAGCTACATATTTCCAGTGGGATCTACATCCTGAAATATTTGCGCTATTGCTAGATCACAAGAGCTATTATAGGCTACAGGCTATCGGTTAAAATGGTAGCATTCCGGGGATTGAAATCATTGAAGTTATGCTGGTGGTTTTCTTCAGTGATAGGACTTTTTCTTTGTCGTAGGCTGGATCTGTGAAGTTGAGCCCTACTTGTCACTAGTAGATCACGGCTTAACTGTCGAACGGTATTGAGATGTTCTTACCAAACACTAGATCCTCTCTTTAGTGACACAGTGCGGGCATTCTATCATTCATCACGGATCTCTTCTTGATTGTACGTAATCATTTCGCCCATTTTTTAAAGCAAACCTGGTTTTATGGCTTTTTTATCACTTATAGCCATACTCAGCTCGTAGTCAACTGTCTAGATTGAGTATTTTTCTGCTTATGGAGTCTGAAACTTCAAGGACTGTTACTCATTTCATTTTTTGAATGTCGCAGTGTAGGAAATCGTTCCATTCTTTCAGTTATATATCAGATCGTGTTGTGTTAGGTCCTTTACCTCCTTTATGGCTCTTTGGTAGATTTAGTTTAGACCAAGCTTTGCAGTAGGAAAGCAGTTCATGCCACAGACACATTGAATGTATTCATCCTTCACTCTTACGGTCCCCAATGTGAATTTGTGAGTTCCTAGCCTCTGATGAGGTTGATTTTTAACCGAAACCAGGATAGAACTCTACAAGTTTTCCATCGGGTATTCATGGAAACTGTTCTATGTTCGACAGCATGCACTTTAGGAGCTCTTAGTTTGTATTCTGATAGTTTAAACTCAAATGACTTGAGGGTGGCAGATGGGCAATATTCGTGCATTGAATGATTTCCAGGATGTAAGACTAGTCTCGAGTTAAAAGCAGTCTTACACTAGGTGCATGTAAAAAAGTGTTAGGAGTTTGTATATCTGTCCGCATCGTACCTCCTCAAACATCTTAAACATAGCTTCAGGCAAGTCTGGTTTTAATGGGAATGAGATCAACTTGGCATTATACATATATTCTCATGGAGATTACAGCGCCGACATTGTGCATTTAAATCTGAACAGTTAAATTGATTTTAAAAGGAAGCGATACGGGTCCCGTGCAAAACCCACTGTCCCTTACTGGTGGTGTGTTTTTTTCTTTTCCAAGTTGTAATCCCAAGAATTTTGAAGTTTCACATCTTAAGTACTTATTTAGTTGAAAAGAAATAACGATATCCCACTAGCATGTCATTTGCCAGTCATAAAATCTTTACGATCTGAGAAAACTTATCACAGCCCTTTCAACCATTTTGTGTTCATGATTTGAGTTCCTGCCCACCTCCACCCTGACATGAATCCAATTTGTTCCATATGCCCTCTCAAAAACCTAATAAACTAAAGCAAAAGAAAAACGTGAATGAGAACAAAAAAAACACCTCCCATCCATCTCCTATTACCACAATGGACACCACTGCGAACCAAGCCTGAAGCCACTCAGAACATCCAACTAAAAGCAACCAAAGCAAGGCAAAGTGTTCTACTCTACCTCTAATGCCATTCTAAGAAATCCACTCGCTCGTACTGCTGCTGCTGCTGCTGCTGTCCGGGCACAACCACCATAAAATAAAATACTCGTAGTATCGCAATCTATGGTGGAGCAACAGAAACCCGTTGAAAAGCTTCCAATATCAGAACTCACTGCGGAATAGAAGACTGAAAACCGAAAACCAAACCGGAGAACTGAAAAGTGAACTTGTGCCTCTGATATACTCGTACTGGCGCACGGAAAACTCCGAAATTTCTGCTGTTTTAGAACTTTTTTGTCAGTCAATCACCTTCTTTTTTTTTTTTGGCATTTTTGTTGTTGTTTTTTGTTGCTATTGCCCTTACTTTGTGTTTCGCTTGCTGTGTGTTTATGTTTAGAGCGCGTTCTCGCGTTCTATGGTCTGATTGAAACTGCTCTGGCGAGCACATTGTGGTCTCTTACACAATCACAATGACAGATTTTATTCGCTGTATGTCGTTGTTTTTTATGTTTGATTTCACTTTATATTATAACGTGTCGAATACGGTCTACAGTCGCACATGTCTGTATTTTCGAACATACACTGGCAATGGCGGTGGATTGGATAGGCTTCTCCATCTGCTACTGCCACACTTGAAGATTTCAATAGAGAGACAGACGTGTGGTTGATTGCTGACAGAAAAAGAGAAGGAGAGGAGAGTGCTCTTTGAGAATTTGATTTGGGAATTAGTGGGCTTAGATAACTCGATTGGTTGTTGACTGTTGTTCAAATTGACAGATAAATGTTGCTCGCTACTACTGCTGTCGTACTTGTGATGAGAATTTGGACAACTTTTTCGGGACTCGGTCGGTTTTATTGATGATTTGAATAATTTCGACAAATTTGCTGCATTGTAAGCGGTGTCGTGTTCACCTCTTGATAGAGCCATGGCTATAAAACGATTTTTTGTAGCTAACGTCAAGGAATGCAACACTTTTTGGAAAGTCTCCACTTGGTCTATTCACTAACCACAGGTAAAGAAAACCAGTGTTTCAAAGCGATCGAGAGGTCTCGTTGAAACCAAGTCTTCTTCCACTCTTTCGAAAAACAATTTTCGTCATAGATGCATGAGTAGCTGATAACTCCTATCGGACTGATTCTCTCTTCTGCAACCAAAATCTCTTTTTTGGGTAGTCAAAGGTGTTTTTCGGGGCTTTGTTGGGTTTACAGACCTTTAGTCCTTCACTCATTCCCAAATTTCAAGAAACATGTTGGGAAATGCATCAGTGTTGGCATGGTTATAACTCCGGAGTAGGTTATCTGCTTTGGATAGAATGTTTATTAGTCTCTTTAAAGTTGAATTTAAATGTTCATGATACATATAGAAAAACATAAAATTATCACTCAGAGGGCGCCACTGAAATCGGTGCAAATAGCTTGGGTCTTTGCTATTATTGGCATGTTCTAGGGGTTTTTAAAGTTTTTTAATGTAATCAACTCATTAGAAGGATTAGTTACTTTGTCAAAGGTGGCTGGCTTCGTGTTTCGAAAGATAGGCTAGTTATCATTAACAGGACAGGAGTAGGATAGTATAGGAGTATCTTGGCAGTGACTTTGGGAGCAGCGTTTACAAGACCATTGGAGGGTCACATTGAGGACGTTAAAGACCGATGTAGGAATTGGAGTTAGTTGAAAACATTGACAGTGATTCGATGATTCTCTTTGAGTCCCAAAAACCGATGGAATTACAGTATGTAAATTTGACTGTCTTCGTGGTCAATCCAGATCCTCTCCATTCTTTTGATTGCTGTTTGGTATCAGAGGTGTACTGGTGAACCCAGGTCTGATCTGTCTTCATAAATCCGGACAAAAAATTATGTGGATCGGTTTGAAACAGGTACAAAAACTCGAAGAAATCCTCAGTCGATTGCTTTCTGTTCAATTGGTAGCAGCTTCGGAACACATCTGGCAGAAAGCTTGGACCACCAAAGTTAGTTTCGCAGTTTTGAATGCCATTTTGATGCCCGTTCGTATCTCTTCATGTACAGTCTTCCATTTCCCATGATCAAATCACAAATTTGTTCTATATTTTCATTTGTAGTTGAGGTTCCACAACACAGGTCGTCTTTGAGGCTCCTTAGTCCACGTTTGGATTGGGTTACCCACTTTTTAACTGCTCTTGTCGATGGGACAGATTCCCCTAAAGTTGCCACAATGGATCTGCTGCGGAATAACATTTGCTTAGACATGTACGGATACATGACGTCCGATTTTTTTCCATTTTTATAAAAAATGCTTTGCTTTGTCCAAGTAAGAGTCGATCCAAAGGCAACACAGGAATGAAACTTCATAGTCACTCTCAGAATCATAGGAAAAACGGGGAAATGTTTCAATTTCGAGAACTCTTCTCTATGGTAGATGGTCGGGAACTTTTCAACTCCTCTTGGCGGGTTTGTACCTTCTGATCAATTGATGGATCCGCCTCAGGAAACATCGAATGTATCTTCAAACACTGCAGAAAGCATTAAAATTCTTTATCAGTCCTTCTACTTCGTTGCTTCCTTTCTTGACAATTATTCAGTTTCTCTATTCTTCGGAAAATTACATATTTTTTACAACCGGATACAGGAGTTCTACCAATCTGGTGTCAATCTAAAGATTTTCATGCCTTCTTCTAACCTTTTGAGGGTATTGTTCGTGGTAGTAAAGATTCGAGATATTGTTGAAATGTTTTATCTGACATGGGCGCTCATTACCGATGTCAGAGTCTAAGAACGTAACACACTGTATCGAAGGTTCTGCGAAGTGTTAGCTTGGATTACTCGTTAATCCAATCGTTGTGTAGGAAATACAGCGGCGCCGAACATTACTCAAAGTGAAATATGTATGTCTTGACTATCAATTAACTGGGGTACCGCAAGGTTCCGTTGCTAGCCTTGTTTTCTTACAGATGCCTTATTTTTGTACTTGTAAAACCGACAATAAATCAGTAGTACACAGTGCTCATTGTGAGTAAAAAAACAACTTGCTACGACCAGGAAGTCGTTATCTTGTGTTTTATATTTCCTTCTGGAAATGAAAATCAAAGTCTAGACGGTCGGTACTAGGATTATTACCTTGCCTGGAGATTAATTTCTTCTAACTTCGTTTCCTCTAACCAAGTCTCGTATAATAATCACCTTTAGCTACTTCGTACCGTAGATAATCGCACATCAATCGCATCTCATTACTTCTCCCAGTTTTATATCCAAATCACTCATTTTTATAGCGTATGTCTACAAAAAAAAAAAAAAAACCCTCTATCACCGGTTTGCATCTGATTCCTTTGGCTTCTGCTGCAACCGGCAGCCGCAGCAGCAGCTGAAACCACTCCTTTTGCACAAGTATTTTTTTTCGTACGTGGAAGGCGCCCATCTTACTATTTTTTTTTTCCACTCATTTGCTTTTGATGCAGGAACAAAAAAATATCCCACATTTATATTTTATCATGCATTTATTATTTTCTTTTATTTCCCACTTTTATTTGAACAAAACAATGCGCACAGGACAACAAAACAAGAACAAGAGAGGGAGAGACCGATCGAGCGAGAGCAGCGAAACAATACCAAAGTAGAACATAAACTTGTATTTCTTACTTGCATGGCACGATGGTTCTGGGGCTGCTGTTCCAAGTAACCTTCAAGATTTATGCGATGCTTGCGCATTTTATTCAGTTTTCCTTTTCTTTTTTCCTTCTCCGCTGAACGATTATATTCCGCAGTTAGTGTGTGATGGCCACTTATACTCTCATTTTGCGCTGATTATGAGAGAGATGAGAAATAATTTAAGATGAAGATGATGAAAGAGATCTCACATTAGCATACAAAAGAAAAGAAGTGTTACTTACCGGTGCCGTGTCTTTGCCTTGCCTTCGTATAGTTGGTTATAGTGCCCTCCCTACGAATGAATGCACGGTTGAGCATTTTTGACATTTTATTTAAGTAGTTGCGGACGTTTTTAGTGACCGTAAGGTTGACACTAATGAAGAAAAATATTGGATAACATGTTTATTTAGTGAGAAATATGGAGTCCCACAGGGGACATTTCAGGGGCCAGTGCTTTTTCAATCGATTTTTGAATAGTGCTTGTATTCTAAACCAGTCACGCACCATAAATATTTCAAAATCCTTTGGAACATTGTGTTAATGGTGTTGCAACGAAAACATCTCTTTGATCCTTGAATGGACGCAACCCAGTCACCCTTGTGACGTGGAAACTCTTTTAAAAGCGTGAAACACCCTTCGATGCCAAATGAAATTATGTTTTAAATATGTCGACTCCCCTTCGGTTAGCTACATACTTTATCCCACCCTGTGTGCGGTTTGAATCAAAAGCATTTTATTTGTAATTTCATATTTTCGAAGGACGAATCTTAAAAGGATCTGAGAGTAAATTCACTTGTAATCGCTGTGGGTGGTGTTGGTCAAAGCAAACAATATAATCATGAAACACATTTCTATTATTTTACTTTGTTATCCTAATGAAACGTGTCCTGTTTATTCCAATATTCATATGTCTCCCATCCTTTCCTAATTATGATTATATACAATATTTTGTCCTTTAGCCAAAGTAGTTGTAGTAGAAGAAGGAGAAGAAAAGAGAGCAGAATTCCAGTTTGCAATTTCCAATTATAGTTACATGCTAGCATTGAGAACTTTGCTGCAATTACAATTTGCATGTTTTGAAAGTTGTTCATGTGTCGAGAGTCTCTCGGTTCGACTCTTAATGTTGTGTTGCATGCAGCAGCAACTGCCATTGGGAATTCATTATAATATCCTTGTGCCTTTGTTAACTCTCTGTTTCTACTTTCGGGTGAAATCAAAGTCAAATGGTGCATTGTTTGCACTTTTTTTCTCTTTTTCTTGTTGTAATAGTTGTTGTTGCTGTGGAAAGTAATGGAAACTTGTTAATGGGAAATTTAATCAAAGTCGAATGAAATTGCATGCAACATTGATGAGAGTGGAACACGTTTTAAGTGTTGGCCTTTGTGAAGGATATTCTTTGTTTTCTACTCGGGTTTTAGTTGTGTACAATGAACAGTTTTAGGGATGGAAAGGTGTTGCATTTGAGGGAATTGACGAATTTTTCGGATTAAATTATTTCTTATAGGTTGTCGAAATTGAAGCAAGACAAGGCATTCACCGTCACTTAGACCGTATTGACTCAAAATCGTTTCACAGGGCGTGTCACTTATCCTTGTTTGAAATGGGGAACGATGCGTTGCCTAAAAACTTGTACGACTTCAAGAGGAAACTCCCAATCGCCTTATTTCCTTCTGGGAGGATGACATTTTAAGATTTTCGACAGAGCATCCATCACATCATCTGCTCTCTTCATTCGATTATTTGAGCCCACCAGTGTGATCCTGGTATCCTGTCGAAAGCTTCTAAGATCTTAACCTCTTAGCTTAGATTTTACTCTGATTTCTTGGGACTGCGATTGCTGTTCCTTCCGCAGGAGTCGAACTTAAAACGGCCGAATCACAAGCAGGCACACTACGTTCGACACCGTGGCTATCTGGCAGGAGGCATGGAGGTTATGGACTGAGGGCAATGAAAAGGCGGGATCTATAGCAAAGGAAGGGTCAACTTAAGAGTTCTCTGGTCCAGAACGATTTGCTACAATTGGCAGAGGAATGGTAGAGCATCTGATTTACAACTGGGCCACCAGAGAAGGTAGTGAACTTTGAAAGCTTGTAGGCAGGGTAAAATGGCTATTAAAATGCCGACTGGCACCACTCATAGAGAAGTTCTAGGCTTGGAGCAAAGATCACTGAAATGGGTGGTAGCGTTATCTACTACTTACTTACTTAAAGGGCTTCCGACCCTTGGAGTCTGCCTGAGACATGGCTGCCTTCCATCCTCTGCGGTCCCGGGCACGTTGCTTCCAGTTGTGCAGTTCTGGCATCCGCGACGCGGTCTTTGTACCGGAGGTTCGGTTTTCTTCGGCGTCTCGAACCTGGGGGCTCTGATTCGAAGATCCTCTTGGCTGGAGCGTTGTTGTCCATTCGCTCGATGTGGTAGTCGACTTATCTTGACTGTTTGGTTCCCGGTTGTATCTTCTCCTCCATTCGGCCTCCTCGCATATGGGAGCTTATATCCGCCGAAGTATTTTTCGCTCGTATTTATGAATTTTGAACCCAGTTGTTTTGCCAAACCAAAGTAGCAGCGGTTTGTTAGGGTTATTCTTCTCCACAAAGGTGTCAGTTGTAGTTATCAATAGTGACGATGTGTCCAAGGCTTTGGGCACATAATTTTTTGTTTGTTGGTCTTGTCCTCATTCACTTCAAGATTCGTTTCGCCTGCTATTCAATTGCCGTAGACGGTTCTACGACGGCTTGCAGGGATCTTCCGATGATGTCAATATCGTCTACGTATCCCAGCAGCTGGATAGATTTGTGAAAGAAAGTGTCCTCTGTGCTTACAATTTCTCAGTTGGCTTCTTAGATCAACGATTTGCACGATCAGCACTAATGTCGTTTTCAGAGCGAAGTCCTTTTACAGAAAATTATTAATCATATCGAAGTTATAGTTGTTTGCCTTGACGTTTGCTTCATATTGTAAAAAATGGATAAATATGCTAATTTAGACTGTCAGCTGGTAGTGATCAGAGTTTGATGCATTTTTTGTTTAAAAAGAATTTCGAGTAAATTTTCTCAAACAATCTTGACACTGCCACTCCCCTTACTCACACTCTGCACAGAACTAGTTCTGGCCAACATTTCTACTCGTTTTTAATCCTCAATCTCTTCTGTCACCACTCGTCAAAGATACCAACTCTTTAGGCCTACAACACGCCTTCACTCATTTTCTATTAATAAATCCAACTGAAATGACTCATAGCTCATTAAAAATCAATATTGATGCAATAAATTCCTAAGCGCCTCGTGTTTCCTTCTTTCCTGGCAGTCTAAAATCCAAGACGAAAAAAAAAAAAAAAAGAAAAAAACATGCACATTAACGCTCTTCACTTCCTGTACACTATTTGCTTGCAGAGTACTCGTTTTGCAATTTCAATTGGTCACTGCTTAATATGCACAAAAGTTGATCAGTTAATTAAGCGCTAAAATGTAATAAATTTTGCAAATTATTTCGCGTTACTTGCTGCCTTCACTTTTCTTTTATTACTTTTCTTTTTTGTTTTTTTTTTTTAACTATTTTATCATAATTTATTCGTTGAAGCTTGTCGCGTGTTATGAAACTTATACAAAAAAATAGAAAACAATGCGTCTTCATGTTTAGCAGTGAATAGAAGACGTTAAAGTGGAGTTTAAAGCGATTAAGTTGGTCATAAAGTCAGTGGTCGATGATTAATTTATGTTTGGTTAATCCGTTGGATTTTACTAAAATAATAATAAGTGGAGCTTAAGAGATAAGATTTTTAATGAAATTGTGGGATGAACCGGGTTTTTTAAAAGTCATTTCGTTTGCTCCTGTCGCAATCGCTTTTAAATATGATGCCTCCGTTCCATACTTAAGCGTTTAAAAAAACTGTCCCACGTTAAGCTTACAACGGAGGGGTTTTCCAAATTTGATACTATCATGGTGGGGCACGAAATCGGGCTTCACGACATCTTTGAATGAAGTCAAATTTTCGATGGCAGTTCTGCCTAAATGCGGCCGTTCACTTTTAACTTTTAACAGGAGTGTCTATAAGGCTCCCAATTGGTCCTGATTTCCCGGCGCAGATGAGAGATTTAACGTAGTTCACCAAGAAGAGGGAAAAAGGCGTTAAATCCCATGATCTTGGTGGCCAACTGATGCCCATATCTTGCACTATCGTTTAACCTTGGAATTTTATCACCAACAAGGTTTTTATTTTACATCTTGTGTGATAAAAAAAAATACGAATACTTGGCGCAACAGACCGTTTGTAGTCCAGGGTCTAGCTTCTTGCAACCATTCGTGTAGTGCGTGTTATATTTTTTCACACAAATGGAAGGGACATGCAGTTTCTCTTGACAGTTATTACACTCGGACGTTTTGTCAAACATTCGCGAGAGCTGAGACCGTGAAAAAACTTGTTGGTGTTTTCTAGGATTCGAACCTCGAACCTTCCGCTCAGTAATCCAATGCACTAACCACTGAGCCACGGAACCCACGGCACTGTTGATAAAGTATTCATAAAGCAAGCGGAGCCAGCCAAAATCGCGTATCATCGCTGTGTGTCTTCCTCCCTTGAACGAATGAATACTCTGTGAGTTGAAGACAACCCTTCCTTAAACTGTTTTGAATCCAATTTATGGCTTTGTTGACAGTTTGACCACATCGTCGAAGACTTACTATCCGATGGCAATGATTCAGATACTGCTGAACCTCGGGCAAGTGGTGAGCTCCTTCCTTGGTCTATGGTGGCCTAGATTATCCTTCTTAAGTGTGTGGTTTTATGAGTTCAAGTAGACGACATAACGAACTAAATCCATTTGTAGTCGCTTTTTTTTAGAGCGGATTTAAGTCGACAACTGCTCAGCTTCAACAAAGCTAGATGTGATGCATAGGTTAGTTTAGGTAGGTGGGCTCTCTTGCTAATTCGTCAGCTTTCTCGTTACCTGGAATACCCTCATGAGCGAAACTTTGTGATGTGTTCCAAGAACCTTAAGCTCTTCTCGACAGCACTTCACAAGTTTAAATTTTTTTTCTATAGCAGTTATGCTTTTATAGCCGCCTGGCTGTCGAATAAGAAGGTGATATCCTCTTGTGGTATTGCCCTTACTGCAGACTCACGGGCGGCTGTTATCACTACCAAGACCTCCGAAGACACTGCTGTGGTCTGGGAGTCGTATTGATTTCGATATTCCTAGCGATTCGGACTGTATACATGGCAACGGATTGCGCATTAGGTATCTGAGCTCTTTTCCACTCCTCCCTGCTAGGATAGGTGCTTGAGAAAGGTCTATTAAAGTCTAGGTATGGCGTGGCCAATATACTTCTGACGGATAGTCGTATGCCCCATTGCATTTGACTTGCATGTTGCTGACTGGCTGTGATTCTAATGGCGCTAATGGCTGTCGATGTTTTAATGAAGATATCTAGCGGAAGCATGTTGAGAATAGCATCAAGGCCAGCGTTTGGAGTTGTCCTCATCGCACTGGTGGTCCCGATGCACGCTAGTCTTTGAATCTTCGTGACGGCCATTAGGTTCGTGGCCTTATGTGATGCGTATCTCTTTGTAAATATGAGACCGTGGTACTGAAACTGCTTGATTTTATATCTTCCGTACGAATAGGTACGCCTTTTCAACCGTAAACGTAGAAGATGGATCATTTTCGACCCCTGGCCAAGTACACCTTTTTGTTTCTATCAATTTTTCCAAGTCCTTAAACGCATTTAGTGGCGCTAAGCCCAGTTCCTTTAGCCGACTATGTCGGTCCTTCATGAGATTATTTCCTTTTGCGTCGAATTTGTTTTCGAGCGCATTTGCCGTTGGCCTTAATTCTCTCTACAACGTCATTGACAGCGCACTTCGCAGATTTTTTCCCATTTTTTGATCCATCCTTTCCCCTCAAGTAGCAAGTGTACACCCACCATCCATGGATGTACCTCCTTTGTGGAGAACATTTCTCAATTATATCCGCGATATGGTACACCCGATTCAGCTCGGATTCAATGAGTACTTTTTGGGGACGATTTATTTTCTGTTCTTTTTGGTGGACACTAATCTGATAATTCTCGAAATTATGTAATTCACCCCCGCTCGCGCTCCTTGTGCAATGTGGTGTAGTTACTGTAGTTCCCCATCTCCTTTTAAACATTTTTATTGCAATACGATGCATGCGCCACGAGATCTCTTTTTCATGTACAGACGACGGCTTTTAAGGTTCTGAGATGATGGCTCTTGCTTGCAGGAGTTACCCTTTTTTTTCCACTGTAGCCTGGATCAAATGTACGTGTTTGTGTGTGTTGCTGGTTGGAGTGGCTCGTGCTACTGTTAAACTGGCAAATTATTAATGGCTTAATGGGGTGCACATTAACGTAGGAACATCACAGTAAAAGCGTGAAAACAGCACCAACAGAAAAGTACCAAGGAGCATAAAAATTGCTCGTTTTGCTGGCTTGGTTTTCAGTCTGGGAAATGTATGCCTGTAAGTGGCTTTTTTTTACACTAATTAAATGGTTTTGATACGATGACAGTTTTATGGTGTCCTTCTGTACATTAAGTGAACGAAATTATGAAATCAATCATCGTGGGTCAGTGAAAATTTACGGGGCCGAATAGGGTGATGAAAACGTATATAGATTCGGGACTTTACGCTGTAAAAACTGAATCGACAAAAAAAGGCGTGTAATTGCATTGGTTGTATTGAGGAGGGGTCAGCATTGTGGTTTTGAAGGATATCTTGTGCCACAGGGTGGAGTTGCAGGGACTGTAATTTTATGACCACTTTTGTGCGACATCAGCTGGCCAAGAGTCTGATTAGTAATTCCGCTCTGTTATTGTTTTGGACTCAGATTAACCAGCTTTAGCTACCGGCATTCTGAAAATATTCTGTGAAAAGCAGTTGTGTTGAAAATGATGACTTGAGCCCGACTTGAAAGACCTGGCTTGTCTGTATGAAATCAGGAAACCAACTCAACCCATGGATATTTTCTAGTTAAAAGTAAAGGGTGCCAGTTTCACTCTTTTTTCCGCCGATAATGCCTAGTACGTCGCCCTTTTCTTCGAGGTCACCATAGAACCCAACGTCATATATAGTATTCAATGGTTTTTTTAGTTTCACCTCTTAAGACCGTCTGACAAAAGTCCGAGGGTGAAATTGCCAAACGTTCTTTCTCATTTCGAATGCGATATGAGACTGGGTATAGAAAATATAAAGAGTGTTATTCAGAACCCAGTCCTCAGTCCGTATATCGAGTGAATGCTTCAAATATTTGTATTCGTAAACCTCACATCCAAAAATGGGTCAGAAAAGTAACAATAGTCCTCTACTCCTGGTTTTATGTGTCCAGTTGGTGGGAATTTTTAACCAAAATGGTCACGATTTATGGACATAAACCTCCACGATCCTAAAATAAATTAAATTGTTCCAGTAAATGCTGAGTCAATCTTGCCCAGATACCTTAGAGACATTTGTTTACCAATCCAGAAGCCTGTATGGTTTGTGATGACTCCGAATCCCTTTTGGAAACGAGAAACTATCTAAAAAAAATATTGAGAACCCTCTCCCCAAGGTACAACAGACTAGGGGCGATAGTATATAGCCTTGTACCGATATCCTTTTCTCCTCTCAGATGACAGTATCACAGATAATGACTGTCTAGACACCCATTCGCTAAGTCGGAGAGCAATGTTTGCCTTGAATATTAGCATCTTCACGCATAGCCTCGGTAGAATTAGGATCTCGAAGTCGGCCTCTGTTAACTCTAGATTGTCGCTAATTTCCTAAGCGATACAACGCTTGTCAAATCCCAGAACACTCATCTCAGTCCATTGTAATACCAAACAGGAATCATTTTTTGGGTGTAGGGGTTGGAGAAATCTAGATTTAGTTTCTCTGTTGCCTTCAGTGGCTGTGGTTGCTGTTCTCAGAGAGGTTTCTACCCTGCATCGCTCGCACAACAAGCACTACACCGAGGTCACCTCTAATACACCACTTATTTGTGCTCGATGTCTCACAGTAGTCACATTCATCCCCATAATTGACATGAAATTCGACTGGAAGAGGGGCTCTAAGTCGAGTATTTCATCGTCATTCATTTCATTTCATCGTCGCCGTACTAGATGACTAGATTATAAAAGTGCACTGCGACCTAAAGGTCGATTGTGCCCCCTGCTATTGCCTTGGAGAGTTTCGTTCTCTCGTTAGAGTTCCCCTCGCATCGTGATTCCATCAGAATTGTGTTTGAGAGTCACATCCTCTGGCTTTGCCTTGGCGAGAATAATTCACCTTAGAGCTCCCTCTCCAGACCAGTTTCTTTTAAGAATCTGAGTGTGAGAAGCGGGTCCATGGTTGGCATATCATCGTCTGATAATTGGTACTTGCCCAGGTATTTCAGTCTTTTGTGGGTCTGTGCCCCACAAGATTCCAGAAGATGGTCCAGAGACTTTGCAAAGGTCTTCATTTGTTATTCCTAGTTTCCTGAAACGCTCCCTGAGTTTGCAGTACCCCACTAGGAAGCCTGTTTAAGAATTCTCAAACAAGTTTCGACTTAATGGCATGGGAGTCGAGTGCTTTGATAGCTGCTTGCCTGTCTGACAGTATTGCTATGTCACAGTTTCTATAGCTTCTTTCGAGATTGAGTTGGATGCATCTATCTGTAGCATGTACTTCAGCTTGAAAGATGCTGGTATTCTTACCCATGGGTTCTGAGTGTTTCGTTCTTGGCCCAAACACGCCTGTCCCTGCCCCTTTCTCAGTTCTCGAGCCGTCTGTGTACCATTTTATTGCGTGGCTACTCAGCCCATAACTTGCGGATTCGTTGCTCCATTCTTCACTTAGTACGAACGTTTTTCCAAAGTGAGGCATGTCTGCATCGTCTCAAGTCATTTCCCTTAAAATTCGCCGAGATGCTGAGCCCTGGAGACTATTGAGTCCAGCAATTGCGTGGGTTCATATCGCCTGCGATGGTACCTCTTAGTCATAAGTCGTATGGCAACGCTACAGTACTTACTTTGGTCTAGAATTTCTTTCGTCTTTTCTTCTAGAATTTTCCTTTTTCCTCCAAAGATCTGCGGTAATGACATTCAGATGACTTTTCCCGTTTTAAGCCCACACACAGACTTTATGCAGAAATTCCAAAAATTACAACTTCAGCCGATGTTCACACAGAGCGAGTTACTGTTTACTTTAAAATTGACATCAAAGTCAATGTCGACATGACCTTCTGTGAAAAGAGAAACATTCGTGCTCTAATTGATTTACATTCCGTTTGAAGTGGTTTTGTGTGAGGTAATCTAACCGGAAAGTTATTTCAAAATGATTCGTTCGAAAACGGGATCTCCTCCGATATGCGTGACATACGCATCGATTGCGTGACAACCACATTTGCGTATCTTCTACTCGTACATTCATTCATTATAAGAAACCACCTAATTATAGGTGCTAAGTGGCATCATAAATGGCTCAAAACGCACATGAATATTCAAAACAGGTGCAACTATGAAATCCTAAACAGAACTCGAATGCTTTAAACGTTTTTTTTTCTTTGTTTTTATTGCGAGCTACAATTAATGAAAAGATGAAAACGACCGCTTGTAAAGCACTAGCACTCGAGATTCATTTCCTTTTCCAGGACACCCATCGCATTTAGGACAATTACAGTAATGCTCGTGTGTTGTAGCAAGTACTTCAGCAATTGCCGTATCCATTTGCGTTGCAAACGTTTCTAAAATGCATTTTAGTGTACCTCGACAAATTACCGAGGAAATTACATCCACAGAGTGGTTCCATTGCACTTCGTTTCTCGACTTTAATTGGATCCTAATGTGTTCGCTAAGGAAAGTTCGGTTTAGTTTTGAATTTCGAATTCGAAATAATCGCAAAAAACTTTGACACGCCTCTTCTTAGCAGAGAATAAATACCACCACGACTGGCAGGCACTTCCCAGGGCGAAATTTCATACCATCATCATCGTCTTAGTCTTCTAAACATGTTCTCTCATTATTATTTGCTTGGATGGGTTTCTAACTTGTTTTTGAAGTTTTTTTTTTTTTGTGATTTTTTTCCATCACATATCCGTTCGAGTGTCCTTTTATTTTATACAACAACAGCAGCAGCAACCTTAGAAGTTTTATTCAATGTTCTCGAGGAGCGACAAATCCTTCGTTTTTTTTTTTATTTCTTTTATCATCTCATTCGTATGGTCTTTTGGTTTTGTCTGGCTCTGATCTTGATGGACTATTGTAGCGGAACTTGATATTTCTTGACAAAATAAACGAAATAAAACCGAAAAAAAATTCTAAGACAACAAATTTCACATGAATTTCATCGGTCCAGAGAGCTAAGCTGCGCTACAAAATGGAAGCAGGTAGACGATAAAAACTGGACTCTTGAAGAGCTGAATCCGTTTCTTTAGGAAATTAATCTTGGCTGCGCTGATGATCATCATCGTCGTCGTCTTAAAAAGGTTTTTTGTGTTTTTTTTTTTTTTTTTTGTGTTGGTTGTCCTAGGTATTCTTATGTATTGCACTACCTAGTGATTTATTCTAGCATCGAAATATGCTCAGATTCTTATTTATTTTGTATAAAACATTCGAGATAAAAAAAAGTTTTAAATTTAACCAGTTTGTTCCGTACAGTAGGGTATGTCATGATTTATGGGGATTAACTTGAGCCATACTAAGCGTAAATAATTAGGAAATTTAATTGATTTTTTAAGAACATTTTTTAGATAGAAATGGGCTTTTGTACAGAGTGACTGAAGCTCTTATTCGAGGTTAAGTGACCAACTCCTTCTCGGTGGCAAAAATAAGTCCGAAAGCTGGCCGCAGGTCTTTTTTGGCGTAACACAGTCGAGTAAGATAGAATAAACTCAGCACATAGCATCACAAAGAATTTATATCGACCTTATCGTAACGTAGTAGGACCTTACACTTTAGGCCAATCCACAAACCTTAACTTAATATGTAGCCATCCACTTAAGCTAAATGATGAGGGACTCTAAGCCGAACTCTAGCAAAGCAAGAGTCCACCTCGGAGTTCTCTGGTCGAGGGAACTATTTGCTGCAATTAGCAGAGGAATGATGGAGCACCCGGTTAACAACTGAGGAGCCGATCGAGGCATTGGCACATATGTATATTGTGTGAATGTCCGGGATTAGTCAGCAGAAGAAGGGAGGTCTTGGGGCATCACTGGTTAATAATCCAGAAGATGAATCAGATATCTGCTAAACAGATGCTAGCGTTGACACGAGAAATCAAAGCCCTGTCCAGACCTGTCCAGAGAGTCCCTCGAGCTAAGATGGATCGTGGAAGAGAGATGAAAAGGGAAGCATCACTGTGGTCTGGTTCGAAATCTAGCGAAAGAATATAGACAAGCTAAATAATGGCGACCTTAAGTTAGGTATGCGGATGTCCCTCCTGAGACCGCGTAGACTTAGTAAGGTCCATTGTGCTCCTATTCTAGAGATAACCCTGGAATTCTAGAAATAAAAACGTTGACAATAAGCATTCAGTGTTGACCTCTAACTAAACCACCCGGATGCATACATGTACATATGTATATCTCAGGAGTTTGTCTAGCTCAATGTTACGTAGCTCATCTAGCTCTGAGAAGAAATGACTGCCAAGCGTAGCAGTGCAGGACAGTCACATAGCAGGTGACGAATAGAGTCTATTGTTTTCGTCCCTGCTGCTTCTACATTAGTTATTGTAGGGTAAATCTAGCCGCAGTGTCCGGTCAGCGTGCCAATAGCAATGCGAATGTCTTAGAGGCCTAGCTTCAGTAGATCGACAGACCTCTTCTTATCGTAGACTGGCCACAACGATCTACTTATAGTGCTTGCACCTAATCGTCACCAGCGTTTATTAGCTTACTCGAGAGACTCTACGTCTATTCCCCTATGTAGCGTTCTAAGTGATATAATAGCCTACTAAAGCACGTGAGGAGTGCATATCCGACCGTTTCCTGGCTACTTCATCCCTTTTTTCGTTTCCAGAGACGTTCACATGCCCCAGCACCCAACAGATGGGTCACCTTGTTGGCTGTTCCACGGCATCTTATTTGACAGTTTCTCCTTTTTGTTAAATCTGGTCCCTTGTGCGGCCTATATAGGTAGTTCCACCTAAATGCCATTTAAATTAGGAAGAGTGAGGGTAAGATGTGGGTGATTGACAGCCAAATACCTTTGAAGATTGTAAAGATCCCTCTCGTAATGGACTTGTTGGTGGGTTCGCTTAGCCACACGTGTATACATCCTTTTTTCTGAAATTGACAAGCATTTCAAGTTGAAGTAAGATTTGAGGGATCGAGTTTGAAAAAAATCTGCAAACCTGGCGCGTCACATACCCAAGAACCATTGGTGTGTACCTTACGCCTCCGTGCATTCTGTATCGTTCTATGTATCAAGTCTCCTGGATTGACTGCCAGCCTAGAAATTAGTCCTCTTCAACTCATTGGAGTAAAGAGTAAGAAAAACGTTAAATTTTGTACTCTACTTGAATGGTGGAGTTTAGTCTCTGTGCTTTTGTGTTGATCACAAGAATTCTCAGCCCATTCTCCATACCCCGCTCTCAGTCTCCTTATTCTGTGCGAAATTGAAATACAAACATCCTCAACGTAGTCTACATCTTAAAGGTAACCTGTCGTCATTGTTTTCCGCCGCTTTCGCTTGTTCGCTATTAGCAGCGAAACACTGATTTTTATGTAACTCGCACTAGATTATTGTTGACTCACACCTTGCATCAGATTGATTCCCTTCACACCTCAAAGAGACAAGGAAACTGCTCGTAGTTATAGGAGGAGATAACAAAGGCCATCATTTTCATACTGAGCTAAGGTTCTATATGGATTGTGCGATACCAGTGCAATCACTGATAAGCCAGCGTAGCAACGTGGAAACACCAGCCCTCCTCAATATTCTTGATGTTGTTGCTTCTGGCATTTGTTGTTAAGCCATTGCTGGTGAGTGCTGTTTCTAAGGTGCTAGGCTACTTTTAAAAATACTAATAAATACTTTTTGGGTGAAACTCCCGCAGAACATCACTGATAGATACTAAGATCAATTCAGAGGTACGAAGCTCTCGAAGTTTTTCGGCTCCTTAAAGATGTCGAGTACATGATTGATTGGTAGATTGATTTTAGCGGTGTAAGTGCAGTGCTACCCCGACTTGGAGCTCTAGCCGATGAGGTACTCGACCTAGAGCCTCTTCTCCAGATCAATTTACTTGGTAAACCGAAGTATCTGGAGTGGATCGAACGATGGTAGATCGTCTTCTTGATAGACATCCAGGTGTTTCATTCGTTTGTGGATTAGTATTGCATATTCCTTATCAAGGTGCCCTGAGGTTCTCGTTGCTCTATATCAAGTTTCCTGAGGGTTTCTCAAGTCTACAGCGACTCGTTAGGAAGCCTGTAAGAATGCGTAGCCGGGTTTTGTTAATGTTTACACAGATCTTGCTTCTTCTTTGATTATAATTCCCGAGGAGATCTTTGGGCTGTCTTTGGAAGTTCTTTCGCGGTCTTTCTCCTTCATTAGCTCTCGTTGGTGAAATCTCGGTTTGCACTTCCCAAGATACGTATTTCGATTGAAATAAACAGACGGACGGACGATGATTCCTCTTGCGTTCCTATCTAAGCCATTTAATCCAATAAGATGTGTGTGTGTGCATCCATCACTACACCTTTTGGCAGTAAGTAACGCTAAACCATGGACCATCTGGTTTATTTTTGAAATTGCTTTTTTGACTGCAGCGTTCAATATTTTTTCAATGATTGTTGATTTATTCAAGAGAGTACATCTTCCGATTATCTATAAAAAAAAATATCATTTAAATGGCTACCGCGGTTAGCTTGGTATTAGTCCATCCCTTCAACCCAGTTTTGAAGTACATTGTTGAATGTTTGTGACTCTATTTCGGTGATGGTTCGTTCTTGAGAGTGTCGATTGTAGGACGAGTTGCTGATTAGCAAAGAGCTTACTTGAATGGTAGAGTTTAGGCTCAGCGGATCATTGCAGTAACAACGGTCCTCAACCTTCTCCTTTGCCCAAAAAAAAAGTCCAATGGCGTCCAATCACAGCCCTGCGGTGGCTGAGTCAAGTCTCCAAAAACGGCTAATAACACGTCTACTAAACTCAGGGCGTAAAAGAACGATTATTTGACGTCTAGTGCATCAGGTTGCGCCGTTCAAGTCCAAATCGTCTATTGCGACGGCTAAATAGTGATAGCTTTTGTTAACCATAAGGATGCCAGTAAGTAAGTAAGTTGTCATTTACTCGTCAGAAGGATTGTACTCGCTTCTTATACCAGTATTTTACCCTTGAATCTCCTGGGAAGAAGGATGTGTTTCTGTTCATCTTGGAATTTATGATGTTGCGGTGACCAACCTCATCAATTCATTATGGTTTCCTCATGCATCTAGGGCTTTAAAATAGATGCGTCGTCGGCAATGTTAGTCGGGTGCGGTAGAGCCGCAGCTATAAACAGATATCTGGGTTCGTTGTAGGATGATGTATATCGGTCAGCCTCGGCTATTATGAACCACAAAACACCGAGATCTGCGAGAAACACTCCTCAAATGACGACATATTGCGAGTTTATGCAATCGCACTTCTTTCTTGTACTGAACGCTAGTAAAAGATCCCGTAGCTCCATGTCTCACAAAGGTTCGAGAAGAAACAGCAAGAAGAACAACACAATGCTAAAAAGTAGCACATATCTGTACTGCCAGCAAAAAACAAAATCATTGCTACATTCGCCTCATGTGAGTAACATATGACACATGAGTCTACCTACCATTGTCGGACTTTTGCAGAATACGCAAACTCAGTCAGATACAAGTCCATGAAAAGCTTTATGCTTATTCGACAAAAGCGGTGAAAAAAACCGACAAAAACTAGAAGAACGAGAACAAGCAGATCCAACAGAACAAAAAAAAAAAATGAAAATGTCCGCCGTCAGTAGTTTTGTTCACGAAAATAATACCTTTCGGTAGATACACTGCACAGCAGGTGTTAAAGCTTCTAGATTAGTTTGCTATTTTTTTCCCCAACCACTCGTGATATAGTTTATTAATGCCGACCATAAATTTTCTTCGAATTTGAATTTTAAATGCGGAAGTTTTTGAGTGCAGCTAAGGTACAGGCGAAGGTTGAAGTGGTGCAAGATAGGGAAATTGGTGGTAACTCGTTTTTTTTTCCTAAAAGGGAATCTTTTTGATATGCGACGCAGTTCGCCCAGCGAAGGGCATTAATTAGATAGTTTTTCCAGACTTGACATGCAAAGGGAAATGGAAATTTTCCGATTGAAATTCATGGAAATGACGATGACGGGGTTCGACGTTTGGATGGTAAAATTGTAACGTTGTCGTTGGAGACAGTGGAATGAGGTATTACTTTGTGGAATGCAACAGACAATGCTATTATGGGTACGTGATGTATTCGTTGTGTACTGCTTTGTTTCGGTGGATTGGAAGTTAATTAAATCTTTTGTCACATAGACCATGGGTACCTCAATTAGTAGAAATCTTTATTGATGACTGATTCACACATTTTTGTCAGCATTCTAAATGCAGCGACCTCTAAACGTTCAAGACTAGGAGGCTTTTGAGCTCAAAGCATTTGAATCTCGAAATTCTTTACTTCGTTAGCTGTCTGTACTGCCAATTCGCATTGAAGGTACTTGCTGGTAAGAAAATCTTGTGTTTGCCTCTTGTTTTTCTTAAAAATGCACTCTTCCCTGTAAACAAGTATTTAATCCTTTACTACACCGTAAATAGGGGCGCTGTGACCGTTATAGATCTATTATGCTACCTAGATTTGGAGCAGTAGTCGATGAGATACGATTAGGAAGTCTGTAAGGATGTGCACCAGGTTCTTGCTGATGTTTGTACAGGCCTTACCTCTTTTCCGGTGATAGTTCCCGAGGAATTCTTTGGCCTGTTTTAGTTTTAGGACTTTCCTGAATATTATTTCTCTTTTGTGGGATGTAAGATTCATCTCCAACTTATTTTCTTCACTCGACTACTGCTTTCCAAATCCTAGACGGAATTTCGAACTGTCGTGAACAAAACTCCCAGGTACGCAGAAGGTATCTTTCACCAGATCCCCTTAGTAGACTATCGCCCGAGAATAAGTAATCATCGTCTCTCTGAATGTCCTTTTTTCACAGCAGAGATAGAGTGTTGAGCTGCTTCCAGCACATTCTTGGTAAATTCTTGACTTTCCCACGTCCACATCAGGGTTAGATTGCGTTTGAAGATCGCCACAATAGCTTTTAAAACTCGATCTCTTTCAGCTTGGAAAATTTTTCTTTCAAACAGGATTTTCTTTCCCTCATTTGCTCACCCTTAATACTCATCCCCTGCTTTTTTTATTTTGCATGGAAGCGCTTGGTTTATGCCTCATCCGTCACTCTTTCCACATTGTGTGTGCCTACGTCTTCAGTGGTCATTGGTGGTGTCGGTGTTTGTTAGTAAATTACAGGGGAGTTTTGGCTTCGAAATTTTTCATTTTACGCGATCTGCAGTACTTTTTCGTTGGACAATCGACTGTAATCAGAAAAAGGTCCTCAAAAGCGGTTCTGGTTTCTGATTACTCAAGTTTTGTGATTTCCTACGAATTTTTCTTGGTTACAGAGGATGACGTGAGCATCGCTCTTTTAATGCGATAGTTCACCGATGGGCCTACTGCGTTTACTACTCCTAGTTTACCAAATTTCAAGGTCGTTTGCTATGTCTCTTGTTACCAATAATGCAAGTCCTTCGCAATCACAGTTCAGTAGAACACGTCCCAACTGCACATACGGATCTAAAACCACCCACTTTTTAAAGATGATCAACAGGAAGCCTAAGATCTACTTTGATAGTGCGAATCGTAGTTTATCATCTTTTTCTGTCTACCCCCCCAATTATTTTCTATTTAACACATTTCCACTGACCACCATTAAAGTGAACAAAAGAAAACGTTTGCAATAAAAATTCCATTTCGGATTATATTCAGCTATATTCCTTCCTTCTCCACGCCATTATTCCTAAACAGAGCTCCTTTCCGGATGATGTCATCCACCATCACAGCCATCATCAACCATCTAAACCAGCAACGTCGTATCCAAACTGACCCAACCAACCAAACACAGCCGGGGAGCCGCTCGCATTTTGAAGATTTATTAGACTAAAATACTGACTCGCTCTTGTCTCCCTCTTCTCATCGCGCATTTTCGTTGTATTAATCCATAAATTAGAATGTATCTCAAACTCTCAAGTACAATTCGCGTGTAGTTTTCATTCTCCGACGGTTAGTTAATGTCCATAATTTACTAATCTCCCAACTAATTGAGATAGAGATACTATTTACTGCTTGCTGAGCGCGGGGATACATTATCAATCCGCTCATGATAGCGAAACTCTTTCGTGCAATGCCGCCGCGATTATTCCTTTTTTTGTTTTTGTTCTATAAACAGTTGCTGCTGCTGGCTCTGGACTTAGATGAAAACATAGGCATGGAACCAAAAAGAACAAGAAAAGGAAGGAACACTGAGAAAAGAATTCGAAGCCGAATCTAATCTGCCGAAACTCTACCGTCCAGTTATTTCCACTTTTTTTTTCTCTCTCTTCTCTGTCCGCTTCATTTGATGTTCTTTGGACCGCACTCTCGCCCTTGTCGTCCCCCTTATTTCGGTGCTATGTGAAGACCTTTTTTTTCCTTTTTCTTTATGGGAGAATATGCGAGGTGGGCATGCAGACATTAAACAAAAAAAAAATGCCGAAGAATAATATTAATCTGAAAGCTTTTTTGTTGTTACTATTGCATGATATTGGGGGGAAAAGGGGGTGGAAAAGCTCTCTGTCCGTCCATTTTTGACGAACATCTGTTTCGTCATCAACACATAATACAACAAAACAGAGGTTGCCCTGCTGCTGAGCTGATGCACACTTAATGATGTCTGTGTGTGTGTTGGGGAGAGCGGGATTGGGTGTGTGGGTTCGGCTACCGGAGTCTGTCTATCTCGCTCTGTGTTTCTGCGTGGTTGAAGGAAAATATGTTCTTATTTTTTCCTGCAGTGTTTATTTTCCGCCGCCATTATTGTGGTGCAGTGGATCACAAGATTACTTTTACTGCACTTTTTGTTATTAATTTACTCATGATTTCTATTTCTTCTACTTGCAGGTAAGTGAAACCTTATTTTCACTGGTGTCGTGCCTTGAAATCAAAGAGGGAGGTTTGGTTAAGAATTGAAGGTGTGACATGATCTTTGTTGCTGGACAATCACAGGTAATTTTATACTTAGATCTCTCAGTTGTGAATGATTCAGGGGGTGTATAAGATGATTATAGCTTCTTCTTCTTTTCCTTTTATTACCCGTTGAAATATACCTATAACGCGTACGTAAACGTACATCTTACGCTACATATTTCGCCCACGTATGTACCTTGCTACTGCGCCGATTGTGGGATTAGCTAAGTTTGCGGACCCCAATATCTTTCTACAAGCCGCTCTATTTTGGATCATCTCCTCGCTGAGGCGGAAAATTTGCTGTTGTTTTTGCATTTCCAATTGTTTTTTCGTCTGCCTCTTTTCCGAACTTGACTGGAACTTGAGTCGCTATTGGTTTTCGGAAGGGATTTTCCGACGATCTTCTTTGTACATACATACGTGATAGTACCAGCTGATGCGCTCAGCCTGGCGTTTTTCAACAAATCGGGTTACCTTGTCCGAGTTCTAATACTACCTCAGCTTCTAATGTACATATTTCTTGAATTAACAAGTTTCCTAGGTAACGCATGCATTCTTTAGCTAGGAAGTGATGTTTTGGAGATATATTTTCGAAAGTACATTTTTGGGAATAATCTAGTTTCTATTAGTTCAATATCTGATCGATTTACAAACAACCAGCTTCTGGAGCAAAAACGTATGTGAGAACGCATATACGACTGTACAGTAGGCGCCGTGTCTCAGTGGTATGTGCATTGAATTACTGAGCGGGAGTTCGGAATCTCTAAACTATAGGTCCCTTCTATTTGTGTGCGAAAATATATCACGCAGCACTAGCCCTGGTCACATGCAGTCTGTTGCGTGAAGTGTTTGTTTTGTTTTTGCATATACAACAACCTTTTTGTGAACTATAGTCCCTTTAATAATGTGAGTGAGTCATCTATGTTCATTCCAATAGGTTATGTTAATTTGGACACATGGAAATGCAACAGTAAAGTAAATTTTGTGCGCAAGTCCCTACGTATGCCCAATTTTTTTGGGCTTTAAATTTGAGCTTGGAAAATGCAGTCTTCATTTTTTTAAATATTTTTATCAAAACTCGAAATTACCTTCAAATATTTATGGCGCAACAGACCGTATGTGTGTCTAGCCCAGCTTTTCGCGAGGATTCGGGTTATGCGTGTTATATGTATTTTTTCACACAAAGAGAAGGGACCTTCAGTTTGAAGGATGCTTCCTCTAAGCTTCAAGCTGTCATTGTTTACGCCTACTTGTATTGTAGCACAGAGTTAAAAGATGAGCGATGGGCAACGGTCGGTTCAAAATAGATTGCCTATTTTTTGTATTCTTTATTTTCGCATATTTGTAGTCTCCAGCTTTAAGTTTGGAGTATCTCTCCCCTGTCCTGACACTTTCAAGACTTCCTCTGACTCGCTGTACTCTGAGTTTTGATAATAACACATTTCACAAGATGAAAATAATACCAACACCCTTTTATACTTGAAACCTAGCTCCGTTCTTTTCACACCGCAACAATCTCTCGCAGTCACTCTTTCACAAAACGCATGCTCATCTCGTTCCATCACTCTAAAATGAAACAACACTACTTTCCACAGTCAAAACAATCTCGCTGTTAGTAGAAATATCTCACAGTCACTGTAAAAAGTACCCACCACAAATTCAAAATAAAGTATCTCACAGATACCTTGCCATTGGCTCTCTTTTCCCTAACACACACACACACTTGGACAGGTTGTTGACGACGCAACTTGTTCCTTCATTGTAATGCTAAACTTTTTTAGTTCGAGTTTGTATTTCGTTACGTGCGGATGGGTGGTGCATTGCGTGTCGCGAATTCGCGACTTTGATATATATACATTGTTACATACATATATTTATCTTCTTTTTATTGTTTCAAACTGAACTTTTCCTCGAAAATAATTTGACTTCTATCCAATCTGTCAAAAAATAGAAAAAAATAAACTGTCGTCGTAAACGCTTAAAAAACGTCATTGTCGCGATTCGTCGTCGGTTCAATAAGAAAATCTAATCCGAAAAAAAACCAGGATAACAACACGAATCTTGGAATACACTCGTGTACCTCCACTTCACAGTTGTACGTTTCCGTTAATTTTTTTTTTTTTGATGTAGAGTAAAACTATCAAGTGACTTAGAAAATCGGTTTCAACACACTACATTCTCGAAAGGTGTATCTTTCTTTCCATTCCCATAAGTCGGTGGTTCGGAAAAGAGAAAATTACCATTTTTGTGGTCTATAAAGTGAGAAAAATAATTTTTTTTCTTATTGGAAAATTCAAAAAAAAAAAATTATTAAGTGAATCGGAAGAGTGTGTTTTTATTTATGAAGTTTGTCGCAAATCGTCGTCTTCACCGTCTTCGTCGTTTTCGAATGTGTGTGCGGATTGTGTTGGAATTTGATTTTTTTTTTATTTTTTCATAGTCTCTACTGTTTCCTCTGCTTCGTCTTCTTAGGGGAATATAATAGGTTTTTTTTTTTTTTTTATTTGAAGGTATATCCAATGGAATTTCGAAACATACACCGATCGATGGGTTACGTACTTTTTTTTGGTTAGATTTTATTTTTCTCTACGATGGCAACCGGCAACCTTCATCTCTTTTTAGCACACAAGCAGTGAATTTCAAGGGAAAGAGATAGGGACTATAGATAGATTTTTTTTGTCTCTCTGTGTGTGTGGGTATATAGAGAAGAGAAAATATGAAAAGTTGTCTTTTATTTCGCGTGTTTGCGTGTGTGTGTTGGAAGAAAATAGTGACGTAAACGCGTAGCTAAGCAGGGGAAAAAAAAAATAATCAAAATGAAGAAAATTCGTTTCGAAAATGCATTTGTTGTTGGTATTTGTCAGCAATGAATTAAGTGGCTGGCAACTCTGTGTTAATGAAATCCATTTTTCTGATTATTTTTTTTTTTACTGTTTTATGAAGAAATAATAGAAAAACTTGAACATTTTGAGGGAAATAGATTTTAGATTGCGTTGATGTGGGGTATCGTTCAAAAGTGCTGTCAGATAAGTGCAAGTTTTCCTTTGTTTTTCTTTGCTGGTAGTGTTTTGAGCAACACTGGTTTGGGGGCCGCAATTATGTAATAATTTTTTGTACTTTTTTCTTAGAAAGAGAGGGAGAAGAAAATTTCGTGTTTTGTCAAATTAGAGAATAGTGTTGTGTTTTGAAAACGCTTATCGAGGAGGGAAAAGAAATATAATATAAACCGCTTATCGTTTCGAGAATAAATAATATTTTGTTGGCAGTAGAGATTAGTTATCGTTTTCGAAATGGTCAGCTATCAAAGTTTTTCGGCTTTAATGGAATATTGATACTGAACGACACTTGTCGTCGTTGTAATACCGTGACATTCGACTGTTTTTCGTTGACAGTTGGTTAGCTGTCAAATCGATAATTGGTGTTTCAAAGAAAATCTCGGGATTCAATTTGTGAAAATGTCAAACTGGAAATAAATTTGACAGTTTTGAGATCGAAAATTCATGTTTTATTTCTGTTGGAAGAGTATTTGGAGTTGATTGTGCTGGTTTTTGTAGACTTAGGTGGGGTATGTGCTTATGTTTGTTTATATTACATCGCTTTCCAAAAAAGGTACTTTACCACCTCCGTGTTTTTTGAGTGACATTCTATAAACGTTTTAGTGAAAAGTTACAACTTCTCATTCTATTGTTTATGTTTGCTTGTGACTAAGCAGGTGGTTGACAATTGTTATGAAATCGGAAGGATGGAGCAAGTTTGTGTAATCTAAAGAAGCTGTCTTAAGTCGAACATTTTTTACCATGTCAATGTCGAATACATAAGAAGTACACCACGCTCGTGTGGTTATGACCCTAGAAAAAGAGTATCAGATTTTCATATAAGCAAGACATTCGTAAAGATGCACTTACTTAGCAAAGCTACATTTCCATTGCCCCTTCATTTAGTGGATCACTAGGACGGACTAAGAATGTGTTCTTGTCATTCCGTGTTTTCAAGAAAGATTCGCTTTTGTGACAGGATGGAAGGACTAAACAATATCTTTCTGTCCAGTCACGTAAATCTCTTATTTATTTCTATTAGTAAAGCAGTAAAACAAGACCCGATTACTATTTATACACAAGTTCAATTCTGAGCCCTTTTTTGTCAGCTAGTTCCGCCAGGGCTGCACTTTCTCTTGTTGCGATAGGTGTCTGTTGGAATCTAGTTTTGGGGTTGTTTAGTGAGAACCTAGACTCTATGCAGGAATAGACTGTTGCATGTTCTTGTTCCGATATTTGCTGAATATATGCTGACCTCAACGGCTGAAAACTATTGATTTCCTTGTTTGGATTGAAATGCTCTCCGATATAAATTCGCTCTAGTGAAATGCAGTCAAATCTAAGACTAGGTGAAGGGAAATGTGTATCTTTTTAGCTTTTTCACGTTTCCTTCATGTTTTTCGGTTTAAAGGCCCAGTTGACATAAGCGCTTATAATTGGCAAGAAGCCTACCCGCACTGCAATGGTTCTTAACTAAAAATCCAAGCCAGTCTGTCGTTTAGTCTATGAGAGGTGGTGTGTAGTGCATGCATCACTGAAGTGGCATAGAGTATGCGTTATTATCCTCTGCACTTCGGTTTTTCAAAAGATTCGATGCGCTTTATATGTAAATTTAAATTTCTAGTCATCTTGCAGTCGAAGTGTTGGGATTTTACTTCACCGAGCTGCCAACTCATCTAGTGACGTCAATTACTTGAATTGAGTTCTCTAACGTGAGGCATATTTCTGCCTATACGGCCCTAAATTTGATAGCTATCGGCTAGAACCTGAAGTGCAACTAGAACTTTCGTGAGCCACATATTGATACAAGTTGTGACTTTTTTTTTCTGTCTTCAATAGTGCCTATGGCATCCATATCGATGTACACGTACAAGTATTCACACAAGTCTTTCTTAAATAGATGAAGACTGTAGGGTTTAATATTTGCCTTAGAACAGCTTTCTTGCAAGACTTTTAAATCATTTTTGTCACTAAGGACGACTTTCAGAAATCTTAGTGAGCAGCTTAGAGGTGATAGATACTTAGTTGTGTAGACAAATAAGCTTACTTAGCTTCAACTTTATTCATGTCCTTGCAGTTTTGTCGTGACTTTACTGGGAATATGCGCTTCAAAGTTCTACGGTTGGTTTCTGTTTGAAGTTTTTATTTTGTTTAGCTTTTGTTAAGTGTTCTACGCAACGTAGTGAAGTGTCCTTTGAAGGGGCAGAGTTAAAGATTTTGGGATCTCATTTCTTTCCAGACCTTAAATTTAGGGAGTTTTCGCAACCCCACTCATTTTCAAGTCAACATTTCGTTTCGAAAATGGCTTCTTTTATAACCCAAAGTAGAAAAACTAGGCTTAAGTTCTGTGGGAAGCTTGGTGTCTACAAAACGACCCCCTTCGTCTGTTTTTTCTGCCAGGGCTTGGTCACAGATTGCAAAATTTCATTAGAACTAAAATCAATTCCAACACAATCCGCTCGATGTCCTTTAAAAAAAAATACTCAATACCTAATCAAATCTGTATTTTCAGTTAAAAATAAAAATATTAATATCTGACGTCAAGTGTTAAGTTAAAATAAATCATAATTACAAAGCAGAAAAAAAGTGTGCAATGTTTGTGATCTCAGTGTTATTTCTTTGATGTTGTCAATTAGTGAAATTTATGCTATTTCCGTATACAAAATAATAAAAAAAATAAAATTCAATCAAAAATGATATTCGTGTACGCTACAGTGCCGTTGTTATTTTTCAAAACACAAAATCTCTTGATAATAGATTTCAAAAAAGTAAAATAAAATCAAAGAAAAAATAAAAATATATCAAGTGGATTACTCGTACACATTACATCGTTTTCATCGGGAAAAGATATATGAGAAAAAAAAAATCCACGTGTAATTGAATCAGATACACGCAGATAATACTCTGCTAAACGGATTAGAACGGATTATTTAACTATTGGAATACATACACTCAAAACACACATACATTTTTCACACCTAAGGTAGAAAAAAATAGAAAAAAAAAAAAAAACAAGCAAATCATAAAAATACATCCATAGATACATAGATGTGTTTCTTTTAATCTTTCAAAACATTGCGTATCGAGGGAGAGAGAGAGAAATACAAAGGAAGGCGGCAGATAAGCGTGCGGAAGGGAGATACGAAGGCGATTTTGTATATTTTCCTCATCTTAGGGTTTTTAAAAGTGCCTCAAAATTTGGGATTGCTTTTCTGATTTGGTAAGTGTGGGTGTTGATTATTATTTTTTTTGTTCTCTTTATGTATCGCACAGAGGCGATTATATTATGTGATTAGATAAGATCCGCTTTTGTTTGTTTGACTCTGGTTATGGTTTTTCTAGACACGTAATTTAAGGTTGAAAAGTGTCTTGAGGTATTTATTTTCTCGAGGTTTTGATAGATTCCTAGCGAGTGAGTAGACCAAAATTTCGACTTTAAATTGGAAAACATCGGAAGATGGAGGGACTTTCAGGGGTATTTCTTTGCACAGAAAGACGTTTGTGATTGCTTACACGGTTGCCTTTAGATCCACTGTGGTTCCTTATGTATTTTGACACCGCTTCTAATTTTGCTGCCTATCAGTTGGCCTTAAATCAAAGCGACTTCTATCCTTGACGAATCATGTTCCGGAGTGAAACTTATACAAGATCCTCCAGCTCTTGAAAAAGTCTGTTTCCCATGAAGCGGAAGCGACGAATTTGAAGATTGGGACAATCCCACTGCAAGTGATTGATAGTTTCTATTTCCTCTGCGTCATGACACCTCATGCAGTAATCAGAGGACTACCTAATCTAGCGCCTATTGCACCTAGTATCCCTATCATGACACTGGTTTCTGTTGTGCTCATTGACTAAAGACTTTTAGTCCCTTTTTCGTTGACAGTTTGTTATAAGTTGCGAGATATGACACATTCGCCTCTGGTTGCCCAGGAGGTGTTGAAATTTCCCCTTGCTTTGAGGTCTATTTTCTTCTTTAGTACCTACCCCAGTAGGGACAACTACCGATGCATAGGTGAACTCCTGGTTTAATGCTGACCCTCTCCGTGCTAGTTTGTCTGCTGTTTCGTTCGCTTTTATATTACTGTGTCTGGGAACACAGCAGAGAATGACTTCATGAGTGTGGCATATTGTCGGAATGCAGAGACTGTTTTGATCTATTTATTACTCTTTCTAGTGCCTTGAGTGTAGCTCGACTATCCACGAAGATTGTGAGCTTAGACGGGCTTAGTTTCTTAGTTTTGGTATAGTCTGTGCTGCTCTTTCATGAAGCGGGGATTTTACGACCATTTGAGTTAAGTGTTTTACTTTACGACACCCACTTTGTTAGGGTGGTTAAAATATGGCGGATAGGGCATCACATCCGTTGAAAACAGGTTGGATTTTTTGTGCATGTTTGCCCTCGTCTTTCTCTACGACGCAAACAGCATTTGTCTCGTTCCACAACTCTGTAAAAATACATATAACTCGACAACGAATAAAACTATTTTCTAGGCCGCTGCGTATGCATTTTTTAGTTTTCTAAGGAATCTCTAAAATATCCATGGTAGAGATGGAACTATTCAAAATTATATCCAACCGGTCACTGCTAAATCCAGACACACCGGTAGCAAAAGATAGAATATGTGGTTGCTAAGACTAACCTTTGTTTCAGCGCAATTCTGGTTCCCATAAGGGATAGTTGAGGTTCGATCTTTACATCGTACCTTTGAGAGCTTTTGTGGAAGATATTTATGAATTCCGCTCTAGGCTTCTAGAACTGCATCATTGTAAACAAAATTGATCAAAAACGTGTTTATTTGGGTATAGCAGTTCAACCTGTTGCTAATTGCGACTGATCTATGCTGCTTGTTTACTTTGTTGATGTTGATATTATTCCTACCGTTTGTCGTTAAAATGGTTCCAGAAATCCGAGTTATCACGTTCGTACTAATACAGTATTGGCTCTAGCTCCTTTGGCTCCCGAAAGCATGTCATCATCAAAGAATTGCAAAGAATATGACGCATCTGCAATTAATTCTGTCCAAAGGCGGTATTATAACTTTGGTCATCTGGATTACGTCAGCCAATTACTTTGTACTTTGACGTGGAGCAATGCCCCAAAGTAATAAACAAAATTTAATTGTTTGTTATTATCTGAGGAATTTTCCTCAAAAGACTGCCTAATTAAGTATGCAACCAAATGTATTTTTAATTTAAATCGTATTCATCCATCAAGTGGTGAAATTAAATTGAATGCAACAGGGCCGTGATGGGACCTCTGAGGCACCCCGCCCATTCCTATTTTTTTTTTCTATTTTGTTCAATTATGCATATGACAGTGTAAGGTAATATTTGGAGCAGCTGTGTATTTAACAGAACCGGTCTCTTGTGCTATCAGTGAGGCAGAGAACCCAGAAAACTAGTTCTTAGTGAAATGACAAAAAATCTACTGCCTACGTGCCAGACTCCATGGAATTAACCTGCAAACTTATTTTTTTCTTATCGTGTGCAAGCAATTCCCTTCAAACGTCGTCTACTGCAAGATACACGAGTACTTTTTTACTTACCTCCTGCTCAAGAAACTTTATGTACTCTTTTCTGGTGGTGTGAGTACACGGAAATCCTTCGATTTACAGAATATGTCTGGGACATTATTATTATTCCTCCTTCTCCCGGTTTTTTTTTTTTTATTTCTTTGCCGACATCTGTTTTTGATCTTCCTGTTGCTGGTAAGAGGTAAATGAACAAAAAAGTTAAGTACAAATATTGTTCCTTTTAAGGCTATAATTCCTTTTCTTCGACAAGGATACCGAGTCCCTAAACAAATGTTTATTGAAAAATATAAGAAAAGACAGGAAAAAAAAGGAGCCAACTGTGTGCACACTTATCCGACAAAAATTAGGAGGGAAATTTGCTCTGTCTGGCAGGCATTTTCAATTTCAGTGTCGGGTTTCCTTTTCTTTTTTTTTTATTCTTTTTTGTTATTTAAATTTTGAAGGATATGGGTGTGCTATGCCCTATGCTATCTCACATGCTAATTGGGAATTTTATTGCTGGGTACGAGGTATGTGAATAAATAATTTGTACCAAACCTTGACCGAAATAGAGACAAGGGCATTTTATTTGAGTTTCTTTAGATCAATAATCAAAATTTGTTGAGGGCAGTATTTGCCACGATAGTTGAGCATGCAAAAGAATCAGAAAAGGCAAGGAAATGCGATAGAGAATGTCAATAGCTGGAGTGACATAGGAGGGATAATGATGTTCAGAATTTCTACTATCTACTGTCAAAGTAAATAGAAATTTGTCAGGCCTTGTAAATATTTTTGACACAAATGCTGGGAAGAAGACATTTCTAATTGGGTTGTTTGATGTCGATTATTTTTGTGGGGCAAACCTAGGGGGTTATACATATATATTTAGCGTAAACAGGCTATGTAGGGCCTAGGGCATTGGTTCTCGCAATCATTCGTGTTGTGCGTGTTACATTTTTCGTACGTAGGCTTAATGGCACATCCGAAAGGCGTAATTGAGAAGCTTCTCATGACAATTATTACTCTCGGATGTTTGGCAGACATTCGCTGGAGTTTTTTTGTTTTAATAAAAAAGATGCACTCAGACTCTTTACGGTCCATTGTACTACGAGGCAGGAACTCCTTGTTTAGAGTAGTTGTTGGAAAAACTCAAATTTTATTCGTTTCTCTGTTGTGGTTAGTGGCTGTGATTGCTGTTCCCATAGCGAGGTTTAAACTTACACCGGACAGGTCACAAGCGAACACATTACCTTCTACTCCGTGGCCACTTCGCGGGAGGTGGGTGCGTAGAAAAACTTGGTTTTTCTTGGATTCGAATGTTGAATCTTCCGCTCAGTATTTCTACGCAACGATTACTGCGTCAGTTGGCATTTTTAGCCCCTAAACTCCTCAGAGTGGATAAAATCCTTTATTCCATATCTGACTGACTGATACTCTCCCCTTCTGGTGGCTGGAACTCAGTCATGATTACTTGGAACGATTTTGCCTCTTGTATGTAGTTATTTCCAGTTCGTGGTCCATTACGGCTGGTTAGTATCCAGGCATTCTTATTGGAAGTCTGTCGTTTCTAATAGTCATTCTTGAAAGTTCGTAGTCATAACGTATCTGATACATAGACTCACTGAGCACCTGACTCTGAGAGAACCATTTTGAACATCGTTAAAGAAACATTCCACTGAATAGGAGTTCATAAAATAGTTGGTTCCCCATACCCTAGGTTAGATTAGGTTAGGTTGGCTGTCCGCACGAATGTCCAGATACACTATAGATCAGTAAAGGTCCTTTGTGATACCATTGATCAAACCATTAGCCCACTCAGGGACTAACCAAACCAACCGGAGCTTATTATGAAGTGATGATAGGAGGTGAAGGATGTTTTCCACCTCCTCCTCGTCCCCATAGCTCCTGCAGAAGTCGTTAGAAAAGAGCCTTAGTCCTCTATAAGACAGGGACTTGATTGCCGCTTGGTAATATCCCTGACAGATAGTAGGTACATTACACAGGGCTTCCTTAATGGCCATAATTTCCGCCTGAAATAGCGCTGTAACGACCCATATCCTAACACCTTTTTTTAAGGCGTAAATGAAGTTCCTCAAAAATAAACTCATGAGTAAGAAGGTAAATTCATTATAAGGACAGTCGTAGTCCCAAAACTTGAACGTACATATGTACATAGGTATGAAAAAAATCAGCGCACGACTGCAAAAAAATATGAAAATAACGTGCAGCATAATTTATTTAACAATTTAGCTCGTGAAAAGGCGGGCAGGTCAGCTTATTTAAGGTCTCTTAAGTCACTCTTAAGCTTTCACCTAGGGGCACAGTGCAAAAATTAAGCCAAGTAACACTTTCTCCACAAGATGTACACTGTTTGACCTCAGCTCTCCCTAAAGGTGACTCTTCCCTTTCAGTACGCCATAGATTTCAACACGTCTTATATTTTATGCTAGCCTAAAATAGAAACTGTTTACGAAAGACCTTTAATTGACTTCTTGAGTACAATTACCTAAACTCGCTGTCATATCGTTGCTTTTTTTTATTTATCGCTCGAAAAAGCTATTATTTGATGAAACAACAACACTAAAGCATTTCTCAACTCATAAACATTCAGCTGACCATTACCATCACACACTCACACACAACCACACAACAAGAACAAATAAAAGCCCATAAAGCAATCGTCGAACTCGTCGTAGGTTAACTAAAGGTGATTTCCCTCCGCGTAAGGCTTAAGCAGGGCATTTCACAGAAAACACTGCTGCCTCAAATTGCATCCTGTGTGTCCACCATCTCTGCCAACACAGCCATCATCGTCCACCTAATTAGCAAACGCTTTCATTTTGTTTATGATCAGTTCTCGAAATTCACATTTAACCGGCACGTTCTAAAAATGTCAGCACTCCACTCACAGATTTTTATTAGCTCAAGTATCTATCAACCCCTCCAAAGCGAAAAAAAAAAAACAAAAAAAGCACGAATCTAAAAAACAATTTAACAACTGACGGTTTTTGCGTTTTAGAATTTGATTCCTCCTCTCTCCACACACGGTGACCGGCAAAAAACTTCTCTTCTCTATGCAAAGCAGTTATTTGCAGCGTGTTTCTCTACATGAGATACTGATACTATAACCGCTCGCAAGACATTCTAAAAATGTAAAAAAAAAAAAAATGCCTCGGAATAGAAAATTATAGAAACTAACCACACGAAATCCGACGTATCTATGTATCTGTGTGTGAAAGAATTTAGATTGCACAAAAGTTGATTGCACTCAAATTTTAGATAAAGCTTTTTCAAGGTCATCCCCAAAAATAAATAAGAAAAAAAAAAAAACAGAAACAACACAGAAAACGTCAAAAATACGTAAAACATACACACCAGACCGTGCCTTGGTCGTTGTCAAAAATTGGTTCCGTTGTTGTTCTGTTGGAACGACAACGACGACGAAGCGCCGACATTAGCATCCAAAAATTCATCGTCGTGGTGGTCGTAGTTAAAGTTCTCTTCGTAGATACCTACTTTTTCACTCGATTTTGGTTAGGCCAGTTCTGGCTTCGTTTTTTCTTTATAAAATGGGCGGCGGCATAAGGGGCTGCTGACAACTTATCGGTGTCTTACATAATGCAAGAGTCCGTCCATGTTTTGCCTAAAAAATTAAACAGAAATACAACAAGGAATTCTCGAGACACATTTGCTTGTGGTATTCGTGTTTCCTTTTCTCATAACAACAACAGAAAAAAAAATAAACGTGAACTTTCAGAAGAACAATAAAACGATTAAAGTGAGTTTGTGCCTTGTAAGTGCGACCGTGTGTGGTAACTGACCGGCAGGGACCCCCCCACATAAACAGAACCAAAATTCATTATGCAATCCGTTGTTGTTTCTTACGCATAATTATTATTATTATTTTTTTGTGTTGTTTTAGTATTTAAATTTTAAAATTTTTGCACCAAACAAGTTTCCTAATCTAAACTTATTCGCAAATGATGATAAAAATAGAAAAAATAATAATTAACGATGGCTGTTGTATAGCTCGTGCCTTTTTGAAAGAAGGAATTTTGGTTTGTTTTGCTGGTCGTAAGAGCGTTCTAAAATTGACACGCGTTCCCAAAATGGGTTTGTTTTTATTTTTCGTTTTTATTTTGAATGAAACGCTTTGGTTTGTTTATGTTAAACATATGTTAGAGAAGACACACACTGGTCTGTGGCTAATGTAATATTTCGAAGATAATTTATGGTCTTCTAATGGTTTGGAAAGGAAGGAATATTTGGCTTGTGACTTTCCGTAATGGTGATTCAATGTTAATTCATGAATTTGATAATCTGCGCAGATGATAGAATAAGTGAATGTTAGCTGAGTCAGATCTACTCGTAGACGCAAGGCAGCGGGAATGTGGGTAAGTGTTCTAATTCTGGGGTGATCTTTGCAGATTATGAAAAGATTTATGTAAGTGTTGGGTATCGATGTTCTCTGTGAAGTTTGATGTTTCGATTTAGAGTAGATTACATTTTTCAATCCCCAAAGCTGGATTCAATATTCAATTTACTTAATTTCTTCATTGGGCATTGGGCATTGGGCGCCATTTATGCTTGCATCAATAAATTTCTTAATGAACGTTCAGGGTTCAGGTTCAATATGAAAGAGCGGAATACTTATAAACAGTCAGCCGTGTGTCCTTGTTTGAATTTTGATGGATTTTTTAACCGCAAATTGAAAATTTTTTCAAACAGTGATGCGGTGATCTTAACTTGTCATTTTACGTTGTCAAAACTTCATGTCGTTCTGGCAGTTGAAACTAAATTTTTAACTCCTCATTTTTTCCAAAACAAATCCAGTTGCTAAAATGCTTGATGGGGACCCCGTGTGCCAGTGGTTAGTGCGTTGAACTATTGAACGAAGTTAGACTTCCTGAAAGCACCAAAAAAATTGTTCACGGCTGCACATCACGCGAATGGCTGATAAACGTCCAAGGGTAATAATTTCCATGAGAAGCTTCTCAATCACTGCAGTTCCCTTCTATTCGTGCTAAAATATAACACAAATGACTGTGGGAAGGTAGGGCGCCCTAGGCTCTATATACATAGGTTGTTTGCTTCTCAATCGGCAAATTCGATTGATAAAACACGCTTGCATACGTTGAGTAGTTTTTCAAGCGTACAACTCTTCTTAAGGACTCAAATGGAATCCATGGTTCCTCTTTCAGATATCAGCCCAATTGACAACATTCAAGATGGGAACAAGTAACCACATTCGCCTCTAAACATCAATCCATTGCCAATCGCTGTGATATTTACTGACATTGGAGTGTAAATCGCTGCTCATTATTTTCTAATTATTTCTTTATTTAAGTTTTTCTGTGTTTTTTCAAATTAGTTTGTATGCGAGCGATTGCCTCTTAAAATTATTGACACGACAATCTTAGACCCTGCACATAAGTCTTGCCTTTTCCAAACTCCGTCAAGCAAATTCAATGTCAGTTTGAATTAACTCACTCTGTTATGATTAAATGGCGCCCAATGATGGAGCAAAAGTCGAAGCAACAACAAGAAATGTGCATGTGGCTCGTTAGTCGTTAGTCGTTGCCTGATACACTGTCTACTTGCGGAGGTCTGCTGATTAAAATACATTTTTTTTTGCGATAAAGCAAGCCATTCGATGAATGAACAGACTCCGAATCTACTCATTCATTCCAGAAATGTTTCTGTTTTCCAATAAATAATCAAGTTCCAAGTTCAGAACAATCTACCATATGTATGGCTTAGTAATTGTGAACCGAAGACTGTTCACAGGAACCATGGGATGCACATAATTGTGCTGAAGTAGCTTAAATTTTAGACATATAGATCACATATGTAGAACATAATCGAATCAGCATCTTAAGGTGGGCATATCGGACATGGCCTCTATCTCCAGTCTTTCTATCAGGATGACTTGAATGTTTTCCACATCACTATCTAGGAGCTCCAAATACCTTTGACTACAATGCATTTCATCACTTTCACTGTGCAATTCTCCTTATACTCGTAATTCCTTCTGTAAATACCCCATCAAGGAGAATTTACACAGAAGAATTCCCCATCTTAAGCCTCTCGCTTAAAAGTAAATTTTACTTTTCAAAAGGCTAAAACGTACAATTTTACCGAGTGCATTCCACTTGAACAATCCCTCTGCCCTTACCACACGGCGCACACTACCCTTGCAGCAGTACCACCACCAAAGCATTAACTGACAAAAACGAGAATTCCATCACACATACATCATTTTCTTCTTCTTCTACTGCTCTCTCACACCACATATGACATTCTCTTCTCGTTCTCGTTCTCGTTCTCCAACAAGGCACACAGCAATACCACACGCTGCTGCCCCATACGTGTGCTTACACTATAGCGGAAGAAGAAACGAAGTGAAATAAATTAAATATAAATGTAAAGTGAAATGGAAATGTGTGCACACACACACACTAGCACAGCACAGTGGGGAGAACCCCAACGAGAGTACTGTGTAGTGTACACAAATGCGTTGTTCTATCACTCGTTTTCGTTCTCTATTTGATTCTAATTATAATGACGAATTGTGTGTTATGATAGTGATATTCGTTCGACACTTTACAGTTAAAACAATTTCTTAAAATGGTGTACCTGAGAGGACGGTGGACGGTCGGGCCTGTGTGGTGTAGAAGTAGTGGTGAAACGGGGGCTGTATGTGGCAATTGAACTTTAAAATTACTATTCAGCTAGGCGCTGCCAAAAAAATCCCACTGACAGCGACGGTGAAGTGACGATGGCGACTTGACTTGACGTGTGCTCTGACAGAAAAAAAAAAAAAGTGAAGTAAAATAATTTTCTAAAATCGTATTGGTTCCGGATTTTTAATGTGTGGTAGTGGTTTTGTTTTTGTTTTTTTTTCCTGTTCTGCTGCTGTGACTGTAGCATGGTGAACACGGTGACGATCGCAGCAGAAACAGCAGCTAAACGTCAATGTCCTCGAAACCTTGAAAATAAAAAAAAAACTTGCTCACAATTCAGTTTATTTTTCTGTTTTTTTTTTTTAAGAATTTTTCTACGTAATTTGTTTAATTGTTGTAGTCCAGTGTGTGTGCTGTTACTGGCCTTTTTGGTTAAGGTGTGATTTGCTTACTGGTACAAGTACTCGTACAAGAACGAAAAATTTAATAACATTAAGGCGAGAACGAGAATTGTTGGTTATTTTATACGAGTGAGTAGGTATTTATTTATTTACTTTCAATCTCCTCCATATGTGCGCTGGTGCTAGTGAATTTGGAGGATTACCGATCTTGATCGCGCAGACAATTGCTTCGACGTTGTCGTTGTTGTTTTCCGCATTCGTCTCTCGATGGAGCGTATAAAAGTGGAAGAGTGTCTATAATTAGATTCAATAATAATAAGCAATGGTTTCGCTTCTGATAATTGTGAGAATTGTAATCAAGTTGGAATATTTATAGAGATACTCATACTCGTACCTATGGGATATTTTTCTTCTTGCAGTTCACATGATTAGTTATCACACTCTTGACACTGCGTGTTCCATACTAAACCAGTTTCCGCTGGTGATGCTTAAGTTAAACAAATTTTATTTGGTTACTATTTTGGGCTTGGAAAGTACACAACGTGTATGTGGTACAAGGTGTCCTAAATTATTCAAGAAAGTGCTTCGTAGAATGTCTAAAATCGATGGTGAGTGAAGCAATTTTTATGCAATTTTAGGCAACAAATTTAGTCCTCAATGCGACCAATTTTTAGGTGCAATCTTCGGTAAAAGGAATGACGTTACAAGGCGACGTCCATGGTCGAAATTTTGAACTTCAACGCTAAAGTTTTGATGACAGGATAGTAGACATGAGTGAGCAGCAATGCGCATCCCAGTCTGGCTTACAAATTTACACTTGACACGTTCGTTGTATAGTTAGTTGTACCCACGTTCAAATTTGGAAGCTATCTTTCACAGATGTTTTTCCATGTTGCTCCATGTTCCATGTTCCATGTTCCAACTAAATGATTCTTAGCGTTGGCTTTTACAAGCTCTAAGAACATATAAAGAGCTCTTAAATACTATAACTCCTCCCCTCCGTAGGATAACTTTAAAGCTTTAAAGGGTAAGAGGAAGTCTTTACGTTAACTACATTTCAATCGAGCCTAATACCTTCAACCCATATGATGCATAGTGAATAAACCCCGCCTAAGAGACACTATAATGTGAGTTATTGAAAGACCTTATCCGGCCTAGAGGTTTGCTTCTTTTCCCTAGAGCTTCCTCAACTTCACCTTCGACTATTTCTCAATAAAACCTTTTCTCCAGTCGACTGACTAGTTTTAATTTTTGGATTCCCCTTCCGATTGCCAGATACTTGTCGATCCAGCAGTATTTGAGACTTGCTCCATGTGCGGCTTTAGGTACTACAATTTCGTGATCGTGGTGTTTAAGGTTATAGTGCCGGTGTAAGGGTTATTGCTTCGCTTCTATAGAGTATTGCTAACTTTATATCAATCACTTTCTGACGCCAGCTTGTAGCAAAGCCGTGCTTCTGACATTTAGATACTGTATGGCCATGAGTCCAATATTTCTATTTTTCTGACATTTTTCAAATCTCTCTGGGTATTTTCTGATAGTCGGAGGTGCGAAGAGTTTACGCCTAGTTTGGCTCGAAGGACCATATTTGTTTGCAGTCTCAAGTTGCACAAGCCATATTCTCAGACTGACTATAGTGAAGCGGGGTGCTTGCCAGGGCTTCGTGTTCAGTTGGCGTATCTGTCTAGAATGACAAGTAGGTAATGCTGAAAGTTTAATAGATTAACAACAAATCCACCCAAAAGGGTGTGAATTTTCTTGAGTAGCACTACGATTCCCCCATAAAGTTTCACAATCCCGCAAGAAATTATGACTTGCTGTCGCAATAGGTGCCGATCACAAGTCTGCCACTTACAATCCCTTGACTTTCAAACACAAAACATTCTCGCACTTAGTAAATCAACAAAATATCATGCGTTGATCTATATTTAACGCTGCCTTCATTTTTCACAGCGCTTATTACCTTCGCCACGAACTTTTTGTTTTGTTTATTGTCACTATTGTTGTTGTTGTTGTTGTTGTTGTTAGTATCGACAGATACTTGTGAAAAAGACATAAAATTAAATTATGTTCGTATTTCTGTATTTCAGTTCTCCAATGGCAGCTACCTTTAGCTTTGTTTCTATGTCACTATCGTGTTGCATAATTTCCCTTTTCGACTAATTTTTCTTTTCAAGTTGAATGGGGGAGCGAAGTTCGCATAATAATAATAAAAAACCGAAAAAGTGAGTTTTATTGTATCTTTCTTAACGAATACGCACGAAGGGAAATCGTTCAGGGAGTTGAGTAAAATTCCTGAAAAAGCTGCATGCGATTAGAGAGAGTGTAACAGATAAAGATACATGAATACATTTGTATCTGTATGATTTTGTAGGTTTTTTTTATTTTAGTTTTTCCCTCTTCTTATGCGAGATAAACCAAATAAATAAATAAAGATACACGCAATCATGTAGAAAAGATGAAAATGTGTGTAGATACATGTGTAGAGTATGTACTCGCGTCGTTGTATCTCAACTTCAGAGTTGATTAATCCGATGAAACTGACCTCAGAGATTTTTTTTTTCTCTTATGCGATGTAGAAGTGTACACATTTTTATGGTTTCATTGCACATATTTCTTTGCATTATTGTCTGTCAGTATTTTTTTATCGCTTTTTGCTGCTGCGGTGTTGAAGGAATTTTTTTTTATCTCCTCTGTTTCTAAATATTCTTTGCTATATAATCTAAGGGGAATTTATAAAATTTGCTAATTAATTGCATTTTTTTTTTAATTTGCCCTTCACTACTGATGACGTTGGACACACGGCAGCGGTAGCACCAATGCGAATGGTAAGGACGTCACAAAAGAGAAGGGGAACAGTCTGAAGTAAGTCGTGCGTGCGTCGTTCTAGTTGAGGTGTAAATAGAAGTTTTATTTTTCGCACGTGTTCTCGAAAGTTAGGGTTAGACGAGGTGGGCGACAAGAACAGAAAAACGGTTTCAGATGGACATAGACACTGTTGAAGTTTCTTTGAGTGTTAAATCATCAGAGATGATTAAGATCGGAGGCACGACGGGTGGCTCCAAATTGCTGTTAGTCATTTGATTTATTATAGTCTTAAAATTTACATTTTTTTCTATTAAATGATAGTTTGTTTAGCGCAGTGGGGCGTTTTTATGGGCGATGGGATTTCCTAGGATATTTTCTTTGTCAGTTATCAGAATTTATTACAAAATTTATTTGACGATTAGTGTTACCTGTAATCAGACGCCGCTTCAAACGAATAGAGGACTGTGGAAGGGGTAATATTCAAAATGAATAAATTTAAATAAGATCCTAAGATCCCCCGTTGAATACTCAGAGTCTAACAGGGGAATGCACTCAAATTTAAAAGTAAAATTTCTCTTTCATTCGGTTTACATTCCCTTTTCAAAGTCATATGAGATTATTTGTTGGTTTTTGCTTTACTTATCGTTAAACTTAGTATTTGCGATTAGTAATAAGATTAGTGTTTCTATAAATAAATTGGTTACAATCTTACCTGAGTTTTTTTTTTTCTAGATATAGCCTCCTGTGTTTGTTATTCAAATAAAATTTAGTCTTTGTTAAAGAAAAAAATATTAACAGTAAAACTTACCACTTATCGTTTTTGCTAAGCAAATCGGAAGTTGATAAGTAGTGTCAAATTAGTTTCGTTAACCAATAGTGCCAGTAACTTATTCAAGAAGCGTTTAAACGTTTTTAAGAACTAGGGAAAGAAAATATCCTGGTCTCCCAGGGGGGCATAACCAGTCCCTAAGTATTTCTTGTTATCAATTCCTTCTGAAACAAGTATTCCATTGTTATCGTTATCTTTCGCTTGTTGCAACATGAGTTAGTCGATGAGAAATAAGGAAAATGTGTGTAGTTAGGTTAGATAAGGTGGCTGTCCTGGCGATAGTCAGGACACACTTAGTAGGTCCATTGTGATACTACATATTTGTTAGACCGGAAGAATCACCGGCTACTCGGGAAACGTTTATCTATCTCAGGAGGGGTCGTGGCTAAGATTTAATTGTGCCTGAAGTGGCTAGGTAGACCGGGAAGGTAGAGTGTGCAAACGAGTATTGGGGGTGACTGATTCAATCAAAGCTCTGTTACTAATATGCAGTCGTGAAAGTTGTGTATTTACAATACTAGTGCTGGTCTAGCAGGATGTGACAGGGTCCCTTGTCGCCCTTGAGAGGTGACTGTTGCAGTTAGGATTCAGATTTTTGATTATGTAGTCCGACATCCATCACATTTTGGTTGCATTTCTCATTATTTCCATTAGAAAATTTAGCAAATGTGTAACCTCAGCAAAGTTGTATAAACACACATCATCCCCATCAAGTTTCTAAAACTTCCAGCCGACGAGGGGACGACATTTGTATGCCCCCTTTGATGGTACCAATAACTGCCGAAAATAATATCTCTCACACGAGTCTGTCCTAAATCTTTTACTGTAAAATAAGCAGCGAGCTCTGTGTGTACAAAAACATAACAAAATCTGTAATATTCAACCAATTAGATACCGACTGCGCGATCGCGCGTAAGATTTCTGTGAGTAAAATCAAAAATTTCCTAGTAAAAGAGAAACATATGGAGAAACCCACCCATCGTAGGTGTCGCAATAGGATGCAATAAGTCTGATATCTTTTTGAAAGTCACTTTAAATTGAATCACCATCACCATACTTACGAGTATGTAAATGCTCTCCGTATAATTTGGGTTTTCCCCCAACTCTGTCCCACACATACTTAAGCCCACCAACCGCAGTTGCTTTTCATTCTTAAAAATGAAAAAAAACGTAATCACGGAAGAAATTCATAAATATCCCCCTCGTCCTCCCTCCTTCCCACATGCTCAACGCCACATTACATTCAGCAGCAGTATAAGCCGACAACTATTGCATTTTAAGTGAGATGATGCTCCAAAGCTTAGAATTTTTACATACCAAAGGAGAAAAGAAAAATGCACGAAATAAAAGAATAAAGAAGAGTTGTAGTGAAAAAAGGAGGAGAAAAAAAAAACATAAATATCTAAACAACTCAATTTGCTTGGATAGAGATACAAGCCTCTTGCGTGTAGATAGTTTTTTACTCGTATCTTTGTTTTTTGCTCTGCCTCTCACGATTATTACAACATAAAACGCGCGAGCGCGCGCAATGCTTCTTTTTTTTTGCACATTTTACCGTTAGTATAATGGTTAAATCACCGTTTAGTATTCATACATAAAAATCAAAGAAACACAAAGTATAAAAAAAATAAGAAAAAGAGGTGTTAAGTCTCTGCCTTGCGTGTAGTCAGAATTTTCTGCATTTCGCCTAAGGGCAACCGGCATCTGCATACAATAAGATACTGTGTATCTGAGAGATGCCTTTCCTTGTGCCTTCCTTCGGTCCTTCTTCGGTTTTGGTTGTGTTTCTTTCCAGAGATTTCCTTGAGATTGCGCCTCAGAAAAATTAAATTCGACTTCTTCTGATAATGGTGGCGGGCAGAAAAAAAAGGCTGCGCTTGTGAGTATCTGCGCGCACCATGCGCTTAAATGTGTGATAGTAGTGGTAGCTGCATAGAACCGCTAGGTATTTAGCGTTTTTCTTCGGTCGTTCTACCATCTACTTCATTCAGCGGATGTACATAGGTACGGTGTACGGACTTGTGGAATAAGTGTACAAGACACATCTAAAACGCAATAGCGTACACCGTACTCGTAGAGTGTGCATTTTTAAAAGCGCGGTTACACTCGGCGATGTGACGGTGGCGATAGTAGAAAACGGTTTGGAGTTTTTTTTTTTTTTTTTAAATGATATGCATACTAAGCGGCTCATTACAGGTCTGCAGTTTTTGTCTCTTTTCCATTCAGGCAATTTGTCGTGCGGTATAAAAAGACGCACGAAAGTTTTGTTGTTGGTTGTAGGGGAATATATGCATGACAATCAATGAATTAATATGCACATATAAATTTTGCATTGAAATATACTGTTACCAAGGGGATAAATGAAAATTTTACGAAGGGTTTGGAAGAGTAGATAGTGTATTGTTGTTTCAATACGAGGCTTTGACAGAAGTAAACACAAGTTTGAGAGCCTAAAGTGATCATCGGCATTGTGTCCACAGATTTGCAACAGGTGGCTCACTTACTTATGTGGCGCGGTGGGTCTCCCTCAACAAGCCTCTTCAATTAGCCGGGTTCTTAGTTAAATACCTCCAGCAAGACGGCTGAGGTCCCTATCTGCTTGTGCGTGCTACTTTAGACGAGGTCGTCCTCTACTGTTTGTATTCATCAGCTCTACTTGCCCTAGCCATCTTAGGCCTCACACAACTGGTGTATGTTGCTGGCGTGGTGTGTGCCACCTCCATGTGCTCTTATGGGCCGCCACGCCATTTTAGCGCCATGAGTGGCGCGCCCTATGAAGTTCCTTTATTTCGTTATTGGCTTCGCTCGTCCAGGTTTAAAATGCGTAACGATTTCCAATTTAATATTGACTTCTGCGAAGAAGTGCAATAGAGAGCTGACAAATGTCCTTTCTGTGTGAATTGAGTGCGCCAAGTCCGCTTCAGGCCCACATCACGGCTGAACATGCGCAAGTTGTCTGTGGATTGGGTCTGACGCGACTGACTAAGTTGGTATCGTTGCACAGTTCGTTAAGTTCGTCGTTCATTCTCCTCCTCCAAAGTTCGTCAACGCAAACGGGACCGAATTTCTTTACTTTACGAAGAATTTTTTTCTCGCTTTCAACAGAGTCCATGCGTAAGCAGGATTTGGATGATCAAGATCTTGAATAGAATCTCCTTAGTTGTTCGTGATAGGCGCTTCAAATGGGATTTAATTTGTGTCCATGAAATATTTGTAAAATAAAATAAACAAGATTCTTAAGATTCTTGTCTCCAAATATTGGCGCCAGGTTGAGGACCCACTGTCTATCTACCTCAAGATCAAGTGTCGTTGCTCTCATAGTTTAAATCGTTATTAATTGTTATTTATAGAAAATACTAACGTCGATTATTACAAAACATAGCTTCTAATCTTCTGCGATGCATCTTCTCGTCTCGTCTATGCTCGGTTCCATTCTCACGAGGTTCAAGACTACGAATTTGACCACAAATAGCAAGCATCATCAATCAGCCTTTAGTGTTTGAATGTCGTTTATGTTTTCCAATTCGAAATAATCACTCGTACATTCAGGGTTGTTAGTCCCATTGTTGTTGACTCACCACACGAAATTAAGAAAGTTGGGTGTCCCCCATAATCAGTGTGCACATACCTACGTACAATCTCCAACCTACCGCAATTTCAATTATCAGCGTCCAAAAAAACAAATCCCACACCCAAAACTTTATGTGGGTAACTTCAGAATCTAGCAATTTAAGCCTCGCTCGAAGCGGAAAAAGAGAAAAGGGACAAAGCGAGAGCGAAAGAGAGGGAGAGATTTTACTGTTTAGTTTTGCTATTACTCACTTTTAAATTTTCCATTTACCGAAATTAATAAAACGTCAATACGTACGATTGCCTTCGGATACTTTTTTTTTTGTTTTTTATAAACGAGGTCAGGTTTATAATTTCATTGTTCGCAGGAAAACAGACATTTTTTTTCAAGTAAACTGAGTTGGTGGCGGCTCCGTCGACGATAATAATTACAATTTCATTATGTACTTACTCACTTCAGTAATCATAAGTAAATATTACGTACGGATACGGCGATACAATAATACTCGTAAAAATCTATGAAAATTTCTTTCGTAGAACTCGCGCAGATGAATCAGTTTGTGTGTGTGTGGAGGTGGTCGTCGCGTCGTTGTTGTCAGCGTCATTATTTGCCGTTCGTCAAAATGTTGTTGTTGTGTGTAAATTTATAACGGTAAACAAACACCTACAAAAAAATATGAATAATCACTTTGGAAGCAAAAAAAAGAAAAAAACAAGTTGGCAACATGAGGGAGGACGTGGTATTAAGTTGATCTCTCTTTCTCCACGGTACCGTGTGTTATCGCTTCCTTTGGATCTCTCTTTGTAAATTTTTCATTCATTTTCGTTATGTATGGCATGGTGTATGGTATCCAATAGATCAATGGGTTATACTGTGTCACTACTCAAGAGAAAATGTCTTGGGATACATAATGAGATACATTTGTATCTATAATTGTATCTTTGCAAACATAAATGGTATTTTTATGTAGCTTTATGCGCAGAGTGGTTTTTTTTATGGAAGAGTTAGTTTTTAGTTTTTTGCCTCGGATGTGAATTTGTGTACGCGTGGCAACTCAAAAACTCTCCTCATGCAGATGCATGCACACATGAATCTTGTGTATATCCATTCCAATTGTGCATGCAGTATTATTAAGTATAACGTGTTGTTGTTGTGCTGTTTGAAAATACACAGCACGGCCCACAACGAAAAAAAAAGATACATTATCTACAAAATGAGCATAATTTTCCTTTTTGGATTGCTGCTTGTCGTCGTTGCTACTGTGACTGTTGGTTGGGCTGTGTGATGTGATGTGCGCCAATGCAATGGTGTTGCATTTAATTTGACGTGTTTTATATTTTTTTTCCTTGTCACATGATGTATGTACATTACGACGGCATGAGGTAAAGATAGATGAGGAACGGCGGCAGAGGTGCAAAGGGAAAAGGAGAAAAGAAAAGCTTGCATTCATGGTCGTAGCCGGCAAATTGCTACTGCATTCTTTTTTTTTTTTTGGTTTGGTAGTGTGCGCTAGTTGAAGAAATAGATATACCTATAAACGCAGACATGTCTCTCTTAATATTTTGTAATTTTGTAATTTTGTGCGCAGTCAGCTGTGACGGATGAATGCCAAGTTTATCTGCTTTTGTGGATTGGATGGAATTGAATGCAGAACGGGCGAAACGAATGGATGTCGTTGGGATTACAGAGGAAAATATGAATTGATTCGAGATGGAATATCTTTTTAATTAGATTTTACCTCCGAAAGAGGAAAGAAATGTACTCTTACTAAATGGGTAGACACTGAAAGTTAGTGTGGTATTCGAAGGCTAGCATGGTAAACCAACTGATAGACTACCTTCTTCAATTTAACTAAACGAGTATCAGTCTCAATCCGATTTTAAATTTTCAGGTTTCTAATGTAGTTTAGAAACTGAGTCAAAAAGTTTTTTGCGACAGTGAACTGGGAAATCTAGAGACATCAAATGCATGCCACAAAAGCAAAAGCATCCTTCCCTAAAATTGAGCGGATTGAGACCTTTTGTGTTTGATTTCAAACGAACAAAACGACAATAAACTTATATTTATTGGCGCCCAACGCGAGGCACGTTGGTTTTTATTATTCGTATGCCTATATAGCGCTGCATTTATTGGTAGTTTTGTGGTAATTGAAGTGCTACCATTAGACGCTTATGAAAACACTGTTTTCGAAAATTCACATGCCTCAGTCTTCATTCGTTCACATGCCCTTCTACTATTCGTTCACTCATTTAGGAGACTTGTCATGCATTTGTCCAGATATTCAACAAATCTGGTCCCATATTCTACACAATTTAATGAGTTTTGGAGATGGTTTAACGTGTTGCTAGCATGTATTCAAATAATCATTTTTCTTTCTGATTTGCTGGATCTCGTATTAGGTTTGACATCAAACAGGTTCTTGCGGCATCTCAGCTGCCAAGGTTTAGCTTCACTTTCCCAATTTTTATCAGGCGGTGTTAATTTATTGAAAAATTAGGTGTCTTTTGCAAAGTGGGTAGGGATGGATGAGAGTACGAACGGTATAGGACTACTTTTTTATGACTAGGTAGGGATGAATAAAAGTGCCATCCAAATATACTAAAAATCGTAAATCGCCAATCGAATCAAAGTGTGGCATAACATTAACTTATTCAAGTGGTAATTTGTCAACTTTAGCTCGGGCGCTGTGTAGATGAGTTTCATGATAGTCTTAAGCCCTATAATTTGTGTTCATTAGAGAATCGTGATATCACGCTCGTAACAGGGCTATTACAAGATACTCTATACTCGTGGTGGTATGTTGATTCATAGTACAAGCTGTTCATGTGTACCATCATAGATGGAAGCCTAATAAAATCATCGGCAAATCCACGTGATTCGCTTATGATTTCCTGGCATAGACAAATTCACTAAGCCTCCATTTTGGCAAATCTTTAGCCTTGATGGATAAATCAACTTTAAACGTCTTCAATCCCAATCCACAGTCGTCACTGTAAACACCCCAAAGTACGTACTTCAATCGGATTAAAAAGCTCGACAAAGATATTCATCTGCGCTTTCCTTTTATAAAAAATGTAGAAACCTTCATAATTTGAATATTTTTGAATTAATTTTTGTTCTTCAGATTTCAATGTTTATTGTAAATTCTTTTCTAGAAGATTTTTCGTTGTTTTCAGTTAAAAAAAAAATGCGCAGTGTTTCCCTTACAAGAAAAACAAAAAAAAAGCCTAGAAATAGCTGAGAATAGTTAGACGTAAGCAAAAAGTAATGTAGTAGTCAATTAACATTTCAAATGGCTCGTTGAACAGTAAACAAACAATAGATTGAATTTGTTGATAAAATCGAGTAAAATATCTTTAGCAAATCTCTTCATAAAAACGTTCATTCGAAGCCAAGTATTTGCGTTTTCCAAGTTCCAATGCTTGGTTGTGGTTCTATGTTTTTTTTCTACTTTTTTTTTGGAAGCATTTTTGTTTTGGTTTTTATTCGGATTTACATGAATAATTCATCGAGTGGACAGTATGATGATGATGGTGATGATGATGTCGATGATATGAATGATCAGTATTAAAACGCAGGGAGAGTGGCTATAAAATAAGCAATAGAAGTTTGGTAGTTCGTTGTAGCTGCATGATTTGAAATTAAAAAGGATGTTTCTTGGCTGGTTGTGATGGTGCTTCTATTTACTTTTGAAAATGTGAGGGGTTTCTGGCATTCTTTAGGTGTTTTCTATGTTACTGTTCCATTTTTGTTTCTACAACGTTTTTTGTGCTTTGACGTTTGATGTGTAGTCTAGATTCTCTGCTTTGGCGCATATGAAACGGTTTCAAAGATGCAGACACCTTATCGCTAAGATTCTACCAACTCTACAACCAAATGTAGCTCTTCAACACTCTTTCCTCTCTTCTTCTTAAATCCGGCCCAGAATAGTTTCAAAATCTTGATAGGAACCAAAGGCTGCTCTCTGCTGTATGATCCATTCCATCGCATCCGATTTGTAGACTATGCCTCGAGAATGATGAAAGCCTCGAATCATATCGCGACGGAATGCTCAGGGTTTCGTGTCTCCAAAGGCATAGACTTGGCATGCTGCCATCCATCTAGAAAGAATCCTGGAGTGAAACCCTTTTCTAACAAAATTTTTTTTTGTTTTTTAAACAGGCACTGCGACCAGAGAGATCTATCTATTGTGGGCTGGCGCGGAGAAAACTGCTCCCCGCCACACTCAGGTCAATACTGACCCATTATATTGCCCCTTGGGGAAAGGTTGTTCCTTGCACATAGAAACCCAATTCTGACCCTAATTTGCTCCCATGATGACTACTGCGAGTCTTTGCATACAAACCATCATGAGGATTTGATGAATTTCATTATCCTGTCTGATGGCGTGCTGGCGATTTCTTCAAGAAATCTGTTGCTGCTGTGTTGGAGACCAGGGCAGTGGCATAGAAAGTGGGCTGTGTCCTCATAAGCTCGCTCGTCACAGCCTTTGCAGAGTTGTTCTTCCGTCAGACGTAGTTTCTTCAAATGATACCGAAGAGACTTGTTCCCCGTGATAACCCCAACGAGGGTGGAAAGAGATGTCCTGTCTTCCCGTATAAGTCTCCCGGTTCTGCCTTTATCTATTGTGCCAAAGGCCACTTTTTATGACAGCAGTACTTCTATTTTCCTTATGAAAGCAGGACGAGTTCCTTAAGTCTATTGGAGACATGATCTCCTAAAGGAAGAAGCTTTTAATTCTGCACAGAGTTACACATTCACATAGTATTTGTTCTGCGGTTTCGTCCTCTTTTAAGCAAAGGCGGCAGGTGATATCCTTTGTCACAAGCTCACAAGCCTTCTTACGTCGTTTCTGCCATATTTTAGGATATCAACTGCCTTTTTTCGGAAGGGTTGGACAGCTCTTTTAGCTTGTTTGAAACATTGGGAGTTCTACCAGTGGGAGATGCACATGTTGCGTTCCCAACGGTCTTAAACTCTTTCATAGTACCGAAGTCGAAAGTCAGTCTCAAGATCACACATCTAGCATGTAATATCGTTTCAGAAAAGAGCGCTCAAAAAGCGCTTAGAGAGGTGTAAATAGTCCTAAGTATCTTCTGTGTAGAAACTGTTCTACAGCTCGCTTACAGTCGTTGTCTGATCAGTCGAAACCTACTAAATTTTACGGGTGATCTTGTGCACAAACTTGTTTGAAGTGGGGGCAGATAAGGCATAAGTTTAAGCCTAATAAGCACGGCGACTTGGATTGGATCTTTTGTGTTATCCCCTGAAAGTTGCTGCAGTATATATGCCTTCCAGCTGAATTCTAGTTCATTAGTGAAACTAAAGATAGTTTGAGCTGAAGAGGATGAGACATCAGATGGTGATGTGAAGCCTTTGTTAAAGTGCTTAAGCCTAAGCCAAACTATGGCCGGGCATTCACACAGTATATGATGGGCTGTTTCGGTGTCTTCCACACAGAGACGGCACATGTCCGATTGGACACGGCCCATTTTCTTGAGATGATAATTGAGAGAGCAATGTCCAGTAAGGAAGTCAGTTATGATCTTAGCCTTGTGTTTGCTATAGAAGGTTTCGGAGGTTTCGCCTGATGCATTCTCTGGCACATAGCTCGATTGCATAGACCTCTGCTTTAAAGTTAGTAGTATATTGTCCAAGTGAAGTGGAGAGTTTTTAGTTAGGACCAAAAATACTAACTCCAGTCCCATTTGACATTTTCGAACCGTCAGTGTACCAACCAATCGAAGTTGTGGTTTGAGGGATGAGAGGATTATCCCAAAACCTGCGGTCCGGTATAATGACTTTGAAGGTGTGATTAAGATGGATTCTCTTTGGCATGAAATCAAAGGAGCAGGCAGACCTCTGCCGAGACTTTCTTCAGGATTTTCATATGTCCTAGTAGATTGGTGTTGGTGTTATTGCATAGAAGTTGAAGCTTTATTGCACCAGCAGCTGCAGTCTTCAGTTTCTTCAACACATGAGTGTCAGTATTGTAGACAACTATCCGTCGAACTTACACTTTTCTGGTCCTATTTCGTGTCCAAGTTTAATCAAGAAAGACTCGTTTCTATTCTCAGATTTTTTTTCCGCAAAATATTAGAAAAGATCAAAGTAAAAAAGGAAACGTATCTAGAATGGAAATAAGCTACAAGAAGGCATATTATAAAATAATTCCACTTGACTGACAATTTCCTTTCCGCTTAAATTACGTAAGTTTTTTCAAAAAACGCCAGCAAAATACTAAAACAAAGATATACTCGTACATATGTGTACTCGTGTATTCTACAAAAGTTTTTTGCTTAGTCAGCGCGGCCGCATCTCATTTTCTTTTTGCTGAATATTCTGTTTATCATTCAGCCAAAAACTGCGGGGACACCACTCACTTTCGCATATAAAAATCCATAAAATTCACTTTAATATGCTTTGCTTTTCAGTTTTATTAATATTTTCAAATGGTAATGAAGGAGAACGACCAAATGACTATATTCTCCGTCTAAGATAAAAATATCCATAAACAAGATGATTTTGATTTGTTTTTTTAATAGTTTTATGCCTCATTACGAGAGATAGTGAACAGGCAGGTCTGCTAGTCTAGGTACTAAGGCATAATTTAGCGCACAATAAACCGATGGTTGAGGGAATTTCTTATGTCATAGACGAAGCGGTGCGTACTAAGAAAACATCATAATTTTAATGGTTTTTAATGAAAGATACATGTTGTTTCGCAAAAAACACAGAGAGGATGGATGGATGTTCATTAATTGCCAGTGCCATGATTAATGGTCGAAATTTTTGTGTTGTGATTGTGTATATCCTCGCGTCTATCCGGGCGGTGAAAAAGCCTCAATTTAAAAATTATTAACACACATAAATTTTAAAAGAAACCGATAATGAGCCAGTGAGTAATGTGCTGAATGACAGATGCGAATGAGTGCACGCTATTCAGCAGGAATGTTACATAAACTTTTCATTTTCCCCCATTTTTACTGGAGGCTTTTTGCCAAAAATTTTTTGGAAAAGTATTTTATTCGATGTCAGAAATTAATCAAGCTGTAGAGCTTGCAATTAAACAAAAAAAGCTTCCACTAAATGTGTTCTGAAGGTGTTAGTGGCGGTCGTCACTTTAATGGGTGTCCCAACATGAGCACCGATTTTAAGTTTTAGTTCATTTTTTTACAAATTTTGTATCCATATGACATCTGTCACCGTCGCGATTAATAAATCTAGTCACTTGAAAAACTTCGTCGAATTTTCGGTCGAAATGATCCCCAAATAGTGCTGAGGATTAATAAGAAAATTTTAAGAAACTGGTTCAATTTTGAACTCAGTCATCTATGTGTCCTCGTAGCAGAAGTTCACTCAAAGCCTCAGTTACTGTACCCCAGTGTCATAATTTCGACATCTCTCAAGAGGTTTATCTGTTTCAGGAACCATCTCACAGCGAATTCTCGAAAACTCTACCACTTTAAGCGAAAATAAATGGTTTATGGAACATCAGCTAGAGAACGGCCATTTTGGTACGAAAATCTTCTGATGAGGCACATATCGAACTCAATGGCTACCAATGCAACCACCTCGCTTCACTGTTTTGTGCGAATTTTTTCAAAAATTAGCGCTAGAATGTGCCGTTTTGATACCACAGAACTCATGTAACTTGATTGTATGTAATTTATGATTGAGGTGAGAGATATACTACACCCTTCCTTTCGAGTTCAGGTAGAGGATGAGGGTTCCAAATCCTTCTGTCAGAATTATCTCTCAGGCTGGCTTCTCGCCAGGGCCGGACACTTGCAATGAAAGTGAAGAAGAGATTCTTTTTCGTTAGCATCTCTGCAGCCAATCCTAGCTGCATGGTCCCCTATCGGCCAGCGGCCCGTGCTTATGACTACAATTCTGGCAATATCTGGTCTTGATTTGCTTAGTAGCTGGGCCATTTCTTTCTTGATATAGCGCAGCTGGAAAACGTCTCCTAACCTAGGTTGGCCAGCTTTAAGAAGTGAATCTGAATGTTACCCTTACGACTCCTAGCGGAACATTGCCTCTTTCTGCCAGCGAGCCGCTAAAGGCTGGCCAGATCTTCTGCCCCTCGTTTCCCTCATAGTTACTGTGTCCTAGGACCCAGATGAGGGCGATATTTGATTGAGCAACCAATTTATTCAGCTCTTTCCGGCATTGCTCTACCAGTTTTGAGGATGTGATAGCCGGTTGGGTGTTGAGAGAGTATTCGGGCGAAAAGCTCTGTCTGAAAAGCACTGGAGAAGTTCGGTAAACGGAAAGATTTCGAGACGTTCAGCTTGTCTGAGAAAACGCCTAAGCCGACTCCTTAGTCCATTTTCGATCCGTCCATATACATACATACATAGATAGTAGGATCAAAATCTTTGACTTCTTTGTGCCCGTTCTTCTTTGAAAAATCGGTGTCAGAGATTGGTTTACGACACAGAACGATGAAAACAGATTTTTTTTTTGGCCAGAATTGGTCGATTTTGGTATTTAAGGCACATGGTAGCTGCAAAACCTTCTTCAACATTTATTTAAAATAAAATCCTTTGACACACGATCTATGCAAAATTACTACGCAGTACAACACTTGAGAGTTGAAAAAAAAATCCCTGAATCCCTGAATCTAATTCGATAGAATTCGTGTACTAAAATAGGTTGCCTTCCCCGAGCTAATCATTCCAATTCCATTCGAACAAGTAGGCTCACTGTTGACTTTTAATTAAATCCTGCAAAATATTCCAAAAGCCACCGTCATCCTCAGCATGTGTTATCGTGTTTATTGCTCTCCTCTCTCTCTGTGTACTTTGTAATTAAAGAAACCAAAGAAAAAAAAATTTGTTTTCATTAAATTGCCTATGTTGGCAGAATCGTCATGGTAAACCAAACAGAGGCACTAAGAATCATTACACGCTCGCTGAAACGATAAGAAATTGTCAAACCAAAAGGAAAAGGCAAGAAGACATCAAAGGACTCGCATTTCTCCGCTCATGTTCCTGAATGAACTATTAAAAGAAGAAGAAAAAACACTTAGGTAATATGCAGCGGAATCTGTTTTAAGGCATCTCCCTTTAAACGGTGTAATAGTCCATATTGTATCTTTGAGATACTCACACCATGTCTGCTTTTACTCGCTCTGCCTACTGGGAGATACCAACCTCATCTCTCTTGCACTCACTTCCACATTTCTGGTGGGAAGCGATTGTGGAGGCTTTTGGGTTTTCGCGTCTTTTGTTTTGGAGCACAACCCTTCAGTGGGATTTTTTTTCCTTCTATTTTCGTGCTCCAACACACACACATGTGAAAATGCACGAAAGTGTGATGAAAGTAATTTTCAGCAAGCTTCGTACTTCTTTTCTTCTGCGCTTCTCCCAATTCAAACTACGAGTGCAGTACGTGTACATATGTATGTATGATTGCCACTTGGTTTATGTTATGAGATGACTGCCTGTCAATAAATGAATGGTTGAGGACGGAGAGCAGTATGTACTCGTATATCCACTAAAAGACGAGAACACACGAAACGAAAAACGTCGAAATTAATTTTCACAGATGGGTACATTTTTTCGGGGGACAAACAATTCTTGTGTCGTCTTAAAAAGCCAGCAACAACAAGAAATAAAAAGAAAAAAAAATTGTTTGGAAGAAACCGCCTTAGGGGTCCTTCTCCATCCATCTATCTATGCATACATATTTACTTAGTTAATGTATCTAGATACTTTGTACACTTGATGTTGGCAGGCAAAGACATCCCATGTAGAGTAGCTAGAGATACATCATCTCTTTCGTTTCGTAGATGGTGGTAATGATGGCAAACACGATGGCAGTGATGTCGACAAGGCGGCTCTGTATTCCTCATGTCATTTGATATTTTAATTTCTGAATTTTTATGTTTTATGTGTTTTACTTTATTTTCCTCCTTTTTTTTGCGGGATGTAGACGTGGAGGTTGGGTATTCCTTTTTGCCGTTGTTTTGGTACTATGACGTCGATTTGATGATTTAAATAAAATTTGTTATTCTTTTGTGTTTCAGGTGGCTGGCGTTACAGCGACCACGGAGCGGCCTCCTGCTCCTCAAGCGCCTCCACAAGGCCCATCTACGCTGCAGCTAACAGATGAGCCCCACATGTCAATTGCTGCAGCCGAAAATGCAGGGTGAGTTTTTAAACGAATTTTTAGCAAGTAAATCACTTCAAATGAGAAGATTAGTTGGCAACTACTATGTAGATTCCTGTTTAGGTTAGGTTAGGTTACACTAGGCACCATCGCCATCCCTGGGGAATCTCCATAAAAGCAAACGATTTCCCTGAAACACTTGATTTCCCTGCAGAATCTAAGAAACCTGTTTTGGTTGATAAGATCTACCTCTTCTAGGCTACTGAAAAAGTAGTTACCTTGGTATTTCCTACGATTTCGAGCTATTCCCTGGCACTCACACAATATATGTATGTATGTGTGATATCCTCTTCGACGCATATGTCGTGTCTGTAAGGCCCAGTCTCTTGGCGTATTTTCCCAGAAGGCAAGATTCTTTCTGCTGTTCTTAGCTGAATTCTGTTTAGATTGAGAATTTCCCTAGTTCTGGTCAAATTCTGGCCACGAAACTTTGAATACCCTGTGACCTGTTGTAATTGACCATCTTTGGATGGCTGTTTTGTATACTTTGCTTTTAATGGTTGCCTTCTTCGCCCGAAGAAGGGTTATCCACGGCTTCGTCTATTGGCGATTCTCTCCCCATTCCTTGCCAATTCATCAGCGAGCTCATTACCTTCTATACCGCAGTGTCCTGGCACCCAGCATAGTTTTAGTCTTCGTGTATATTACCTTTAGCATTGTGCGGCAGTTCCTGACTACATATCTCATATTTTATGATGTTCGATTTTAGCGCTTTAAGAGCAGCCTGACCTGGATATTGATTTCATCTCTAGTAGCTCCACAGCCCTAAGTGCAGCTAGAACTTCTGATTGTAAGACACTGCATGTATTTGGGAGTCTCAGAGACACTTCCCGGTCCGGATTCGCTAAGTATATTCCAGAGCCCGTTCCTTCGGATGTTGATTTCGTTTTGTTTCGTTTTATCGCATACCCGCGCCAGAACTCCCTTCATGGGTACGTTGTCTCGTACGGTGTGTCGGAGTCGAACACGGGAGTAATGTTGTTTAGAATGGAACCGTGTCCTATACTGCTCCTCTTAAAGAGGCCTAAGTTAGTGAGCCTCAGTCAGCGCACTGTTTCTGGCGAGGTTTTTAGTTTGTAAATCTAGCGGGAAAAGGTAAAGAACAACGTCCAGTGCCGCTGAGGGGGTCGTTCGGAGTGCACCCGTAATTGCGGAACTTGTGCTGCAGAATTAGGACAGCTGGACTTCGGTTTAGGTAGGGTTAGGTTAAAGTGGTAGCCAGCTAAGAGTCGCCAACGCACTTAGACCAATGATAGGTCCATTGTGATGCTACGTGGATCATGGGAGAAAGTTTCTCTCTACCTACTCGTTAATCCATTTCGAGCTTCTTATGAAGCGTAGGAGGCTCTTAATGTTGATATCTTTCAGGTCGCCTGTATCGTTGAAATAATGGGCTCCTAAGGGAAGCTTCCTTCTACGGGAAAGAGCTGGGCAGAAACATCTTCGCAACTTCGCAAAGAGGTCTAGCCTTGTAGCATGCTTGCCTGTTAGACAGTGTCCAGTGATAACACCTATTGTGGTACCAATATCAGAGAAAAATCAAATTCTGAGCGTTGTAGATCCAGCTTCGGCCAAATCTGTTTGATCCACTTGTCCACCTAAGATGTGTACTCTCGACAGCATCCAGCCCAAGTTCAAGTTTGCGAGCAGCGATTGGTATACCTTAGGTGCGGGTATATGTGTTCCTATTCTGGCGAGTTCATCGGCCTTACAATTCCCTGGAATGTCTCTAAGCCCCGGCTCAGCCATCTCCACAAGAGACGAACTGTAGTCTAGAGCTACTAAGGAATTTATAGAGGTCGACTTCATGGATTTGATTGCTGCTTGGCTGTCTGAAAAGACAGACTTCGCTTCCGATTTGTCATCTTTATTTCTGATTTCATGACATGACATACATCATTTGTGCTAGAACAAAGGAAGAGAGAGGATATGTTTGGTGTTTGTTTACTCAACAAAGTTTCAAATCAGATTCAAAGTTAATCGAAATAGTCATCGCTTTTAGGCTACACACCTTTGAGACTGGCGACATTTATCTTTATTTTGTCATAGAGAATACCTGCATAAACAGCCTATTTTATGACTCAATCACGCCAGCTCGACTTCGGCTATACAGAGCGCGCATTAAATTAAAAGAATTATACATCCATGTACGAGTAGTACAACAATGTCACGATCAACAATGTGCTTCACATGTTATTGTATCGCTGTGTGTATCCGCTGGGTTGACTCATAAAAAAACATTAAACAAAATGAAATGTAAAATGTTGAGTTGAGGTTTTTATGTTTTATTTGTACGTGACATTTTTAATAGTTTCCCAACGATTTGATAAATGTCGAAAAAATGGTGTTAATGTACTGTTTAATGGGATAAACGTTCTTTATTTAGTACAGTCTATGAATTTTATGTACAAATATTTCAACAGAAACAAGGAGAATGTCTGAAAGCGCGTATAAGTATGTTTTATTGACTAGAATTGCTAGTGGAAAATATTACAAGGCTTACAGTTTGTGCGAGAGTAGGTTAGTCGGCCTTAAGTCGGTGAGGCGAGGCATTTGTGATATTAATATTTTCGATCAAGGATCTGACTTAGAAAATCAACTGCTTTTTCAACGTCATTCTCTCAATAGACTTCTTTCATCTGGCCTCTGAAGCCATTACGCCAATTTAAAAAAAAAATGCTTTCTCAAGGCCTTGATCTACTGTAGCTTCGACTTCATCATCCGTCGAAAACCTCTGTCCTTCCAAATGTTCAAATAGTTTCCTAAGGTTTGGGAATAGTTTAAGGAAAGATGGAGGATGCGACAGACATCCAAGCTCTAGTCATGCTGTTCAGCCATGGTTTGACATGACTTGTCAGCGTGCATTTCCATATATTTCCTTCAGCATTCCTAGATACTTTCTCTATTTTTTTTCGCAGCTAATTTAAAAGACCGGAGTATTAATCAAAGTTGATTGTTCGACCCCTAATAGGGTGGGTATTCAACCACGATGAATCCCTTTGAGTTCCAAAAAACCGTAGAGAGTTGAACTCTAGCTCTTAATCCAGATCTTCGCCAGGGGTTTAGTAGTGATCTCATCTGTCGTCACAAATTTAGTTCAAAAAATCCTCGGATCGGTTTGAAACAGCTCCAAACACTCGCGAGACATCGTTAGTCGACTGCGTTTTTGTTCAACCGAAAGCAGTTTCGGAGCACATTTTGCAGAAAGCTTTAAGCAACCCAGTTTTCTTTTGAATAATTGAATGCTTTAGGTCCGTTCATACGAGATTCCAACGATCTTAGCTACTCGTATCTCTCATGCCTTTAATTTCACAATTTTTTTTCGATATTTTCTTCTGTAGTTGAGGTCAGTGTCCTCGCCCTCGTTCTGGTCCACTTTTGAATTCGTCTACCCGTGATTCCTGTAAAAGGGTTCATGGATCTACTTGGGGGAAAATTGATTTTTTTGGAATTTTTTACTCGATTTTCGAAATTTTTAAAAAGTGCTTTAATTTGCATTACTTAACCATGTGTATGAACCGAATTAAATGCGACACAGAAAAGAAGCTTCATACGTACGCCTACATGCCATCGTGTTCGGTTCCTGGCTGTGTGTTTCAACTCCAACGAGTTCTTTCTCAGTTGCCCAGATTCCTTTTCATTAAGTCACACTTAGAATGTTGGGATACAAAAGGGAGAGTTGCCATTTATAACTCTTATGGTAGGCCCCGAACTTTTCAATTCACCCTCGTACATGGTGTAACTAATTTGCTCCATCTATCTACATCTTACTGCGAAGCTGTGCTAGTATCCTTGATTGCACTTCTTTTCGCCCATTCAGCTGTCACAACTCCCAGTATCTGTTCTTTCTGCCAAAACTTGTTCCCTTTTCGCGTATCAGTTCACAGATACTTTAGCGTCCTTCTTATTGATTCTCAGAAATTAAACTTCATGTTCTTCGACACTTCTTTTCGCCGGGATTCTATCGCTTTACAAAAATCGTTCTGCCTTCCTCTGGTTTTAGTACACATTTAGTACAACCTTAAGCCTTTAGACTGAGGTTTCATAAAAAGACGTCTAAGAAGCTATTTATTTCGTCCGCTCTTTTTACAAGGTTTGAGTACATGCTACTATTGGGAACTGATTCGTTCTTTTTTGACTTTGACTCTTGTCTAAAAATAAATCAACTTTTGGCCATCGTTCCCTTTTTTTTTTTTTTGAAAATTTGTTAACAAAACTGCACCTTTAATTCGAATGGCCAGTTTGGTTGCATATTTATTCATACGAGTGCTCAAAATGTCGATTTACAATGCAAATTCATGGAGCCAGCCAAAGCGGTCGATTTAAAAACATGTGCGAGTATATGCCCCCCGATCGGTGAATAAAAGCCGCTGCAAGTGATAATCCAAAAACGTATCAACAGAAAACGCATATCTGAGAAGCAAAATGGTGAAAAAAAGAGGCGCCATCGGAAGGTTATGTTGTGACAATTTGAATGAATTTCATTTCGAGCTGACACAACCCCACTCCCGGAGTCAGTTCACGAATGTTTTGTGTGCGCATGCAAATTTTTGAATTTTCTTTTGTTTTTTTGAAATTTTGAAAATTGCTGCTTAAAATGTTGTAAGCAATGCATAAATGAATATTAATGAATTTATTATCAACTAATGGAGTACTTAATATGGCTGCGAGTTGTGTTAGAAATTCGAAAATTTGCATTTTTAAGAACGTCCTGTGGCCAGAGGTACATATATATTTGAAACGATTTGTTCGCAATCAGTTTGGCTATTGTTTGTGTTTATTTTCATCGACTGGTTTAATATTTAGCGCGTGGCTGTAACCAGTTTCTTGAACTGCGTCGAAGAGAGGGATTAGAAAGTTGTCAGGAACTCTAAAATCGCTTTCGTCGTTTAGGTTTTAAGTGATATTTAAACGAATTGACTTCAGGACCTGTATTTCTGTCGGGTATTAGACTTGCTGTACTGATTAAATTAACCGATTTATATAGCCCGACTTATCTTCTTTTTTTTCAACGTTATGCGTAATGTGTTACTGGGGTGATCATCAGGGAAACATTTCATTTTTTTGCTACCTCAGAGAACATACTGCATCTTTAGCCCTAAAAGGCCTGTCTTTATCATTAAACCCGAGGACATTTGGTATAATTTCGTAACTCTTATGATCCGACAGCTTCTTACCGGCAAGACGATGGAAAGCATGCCACTGATCTCCGCCAAAAAAGTAGTGACGTTCAACAAAGTATTAACTTGTCGGACAGAACTTCCAATTTTTGTTTAAGCCTTCTTACAAAATACGCGACTTATTCTCGGGATTAAAGCCAATCATTCCACTTGTCGCAAGCATGTACTTCTACCTTCACAACGTCTGCAGGAAATCGATTGCAGTCTTACCAACCAACAATGTCACGCCGTTTTCCAGCTGCTGGACGGTCTTGTTGAAGATAGTACCGTCTGTTCTCACTTCTTCCCTACACACTATCTGTTCCAGCACAGGATTGAAGAAATCATTTGTTTTCCTTGCCGATATCCGGTACACGTTTGGAATAATTCAGAAGTAGTCTCCAGCGTTATCCGACACAGCTGTATTAATTTTGGCGTGATCCCGAATCCAGTCATCGCTCTGTAGAGCTCCAGACGATGGATGCTATCATAAGCGGCCTTAAATCGATGAAACGATGGTGTATCTCGGCTTGAAATTCGATGGTCTTTTACAGGATTGGTTTTAATGTAGAAATCTGGTCTGGAAGCCACCCTGGTATTTCCCAATCCGCGTGTTACAGAGCGGCTTTAGGCGTTAACACAATACCTTGGAAAGGATCGTATACACATGCCATGCCACTTCGAAATGTATTTAAATATTGATGACAAATAGACAGTTTAAATGACATTATTATTGATGCAATTGTCACGTGTCGCATTTGTCATGTTTAATGAAAGGGGGCCTGAGATACATACATATGTCAACCAGTTTTGGCATACGTAACACGCCAGACTTTAATTATGTTCAACCGTCGTCAAGGATATCAAATTCAAAGTTGAACCATGTAACCGGGTTTGATAAGGTTTAATAATAGATACAACTATCGTAGCTAGGCTGTCCTCCTTGCAGGCACTCTGTTTTTGAAAGTCAAATCGAATCCTTACAAAGCTCCCTCAAAGCAACACGCGCTCCCATCGTTTCTGTGTTACGATATTTTGATGTCAAGTTTCTACCCAAGATGTGGACGAATATAGCAAAACCCCGGTGCTCCAAAAGCACCATTACATGCCTTCCCAGGGCACAAAGAATCCAACCAACTTTAGCCTATTTAATTAGATCGAAACGCGCGCCCACTTTTTTGCTTCTCTTTTTGTCTTGTGCAACACTTTTGAAAAGAAATCCAGACTTGCCATAGACAGAAAACTATCATCAGCATGGCAGTCGTTTGGTAATGTTTTGGCCGTCTTTTCCTCCTCTTTTTCTCGGCGGAATGGATGGGTTGAGTGTTCACCAACACCAATGAATGTCCACCTTAAACTTGACGTACCTTTTCCCGTTCGATTGTGCTGTAAAGGAAAAGCTCTATCGCTTGACGATTCGATGCAGTTACGAAATCTACGTTTGAAAACTCAGAAAGTACCAAAATACTTCAAGAAAGGTGAAAAAAATGGCTGCCTCTGCACCTAATGACGTGTTTTTCTTCTTTTTTTTTGTAATTTATGCCATTTCGTCGACGCGCGCGAGAGTGTGTCAAAAACGCGATACAAACATTCACATAGCCATTGTCGTCTTGCTATGAGTGTGTGGTAAGGTAAAGTGAGGTAGGTGTATCTGTGAGACGCAAAATAAGCTTTTTTCCGATTTTTTTTGGTTGCTTTTCGGTCGTTTTTTGTTCGTTTTTCTGTGTGCCTCACATGTGTTATCGCATATGAATGTGTGTTGTTTTCGTTGCTTTTTTTTTTATTCTCCGGCATTTTCTTTCGAGTGTTTGTAGGAAATTAATGTTTTGTTTGGGTTTTTTTAAAAAAAAAAATTTGGGTTTCCTTTGTATTTGTTGAGTGTTTTCAATGGATTTTCTAATATCGCTTGCATAGCTGTTGAAATACAGATTTTTGACGGTGAGTTCCGAATTATGGCAGTGTATGCGCGTGCGTGTGTGTGTGGTGAGTATCTGACGGATGGTTATTGTCTGACATGTGTTTGTTGATGCAATATAATGGCCGTCAAAGTCATAGGGGGGTATTTTATTGGTTTTGTTGAACAATTTTTTTTTTTGCCAAATCCCGAGATGTAGAGTAGGCATTTCGTAGATTGTTTGTTTGGATGGGTTTTTTATGAGTTTTTAATTTGGGATCATAGAATGTGGTTAATAAGTGAGAAATATTTGTAACTTTGTGGTTATTGGCAAACTAGGTAACATAGATTGTCTAGGAGAAGGGAATTTCTATCGTAGATACTCGAGGGAAGCCGCTAATGAATCTGAACGAGAGCTGAATAGTTAGGGGTTGATGACCACTTATTCTACTTGTTCTGAAATTTTCTCAACCGACAAGTTTACTTCTGTAACAAGGTTTTAGGTCCTATCACTCAATCAAAACAAATTTCCCTAGTCTTAATTTCAAAAAAGGTTCATCGAAAACCTTTAAGTAAGATGGCAATATGCCATCAGCTGGCATAACGTATGTACATATGCTGTTGCGCACGAACGCGCGTAGACCACTTTGCAGAGGTGGTGGTGGAACACCCTCCTCTTGCATCGAACGCTTAACAGCGACTAGTTTACATTCACGCTTGCCATTGGCTTATATGACAGATTTCGATCTTAAGAGCGCTCTCGTAGCAGAAGGTGGACGAAGTAGAAAATAAGTAGAAGTGGGAAGAAATTACTCAGATGGCCCACCAATCAGCATCGAGAGTGGACATAGTCTCTTGCGTTTAAGAATGAAGTGACGGCACGTTGCTCTGCGTTTCTGGTGGCCTGGTACTTCACGAGGATTTGTATGAATTTCACACGACCGACGTAGCGTCGCGTCGTGATAGATGCTGGCATGTGGGTAGGTGTTATGCACCACCAATCAGCTGGCATAGCGTATGCTGTTGCGTACGAAGGCGCGTAGACCACTTTGCAGAGGGCCTAAAACACCCTCCTCTTGCATCGAACGCTTAACAGCGACTAGTTTACATCCACGCTTGCCATTGGCTTATATGACAGATTTCGATCTTAAGAGCGCTCTCGCAGTAGAAGGTGGACGAAGTAGAACAAAAGTAGAAGTGGAAAGAAATAACTCAGATGCCGCACCAATCACCATCGAGGGTGGACGTATTGTCTTGCGTTGAAGATGGAAGTGACAGCACGTTGCTCTGTGTTTCTGCTGGCCTGGTACTTCACGAGGATTTGTATGAATTTCGCACGACCGACGTAGCGTCGCGTCGTGATAGATGCTGGCATGTGGGTAGGTGTTATGCACCATCAATCAGCTGGCATAGCGTATGCTGTTGCGTACGAAGGCGCGTAGACCACTTTGCAGAGGGCCTAAAACACCCTCCTCTAGCATCGAACGCTTAACAGCGACTAGTTTACATCCACGCTTGCCATTGGTTTATATGACAGATTTCGATTTTAAGAGCGCTCTCGTAGCAGAAGGTGGACGAAGTAGAACAAAAGTAGAAGTGGAAAGAAATAACTCAGATGGCCCACCAATCAGCATCGAGAGTGGACATAGTCTCTTGCGTTAAAGAATGAAGTGACAGCACGTTGCTCTGTGTTTCTGGTGGCCTGGTACTTCACGAGGATTTGTATGAATTTCACACGACCGACGTAGCGTCGCGTCGTGATAGATGCTGGCATGTGGGTAGGTGTTATGCACCATCAATCAGCTGGCATAGCGTATGCTGTTGCGTACGAAGGCGCGTAGACCACTTTGCAGAGGGCCTAAAACACCCTCCTCTTGCATCGAACGCTTAACAGCGACTAGTTAATGTCTCCGCTTGCCATTGGCTTATATGACAGATTTCGATCTTAAGAGCGCTCTCGTAGTAGAAGTTGGACGAAGTAGAAAAAAGGAGAAGTGGAAAGACATTACTCAGATACTCCACCAATCAGCATCGAGAGTGGACATAGTCTCTTGCGTTTAAGAATGAAGTGACGGCACGTTGCTCTGTGTTTCTGGTGGCCTGGTACTTCACGAGGATTTGTATGAATTTCACACGACCGACGTAGCGTCGCGTCGTGATAGATGCTGGCATGTGGGTAGGTGTTATGCACCATCAATCAGCTGGCATAGCGTATGCTGTTGCGTACGAAGGCGCGTAGACCACTTTGCAGAGGGCCTAAAACACCCTCCTCTAGCATCGAACGCTTAACAGCGACTAGTTTACATCCACGCTTGCCATTGGTTTATATGACAGATTTCGATTTGAAGAGCGCTCTCGTAGCAGAAGGTGGACGAAGTAGAACAAAAGTAGAAGTGGAAAGAAATAACTCAGATGGCCCACCAATCAGCATCGAGAGTTTACATAGTCTCTTGCGTTAAATAATGAAGTGACGGCACGTTGCTCTGTATTTCTGGTGGCCTGGTACTTCACGAAAATTTATATGAATTTCACACACATTTAGTTTTTGGTAGCATTTTTTGTAAGATAGGGTCCACTCTGTAGCACATATGGAAATTAGTTAATCAGAGCTAATAAATTTTGTGAAGACAATGTGAAGGAACTTATTCAGTAAATGGTCAGTGATGAGTGCATTCCATGTTAAGGAATAAACTTTCCATAGTCGGAGTTATTTTCGAACGGGTACAAATGGTGACTGTCACCAATAAGCTTTTCTGATAAAATTTTCTTTAAATATCGAGGAAACAACATCAGAGATCCGCAAGTTCTCCTTCTATTCAAAAGAAAAGTTCCCCAGCACCACTCATTATTCATTGCGTCTGATCTGAAAAATAAGCGATGAAGTTTTATTTATGTGTTTATTTACAGAGCTAGATTTTGATGCAAACAAAATAAAAAGAACAACGCAATCAACTGATCAGACTCCACCGGATTTCCTCCATTTAAAAATGTTCAAATTAAAAAAAATCTATCAAACATCTCCGTGACCAATTTACAAATTTACACATTGCTACAATTATACTCGGATTTCTATTTTCTGCCGTCCAAACACGTCATTCGTTGTACCAAAACTCACCTGTCTCCCAAAAGTAGGTGCTATCACCTGAAAATAAAAACAATTATCTCGTTTCAAATAAAAATGTTAATGTATCAGCAAGGTCATAGCCCCCTGGCTGAATCATTGTACAAAATACACCCCCAAAGCAGCGTACACAAAGGAAAGAACAATCTCCCCTAAATTTAACCAAAAAGATATCTAATTTTCAACACCTGTTTGTGTTTTTCACTTATTTTTACTTTTCACCTTTTGTTTTAAAATTTTCCTTTTTCTTTGCGAATATTTTTTTTTTTATAAAAAAAATTACTTTTCATGGAAAATTCATTCAGGTGTTGTGTGGGGAAATTTGTTTATGTTTCGCAATTTGCTTGTCTCAGTAGATACTCGTATAGCCACAGACCGAGGGTCTGCCATTCGCACAGATGTTGCGAACAGAAGTGCGGAACTTTGTTGAATTTTTTTTCTTCTATATTTTTTGCTTAACATGCGGATTAATAGTATTTCTAGAAGAGTTGCATCATTGGGTCGAGTAACCTCATTTCAATCCATCGGAACTTCTTCGCAACTCTTTTTTCAATTCCCCTTCAATTTGTGTGTTAAAAAATGGTAGAGGTCCAAAGTTCCGAAATTTGTGCATAGAGAGTCGGGCCTTCTTATATTTGCTTTCGTTTTCTGTACTTTAGAAGTCCTTTAGGACTCAGTGGACCGGAAGTTTATCCGAATTTCAATCCAGAAAGAAAATGAGAATCCTTTTAATGACACAACTTTTTTCACAGACCAAGTCCGACTAATTTATATACCCATGCACATATGTATACACATGTATGCATTAAAAAGATGAATATAACAAAGAGAAATTGTAAAATCGTATTCGTATCCTAATTTCCAGAATAAACAAACGCAAGTGGCAGAGTCAACAAATGCCACATGCATGCATCTCGTGTAATAAAATGCAGAAAAAATGCATTGTTAAGTAAATATTTAAATATTCATTTAAAAGCAGGGATCGTGCCGCCTCAATAAAAATAAAAAAAAATCCCCATTTGGTGTTCAGAGATACTTTTTACCCAGGAACAGACCGAAATAAATTGATTCATCCTTCCATCTTTGGTGTTACATACGATTTTCTTAATTTATACTTGAGATCGAGTTGTTTGTTCGACATAAGTCGGAGTAAGATGTGTGTAGGGATGGGCCGAGAATTAAGTAAATATATATTTAAGACAGAAAGGTGTAAAATAAAATCAAAAGCGAGCAGTATTTCCGTAAATAGACAGAAACGTCATCGCGGATAGTCCGAAAATGGATACCGAAGGCGTATGGGTACATTTCCTGCTTTTGTTTGGTGAATTTCAAAAGGAGGGGGCTCTGCTTCTAGGTCATGTTTTTCTTTTACACTTTCACTCTTCAGTTAGTCGTATACTACTCCCAATCCGAGCGAAGGTGGACTGAAACGTTCTCGACTTGACCAAGAAAATAAACTCGGAAGTCTACAAATCACTTTTCTTGTTCAACGTGATTTTCTTTGAATTCAATACACGTCTTCCGTTGGTTCTCTAAAGCCATTAATTTAAAAGAATGGTTCGTGAAAGCCTTTAAAAAATACGTTTACTGTAGCTTCGATGTCTTAGGTTGGGTTGAAATGGCTGCCAGCTATCGCCAACACAGTTAGACCGAAGATTCACTGGTTCATTGTGATACCACATGGATCATGCAAAAGTTGCCTCGTTAAACCAATTTGAACTTCTGATGAAGCGCACGAGGCTTCTGATAGAAATCTCCTAAGTGAAGCTTTTTTCTTTGGCATAAAGCTGGACAGGTACAAAGAAGGTGATGAATGGTTTATTCAGCTTCTATAAAAGTCGCTCGAATATGCGGCAAGCCTTGTTGCATGCCTGCCTATTAGACAGTGCACACTGATGACTTCTGCTATATAGGGCCAATATGCAGTCTGATGAAAGAAATTAATTTCTAAGCGTCCTAGATGCAGCATCGGCCAAATCTATTTTGTCGCTAGACATTGTGATAAGCTTACTTAGCTTACTCGAAGGAGGTCATTACGCTCAAGATTGCCTGAAACATCCCTGTCCCATGGTACCCAGCAGAGGTGAATATAGAACCGGTCCTCCATCTCTATGAGAGACGATCGGCAGTCTAGAGTTGTAACTTAATTTAGGGAGACCGATTCCAAGCATTTGATTGCAGCTTGGCTCTCCATAAGGATGCGGATATCACGTTTTTCTTTAGCCAAAATAAGACTCAATTAATCGCCATTATTTTCGCTTGCAACACTCTACAATGATTTGGAAGATGGAAAGGAAGTAGCTTAGGTGACGTATCTGGAGAGTCGGGCAGAGGCATAGAAGGTGTTCCACTGATTCTATCTCTTCATCGTCTCTGCAGCTTCTACAGAAATCGTTAGTGAAGATACCTAGTCTTTTGGCACTATTTAGGGAGAACCGAGCAGTGGCACATGAGGTATTCTACTGGTGCTATATCTACTTGTCCCTGTATCTTCTACAGAAATTGTTAAGATACCTCGTCTTCTGGCACCACTTAGTCATACAGTTCTATGAAAATTTCTACAACTTGGCATAGTTCGCTTATTTTTTTAAATAACTTGGCGAAAAGGCAGATCGCTGACAACTACTACTACAAAGTTTTCCACCCCCTGATAGTCCTTGTAAAACCCTCTAGCTATCAGGAATTCGTGCACAACAAAGACCATTCTCTGTCAATCTACGATATATCATTTTTCTTTGTGACAAAGACGGATCTTAATGGAATAAAATTCCAAACCGTAAACCACCCAACAAACAGAACAACTACTGAATTTACACACCATTAAATGATAATTAACTTAATAAGTGGTGCAACACATACCGTGCAGACTAAAGTGCTACCTACCTTACGCGCCCCGTGATGGTGATGGTGATGATAGTGTTTGCACTTGTCGTTTAATTTGCTAATGGTACACCATTTCTATTGGCATTCGTAATAGTGTTAGCAAATTTAATTTTTCCATTTTTTTTTTGTTATTAAAATAAAGGGACAACAATCCCCTTTGAAATCACTCACGCAGTGCTATACCTTAGGTAGCGCCAACATCAACCACAAGCCCCCCAATGTGTAAACGTCTGCAATATTCTAAAAGGGAAAGCGCACAGCAAACCCCTAAAGTTGTTTGGTGAAAATGCAATTACAAAATTTAATTGTCTAAGTAATGAGTTGCAATTTAATTGCTTTGTGCTGCTGGGCTACGGTATACGGTATACGGTGTACGGTGTACGACGTGGTGATGGGAGTGCAATTTGGTAGTGATGAGATTGATGGATGAATGGAAGCTCCTTTCTGAAGTGTTTTGTTTTTCGTTTTAGTTTGCGAGCTCATTTCGATGGATTTTGTTGGGAAAGCGAGGGAATTTTACTAAGAAACACATGAATCGAATCAACCTACTAAGCATTAAGAAATAATCTTGAATAAATAGGATTCGTAAAATATCGTATTCGCCAGCAAATTAGGTCAATACGTCTTCGTCCTTATATCGAAAATAAAAGTTGAAGTGTTTTTTGTTAGCTAGGTAATCCCACAGATGAACTTGGCTTTGAAATGCGTATTTACGCCTCTACACAATTAAGATTAAAAAAAAGGGATGTTTGTCGTAATTCTATTTTTTTACTGCTTGTGGAAATGTGCCCATTAAAATACGCCCAAGTTTTCCACAACAAAACCCAAAAAGTCGGGATTAAAAACCCAAGTGACTCTCATCCACGTCGTCTTACTTTAATGAAAATTCGGATATAAAATCGTCTGGACTTTCCGTTTCCAATGTTACGATTTGATTATCTGTAGCTATTTTCATAGGAACTTGAGGTAGGTCTGCACTGGTCATTTTCGTTGTTTTCGAAAAAGTTAACCTAATGGAGACCACCGAGTCGTAGCAGGTAGTGTGCTTGCTTGTTACCTGGTCGGGGTAAGTTCAACCCCCGTTGTGAAAACTGTAATCACAGCCACCAGCACATCACTTACTTAACTAAAAAGAAATTGCTGCCTTATAGGACAATGGGCCATATTGAGTCTGAGCCCTTCTGGGTGTTCAAAGAGAGTTTTCGGAGTCCCCAAGTCATAGTGCGGAGTTCCCAAAGCTTAAGTTTCTCAATGCTCAAATGGAAGCCCTGCGGAAGGGTAGCGAGGTGAGGTTTAAATACAAATACTTGTCCCGACAGACCGTATGTGGTTCAGTGCCTAGCTTCTCGATCCATGCTGTGCGTGTTATATTTTTTCACACAAAATGAAAGGGACCTACAGTTCAGAGCCATTTCCGAAACTGTTTTTTTTTTTGGAAGTTTTCTCATGACAGTTCTTACTCTCAGACATTCGTGAGAAGTGGGGGACTCGAACCTTGAACCTCTCGGTAATCCAACGCATTAACCACTGAGCCACGGTGTTGTGAGGTTTAAAAGGTTGCACCAATCAACGTAGATATTTGCATTAATTTTTTCGTTTCTGATTCTGTCGAATAAATTTTGTATGAGACTTCGTTTCGCCTCCGCAGCTAGCAGGCTTAAGTCTGAATCCCAAGTAAAAACTCAAAATTTAAAGCGTAGCATAGAAAAAACTGAGAAATTTGATCTACTTTCAAGGTTGCTAAATCTAAATCAGGATTTAAAATACCGTAACGTCTAAAGAAATGAAAATATGCGCCATTTTGAACTTAACAGTTCTGACTTGGTAAGCCTCAGTCATAAGCCTTTGTTTTTGTGACGTTAAAACGTTGGGTGAACCGTCCAATTCCATTCGATATTTTGTTCAACTTCTACAAACTTCAAAAGTTGACAGCTAGCAACTTTGAATTGCGCTTCTTTGTAAGAATTTTCGAACTAAATACCGAATTCGAATGTCAATTCTCAAAAAGCTGAACGAATTTGCTCAATGCAAGCACTACGTCTGTCGTAAGTTCTAAAAATAGAGAGATGGCAGGGAATAGTCCCAAATTCTTCAGAGCTTATAAATCCAGTACTTCTTCGCCTTAGTTCTACACCTACCTACATCCCTAAAATGCTGCATTCGTCATATGTAGTACCTCCATAAGGTTGCGTTACATTTCGATTCAAAACTCCCGGATATCCATCCTACCCACTCGAAATTCGAAATTGATCTCTAGAACTTGTAAGTCAATTTGAAAATCGTGACAGTAATTGTGACACACCCATTGAATAAGTGGCCTAAGTAAAAGGTAAGACCTACATTAACCCAAAGTATTAAATTACCTCACAACAATGCCAACTGAGTCATTCGTCAAATTGACTCTCCCACCAGAAGTACACTAAACTTAAACGTCTCATAAACTATTTCACCATACAATAGGCTGCCTAATTTTTTTTTTTTTTATTATTTGTTGCGTAAGCCACATAAATTACAGTTAACCATTTTTTTCCGCCTGTGTGTTGCCATGTATAATACACGCAATAGAAATCACGTTTACGCACTTCATAAACAGTCAACAAAATCAAGTCTACAACAATACTCGTTACTCTTTTATTTTTTTTCGTGCAGCTGAGTTTGAAAATTTTTTCGAATGTTAATTCGAAACGCCATCGAGAAGCGAAAAAAAAAAAATAATAATAAATAAATTAAAGAGCCCACCTCAACCTCTAAAAATACCCGTCTACCTACCTATATACGAGAGCGTATGAGACGGAAAGTGAAAGTGGGCCTAGGCCTAGTTTTCAGTTCCACCTGTGCCTGGGCTTCATCACTCACTGAGCAGATAAATAAATTTCGTTGTAGAATCAGAGATGATACGGTCTCCAAATGGGGGGCCAGCAGCTCCGGCAGAATTGGTTCGAAGTCGGCTTAAAGTGGGCAAAAAACAAGTGAAAGCCAGGAATCAGAAATCAGTTAGAAATTCAATTTTTCTGAGAACTGCAGTCCTGTCGCTCCTCGTTGTTGCGTTGCTTGTTTGCAGGGAAGACCATTATTCTGTGATTACTGTGTGTTTAAGTACCATTCCCATAATCATGGGTAATTAAATGTCAGCTCCAACAAAAGTACACGAAAGGATGGAGGGGGGGGATGTGTAAAACAATACGAAATGCAACCTCCCGGTGAATATCATGGATACCATCATTATCGTCGTCATCAACATTGCAGAAGCAGCATCATCAGCGTATTAGATGCGGTCTGATTGTTCGCTAATTCGCTTCTGCGCTGCCTTTTAAGAGATCTGCTCTGCGAGATAAATTTTAATAGTTTGAGATACATTCGCATCTATGCATACAATTTTGCTGTTTTTTGCTGTTTTTTTAATGGATTTTAACGCGAATGGGGCGTGCAGCTGGTTACAGTATGTAGAAAAGAGTGCTTGTAGCAATTAACAATGATTTTATTGCTATAATTAATTTTGAAAAAAATAAATTTACCATTTGTGGAGTAATTTGTGCTTGAAATATAGGATTTTAAATTTAATGCCAACTGGGGGTTATCGTTTGAGTAGGCAAAAGTGTATTTTCATAATCATTGGTGCTTTGACTTTGGTGTTTTTTAGAGATACCAGTGGATTGGTTTTTTTTTTTCTAATTATGTATTGCGATGTGGCTTAAATACATTGTGGTAGTCTTGTATTGAAAATGGAAATTTATTTCGCGTGGGTAAACTAGAAAGGCTGCATCTGGAGATAGATATCTGCAGATACATAGGTGGTTATGCAAATTAGAGTGAATGGCAGCAGCATTTGGCGGTAGAATTTTTGAACTAGAATGTGACGCCGGTGAGGAAGTGAAACTAAATTAAGAATATGTTCTAGTGGTCGACTTAAAAATATAAACTGCGTTCTACGTTTACGTTTCGCTATAGATGTTGATTTTTTTGCTGCTGATTCGAATCTTGTCGTCTGTTTAGTTGCCAAATGGGGCGCAGTTTTTTCCTTTTAGAGAAAGTGCCAGTAAGATGGCCACCAGTGGGGTGTTAGTTAGGAAGTAAAGCCTAGTTGCTTTGATTCCCTTCTTTGCTTATCCTTTTTTCAAGTTCGACGTCGTGTTGCATAATTCAATTGAAAAGAGTAGACCTGCCTGGTAAAGAACCTACCCATTCCCCTATTTTTTTAAAAAGCTGGTGGGTTTTATTAAACAACAATTTGGAAGGTCTGCTCCAAGGCATGTTGTTGCATGTTTGATAGGATCAAAAGTTGGTCTTATCTTTCACTCAGAAAATGAGAAATATGAAGATTTCCCTCCAGCCGTTTGGTATTCTTAAGTACTTAGAGAACCAGGCGATAAACACTGCTTCAAGGTAAACAACTTGGTTCTGAATGAACTTTGTTTGTTTAGATACAGGCAGACTATTTTGATGTCCGTGGGTTAACGTCAGCGGCGTCGTTGGGTCTTAAGTGGTAAAGGGTGTCTCAACAAGATTGGAAAATCTAAATTTGGTCCCATTTTTGGTCCGGCATTATTGAAAGTGGATCGATATTCGACATTCAATACGTTTAACAATCAAAAATGGTGGAACTTTGACTGCCACGGTTCGTAACTTGTGACTGGGGCGATTACAGATGTCAGACTATCGACACGTTTTCTTCCAGGTTGTTCAGTAGAAAACATCACGTGTGTTCGTCGAGAGTCCGAAAACATCCATTCGGAATCGTGGTCAAGAACTGAGTATTCCAAGAAGCACTCTGCAGAGTATTCTCACGAAGAATTCGCATCTTCATGCCTGAACAACTGACTCAACAACTCATGCCTACAGACCATACACAGCCAAGAGAGAGGGTCAATTGGTTCTTCTTCTTTTCCTTTTGTTCGGTGAGGTTATTGATCAGAATTATAGGGTTCATAAATCATAATTCTCCCACTTTACCGCATCCCTATTGGTTCGCCTGTGGGTTTCGTCAATTGGTTCCTTGAACAAAAACAAGTGAACTGTGAGCTCTCAAACCACATCAGCTTCTGATGAGCCCTATTATCATGTTGGTAGCCACATAAACAAAGCAAAATTGCCGCATTTGGACTGACAAAAACCCACATGCGTTTCATGAGAAGGAAGTGCATCTCAAATGTGTGAGTCTTTGGTGTGGATTTTGGGCTAAATGCATCTTTGGACCATTTTTCTTCGAAGCTGTACGAACACTCAATGGCGAATGCCATCGGGGAATGGTAGCCCAGTTTTTGTGTCTCAAATGGATGGTATGGATCACGACGACATGTGGTTCCAACAGGACAGAATGATGCCAATTGCTACGTACCACTAGAAACAATGGATTGTTGCAAGAAACACTCCCTGTTCGTGTAATCTCCCGATTGGCCGGGTAAATCGTGCGATTTAACAACGCCTTTGGACTTCTTTCTTTGGGGTTTTTTTGAAGTCAAAGTTTATGTCAACAAGCCAACGACTACCCAAGCCTTTATGGAGCTGCTTCACTTAAATTCAGTCACTGTTGTGCCAAACCGTGATTGAATATGTGCCAACACAACTGAGGAGGGCGTTTATTGCTGTTGTTCCATAGACAATTGCCACATGTCCAGTTCATGATTGAATCAAAATTTCGGTATTCCTTCAAAAGAACTGTGTTTTGCTTAAATTTCAATTCTGTGGAGACTACTTGTGTAGCGAATCTTTCGTCAAAAGTAATTCGTTACGATTTTGGCCCTCAATTTAAGTGAAACTACTGAGCTTATTTTCAGACAAGAACTGTGATTCTCACGAGGTCTGTAAACAAATGTCAGAAGGCGAAACCTAACCTTGTTTTTGAGTGATAGCATTTGCTCTCTGAATATTCTTTTTACTTACAAATCCGATGCAGTTTATGTCGAATTGTATTCACTTTTAGAAGAAATATGTTCCTTAACTCCTCTCAGACTCATGAATTTCACAGAAGATTTATTCGCCGAATTATAGAAAAAAAGGAGGTTGAAAGCCACTTTATTTTCGAATGTTTCTGGATCGTAACAACTCGTTTTTGAATTCGCTGAGTAGTAGATAAAGTGGGCTAGAAAGACGATGGACCGATCTCTTCATTTTTGAATGATTGTGGGTACTAAAAATCGCTGTCTAAGTATTGTTTGGCTTCACAAGTAAATCCAGATACATCTGAAGACATGCCTCTGTACTACTTATTAATGCCCCGCCTTAGAGTACGGATACTATTCCAAAATTGGAAAGCAGATGTACCAGTCGACTTAGTTTTTGAGTGATCGTGGATTATAACGATTCCCTGTCTGAATATTTTCATTATTTCCAAATTCAATTAATTCCTCTTCTGAGAAAGAATTACTGTCGCCAACTGAACTCTTTCGAACCCCTGTGCCTTAAATGTAACAATCGATCGTAAAACCCCCCTCCCTCCTTTACAAAACTTCTTGACAAAAATAATACGCAATCAATAAACAAGGAATGCTATGCAATTACTCATCCGATATTAAAATACAAACTTCCACATCAATTCGACAATTTTTCAAATCCCCCCCCCCCCTCCTTCACGTGCTCCCCCACTACCAGCACACTATCACTCTATCTCCGCACATCGCATCTCTCATCCAGCAAATATTATAAAACTTCGTAAAAATGCTGGATAAGAGGAAAAAATAAAATAAAAATAAAAAAAAAAACCTCAAATGAAATCCATGAACAATGTGTACATTTCACATACCCACGTACATAGTACATACGACTACGAGTATGTGTAGAAAAAAAGCGAAGAAAAGTAATGAAAAAAATGAGAAAAAACTGAAACTCCATTAATCTCACCGCATTTCGCTTCATCCGGGATAGGGTGAAATATGGTGTATCCCACAGTGAAAGAGATATGGTGGCGAAACAGCCAAAGAGAAGAAGATTTTTATTTTTTTTTTTAAACCAAAAGTAAAGAAGAAAAATGCACACGACCTACCCCAAGGCGAAATGTATTATTATTCTCTCGCTGGTTTCTGTTGCTGTTGCTGCTGCTGCTGCTGTACCGCACCCCATTTTTCCAAAAAAAAAAAAAAAAAAAAAAAACGCATAGTGCAACAGAAGAAAATAATGAAAAAAAGAAGGAGAAGAAGAAGATAAATGCAATTGAAAATGAGAAAGAGTGACAGAGAGGAGGGACCCACCACCACCAACCAGCCAACAAGAGGACAGAAGCAGATTCATATAAAATGCAATAAATTTTTACGACTTCATTTGGGAATTTCTTATCTTTTTTTTTGTTTTTTTATTTTTGATTTTTTTTTTGCACTTGTTTTGGATGGATTTTTGGGGAATTTTTCATTTCATCAATGGGTGTGTGTGGGGGATTTTTGTCCTCTCTTTTCTTTGGAAGTCGAACAATTTTGTCTGGACTGGATGGAAGGAAAAGGGCGAATAGTTCCATGAAATGCAATGAAATCGGGATAAAGTTCGGTTCGGATGTTTGGCGGGATGGGAAGTAATCTTAAAAGTGTCCTAGACAGTCGCCTTGTCGCATCGGACATGCAATAGATACGTATACTCCCCAACATACGGATGGCCAGCTAGAAAGGATGTACGGGTAATTTGCCATGACCAACTGCATTTTTCTCTTGCGAAGGATGAGTCGAAAAAGTTTCTTTACATAATGCATAAACCATGTTATACAAGGGGATACAAGCAAGGAGTATACGTGTATTTTTTGGTAATTTAAATTTTTATGGGAAAATACTCGTACACTCCCCTCTGTTTCGTCCATTTTATTTTTCACTTTAGCTAAAGAAAAGCATTTTATTTAAAATTGCGTGAGTGCGCCCCAGTGAGTAGAATAAAATAAAAAAGATAAAAAAATAAATTATAATACCAAAAGCAATATAGCCTGTGGCAGACGAATGAAACTGCTCCGCAATGTGTCATTTGTTGCCATTCGTCTTTCAGTGTTGCTTTTATTATTTATGTAAGAAATGTGTATGTAAAGCGCACAGCACTTGGGCCGTTGTGTAGTGTTGTTGGGAACATCTGTTTTAACGCCATCGTGCACAGATAGCAAATTCTACAGATAAATTGTGTATTTATTTTGTTTTTATTTATTTTTTATTTCTTTGTTTATCATTTTTGCTCATTTTCATTTTGTGTGTATTTGGTTTTTGGTGTTATTTTATTGGATTTTCTTGTTTCTCGTTTTAGCAAAACCTTGCGCTAGATTTTGCAGTGATTTTCATTTTTAGGGCAAGCTTAAGTAAAGTATTTCATGTTCATCGCGCATTAAAAGAAATGTGTACGCGGGGAAAAACACTTTTGCAGGGTTTAAGTGAATCAGATAGAGCTTGTTACACCCTGTAATCGGGTCAATCTCTCATTTAGGTTAACCCTTTTAGCCTACGGCGGCACTTGAACTCGTGACGTCTTCATTTTAGGACCCTTGTAGTCGGTTCGCAAGCCAACTCAAGTGAGACAATAGCCATAAATGTCATCAATCATGACTTGTCTTATTGGGACATTTAAATTCCAGATGTATAGCTGGCAGCTAAAATGGGTTAAATCGTCTCAGTGATAAATGTGAACAAGCAAGACTCAAACCTGTGAATTAATGACAGTAGTGAACTGGTGCCATCAGCCAATTAAGGTGGTTTTTCTGTTTGTGGAATGAAGCGTGTGCAGCCCTCAAGACAGCCTTTATTACTCTCTCAACTATGACAAGTCATTTCACGACACTCAAGTTGTAATAGTTGTACGACTTTTGATATTTGTGAGGGTCATCTTTGAGAAAAATCGTGATTTTATACACCCATCGTGCTTCGAGAATGACCATTCCTCATCCATATTTTGCCTCATTCTTGATGTAAGGAAAGAAATTGCTTCTTTTCACATTGGCTACGATTCGAGTTTTCTTGTGTCTCGCAAGGGACTACAAAGCATCATAGCAGCATTTAACTGATATAGAGTCCATTTGATTGGACGAAAACGCTTTGAGTTCTGCCTGGCCATCTGAAAAAAATATATATTCTAGCGCCCTTAATACCCTTCCTAACTAAGGTGTAACCTAACGCAGATTTCGATGGCATTCAGTTCAGCCTGAAATACCGTGGGACACATTCCCATAGGTATCGCGACTTTGGTGTTGGGTCCAAAGACACCAGCTTCAACTGCAGATTCCATTTTCGATCCATCTGTGAACCAAACCAGACCTCTAGGTCCTAATGGCGGAACACGATTAGACCAATTTGCACGGTATAATATTTCTACCTCAAATAACAATGGAGGAGTTAATGGAGTTAGTTTTTGGTTTTTTGAACCCAGCTCTTGCTTAAAAATTCCAAAAATACTCTTATTTAAGTTTCATCAAACGAACCTTTGCCTAATTCTATAGGTCTAACCGACCTAAATCATTGCAGCCCTCAGTCTATGCAAACGTTTTTAAACATAGAAACAATTTTCAAAACATTAACTGAGTAGCACAGCATTTTTATTTATTTTTTTTAAGAAATTCTTGCATTAATTGTTAAAAAATAACTAAATTCAACGTCTTGCGCCACAGCGAGTCGAACCTGCGACCTTCGATTAGTCTCAGGTTTAACATAGATTTTTTTAATTTCCCTTTGAATCAGCCCAAACTAACTTGAAGTACAACCTTTGTCTCACCTCAATTTTCAAACAAGCTTTCAACAAGTTTAACCAGCTTCTGGGCATTATTTTTTGGTATTCGGTATCTTGTGGCGTTTTCTAGAAACTTTTCCCATTTAAACAGCCACGAATAGGTGGGCTTAAAAGATTTATTTTAATCCATAAACTGGACGTGTATCTGCCAACGGCCAGGTCTATCTTTTAAGGGCAAAATTTCATAGTATTTCCTATGGTGCAGCCTCTATCTCATGTTTTTATTTATCTTGAATTAAATTAAACTTAAAAGCGCCTCGAAAATTGACCGCTGCATGTTTGTATGTATTTTTGACATTTTTCCTTAAATTCGAATGCAACTACGAGTGCTCAGGTGACAGTGTATTCCATTCGAAATTACGTAACGATTATTATTAGCGATAATCTAGTAAAATTGATTCTTAAAAAGCACTTAAAAGAAAGCACATCGCATGCAAATCGCTCGGAATGACGAGGAGCTTCAATTAAAAAAAAACTTTATTCACCTCGTATATATGGATGTAAAACAAAAATCCTATGAATAATTCAGTAAAATCTCTCGAAACAGTTTTGATTGCATTTCCAGTCTATTGGTTAACAAATGGTGCTGCATATTGATATAAATTTGTAAACCGGTTCGTTGATACTCGAAATCCACTCCCGGGAGTATCTTTTGCGATTAAAGGCATTACGTTTATTTACTTGTGTAAATGTAGATATCTTCAACGAGTATACTTCGGGTTATTGTCAATGAAACAATTTTGGTAGCGATTTACGTTGTGAATTAAAGTCGTGAATAGCTTCCTTGGAACAGCATAAAACGAGAGGTAATTTGTCAAACTGGCACTGACATACCACGTCGGAAAGAAACGATCCATTCGATACTCTGATCTGGTAAACAATAAAAATTCGATCCACAGAAATTAAATATTTAAGCGGCATAGGTGCTGATTGTGGCGCCCAGCATTTAACCACGTCCTGCGTCTCATAAGTTTCCGAGAACATTTTTTTTTTGAATCCACAAAAGTCGAAAATGTTATGGGCGCCTCTGACCTTCCGCAGCAGTCGATCCTTTCGAGGTAATTTTCGATGATTTTCGTAAATGTTGGGTTTTTAGTTGCTCCAAGGTTTGGGGCGTTGACACGACTTTAAGCGTAACTTCACAGAGAGATATCCAATGGCGTTAAGTTCCATGATATTGACGGCCAGTTGACGTTACTAGAACGTATATATTCCTCCTCATCAGAGAAGAAGATTCTCTTTGAAAAATCAGTATCAACTTGCTGCTAGTCTAGCAACCCATCTGTCAACCTATCCTATGGTCTCTGAGCTTCAGTTGTTGTCTTAACAGACTTTTATACAACTGTAGCTACAAGTCCTAGATCAAAATGCACTCTCCACGTAGTTTTTTTTATCTCTTTTAATTTTATTTAGGCAAACGAATCCAATTAGGATTGGCTCTATGTCAGCAAATGAGATAAGCAACGACAAAAATAAGTAAAAGGTCAGTGAGAGAGTATTCCTCAATGCGCTACTCCTAATTTTTGGACATTTTGCAGAATTCGTTGCAGATGTGTAGCCTTTATGCACGTCCCTCTAAGGTCCTGAAATGAATTTCAGAAGCTATCACATTATTAATTTAGACACATTTTTAATTTTAATACTTTTTTAGTACATGCCCCTGCTACTATTTCCTTTGTTCCTAAAATTTACATTCTTTTTGTCTCCGCGACAAATTGGTGATCCTTTCACGATGATCAAAAATCATTATTTCCTACGAAATCCATTTAGCTTAAAACAAATTTTAGTGCGTATCAGTATCCTTCCGGTCTTTTTTGTCCATGAATCGGGTCTTTTTACTGTTGAATCATAGGAAAATCTCAAAGCTAAGAAATTAAGTCTTTTTCTTGGAACAGCAGTACCCTAACTTTTTATTGCTTTTTATTTCTGTGTGTTAAACCCCTGTATGTACCTGCAAAAGAACGAGGAAGATCAAAATTCTAAAAAAAAATATAGAAATGTGTGAAAATGCCAAAAGGTGCTAAAAAGGAGCATTCATACCGAGATGCTATAAAAATCATGCTGACGCCATATGAAAAAATTTTAGTATTTGCTTTTGAGAACCAAGAAACGGCCTACAAAACATTTACATTGTGGTAGGGCAGTGGAGTCGTTAATAAATTCCATGACTCACACCGAGGAGCCATTGTATCTCTTATGCGATACCCACTATCCCATAGCATTGGTTGCTTTTTTTTTTTTTATAGAATGATGGAGTCTTACTTTATCATATTTTCTTCTATTTTATTGTTGTTGACCGAAATGCTATCTGTTGTGCGTATGGCTAAAATGGTGGCGACCGTCAAAATATTTGCAAAAGATACATATATTAAAAGAGAGAGAGAGAGAGATCAACAAGTATCTTATTATTCTTGTCAAAGTATCTCCGATGCGATACATTGTGTATTTATTTCACGTGTACATCGGAGAGGTATAATTAGTTCGTATTAAGAGCGAAGGGAATAAGTGAAAAAGAGGCATAAAAATATGGAACAGATACCACCAGCTAGTCGACGAAAAATTACGCATATTTTCGCTCTAATTAACACCCAAGGTAGTCCTCGTGAGCTGGGGCCTGGGCTGGCACTGGTGGTGGATGCTTACCGACTTTGAGTACGGATAGTTTTAGTTTTCACCGATATTTATTGTATAAATTTGGGTGAATATGTTGACTGTTTTAATTTCGTTAAAACAACATGTTTTGACAACTGCCGCTTTGGTTGGCTTACCGGACGGAGTCGCCTACCACCTCCTCTAAAACAAATCGACACCAATGATGATACAATTTGAACACATGTTGTACAAGGAACATTTACATAATGAACCAGAATACGAAGGAAATTCATTATTATATGGTTTGTGAATTAATGAGAAGAGAGCGGAGGCAGAGGATGGTGTGGTGTGTCCTTGCAAATGTCTCTGACATATGTCTGTGAGGGAATGTGAGTGGGTACAACTGGCGTTGGGTTATTTTGTATGGATTCTGAGAATTTTTTTTTTTACATCGGTAGTGAGTGAAGGAATTAATTTCATATTTGAGAATATTTGTCATAGCAAGTGAAACACTAAGAAAGTGTAGCATAGATGGGTACATTTGATATTTTATAGTCTGTTCTTATTTCAGCAGCATAGATCAGCTTTTATCTCTTAGAGAAGACGTCTTGAGAAAACCATCTCACTTTTTATAGAATAAGATCCTAAAATGAAAGAAGATCTACGATTTCATCTATCGATTGAGGTACTTTTACTTAAACGTGTTAGCTTGTGTCACTTGCAACAGCTTGGCCGTTTATTGGTTTACAATTATTTACAATTGTTTCAGGCAACCGTCAAGGCCTTTGACTCCGCAGTATTTAGATCATGACTTGTCAATACCTGCAGAAGACATCTAAATGAGGTATCGAGAGCCAATACGGTGACCCTATACGAGAATCTGCTCGTCACCTGGTATGTGAATGTCCTACCCTTGCCAGCAGAAGAATAAGGACTCTTAGTAGTCACTTTTTCATGGAATTAGAAGACTTAAACGAAATTGAACAGAACACCCTTCTGAGATTCCTCTTCTGGGTGTTTTTAGTTCGGCGGCTCCCTTCTCTATTTTTTAGGTTCCAAGGGTCCCAAAGGGATACACTGTACTGGACCCGTCTATTGGTCTAAGTGAGCAGTGACAAGTGACGATTGCTCCCAACCGTTTGTAAGACATCAGCGGGATTCTTTCTGTCTGCCAGCAAAGACAGTAGACAACTTTTTGGCGTTCTCACGGGACAATTTCCTTTTGCTGAGCGTCTTAGTGTGCTGGGCTTAAGACACACCACTGTCTGCGATGCTTGTGAGAAGGGCGACGATACTTCGGATCATTTTCGTTGTTATTTTTCTTCCTTTGCTCGGATCAGGTGGCTATCTCAGGTGCTGATGTGGAGAGTTTTAAAACTGTTAACTCTGCATAACTGAAGTACCTTCTCGGCGTTCTCCGAAAGTCGAAGAAACTCCGGGTCTTGCTTCCTTGTAGTGCAATGAACCAGTTGCGTCTAAGTGCTCCAGTGGAGAGTTTCCTAACCCTCCACTTATTTATTTTATTTTTCTTACATTTTAAACTAAAGCCAATTTTACAAGTGAAAACTATACTCAATCCTTTCCTCTAAATCTTGAAGTGAAATTCCACTCGTCATGTACTTCGAGTGCTCACTTTCATAACTTTGTATTTTAATTAGTAAATTGAACTTAAAATAATCATCAAGCCGACCGCAGACAAAATAACAACATGACAACAAAGCCAAAGACTATACGTGGCCTATACTCGTACAAAAGAAAAAAATGAAATAAAATTAAAAGAGTCAAACCCATAAATGAGAAATGAAATAATTCTGTAGTTAAAATTAAGCTCCATAGAGAGTGCAGGCAGGCTATAAAATTGCATGTCAAAATGCAATTAAATGTATTTTTAGCGAAAGAACGAGTGCAATACCACACAGACACGACGGTGCATTACTCTGGTGCACGCTCCCGCCTCCAAAATTTTTTTTTCTGATGATGTCTCTCTTTCGTCAAAGGAATAAAACTGAAATAATAATAATTACGGGTATAATGCGAATGACTATGATGACGATAATGTGGCGAAAAGAAGTGACAATAATTTTATGTGGAAAATAGTTCTGGCACTGGCTGTCGCTGGCATGTTTATTGTCTTTTTATGCAGTTGTTGACATATCAATCAATATTCGTTGCATATGATGCTTGTTAAGTCACTGGAAATATAGGGTACGCATGTCTATATCAGGAAATTTTTCATGATTGCAGCAGTAGCTAGTCAATTAAGTTGTGGTTAAAGCACTCTTTTGGGTCATCCTGAACCTATTTTCGAAAACACTCCCCTGGACACTGTTGAAATGGAGCTGCATCCGTTGGTTTTTGCTGAAAGTGGATCAGAGATCTTGCTCCAATCTGATACCTCGTTGCTTTCCCTTATCGCATCAACAAAGTCCGACGCAAAAGAAGTGACAATTCCTTAGAATCCTTACGGTGCAAATCTAGTTTTCCAACTCTGCGGTTGGTGTCGGCGAGTCTCCGCAGTCGGTTATGATTTCTAATGCGATCTTGGTATCCACTTTGTAACTAGAGACTGTTTCATAGTGGACCTTGGAGCAACACCTTTGAATTTAAAGAGTTTCTCGCTTGATAGTTATCCGGCTTATCCGGCTCGAAGGACCAAGAAATTAGTCAGAAAATGTGTTACAAGAACGACATGCATAGCGACTGATTGATGAAGGTTTTGCTTCCAAATGTTCGTCTTTTAAACCAACTTTTCAATGTGTGTCAAGCCTCTTATTCCTAAAACTCATATCTGCTTAATGGTGGTCTATTAAACAATTGCTGAAGTTCTCCTTAATCCACAGATTAAAACAGAATGACACCTTATTCAAAATCATCTTCTCGTTCCTCTCCGGGAATTTCTAAATTTCTTTTAAAACAACTTAACTTTTAATTGCTTAGCGATTAAAAACTCAAGCGTATACACTCGCTTTGAAGTGGTAACACGAACAAACGCCCTGGAAATTTGTCTCAATTTACCAATCCTCCCTAGATGCCAATCCCACCATTCCTCCATTTCATGTATCTTCTTCTTAATTAATTCCACGTAAAGTTTTCAAGAGATACGTACGTAAAACTGAGGGGCGTACAGGTAGAATCGAAGGCAAAGATATAGAAGCAATTACCTTAGTATCTAACGGATAATAAATTTGAATTTTGTTGCTCTCTAACAAACTAGTGGGAACAAAATGTTTCCAAAAAAATTCTGCTTTTTCTAGAGAGAGCGCAACAAATTGGAAACTCAAGAGTGCTTGAAACAACAGCAAGAAGTACGAAAATGGTAATTTCGAGGAATGGGCGGCGAAAACGTGTAACGTTATGACGGGTTGTTGTGACGAGAAGGAGTAGTGGAATTTATATTGAATAGGATACCACCCAAGATACGTCAAAACACATTTATTGTCATTGGTTACAAGCGACTCTACAAGATTGGGGATGGAGAATGGAAGAAGAAAAATTGTTCTATGGATTGGAGAAAGAAGGACTCTTTTGCTCTTTATCTACACGTGAATTTTGTTTTGCACTTAAGGTGCTATAAGTTCCAAATTAGTCTTCACATGTCTTTGACACCCTCAACGATTCTGCGTTGTAGGGAATCCATGATCCAAGTCGTTACTTTAGACTTCAGATACTTGAGTTCTTAAGGTGCCTGTTTGGGGTTAAACAATTTTTCCAACTGGTCCTTCCTTCACACAATTTATAGCTTCACTGTCATGGATTTTAAATATTTCCACCTTAACTGAATCGAACAACAAATTAATTCGCCGCGACTTTCATTATCATCATCAGCAACACTAACACCACGGTGTGTATACTTGTATCTTTTTCCCCACCATTATCATCAACACCATATAATTATAACTTTAAAAACCAAACTCGATGACTAGTTTTTGAGGTAGCAATTAGCTAATTAAATAAGGCGATGTGTGTTGTGTGTATGCAACGGCAGAGCGAACAAAAAGTATCTGAAAGACGGCGAAGTAGAAAATCCTCCTATTTGTCATCTCTGTGGAAGGGAAGGCGCTGCCACTCTACTGCAGTTTGTATCCATAAAATAAAATGATGACGTGTGCGCGGCTGGTTTGATTTAGTTTCTCCACATCCGAGAGATGCAATGAAAATGTTTTTTTTTTTTTTTTCTAACTTTCGATGAGGTAGGAGTATCTGCGCGATGCCTTAGTGTGTGCTCTTGTCATTCAGCGCATTTGGAAAATATTTTTAATTAGATTCGGTTTTTTTTTTTTTCTTTGTGTAAATTAGATACTTCATCGTTCGTCTTGTGCTATCAAAGAATATCGCTAAACATGTGGAGAAAACAAATTCCTTTTTTTTTCGTGGAAATAACAGCTGCATGCGCAAAATTCGTTGCACACATGATATCCGCTTTTTATTTCAAAGATTGTAAACAATTTTTTTTTTGTTTTTTTCGATGATGAATATGTTTTTTTTGTGTTTATATTTTTTGCTGATTGTGATGAGAAATGCCCGAATGATGCACACCACACTGGGGCAATAAACTGAGCGCATCAGGCATTGACCCTACTTGCCAGTGCCAGGGAACACGACAACATTGCGACGCAATGATGACATTTATCTGCAGTTTTTCAAAACAAAAAAAAAAAAAAAAACCAGATGTTTGCATGTGGTGATGTTGTTTTTGTTTTACTTTGAGGACTGAAGTGTCAGTTTCGATGATAATCGAGATAAGTTTAGTTTAGTTGTCATATCCTCACGGTGATACTTTTTATTTCGACTCTTTTTCACTTCCATGAATGGGTTCACAATCTATTTAGTGCCACGTTAAACGATTCTAGTTCTTTTTCGTGTTGTAAGCGGCCTTTAAGCTCGGCTTAAATTCAGTGAGCTTCGAGTAACTGACACCAAGTGCTTCAGAGATTTGATCTGTTCGGCAGAGTTTGCAGCCTTAAAGCTTAACATCAAGTTTGCTGAAGAGAACCTTGATTTTGGGTCAAGAAATTAAAATTGTCCCACAATAAATCGCTGTTACCAGTAGGTTCAGGTATAGTTGGTTGGTCTCAGCGTTTGTCCTTCAGTTGGATTAGTAGAGGCCCTCAAAGAGTTATTGTTTGAAGCTAATGATGTAGTTAATTTGGACGTTCTTTTTTTTACTGATATCACCCTGGAAATTTTGCATCTCTTCACTTAACTTTCGACCATGTCGGAGTTATGGTTATAGAAATGTTATGACGCGAATGGCGAAAAACGCAGTTCCTAGACTTCAGTATTAAATTCAAGACATTCCCAGCCGACACCAATGAGAAGGAAGTACCACTCTAAATGATAACAATGCGTTGGAAATCTACACTGATGGGTCCAAGACAGGTGATGACGTGTGGGCTGGTTAGTATCTTCTCGTTCACCCAGTCTTTTACAGTACAGGATCAGTGCAGTGTATTCTAAGCAACTATTCGCAAGGCCGCTGAATGGATATCATTGAGGTTGGTGTTGGACGCTGCCATCAATATGAACACCGACGTTAGTCAGCCATAGTTGGTAAGCAATGTCGCGCATCTCTGAATGAGGTTTCGAACAGGTTTTCCGTAGATTTATGCTGGATTCCTCCTTATAGAGATATTTGAGGAAAGGCAGACAAGCTAGCGACAAAAGGCATCAAAGACGGGCTTCCAACTACAGAAGGGCGAAGATACAAAATCAACACTAGTACTCAAGCAGCCTAATGAGAGATGAGTTCGATTGATAGGTACTTACGTTCAACCATACGAGACAAACTTGGTCTTTGCTAGGTCGTATCCTACCGTTCAGTGAATAGATAGGTTAAGTGTGATCAAATACTGTTCCACTATCTATGCCGGTCTTGCGTTCTCTGCTTTCCATTTCAAACCTAAGGAGAGTGACTTGAGCACAAAGTCTTAGCATGAAGCTGGTCATTTGGTAATGACTTATAAGCCAGAATTGATCGTCTTTTTTTTGTCAACGAATATTTTCAGTTTTTTTCTTACTTTGTTTTGAGTGCCAAGCATGTCGATGTCATGTTTAAAAAGCTCACCTTTTTTTTGCACAAGGATCCCTAAAACACAGGTACCAATAAGTAGAGCACTAAATAGATTTCCTTTAAGGACGCCGCTATGCACAATTGAATTCTCTACTTCCTCGCAAAAGTTCGTTACACCAAAATGATTATTCTCAATTGATCTGTCATGGATTACTCCATCGCACTAATCCACAGAAACGCCATCTTCCTCCGCAGAGGGTGTTCATAAAATTTGAATATTTCTGCACTAGGTACCCCACTGTCATCAAGATTCAATTTCAATAAAACTGATGACAACTTAGCATCAACTGCGGTTTAGTGTTTTCCCCAATTGTATGAGAACGACAAAATCATTTTCAAATATGGAAATCAGAAAATAATTCGAGTTTCTCGAGAGGTGGTTTGAGTACTGGTTGATTTGCTTAACAACAAAAGCCACTCCCTGTGGTATTTTCGAATCCTTGAGGGGGAATGAATCTATGGAAACAATTTCTTTTTTCTGTGTGCTTTTCTATGTTGTTTTCACACAAAACGAAGCCAAACTACAAATTAAACGCTTTATAGAATATCCAACCCTCAAGAGTGTATCTGTATACACACGTAAATGGAATCCTTTTCTCCTCTTTTTTTTTTGCGCACCCAACACCCATCCCTCTGTCGCCGCTCACTATTGTAGATGGACATCTTCAGTGTCCCCGAGTTAATACCAATCAAAGCAACAATTCCTCGTACTTTTTTGTGTTGCTAGAGAATATGAAAATCTTATGAATTAGCGAAATATCATGTTTTATGGAAAATATCAAAATATCACGCACAAATGCCGTGTGATCATCCATATTTCAAGTGTAACAATGGGAGAGCAGGCGGCAGAATTGATTGATGTCATGGTGACAAGAAATTAAATGGATTTTGGTCCTGCGGTGGGTGGGTGGTGGTAGAGGCCTTCTCCGGTTGGGAGTTTCAATGATTTGGTTTGCTTTCAATTATGCGATGGATAAATATAAATTGTTTACCATGAAACGTACTTTAAATATAAATATAAATAAAAAACATTTCGTTTTTGTTTTATTAAACACTCAACCGTTTGTTATGAATTCGTAAAAATTTTATTAACAATTTTTTTTCTCTGTTTTTCTTTTCAGGTAAGTTTGACGAAAATGTTTTGTTTGATAAATACAATGGTCGTTGAAATGAGTGAGTATCTGTATTATTTAAATGAGAATTTATTGTGAAAAGGTTCCTCTGATATACAAAATATTTTCATTAACTGACTGTAGATACAAATGTTATTGGAAACCGCAAAGGATTCGGCCTAGAATTACATCAGAGTTGAGTTTGTAATTTAATTGAGAAAATACGATTGTCTGTAGATACGATTGTTCCAATAATCTCTGGGTTTTCCTTTAATCTTTTCCTTTTTGCAATTTGTTGTTGAGTTTCGGAGAAAAAGGAGTTAAATGGGTAAAAATGAGTCTTTGTTCGCTCCGGCTGCTGTAGATAGTTCTTGTTTGACTTATCTTTACAAAGAAGACGGGTTGTTATGTATAAAAACTACAAAAAAAGCTGTCAGTTAGTAGATTCTTCACTTACTATACTCGCATTCTTACTATTATCATGTCGATTCTATGTATTTCTGACGGTGTTCTTCGATATCCTTCGCGATTTCGGTGTAAATACACATTATATTCTGCAATTTAAATGAAATTAAAAAGCACTGGCCATAGTAAACAACCCTGTTGGACACCGCTTTAGCCTTCGAATTTCCTGAGGCAGTGATTGTACTACTATTGTCCTGACTGAGTGACACTTCTACTCTATTTGTCCCAGTCTCCGATCTTAGATTTGACTGCTAACCTGAGTTCCCCTATTCAGTCATATACTCGTCGTAACCGACCAAACTTCAATGAATATTGAATCCGCTTACCAATAAATACTACTTGCGGCTAAGTAGGCAATCGAAAAGTTAAGTCTACTCAGGACTGACCACATAATGATGCTTCATCAAGTAATGCATCAAGTTGACGTATTCAAGTGTTGTGCATGGGATAACGCAATGACAGCTAAGATGCACTTGGTATCTTCGAAGAATCTCGAATGCATAAGACGAAACAATGATGATTCTTTTATTGGCTTCAACCAACGACCTATCGAATTCGTAGTGGAAATTTATTTTTTTTTTTTCGTAGGAAAAGCTTTTTCCTTCTCATCAATACCGGAAGATTGTGTTGGAAGAGGTTTACTTAATCTTTTAAAGAGAAGCCGACTTGACTTGAAGATGACTGGGAACGACTTGGACTTTTCGAAATAGAGACGATAATAGTTTCAAAAGTCTGGGTTTGCCTTTCAACTTTAAGGTATTCAGCATAAGTGAATGTGACACAACATAACATAAGAGGGGCTGTCTTTAGGGCGCTTAATGCAGCTTGGCTAAGTGAGCCTAACTATGTCTTTAGCAGTATTTTTTGTTTTTTGTGATCAAAACCTCGTCCCAGCTTGCGATCGATCAAAGGATAGGGAGCGTCAAACCATTTAATTTCGTGTCCTTAGGCACTTCTCTATGGTTTTGAGATCAGAATTGTAATGAGGTTCTGCGAGTCCCTTCTTCAGAAGACAGTGTTGTATCTACACGTAGCTAGACGTGGGTTTTCAGTAGAAACACCGTCTGCAATATTAATTTCGTTGATGAAGAAATAATTAGGTATGCTTTTGAGAAAGTCGAAATTTTCAAAATTGATCCTTAGAAAGCTTGAAGTTAGAATCGAACCCCCTCCCAATCATCCGTTTAGGCTTCAGTCGGCTGTGGATACATACGGATTAACAGCCTCTAGTTGAGTCAAGTTTGTCCAGCTAGTTAGAACAACATCTTGACAACAACGCCTTGAGTGAAGTTAAAATCTCCCATAAGTAGTATTCACATTCCACAATGATACCCGCCACAGACAGACCTTTTGACCGACTTCCATAGAAACTTGCCATCAATAAGCAAATGAATCCAAATGTCAATCTCATTTCCGTTCTTTTTAAGTCAAAAAAAAAGTCTCGGTTTTTTTGTTTGCCATTAAAAAAATGCCAATCAAATATATTTTATTCCCAGAAGAAACTAATTAACTCATAAAAATTAACCAGGCACACTAGACCCAGCCACTAACCAACCATGCGAACAAATAAAACAAATTCTCTGACACTTCGAGGTCGCAATTACAATTTCGAATTTGGTTTTTCATCTTGCCTCGTATATGAAGTTTATTTGATTTGCTGCTTTGTTTCAATTCACTGAAATTCCCTACGCAAATTCACCAACGAACAATAGATACTCGTACAATTAATTCCGACATGTAAATGCATAGGGTTACATAATCGATCCACCAAATTAGTTCGCCGCGCTGTTTCTAGATACAAAATCTTCCAATGTAAAGCTGTGTATAAAAAATCGATTATCGTAGACTTGTTGACTATAACCGTGGTCTTTAATTAATGCACCCACATACGAAAAAAAATAAGCGACAAATAACTCGGAATAGAATGAGTATCTATATGTACGTACGAGTATCTCAATGGGCTTCATTTTACCTAGAGTGGCACCAGTGTAAAGACCTAGTGTTCATTTTCAGCAAAAGAATACCACACGCCTCTTGTTCGGAGCAGTTTTTTTTTTTTTTTTTGTTGCCTCCATTTCCTCGTCCAGCAAAATGATGATGATGATGATGATGGCGATGGCGATGAACATGATGATGATGACGGTAGTGTGGTGGTGGTGGGTGTGGTGTAGTTATGGAGAAACCAAACGAGAACATTTCAGAAAATTGCGTCGTAGAATTTTTGCACGATGTGTTATAGAATTGGGGATGATTTTTTTTTTTTTATATTTTTTTTAGGAGAAGAAATGAATTTTTCTGGTCGTTTTTCTTTATTTAATTTATGAATGCATTTATAATGAAATTAAAAAATAGCAAGAAAAGAGACTTTAATGTAAAATAGCAGGCATTTGGCATTCCATTGGTATCTAACGTAAACATCTGAATCACTGTGTAGCTGTGTATAGATTCTGAACAACGTCAACGAGAAATACAATTGGCCGACTGTAGTTATGACCAGTCGTGCAAATCAATGATGAAACCAAGTTTTAATAGCTGAATGTGATCTGAGATACCCCTGTTTGGCGAAAGACTTAAGGGCATCGTCTTCATTTTAGAGAATCATCTGTGTCCCAAGGCTATTTACACCCATTTAGTTGAAGCGAGATAATATGATTTTTTAGTCAATAAAAACGGCTGTCTAAATGGTGCACCTCAGGGTTCGCGTCTTAGACGACAATTGTTTATTTGGCAGACAATCTGTTTGTATTTCCAATCCCTTTCCTCTTTCGTTTCTTTGATAGATTACAGCAATGTGTTGTACTCTTCATGAAAAAGAACGCCTTCGGGGAGGTTATGATCAGAATTAATGGGATCATAATCCTCCCACTTTACTGTTCCGCCTGTGGGGTTCGACTCCTTCCTGACAAGTCTGAAATTTTTGAAACACAGAGCTGGTTGCTTTTGTGATCAGACGGTGACAGATTTCGTAGTACAAAGTCTGCTTTGTGGTTCTCTGCTTGACGTCTGTAAGTGTCGAAAAATAAAGAAAAAAATCATCATTCAGTAGGCGTCGCTTCTCCTATTTTACGTTGCTACAATTTTAGCGGTCGCGACAATGAAAACCTTTAGTCTAGGTCATATGGAGCCCACCAGACTATCCCAATAATGAAGCCTAAAAATAGTGTAACTCAATCCAAACTCAGCATTCTTGTGTACCTACACCCACTACCATTTCGTGATTAATTGGAAAATACTTCAAATTCCTGAAAAAATATCTCAAAATTAGCGTCAAAACAAATTCCTTTAATGCTTCTCCGGATTTAGAATCCAAACAGGCACGATTAACTCGGTGCGCCTTTAATCAAAATTATTCCCAAAAATAAATATTCCAATATTTTGCAATTTTGTAAGATTTTCAAAATACACAAAATTCTTGTCCAATTAGAGGGGAAAAAAAATAAACAAATTTTCCGCTCCTTCTACATGAAATAATCTGTAACTGCTGGGGAACGGAATTGTTGCAATAAAACTGACCTCCAACCGCTAATGAGCTGCGAACTGATAAACTTGTTAAAAAACACTTGAAATTATTTGCTCATCGTTGTGTTTGGGGTTTGTTGTGGTTTTCTCGAATTATTTGAGGTGGCGGTAAAATTTAGTACAGCTGGCTATTTTTAGGTAAAATTGTACTCACAAAGGGGATGATTATTAGGAAATTTTTAAGAATTAATTTGCAGGAAAAAAGTGTTAAATCTGGGCGTGGGTATACCTGTTTATAAGAAGAATACTCTATCCCTCAGCTATATACTCGTCCCCATAAATATAGGCGTGGCAATGTACATAAAATATTTAATTGCTACCTTGGACCCGTATTCTTGATTTCGATAGGGAGTCTTACTTATTAAAACGGGTACAGAAACCTATGTCAGGTGTGTGAGGATCATCAATCAACTTGAGATAAGAAAACGTCGGAACAGACTTACACATAAACTGAACTTTGTTGCAGAAAACCTCGCATGGCGCCTATCAAATGATTTGACACACCATCAAACGCATGATCTGACATCTAACGTGCATCTTGCCCATGTAAACAAGTACGTCAGCACTTGTGGAGTGACACGACACATTGGTGGCTTGACACACGCTGCGTCAGCTTCGAACGGCTTCATGATCCATTTTTTTTTTTTTTTTTGTTAAAGATTTGCTTTTACAGGCACCACTTGCTGCTAAATCATTCCCGTGTGCCTTGAGTCACACTGGAGCATCGTTACTTGCATGTCGCTGTCATATTTCTGTCATGTTACTGTCACTTCAATTTCGTGGGTGTTTTGTCTCTCAAGCGGTAGTCAGAAAAGGTAAATGTTTCAAATTTGGTGCCTTGACTTGGTGAATGGTGGAATGATTCAAATTTCGTGGCTTGCCTCAGCAATGGTACATTCGTCCATTGTCCTTCTATCATGAGGTGTCTTGTTTGCTGAGTATTATCCACAGTATCGCTACTCTGAGGCTACTATACCTAGATTCTCTAAAACCTGTCTGTTCCTTGTACAGAACGTTTGGCTAAGGCTCGATAAGTTCCTCATATTGAAAGCTATAAGCTCGAAAGTGCTTGGAATTTACATCCTCCTTGAATCACCATCTTAAAGAGGTGCATACTTCTATGACCGACAAGATTGTGAGAATAATTGGCGATAGTTTGTCGTCTGACTTAAAGGCTCTTGCTGTAGAGAAGTACGTAGGTGCCGAGTACTGTAAAACTTTTTAAATTTTCGCAATTAGAAGCGGCCTTAATTATTTCGTAAAATTTTGTCTACCAAGTTCCTACCGCGGCTCGAAATGTTTCCCTAAACTTATAATTCCTGAGTACAAGTCTGTCAAGTTAACCGATTTACGTCAGGCTCCATGACCAAGGAGTCTTTTTCCCACTGAGTCTGTCGAAGTAGTTTATCTTCTTTCCTCGTCAAACCCACACACCTAACCTTGCCTTACCGGCTTAAACCAAATTCCCCAGAAAATAAATTTACACAGAGACGAGATTGGGATTTTTTAAATGGTTGGCTTCAATTTGGAGCCTTATGTTCGCTGAATATGGATCCTCCCTCCGATTCTACGCAGCACTTGTCCCTATTTTAAAATATTTTGATTCTTGTTCAAAAGTAGGTTCCTTGCTAAAGTCGGTTCTTCTTCGATTTTCTTCTAATAAATGGATTCTATTATGTGGCACTCCTTGCAATTGCTCTGCGACTAAGGCGTGACAGATACGTACATAGGTACCTCTACAAAGCCTTTAGGGCGAGCTAAAGTGGAACTAGGAATCTTTATTCGGATCCAAATTTACTAAAACTTGTTTGCAATGTCGTTTTGAAAAGGATCAAGATCTAATAGAGGCGAAGTTAAGGTATTGAGGCGGAGTTTAAAAAATATTTGCGTGCTTCTTACTAACTTTATCCAACCTCCTTAGATTCAGCGGATGTTTTTTGTCAGGCTTTGAAGCTATTCTTAAAGATTATTATGGTCTTCGTTATGGCATTTCAAGCGGCAACACCTTTTTACATCTAAATGTTTTTCAAATGAAAATCAGAATACAGCGTTGCACAGGTTAAAAACAAACTCGATTTATCCCAAAGATGTTTCCGTTCCACTAACATTTTAAAGTAATCAAACCGAGAGTACCATACTCTCCATTCGACATTTGACTCCTTTTCCAATTGCAAATGAGTTGCCATCAATTTTCCACTTGACTATTGCACAGAACGAATGTCAAAACACCAATCTAAAAATAATAAATTTGAGCTCCAGTCCCCTGGCATTCAATTTGTCATATTTCGAATACCCATAGTGTTTTGAAAGAAAATTCCCAGAAAAACTGTTCAAAACATCATAAAACTGATTTATACGCGATAAATTGTTGCAGAAATCTTAGCAAAATCTCTGTGAGACATGGTTGTGAAAAACTACTTCAAAGATAAATCGCAAAAAAATGGAAGGAAAACTCGAAACGAGAATAAAACTTTCCAAACGGAAAAAATAACATACAAGCTAAGTTGTGTGTGCATGTGTATTATGAAGTAAAACTTGCCAAAGGACATTGACACTGAACACAGTCATAACTCTGAAAAGTTTCTACATTTCTACTCTAACAAAATTCAAATTGGGAATAATAATTTTTCCAACCCAAAATAATCGATCTCTCTCTCTCCCATAATTGAGGAAAAATATAAAAAAAAAATCAATGAAACGAAGGGCGCAATAAACCCTCCACAGACGTCTCGGAGCTTTCCTTTCCAAAAGACGACCATAAAAAAAAGAAGTTCCTTTCATATGGCAACTCTGTACACCAGAAAAAGGAATAACAACAAACTTTTAATGTTTTGTTTTTGTTTTGACGTTTTTTCTGCTGCCTCTTCCACTTTATTCTCTCTTTTTCGACATCATTCATAGCCACCGTCGCGCGCTGTCGTCCCACTGAACCTGACTGTATTGGAGAGCAGTCGGTCGAGTAACATTTATACAGATTCCACTGTTTTCTTTTTTTTCGTAATTTCAACTGAATCTGTGTGTGGTTGAGATGTATCTCTGACACACAGATGAACGGAACGATATGTGTTGTGTTATGCTGCATTCCAACCCTAGCCCAACCGGCTAAATCCCTCTCACCATTGATGTCAAAAATTATGCAAAGAAAGCTTTATGGGGAACGTTTTCGACATTAAGAGCTTTTTTTTACCCAGCTCTTGCGCTAGATAAAGTTAGGAGTTTGTAGGCAGGAAAAATGGGGAACCGACCAACGTCAACAAGAGAGAGTGTGCGCGTTGGGCGCCATTTATTATTATTTTGCTTCTTTGTGCAAAAAAACACTCCCACGTGCGTGTGGCATCTGCAAAGCCGGCATAGGGTACAGGACACACCAAGAATGTATCTAGAATGGACGCCATCGTTTGTAATATGTGTGTATGTCGGGTTGTTCAGTTAAATCTGTGTCAAGGGATAGGAGGGGGTTGCCGATAGACGTCGTCGTTGACGTTGACGTGTATAGTGTGGCACAAAAGCTATTGCGATTACAATGGTTCCGATATTAAGCGTCGTTGTTAGTGGGTAGCTTGTATGTGAATATAGTGAGTCTAAGTGCATTACGTGGACGTTCGAAAGGGTTACACGTGCATAAAGTTTTAATTACTGAGGAACTATTGCTCTTGGAGTAGACTTGAGTTAGAAGCAGGTTTTGATATGATTTTATGGGTCCTTTGCTGAATTCGCTCTTACTTTCAAATTGCCTTTCTGTTTCCACCTTTGAACATCCTGCAAACTTTTCAAAACGACTTAAAATTTATAGAAATTCTAGGTGTTCAAACCTGTTCAAACTTTATCGTAACGATCCCTTAACATGCCAACACACCACTATTTTTCCCATGCCGTGTATGTATTTCAAGTTTGGCTTTGCAATAGTTCATGTGTATTTTGACATTTCCGTTCCGTTTTAATTTGAAATGCACTCGTTTCATAAAAAAGTTAAGAAAACTTAGTTCCAAGTGAAGCCCATTACCTACGGATTAAGTGTACGCTGTGCGTTTTCCCCGTAAACTTGTTTAAACTTTCATAGATACACAATGAGTGGTAGCAGTAGGTAGGTAGTGTACTCGTATGTAAAATGAAAGACCTGCTTTACCCTAATAACCTGTTCCTTCTCCGTTCTCTCTATTGCCGCAACAGTAGCAGCATTTTAATGTATTCATCCGACTTGGCATGTTATATAGTACTCGTACCAGATAGGAGGATGAAAAAAAAAAAAAAAGCTTATGACGCGAAAGGCCAAGGTATAGGCCACCAACCAACGTCAACATGTAGGCTCTGGCTCCGGCTCCCTCACATCATAGGCATGTTTCCACTTTGCTACTTTATCGTCATGATGATGATGATAATGATTATGCTGATATTGTTTGCTCTAAAAAGGGTCGTTACGTGTGCAATTTACATGAATTGTTATTGCCCGTGTTACACTCGGTTTACTATTTACTGTCGTGTGTAGCCAGGTTACAATGGCAGCAGGAGCTCTTCGAAGCACTTCGAGCTCCGATGAACAGAAAGAGGTGAGGGTTATGTGTAAAAGTCGTTTAAGTTTTAAAATGAACCCACTTTCGTAAAGGAAATATATTTGACTAGGTCAGGAATGTCGATGTTAAATAGGGGAAGTTTCTAGCTACCCTGAAACTAATATAAAACAGGTTACCATGGTAGGCATGGCTAGGATACCAAACACAAATTTTTGGCTTGCAAATTACTTAGTTTTGTTCCTTGTGAATGTTTAGGTATCATGTTGTTCATTTATGATTGGGTGTCGTGGGTGATTGCCTTTCTAATTAATTTACAAGGCTCCTCTTGAGCTGAGGGAAAGTGTTGTTGGGAACTATGAATAATTTAGAAGAAATGTTCCGTGTGGGAGCCGGTTTCAGTCAGTTCAAATTCATCAAATGAGGATCTAGTTTCTGGATAAACATTTATTAGGGATTCACAGTGTTTAACTTGTTGGTTGTTCAAGGTGCAGTTTTGAAAGCCTTGTTATTTTATGATAAATACACGTAGAACGGCCGTCAATACCCACATGTTATGCAATCGTTTAAACCATGAATGCTAGTAAACCGTCTCCAATCATCAGCACAAGTTTGTCTAGCTATCGTTTTCGGGTTTAAAGTTTCTGATATGACATATGTAGGCTTTCAACCTTTCATTCATAGAAACCTATATTTCGCTGCCACGGTGATGTTGCTGGTAATTAGTCTTTTCTTATAACGTGATGAAACCTAAATGCATACATACCTCACCCATTGTATCATGGTTCTTACTCAACTTCCGCTTCCAGACAAAAAAAGAGGCACAGACACCTTTTAAATTTTTTTTTTTTGTTTGACTATCAGTTTCAAGCCTACAATAGAAAAAGAAACCATCAAAAGGCATCCATCATAATTACTGACACAACAGCGTCAAAATCACCTGGAAACAAGCCCACCGTGACTTGGCAAAAGTAAGATACATCCACCTTTGTATGTATGTATTCCATGTCTATAACTATCAATTCTATTTCTCCCCGAAAATTCATAAATCTCACCTGCTTACATAATTATTAAGGTCTATCGCTTCACCTACTCCTACTCCTCCTCCTCCTCCTCCTCCTCCTCCTCCTCCTCCTTCGGGTCTTTCCACATTTAATCGGCTTTTGAAAACCGAATGAAACACAAAAATTAGTGGTTTCCCAACACCAGCATTCACCATCCATCATGGTTCATCATCATCGGTTTCGGCATTTACCCGTCTTTCGTATCTACCTCCTGATGCCCATCAGCGGAATCATTATCACGGATGGATAGCTATCCATCTGAGCAATCAGTAAGAATCTTGAAGTGTGAGGATCGATTGCCAGCTAATTATGTTCTAATAATTCCTCATAAATTCTACATAAAAAAAAAGAAAAATAAGAAAAGAAAGAGAGAAACTCAAGTCTGATGAATGACGACGAGAAGGGGGACCACGAAGGCGGTGAAGTCTGCGCGCCTTTCGCAGGTGGTTGTGACGATGGAAATTACATTAATTGGAAAATAGGATTATGAACCTATAACAGACTGAATGCGTGATTTGTTTGATGTTTTAGCGCGCGTTCAAAGGAAGTGTTCCTTGCTCCTTGAGAGACTATGGTCTGGGGACAAGGCCATATGGTTTTACAATCGACCTTAAACCATAAACTTTTTAAGCCATTCTATTGGAATGAATTGTTTATGGAAATGTATTTTGCGATATTTTAAATATTTGATGAGCGGTCCGTACTTTATGACCTCGTTGGTCTTCCATTAAAATTATTTTACACTTCTGCCAAAAATTCAAGCCTTATAGACGGCGATGTAGGCAAATGTTGCAGAATTATCATAATTGATTGTAGGCGCTTGTTTTCATGAGTTTTTTATACCCTTTGTCAGAGAATATGTATATCTTTGGAGGTATCGAGAAGTGTATATCCGCATCGCGAAGGAATTATACAAACAATTAACCAATTATTCAAAATCTAACTCGATTGTCGATTTATTATCTCCCATAAAGAACAAGGAGAAACGTTTCCCTACCCTATTTCTCATCTTTCCATTCGACCCCTAAAAAAGAGGCGTGGCGTTGTGAAATTGTGCTTCAAATGGAATAATAGATTTTTTTTCTTAAAAAAGTGAGCCATTTGTACACGCAATTTACACATTCCGACAAGATTTTCGATAGAAGGCCTTATTATCCACGAAATAGGGTTGTGACTTTTGCAATGTTTGGAAGAGTTGTAAACAAATGTGCCTAGTTCCTAGGAAAAAATATTGAAAAACATAGAAAGAGGGTGTCTATTGGTTTACTTCTCTGTGTTGTGAGTCCAAATTAATCTACTCCATGGGAAAGGGTATAAATAAACGAATGATAAAAGATTCTTTAAATATTCACTAGAAAAGCGTTAAATCAAACCCAGTGGTGAGCGCGGTTCGTACTAAATTTGACTGAACTCTCTTTGCTGGAACTTTTTGGCTTAGAAACGTGAAATTTTATAAACAGTTGAGGGTGCGAACTATAGAAGGAGTGTAAACATTTTTGAACATGCCCACAGATATGTATTTACTTCTCAATATTTTATTCAAAAAATAAAGAAAATATGTAGTCATCGTGTAGCTTCTTAATTCATCCGTAAATCATTTAACTCCGCCCTTTTTTTAAGAGTATTTCCCTTAAGAAAAGGGAATTGCCCTAATTCTAACATTTCTCTTGACAAAAAATTCTTTTAAATTTCGAAGAGGTTCCTAGAAACTGAATAGCAAGATACTAATTCCTTTAAATCAACGATTTCATTGTGACATGCCCACTCTGTTGAGGTTGTGTTTAAAGCTGGTGCTCTTTAACTCAAAGCTGTCAAAGTGGGATCGGAGACTCCCTCCTTCCATTCGTCATGCACTTTGTCCACTGGATCCTGTCTCTTGCTATAGGCTCAGCCGAATGCCAGCCTCCCCAGCTAATTTTCGAATTTTTTCGACGGCAGGGTTCCGTGTGTTTTTGGGTCTTTCTCCTTCTGGTCCTACTTCGCAAATTTTATTCACTTGCAGGTGAAACGTCCAAACCCTCTTAGTTTCTTCTCCTCGACAATTTTTTTTTACTACCAAGCAGCAACTAATGCTTGATGGCTGTCATTGGTGTTCCCCTAGTGTGGTTTAAATCTACACCGGGTAGTCCTTGGCCACATTTTCCTCGAGAATTAGTTTCGCATTTCTGTTGTTTTTCTAGATATCGCTATTAATCTAATCGAAAAAATGTTCCACTTAACCCCTTTCAGTTATGTCCAAATCTGTCTACAAATTATCCTTTATACAAGCTGCACGCTCGGATTCGGTAGTCCCAGAAAGTAAAATTAGGACTTTTCGGTATCCGTCGGTAATAAAACACTTGACCTACGCCACTGTTGAAATTGTGTTGCAATAGTGTGTCCGAATTAAGAGACAATCATAGTTGAGCCCAGTAGCTCCGTGCATAAAATATTTCTAAATGGGCTTTTGACGGCAAACATTTTTATTTTGTAATTTTTTTTTTCGAGAGTTGAGATTTTTTTTTTAAGTTAGGCTTAGAAAAATCTTGTTTTGTCAGGTTTTGATCGAGACTTTGAATGTGTATGGCTGTGTTTCAATGAGTTCGTGCTATACATAGTAGTATGAAGAGGTTTATACATAGTTCAAGTCTTGGACAAAGCTTAAGGCCACGATAGATTGCAAACAGATTGATTGATTGAAGTAGATAGATTGGCTTTCAGATTGCGTGGTTTTCCCTTTAATCACGACTTTAGATGTGCAGGGCTGTGTTCGTTAAATTCGTGCTATGTATAGTCGTATGAAATGGTTAAAGGACATTTCAAGCCGCGGACAAGGTTTTAAGCCTCAATAGGTTGCAAAAGTCTCAGCTTTTCAATATCGTAGTGATTCTTTGAATGGTTGAATATAAGTTAAATCTATGGCCGCCGTTAAGTATCATTTTAAAAGCTGACAAAAATCTAAGCCATCATGGTCTATAGCCTTGCTTTGGATTCAGTCTGTAAAACTCGGTGATGTTTTGAGTGTGAATACCACTTAGGGAAAAACCTAAGTCGACTTGTGACCCATTATCCAGAATGCGTTAACAAATTGTCCGCTGCATCTCTGTAATCTCCCAATGTATTCCGTTCAGATTAACACTTGGGCCCCGCCTAATAAATTTAATTAGACTACTGTAGTATTCACTTAGCTACTTACTTTATTAGATCTGGAATGTTTTATGGTCGTGTATCCAAATTATCGTCAACTTTAGCTTATGAAAATCTCGTCTTTTACATAAACAGTGTGTCAGTGTGTAAGCACGCAACTACTAGGGAATACCCGACTTAATTTTTACCATTTTTTAAACACTATTCAACTTTTGTTTATAAAAAGAGTCAAATAAATAACAAAAGAATTTTGAAATTTTACAAATTATCATACTGCGACATTTTTAATTATCACTCTGATGTCAATCACAACATTTATACGAGTACTCCTGCGACACACTTTTCACAATAGTGATACACGTACATACCTATGCTCCACTACTGAGACAAAAGAAATACTGGTATCTTCTAGTTTCCACAGGATGTATGTGTGTGTGTATTTTTGTTAGAGGTGCAACGAACCTAGTTTTGATGACAATTTTTTATCAGAATTGAAGCAATAAAATAGATGAGCTCATCAGCAATAAAATGTGCGTTGCATATCCATACATGTCTACCATTTGATGTGCAATTAAGAAGCAACTTACACGTTGCAAAACAATAAAAATTGTTGTACAAATCATATATGTACGAAATAATTAATCAATATTGCGTCTTATCGGCGATAATGACGTTTTAATTTCAATTAGATGATCAAATCGGTTCGAGCCTTATCGTTCGGAAACCATGACTTGCTCCAGGAAGTTCAACTGCGGTCGTTTTATTTTGTAAAACAGGTGGAAAAACATAATTAATCGATGTGCTATTGATGTGATGAAAGGTTTTTTATTCCTGGAAGTCATTGCTCCTTTAGGGTGTGAAATTGTAAGGAAAACTGTTCGCTTTTCGAAACAGATGTTCCCTACTCGCTGCGTAAATTATACGTCGTTTTGATGAAATATTTTTCATTGTAGTTTGTAGGCTTTGCTGTAAAGGACTTGGGCAGATTGTCAGACGATTTATATTGACTTTGATCCCTTCATACGCATTTGAGTTCCTAAAATTTGGCAAATGGCATCCATTGTACAATTCTTGTCCCCACAAAAACTACATATGAACGTGTACCTATCGATATCGGTCTAACCAATGCTTTTAATCTTTGCATCTTATCACGGTCTGGTCTCAAATTTCGTTCACAATTCAATCATAAAATTTTCCGGTACACGGATCAGAAGAAGTGTGAACATTTCGAACGTAATTTATTCAATATTTTGACCAGAAATGTGCCTCTAAACTGTGTTTGTGAAACTCATTATTGCATACATATTTTTGTGTGTTGTGCAAACAAATAAATTGTAAAAAGGCTCTTGGATAGGATACAGCCACTAGAATATTAAAGGATTATAAGGTGCGTATTGGTCTACTACTAGTATACACCACTATGTGCCCTGGAAATTCTGACCCTGAATTTATTTATAACGATGTCAATGACATCTCCAAGCATATTCAAAAGCTACCTGGGCGGATACTCTTTCGGACTAGAAGACAGGATAAGTAATTATCCTCACGATTCATGATTCATAACAGAGCCCCAAGAGGGGCTCACAAGAATTTAATGTAGACTGCCACCTTAGCATTGGTCAAAAATTTCATTGTATCACGTCGAGCTTTTGGCTTTGTTGGAAACGCGGTATAACATAAAAGACGGTGAGATGACTCAAAACAAAAAAAGCAGTGATTAGAGGCATGGAGCGGACGGAAGTTGACACATCACGTTAAACGAATATCCAACTTAAAATGCAGTGATACCAGATTCAGAGTCCTGAAGTTATTTCTAGCCTAAGCAGAGGAACTATTGTGTACACAATCGAGAAGAAGATTACTAATGAACATCAGGCGACGGTGGTTAGATCTCGAGAAGTTTACACAAGCTTAAATGGTAATTGGAGCACCCTACAAAGACAGAAATTCTGAACAAAAATCGAGAAGCAAAAGAATACAGCGACTAGAAGACGAGTTTCTGTTGGATATGTTGGGAGATTGTGGAGACAGCGGCCCACGTCATTACCTAGCAGAAGAAGAGAAATAATAGGCTACCACTGCCTTGCCTAGGAAACAAGATAACCAGACAGACATCCTTCAAGTGCATTGAAACAAGGTCTCGAGGTCATGGAAGAAACTCTGGAAAAAACACAGGAAGCAACTCTGAACCATCGAAGTGGTTTCGTCCAATATCACGCCGAATTCATATGAATATCGAATGGCGCGCTGTAAGGCTTAAACCCCACCAAAACTTTTCGCCAATATACCACCTTCGTCTATGTTTGTACACCACTCCCGTCTTCTAATGGAATATTTTACGAATTTTCGGAAAATTAGTTTCCTTAATTGAAAATTGCCGCAAGACCAGACCATAAAAGCCACCGGCACAGTGTCACGTTTAACGAATTTTAATCTAAATATAACCGCATGTCTCTAAAAAATCACAAAATGCTCCCCTAAAATCCATGACCCCAAGCCTCCCAAGCCTCCTCCTTCTCTGCAAGATTCTATATCATCACCAGTCGCTCACATAAAAATGTCCCGTGGTAATAACATCCAACATAAAAATAAAAAAAAGGATCTACCGACGGGGATATTTTTTTGTAATTAAAATTTCCTCCCAACGTAAGCCAACAGTTAATTGATAATGTCAATCATGGAAAATAAAAGCCTTAAAAATGAATAAAAACAAACCAAAAAATAGTACTAAAAAGGTATTAACTACTATCTCGGTTAACTTGCAGAAAATAAAAGAAGATTAGGACGAAAAAAAAGGAGATCTGAACCGGGAAAGTTACCCAGAAAATGTGGGGTTGTTGTGTGCACGGTTTCACTGCACTCCCCGGTGATTATCCACGGGCAATTAAATTCCATTCACTACGAGGAGAATTTGGGAAAATTTGTTCGTCTTTCCGCAAATCCACCGTAAGAAATAAAAAAGCAAAGAAAGCTCCTCCTGTGTGTATGAGTGTATGCCTGAAAGCCATAATAAAATTGAATATCAATGACGATGTTCCCATTCTCTTAAGGGTAGCTTACAGCGTCTCAGCGTGCTCGCTTGCTGCTATCATCAGTGTGGCAGCAGTTAGCACGCACGCAATATAAGAGGAGTATACACCGAAAAAGTGAATGCCCGGAGCCGTTAAGGTCGTTCAACTCTCGGGGGCCCCCCGAAAAATTCGAAAAGCTTTCTTTTTCGGGAGGACAACTAGCAGAAGCAGCAGTAGCATCAGCAGCAGAGAAAAGAAAATTGGATACGATAGGCACTAAGAAAACCCCCATTAAAATAAAATCATACCCTTAAGCCCTGATAGGATCGACAAGGAGTATGCACAACGCCCACCGTCCTTCAAGGAGACAATACTCGTACATTGGGTGGGAAATGTTGAACTTGACATTAGGCGCAGGCACCACACAGATGAATGATGGTGGGTACATTGGGACAGGGTCGAAGTTGTTCGACAACAACAATAACAACAACAGGATCCACAAGTCCCCAAAAAAGTATCTCAAAAGTACAAAATAAAATGCAAAAAACTTTTTAGGAGAAATGAGCAACATTTTTCGTTACGAAGGCGACAATGAACTTTGTCGGGTGTACATTGACCCAGTCAACGGCTCCTCGCTGCTGCTACTGGTGCCGCTGCTGTGGTGGTGATATTTCTCCTACTCACCCAGATAACAGAGAGAGGGCGGTTTGTCCTACACATGTACACATTCCACTCTGTGTGTGTTGATAAAAAAAGAATAATAAACAAGAAACACTGTAATGATTACTGATGATGATTGTGTGTGAATATTTTGTTTATATTGGCCTAATGGGCGATTCGTTTGGTTTGGGATCGTCGTTTTTGTGTTGGCCTGGGAATTATGTTGAATAGATTCATTATGCGACAGTGGGAGTCCTTTTCTATGCCGCCGAGGCAAACAGCTCGAAAGGAAGTCTGTCAACAAATGGAACAAATTACTGATGGGTTGGATGGACCAACAACGACGACGACGACGACGATGACGGACAAACACGATGATTTGTAGAAGAGATGAGAGCTGACACGATGATGAATGTAGTTTGTTCGTTCCTTCATTCGGATATTAGCCCAGTTGGATAGGAAATTTCGAGTAATTGACATGAGTTGGTAATAGTGGTGGAAATGAGGCCCGAGAATGATTGGATCGTGTTTTCTGTTGACACAGGCGACACGTGGACCTAGTGCGGATTAGCCAAGAGTCAATATATCTGTGAATAGACTTGATGTTGTAGTTTCTCTCTCATTATATTCTATTCTCCTACGTGATTCGATTGGAATAGAAAAAAAAGAACTTTAACAGGTTAGATATCTAGCCATTCCACTGACGTTTTTCGTTCTTCGTTTTTTCGCCGTTGGACTGACCTTCACTAAGGTGGAAGTGTAAACTCGTTTTTGATTCTCTGAAGTTGTGTACGCAGATAGATTTTACTTGCTCCTCTACCTTAAGGGCCTCTTTGAAAAGAACTGTGGATCTCTTTTCGAAGTTTCTTTAGACATGTGCTGCCAGGATTTGTACCAAGATTTTGAATGAACATTTTTATTTCCCCACCTATCGGTGTTTCAATTCATAAGTAGAATTCAAATTTTTGTTTTATCCTCCATCCGTCGCTTACTTAAGGGATTAAATATCCTGCGAAGGAATTTTCTCTCATAATAGCATTCCGTGCTGTTCTCAAATTCTTGACTTTTCCTACACCTTTCCGTTTGTGGATTTACCAATCCTAGAAGTTTATTTAGGGCGCTTTTACGAAGAGATGAGCGACTTATGAAACGTTAAACTGTGAAACCCCTGGAGTAGTTTTCTAATCAGTTTCTCAGGCTAAACAAGGGGGTCAACTCTTAGTCTACGTCAGCAGTGGCTTGATGTCGTAGAGCATCACTAGAAACAAGCATTCTTTTTGATAAAAAAAAAAAAGGTGGAGTTTTCCTTAGGGGAGTCACATGGTACCGGTCCTACTTATGAACGTTAATCCATACGATGCTATAGGCTATCAGCTGTTGGAATATTTTCTGCCATTGATTTTGCGGTAAGAAAGCAAGAATGCCTACTTTCTGATTAAAGATTTTCAGACTCGGCAGAGTAAATATTTCGGAGCAGCACCCAGTACCAAAATCGAAAATCAATTTTCCCTACTTATTATTCTTAGGTTGTGTGCCTGCAAATGTTGTTCCCTTCTTCAATTTTAAATAATTTTGACAATTGCTGGCCAACAGCTTTTCGTTTCAGAACGTGTCCTTGAAAGGCTTCTAACTAAAGGTCAGCGGATTTTAATGAAATTTTGGATTGGTTTACAGAAATCATTTAAATCGGAGAATGAGGGATGCAGTATAACTTTTTTGTATCTAAAAAAGTCGTCCTTGTTAGTAGAAATTAAACGAATCTCCCCCTACATGATGATGTCAAAAAATTTTGGTGGATGTTTGGTTGGAAAATAATTGCCACAACCTTCACCAAAACGTATCAATAAGTATTTATCCTAAAAACCATCCCTTAAAGAAAAATTATTAACTTTTCCCCAGGGTTCAACCTTTCTCGTGCAAAACCAATCTCCCGGCAAATCTCTACGTCACAATGACTTTTTCATTAGCAAACCAACCATAGAACACATCGTACCCATAAAACAAGGATTGTACAGATTAGATAATGGATGGAAAATAAAATTGGTTAACACTAAACGTAATGGGCTTAAGCGAGCATTAAAAATTTCATTTCATCTATTTAATGGGTGCGGGGGTTTAACCAACCCCTCGAAAGGGATGTGGCTGTCTGAATAAGTGGGATGGGCGGGCAATAATCCCTTTGTTCAACCCACATATGGTCTATACGAAAATTTAGGTTCAATGGAATACGAGTATCATATTACTAAGGACATCAGCGTCAACCCATATGTTTACGTAAATTGTATTAATTTTGTATCTTGATTTGAATTAAGAAATTAATTAAGTTGAGATTGGATTGTGGGATGCAATACGTATGCGGGTTGCCAAACTAAGAATTTGGCGAACGATCGATTGGAAAAAATTGTTTGACTTTAGCGTAAAGTCCTTGTGATTCAATAAATGCTACGAGTATGTAACATTCATGGCATAGCTTTGCCACGTAAACCTAGTCCGTGATGGCGTTGGCATTACCTCCAATCTAACTTGAAACTTTCACAATCACGTTTGCATACTTCTGTGTGGGTTTCACTTGGAATATTTCCCTTTTTCGTGGGTGGTGCTTCTTATTTGTAGCTGGCACGCCATTTTTCGAACGGTCTGCAGCAAGTATTCTAACATTTTTCAGGGTATTCGCCTCGTTTTTCAGGGCGATTTCCTAACATTTTCATGGCAGCCATAATTCAAAAATTCACTAAATTTGGTACAGTTCTGACTCTGAAATCAAAAATTCTGGAACAGTGGCCAAAATGAGTACAATTTTAGAGAAAATGGTCAAAATTTCTTCAACTTTTTTACATGTTCCAAAAACCGGCGAACAAAATTCTCAATAATGAAATGAAGTGCCTAAATTGGTACCACATTCTGACGACAATAACACCCCGATGATGTAAACGTAACAAATCAAATCAGCAATAAAAAAAATATTAAAGACAGATTTCATGGAAGGAATGTCATCCAGTATCGTCGCTGTGGACACCAGCGACTCCTGCTCCTGCCTATAAATCTCCCATTTTTATCCTGCAGCACAATATAACACATGAATGGTGGGAGCCACATCGACGAGGAGGGAGTCTTTTTTTTCTCTTGTTTTTGGAGAGATAACCGGATTTGTGTCCTTTGACAATCAATGATATTTGATTAGTTGATTGCTGGTTGGGAGATTGGTTGGTTGAGTTTTGCTTTTGGCCTGGCTTGCTTAGCTTGCTTGGCCTGTTGGTTTTGGCTGCTGTTGGTTGGTGTCTTTAGTGGAGGGGTGGTGCAATTTAGTGGTATGGTTTATTTTGGCACTCGAAACGGTTGTAAAAATTGTATACAGTCAGTTAAGTGGAATGGAGATGAGGGGCCATCGAAATCGCTGCTACAGGTCTGGATATGGAGGAGTTGACGAGTTGCAGTTGATTTTTTTTTTTTGTTTATAAATATTTTATTGACATTCACGGAGATAAGCTTTAGTGTCAAGATCAATCTAATAAAATCGAATGTGTTTATATTTTTTTTTTTTTTTTCAAATGTTGACATTCAATGAATGACTAATGGTGGGTGAATGAGTAATGATATTGCTGAGATAGTAAATTATTTATGAGTATAGCATGTGATTGATTTTAATTTTTTTTTTTTTTTTTTTTGTTCAAGTATCAGCTTTAAGCTAATAGAGTTTTGTTTTCGTTTTTTTTTTTCTTTGCAGGTAAGTTCCAAAATCACTCAACATAATGGACTTAAGAAATAGATACGGAATAAAGTAAGTTAGAACGTAGTTTATGGAATCTTTAAGTTCGATTTTCGAATGGCGCAATTTATTAGAAATATTATAAACAATTGTCATCGTAAAAAATGAGGATCTCTACTTCTTTTTTTTCGATTCCATACTTACCTCGGTCGAATTTTGTTAAGTATACTCCCAGTTGAGTCACCACTCTTATAAAATATTGCGAATTTCTCACATCGACACGATGCCCTATTGATTTTATTTATTTATTACGCTCCGTGGTTTCTGCGACGTAATGGAATGTGATCTTAAAGAACGAAACATTTGCAAAAATCCGTGTATAGCCTCGTCAAACTGATATCCTGTCCACGTGCCTGGTCACAATTGACTTAAATGAACTGACTTCAATGCCAGCAATGCCACACAATAGATTCTCACAAATCCATTTAAGCCTGCACAACACACAGCGCAGTCATTCCTGCACTCACCCTCCTCCAAAAACTAGTTTTATCACCAAAAAACCAATTTAATCCCGAATTCAATTTCAAAACAAACAAATTTCCCACCGCAAATCACGATCGAACATACCTCTGTCTGTACTCTCACTCTCGCATGCACTTGACATTACATGTCAGCAGAAAACGTCACAGCAGTGTGAAAAGTGCGTGAATAAAATTCGTCTCGTGATCGGTGCGCAATAAAATGTTGAAATTTCCTTGTAATTTGCTCGATTTGCAGCACAATTTTATAATTTTATTGTAAATTAATACGCGGAGTTCAGTGCGCAGTGCTTTTTTTGGTGTTTTCCTTGCTTGAAAGTGTTAAATTTTCATTTCAAATTGTTGCTTGCTGAAAAGAGTTTTTTTTGTTTTCTCTTGTCATTTCGGGAGTGAGTCGTTACGATTTGAATATTTGAAATTTGAATATTTTCGTTCGGTGAGTGTTTTATTAAATTTTTTAATGTTTATTGATTGGAATTTGATATATTATTTGGGAAAATTATATTTAAAAAATATTATTTCATTATTTTATATTTTTTGGCATTTTCGGGGCGGGGGTGTACAGGAAAACTTGAAAGAATCGTTGAATGTTGGTTGATTTCGTAGGCTTTTGGGAAGTGAATTATAAATTCGGGTTCCGTAGAATTGTTTTTTTGTAATGAAATAACGTCTTTTGTATGAAATTCATAGGCTGGGTAGGCATCATAAGACACTGGGCATCGTGTTTGCGCTACTCATCGTAATGTAGGATGTCGTGGTAGGATGGCAATCGTTTTCAAATGCTTTTGTACATCGAATCATTCGTAGGCGACGTTTGCTCATGTTCATTAGGACAACGAACACTTCAGGGCTATTCGTCAGGTTTTTCTCCCACTACTTCATATTATTCGATGTATTCCAGGTTCTAAAGAAGTCGACTGTCTCCTCCCAGTTGAAGAACACGCACCCTTCCCTCACGTCTGCAGGCAGAGTAACTGTTTGCTATATGCCTTCCTTTCAGAATTTTATGCTGCGTACTTCAGTCTCTTCGATAAGTCATTGCAATACCGGCGGTGACTCATTTTTTTATCATCTGACATAGTTGAAGGAACATAGGTCGCTCGGCTTCTCGGTCGGTTACTTCTACTGCATGGCCTCGCCTTCATCCTTTCTGAAGGACTTTCTCGGGAATATATTAAGATCTACATACATATTGCTGCCGAGAGCCGCAGTTTTTCTAAGGGCTGGTGCACGGCTGTCAAAGAGTTAACGGCGAATAGATTCTATTTCCTCTTTGTCGTCATAGGTTCTTCAGTAGGTAACCGTTGTATTGAGGAGCTAGCCGTGTCGCATAAATGCCTTCTGAGTAGGGCCAGGTTGCTCATTACTGGCTCGAATTTCCTTACTTCTCTAGCGGTTGTTGGCCTTCTCGATTGACTAAGTTAATGGACTGTATATTTGGTTATGTAGAAGTTGTACAATGAAATATCTCCTTTGACTTAAGTTCGCGGTGGTATTGGGTACCCATTTATTTGCATTTTTTAAAGGTTTCTGACTACTAGAACGGCATCTAACTTGGACCTTGTCTCTTACTTCTTTTCCACTTATACCTGCCTTAGTCGGGGAAGGCTGACTACCTTCTTATTTTTCTTGTATTGACTGTTGAAATTGTAAGTTAAACACTTCCCTTACGCATCTGTCTTGCTGCTTTGCCGCTTGTGAGGTTGCTTCCTTTTCAAACTTCGGCTAGAACATGGGTCGTTAATGCTTTTCGGACGGGATTTTTCAACGATCTTCTTTGTACATGACAGTACCATACTGATACGTTAAATCTTGAGCTTTTTTACAACCATTTTCCAATTTTGTGGTTTTAATAGATTGCGAAGTTTTCGACCCATTTTTAGCACCTCGCGCTCACTTGGAGTACAATGTCGTCATCACAGTTTCAGTGCACAATATCTGGTGTCGGGTGAGTGGGTTCAGGAAAATCGCAATGCAAATGTCCGGTCATCGTGTGATTGTGCCTTAGTCGGATTATGAAACGTATTTTGAAGGGCTACCACGTCGATGCTTATAATAGATTTATCGTCGGGGAAAGGAAGAGAAGTCATCGACTTCTACATCTGTTCACATCACACTTCGAACTTTTTCTACGTTTTCGGTGTTCCGTCTATGAATGTCAAATATCGTCATCATCGACTGAAAAGCCACTAAGTGGACATTTAACCTCATCTTCATGCAAACGATTCTGCGAAAACTAACAAAGTGCTGGCCCAACATGTTTCCAAACATGAGATAGTCACACTAAACGCTTCGAATACTTCCATTTGTTCTCATTCTCATTAGAAAGTATGAGTGCATATCAAAACTAAAATATTAGTTCGTACTTAGTCACATCACAGTGAATGATGACGTATGCATGATGTACTAAAACTCTTACGCGTGTCAGCCAGCAGTGGCATTACTTCCATCTCCATCGTGAAGTCCTTTCGTTTTACACCGCAATAAAAGTTTCCACTTACGATATTGCATTAATTTTATGTACACAGTGTGCAATACGAGTTCGTTTTCGGGTAACAGCTGTTCCATCAAACCTTTTATAGAACCACTTTTAAAAGTAAACTACGAATACAATTTGTCAAAAGCCTACCAGCCGTTACCGCCCCATTTTGTGAGGCTCCCCCATGTGATTTGCTTTTATTTTCTCTCTCTCTTTATGTGAATTTCATTACTTGTTAGGTTCATTTTATGTTCTGTCATTTCGGACAGTAGGTACCCACCTCTTTCACAATATGACGCATTATTCCAATTCTATAGTTTATTTCCCCCTAAAAGCAATCACTTCTTTTTTTTATGGCAATTTCCAGAAAAACTGACAATTAAACTGCGAATGACAGGTAAAGAAAAGACAGAAAAGAAATGAGTTTTTTTTTTTTTTAAAACTCGTTTCGAAATTGCACATTTTTATGATTTAATTAAAAGCTACTTAGTCACTTGGAATGGTATCGCGAGCGGTGATGTGTTAGTGTTTTTCTTTACTTAAAATAGTTCTAAAATTAAATTTTGACAGCTACCATAGAGAGAGGGAGAACAAAAATCGAAAAATCACCTTCCTTCAAGAGCACAAAGAGGAATTAATGACAAACGTTTCAGTCCATTGACATTCGCCATAATTTCTATAATTTTTGGTCCACATAAGTCACGCAGTGATGGATTATATTTTGACAGATGTGATTTTTTTTTTAAAGTCTGCCTAAAGATAAAAAAAAAACGAAAATCGAAATGTAGAGGCATATTCTTGATTCTATGAGTTTTCGTCTTTGTCCTACAGAAGGATAGGAAGAGATGTGTGGGAAATAAGAGAAAAATTAATCTCCGAGGATTACGTATAAAAATCAATTAATTTCCATTACGTTAAATAACATTATTTGACGGTTGACAACGACAATGTAGATTGTAGGTGACGTTCGTTGATGATATTCTCTCCCTTGCGCTATTGTTTATGCGTGAAGAAATATGTATCTGCTGCTATTTTCTTTACGTATTTAAAGGGGCAATTTGCACGTGGGTGAAGCTAAAAATTGAAGATTATTATAGGTGGAGAAGAAGGCGGTGAAGTACCTACTCGTACACCTTCTAGTATGTGCGATTGCAATTAAGAAAACATTTAACAATTGAATGTGACATGAAGCAGGGAGGGTATCAATCAATCGGAATATTTGTTTAATTAAAACAAGTTTGCTTGGTGTGAGCGGAGATTGAGTGGTAAAGATGTGATTTGTTGTTACTAGGCAATATGGCTTGGCCTCATCACCATGACTACGTCGGAAATGGTTGTACTAAGCCCGAAACGAGGTTTTTGATTGTTGCATGTCTGCAGAACGGACGAGTATTAATTGGTATCGCCATCAGTAACCTAAGAGGCCAGAGACATTGTTTACTATTATTTTACTTAATCTGTCTCAACGTCTTCGGTGTAGGAACAACTCCTACCGCGATTGCATCTACAGTGGGCATTAGCGAAGACACAATTAGTGTTCGTAACAAAAGTTTTCTTTCTTAGGAGGAAACCTTCGGAAACGAGCGGTTCAAGGCTGTGCCTCTTTTCCTCGTGACATGCTTTCATCAGGATGAGGACTTCAGCTTTATATTGGCTCGTTTACGTTAGCAGTATCCTGCGCTACCACACGTTGCTCCTTTTGATGTGTTTTTTTCGTTATGACGGCCACCGTTTCAGTGGTCGCTTCCTAGCTTTCTTAGATTTTACCATCCCGAGCCGATGTGTCCTAGTTTTTGTTTTAGTTTCCTTTCCCTCCAGTAGCGTGGACAATGAAATATGACATGCTTCGTGTCTTCCGCTTTTGCGTGCCTTAATTGGAGCAGATACCCGTATCCTGGGTTATGGATGAATTCAATTCTTCACATGTACAGTATTTCCAAGCCTCGATGTCGGGTACAATATTGTTTGTCAACACGCGTTGCCATTCGTTTAGGTGGGTCGACCTTGCTTGGTGCTTAATATCGCTTGGTGATCCTTCTGCTGCTCTAGTTTTGAACATCTTCCGGGTTTCCTTTGCTAGTTTATCGTAATGTAGGGTGTTTCACACAGTTTTTGATGAACTCAGAGCCGAACGTTTATTCTTTACGTGATGATACATAATTTTAAGGACTCAGTCCAGTTTTTAAACTTCATACAGAGGTTGGCCGCCTAAATGATCGCACTCCCCAATAAAATGTTTTTTATTACCCAACTGGGATAAGTTGAGGGAGCTATACAAGAAAATTTAACCATCTCTTGGGGCTGTATCTTTCTGCATCCTTCTCCGATTAACAAAGGACTCGCGTTAGTGTGGCAATAAAACACGAGTTTTACTATGCTCTTGACCGTGAAAATACACGATGCCTCGGTAAGGTGATTGCAGCTTATGGAGACGTGTCCATTACGAAAACTTTAAGTGTACTAAAAATAGTTAGTATCTTTTGTGAATAGTTGTCTATATTTCAAAAGTGTAAGCATTGGTTTTTTAGTGGTTTTATTCAGTTTTACTGCGTAGGTATTTGAAAAAAGCGTCCCGACGCAAAGTTGTACATTAAAATCGTGAACATTTTTCGGGACCAGTGCAGAGATCAATTGAAGGCTTCTCTTGACTTAAATTACTGAGTTGTTCTACATTTTTATTGCTAGACTGGGTGGGGGTAGTCAACTCAACCAACATACTCCAGCAAATTCAGCTGTTCAAGGCCTGTGAAGAGCAAGGCAATTGCCGATACGAATATATGTACATACATACGAGTATGTTCCCCTCGCATTATAATTCAACATGTAATCGTCTGTGGCGAGCATCGTCAGCCCTAGAGCACTCTGTCTAGTCTAGTTTCTCTAAGGAATCTGAGAATGAAAAGTGGGTCCATGGACGGTCATATTTTCATCCGATATTTGGTACTTTCTCATATATTTCATTGTTTTATCGGTCAGAGACGCACAAAACTCCAGAAGGTGTTGCGGGGTCGCCTTGGACTCGTTGCAGAATCCGCACGACCCTTCTTGTATACCTAGTTTCTGTTAGGATGCGCAGCCCATTCCTGCTTAGGCATCTTTTTCTGTTATTCCCCCTAGTAGTTGCTTGGCTGGCCTTAGGTCTTGAGTTCTATTCCAGGTCCTAGCCCTGTTTTGTTTTTCTAACTTCCTGAATTTTTTCTTAAGGGCGTGATCCCCTATTCCACAGAAAGATCCAGGTTCTACAAAGGATTCTGCTAGAGAGTCTGCTTCTCCGTAACCCCTACTTTGGCATGACCCGGCATCCACTAGAGAATTAATTTATTTCTTCTGATCAATTTGTTGTGTTTATGCAGGCATTCCTAAACCGATTTGGACTGGTCCCCTTGCCCATGCCCAGGTTATCATAGGTTTTACAATGATATAGTGCATCCATTTTGGGATTCTCGGGCTACATTCCCAAGATTTGCCCGCTAGACTCCTGCCTATAATAAGAACACGCGTTGCCTTTCTGGATATTGCTTCCGCGTGCGTCTTCCAGATGAGTTTACTGTCTAGGCGTAACCCTAGATACTTCACTTCTTTAACTGGTGTCAGTATCGTGCCCGGCAGCTGCATTGGCTTCCTTTCTAGCTTCCTTTTTCTCGTCGATGGTACCCTACCAAAAGGAAATTTTTTGTTGGTTCCAATTTTTCTCAAAGAAACCCTGCCGTTACTGGCACTCTGCCGTGAGTTCTACTTCACTTAAAGCTACGTATCTACTCCTATGGATGGAAAAATACCCACAAACTATCTCTCAGACTCTCATCCATCGTAGGTTGGTTTAACTGAGAAGTAAATTTTGATCGTCTTTCTATGATTTCTTTGATTTTGATTAGTTCGCAGCTAAAGTCAGTACTTCGACTTCCTGTACCATTCGTGCGATAAATACCACACGAAGGGCGAAAAGTTGTAAAATGATCAACGAATAATTTGAAACTAAATTATATCCGAACATCTGTATTACAAAAAAGTCTACGTTTGCGTGGAGAGCAGTCAGATTTCCGTGGTAGATACATCTTGACTCTAGCAGAAGCCATTTGGATAGTGTAAATTAAACCTACGACCACCGGCGCACAGCTGGTATTCCCAAAAATCCGGTCTTTCAGCCACCTTTTTACGAACCCGGAGCAGACTGCATATTAGGATTTCATAAAAAAAAAAATATTTTACGATTCTCCGGAGATGATATTCCCTTTCTGAGAAATAGTTTAAAATCGCTTGCTTTGTTGTACACTTTCATCAGTTGAAGTTCAAATAGTGTGCTGCGAACTGTGTACTAAAAAAAAGAATATTTTCGCATACAATTTCAATTCAAAGCCAATCAGATAATTATCGTTTGCTCACACTTGTATTCTCTACACTCGAAGTCTCCAATTACAAAGAAAAAAGGAACACAACATCAAAGAATGAACTGTCGAAGACGCAGGCATTTGTCTCTACATCTGACGAAGGCGAAGTAAAATATTTAATTTCATTTGCGGTTTTAGTATTACTGTCAGTTTTGATTTTCTCTTGCCATCGAATAAGTGTGAAAGAAAAGATAGATAATAATTACCTCTAGCATTCACAACAGCAAAAGATAGAAAGGACAGCTAAGGCGAGCGCTGATCATACCGCGAACCTCGAAGGTAGAGGGGGCATATTTTCAGGGGAACCCTCGGATTTTTGTTTTCCTATTGCCTTTTTCATTTAATTATGGATTTTCTTTTGGCTCTGATTGGGCTTAGAGCTAATCTCTTTCTGTAGCTCCCTTGGGAATGGAAATTCCCCGAATTTTTCTAGGCACACTCAGCCTACGAAGGCAATAAATACACCCAAAGCTTTTTCGTTTATGAAAAATCTGTATAATTGCTATAAACTTGAAGTTGCCATAAAAAAAGACGAGGGAATCACCCATAATGCTGAAAAAACGAAATTCAATGAATAGCAAGGGGTGGTGGTGAGTATATTTTCCTCTATTTTTGCCTGAATAGATGGATAATAAACGAAAGATATCCAAAAAAAGAATAATAGAATGAAAAACAGTTTTTTTTTTCGTTTTTATGCATATTTTATGTTTGCATTTTTATTATACATCTATTATGCATGTGTGTGTTAGTTATGAATACAAGAGGTAGAAGGGGATGAATGAGTGTGACTATTATATGAATCCCTTGAGCGCACAGCAAAACTAGTGGAATCAGCAGAATGAAATCGTCATTCTGGTAACGAGTTTTAAAAGCAAAATGGAATAAAGTATCTATAGTATCTCTACACCCGGGTGTATGTATGTGTATTTGTGTTCATAAGGAATTTTCTTTGGTTTTTTTTTATTCCTAGAAACTTTAATTAAAATTAAAGAAAAGAAACGAGAAGAGAAGAGGAGGAATGAACTTAAACGGGTTCTTTATAAAAACAAAAATTCTTGAATTTTTTTTGAAAGAAATCGGAATGAGTAAGCTTATGATGAGGTTGTGATGTCCGTAATTAATTTCGTTGAATGCAGTTTTTGTGCAATCGAATCAGATTTTTGTACATGTGTAGTATATGGCGTATGAGTAACATTTTACGTCCTGTGGTCGATTTTTAATTGGTTTACTTTAAGTCCTTTAGACATTCGATGACACAGTGGTCTTTGCTTCTCCCTGAAGTAGGGAATCCTTTTCTTTCTTTGTTTAGATATGATTTACGATAGTGATTGTCCCCGCTCTTTATGGCGTTTATTTCCAGTGAAGTCTGGCAAATTATCATGAATAGACTCACGCTTCAACAACGCCATCAAATTATCCAAATTTGCTTTCAAAATCAGCAGTCGATAAGCGAAATTTATAGACGACTGTGATTTTTATGACACACGCATAATCGTCTATCTGAGCCAGCCATCCGCCATACCAACACATCGAAGAAATGTGCGTACAAAAATGTGGTGTAAATGTCAGTTTATCGATTTGTCGCAGCAATTTTTCTTTCCGTCCACTTTTGGTGCAGGAATTCAAGCTACAAGCCCATTTTTTGCGTCTTTCTTTCTTCTTTTGATTAAGCTCTGGATATTTGACTCAGAGTACCTCCCCCAGTCTAATTTCCTTGATGAATCGGAGTACCTGGTGTGTATCCTCTGGTAGTTGAGAGGCATCCAGGTGTTTCCATTTTTTGTGAATCAGTGTTCCACTTTCCAGTCTCCACGTTGCTCTAAACCCAGTTTTCTGAGGCTCTCCCTAAGTCTTTAGTGACCGGTTAGGAAGCCTATAGGGATCCGCAGCCGGTTCTTGTTGATGTTTATGCAGACCTTACTTCGTTTCCGGTTATAGGTAGTTCCCGAGAAACTCTTTAGCCTCTCTTAGCCTAGGTAGTTCCTCCCAAAGTTTCGTTCTTTTGCAGTCTTCTTCCTTCCTTAGTTCTTTCAGCCCACAAAATGGTTCCGAGCCAGTAAAGAAAGTTTCAGGTCTTTATTTTTCTTGTTTATAAGCTGCTTCATTTCCTCTAGTCCTACGTGACCTGATACCCAGTAGAGGATGACTCTGTTGTTCTCCCTAAGTCGAGTTTATCTTGGGAAGGCATTCCCACACCAGTGTAGACCTGATTTCATAGGAGCTTGAAGCCTTGATTGCGGCTTGGATGTCCGACAGTATCGCGATGTCTTGCCCACGATACTTTCTATCGAGGTTAAATTTTTCGATTGCGTAGACCTCCGCTTGGGAAATATCTACTCGGCTATGTTCCCATGGCTCCCGAATATTTGCTTCTGGTCCTGTGTACTCCTCCTGCGGTTCCTATGGATGTTATCGATCCGTTCGTGTACCACTTTATGGCGTTTTGCTTGAGTTGGTACAGTCCGACCGGCTTTTTCTACCCGGCTTCAAATTGAATTTCTTCCCGAAGCAATATCTCTTGACCATATCATCTCTGGGCCAATCCAGAAAGGGGACTGATTTGGGAAGTGTTTCTCGCTGGCTATGTGCCATGTAGGGCGGCGAGTCCCAATATCACTCCCAGTGCTGCTGTGGAACAGGTCCTCATAGACCCTGTTATGCAAGCTAGCCTCTGTACTTTCTGAAGTGTATTCCTCGTTGTGCTCAGCGTTATAATGGACATGACCATCATGGTGTACCTCCATCTCAGTATAGCTGGGTTACATCCTCAGATCTTACCAGCTTTTGCACACTATCAGTCCTCGTGTAGCTTTGACTACCACAACTGGTTGGCTTATGGCATTACCATGAGGCGTGTTCCTGAAAAAAAAAACCTCCACGATAGATGGCAGACCTGCTTACGTTATAAATTTATTCAAAATTTACGACAATATCGCACCGCTCATGGTTATAAACAATTCCGTGCAATGATTTAGCTCAAAATGCAATTCAATTTGTAAATCCGCGTCTTAATTTGTCCTGCATTCATTTATTCATCATTTTTCTGTTCATTTCATTTCCTTCACAAGATTCTTCCTCGCATTCATATTCTATTCTGAAAAGTGCATGCAAATGACCCCGTGAGAACTTGGAATATCTCATGCAACTGACAACACACACACACGCGCCCATAATACACTCACTCAATACAAAAGCGCAATAGAAATACTGCAACGCATTGCTTGCAGCAGCATTGCCAACGGCTTGCGGAGGCCAAAAAGCATAGCGCGTGATAAAAAAGAATGCAAAAAGGAGAAAAAATTTGCATAAAATCACAACATAAATTCACAGCAAGCCAACTCGCAATACAAAGACACGTTTTATGCAATTTAAACAAACAGAGAAGGAGACGAGAAGCAAAGGATGAAGACACAAACTGAGGCGCATGAAAAGCACAGAATAACAGAGAGATAAAAAGGCGAAAAAACAAAGCAAAAGTTTGTGTTCAAAACGTGTGTTTAAAAGGGAAAAGAAGAAACAAGCAAATGAAGAGCAAAAGATATTGCAATACAACGATGGCGATGGCGATGATGATGATGACGTAAGAATAAAGGGGGCCAGTAGGAAAGAACAGTTTTGTTGTTTGTTGCTCTAAAGTTTCTTTTTTTTCTGTTTTCTTTGACGTGCGGCTTGCCTCGCAGAAGTTATCTTCTTAAACATTATGCATTTCTTTAGCCGTTTCTTTTGTTTTCATCTTCTCTGTCTGTATTGCTTCTTGCGCTTTGTGCAGAGTTTTCAGATTTTTTTTTTTGTTTCCTTTTATTATTTGCATTGCGTTATGCGTACGCGCGTACACACTACACACGCTCTACGTGCCCTGATGGCCTCTGGAGTGGAGAAGGTTATTCGCCGAGTTTTGTGCGAAGTTTCACGTTGTTTTTTTCTACTTCTTCGTTTGCTTATGCCATACAGTAGAGAAATAGAGAAGAGGACAAATATGGATAGTACAGGTTCTCCTCGACGACGTATATTCTATACTGCAATAGAATTGAATATTTAATGAAAGAGTTGCAAGCTGCAGATAAAAGGGATGTGGAACACAACAGAAGATAGGTACCTACATAAAAGCGAAATTAAATTGAAGAGAAAACTGGATCACAGTTTGCTTAGAAAAGGAAATGTCATGAAAAATTAGGAGATTCTCTCTGTCCACAAGGATTTTGTAATGTATTCATGTTCGTGAGAAGAAGAAGAATGAAATGTTTTAATTAAGGAGATATTTTAGTACAAATTTAGTACATGAATGACAACATACTTTAAATACAGTTTTTGAAACTTGTTTCCTGCATCTTGTGTCCAAAAAAAGCAAAGAAAGAAGTGTGTTTTGTGTCCTTAGTAGGTATTTAGGGCTCTAAAACGCTGTAAGAAAGATTGAAAGTTTTTATTGCTATTTTGTTCAGAAAATGCAAAGCGAGTTTCTTGGAATGGTGTCCCAAAAAGAGCGCCGGATTAAGTTTTAGAAATAAAAATATTTGTAAAAAAAAATTTGACTATAAAGTACTAATTTTGCGATTTAGTATGAAACAAAATGGCCGGCAAATACGCCCCATAGCTCTGCCAGCAAACGATGAAATTTTCGATGACAACGTTGAACAATTGTGGTGCGATGGTGGCAGTAACATGTTTTATCACTGCCTTAAGCTCATAAATTGTTTATGGTTTATCGGCATACACATGCAACTTCCAAAAAAGACAGAAGTCACATGGTGCTCTCCAATTCTTAAACCCATTTCCTGAGATTACCCAACTTGGAAACTTTTATCACGGCAACTCTATTTTTCCGTGCGTAATGCGCTTGAACCACGTGTCTTTTAGATTAAATTCAATCAATTCTGCCCAAAAGAAATCAGTTATTAATTATCTGTAATGCAAACCATTCACTGTAACCGCATTTTCGAAGAAGTATGTCTCTACAGTGACCCTCGGATGTATTGACTTTTCTCTGAATCCCTCTAGCGGAATTGTCGTTCACTCGCCGATGTTCCATCAACCAATTAACAACTTCTCTCCACTTAAAGTGGTCTTTCTGGTCTGGTTTGAGTTCTTGGGTCAGTTGGAACTAGTACACATGCAGATGTAGATTTTCACTGTAAGATGCTTCTTGAAATGTCTAACTCTTGTGAACGCTGTTTTTCGAAGTTTAAGTCCGATTTTATAGCAATAATTTGTAGAGCCAATTTTTTTTATAACTTTTAAAAATACCATCTGTTCGCATTTATGACTTTCTTCCAACGTGATATGTATATTAATGGCGTGATAACATTTCCAAACCTTTGCTCGATTTCGGAAGGCTTTCTGCCGGCAAAATGACTCCAGACTGCGGGAAAGATGATAGCCCTTTGGGGACATATCAGAATTTCAAATCTCAACTCTAATAGTTTTTGCATCGTTTAAATCTTGTCATGCAATATGAACGGGCCAGCCAACCCAGGTTGCTTTTTAGTCAATTTTACATGCACTGCGCCGATTTCGTCACAATATTTGATGGCGTTTATCATTTCTCCAGGTTGAAGAAAGGAAAAGTGGATTTGGCCTTTCGATGTTCCCTAGTTGTCCCCATAACCTTTTGTGGCTGAAAGATCACGCTTTTCCGGTACCTTGTCATACTGAATCCACTTTCAATGACGGGTGATTTTCCAGTGCAAAAACTTTGGTTTACTTTGGTGTCTTTAGCTTAGCAGTGCACATACATATTTCCAGGCACCGTAGTTGTTACCTTTCTTAAGAGAGATAGATGTCGACTTTTTTTCATGCGGGATGTTTCCATGTTTTGTGCAATGTACTGCACCGATTGAACTAAGCCCACACTGCTCCCAAAACCACGTCGTCAATGGCCGTTTCCTGTTTCCCACGTTGGACATTTCATATTAATTGCAACGCTGCTTGCCTGCTTCCTAGAAATCTACTTATTGCAACGCAATCAAAATTCCATCAAAGACAGCCAATTAATCCACAGGATTAAGCCACAGGATAAGCCATTTCCCATTTGCTCCTCCAATCTTAACGGAAATGTTGCAAAACTATCATGGTGAGGGCTGTCAGTCTCAGAATCCTTCCCCTAAACCCACTTCAATCGCTGTTATTGACATTTTGTCACGCTAACCGACTAAAAAGTCACATTTTCTGCAAAGAACACTTTCTTAATGGAACATTGACTATGCTACCCCACTCTAGGTTAACCACCTTTTCTAAATCTGTCTTAAGTGGATAACGACAATGTCGCAGCGAAGGATTACGTTACTCCTTTACGCGATTTTGTGCATTTGGCATAGCTGCATCCACTAATATCCATCCCTTTTGTATGACAACAATGACGCACACAGACATTTTCTACAATTCTATGCGCGCTCAATGTTGGGGCGGACTCTATGCATTATTATAAAACCAGTCATGAAAATAAAATCTGTACACACAGCCACTAAAAGTAGAAAGAATTCCTGTTGGTCCTGTTCTTGCTCTCTGTATACGAATACACTCATCTCTCCACGTCCCTATTCACGCTTCTTTTCATCCATTGCACATGACCCATAGGCGCTTCTTCTGCGTTTTTGTTTTCCTCTCTTTTGCTGTTTATTTCGAAAAGGGTATCTATAGGTCTCTAGGTTTACGGTTTCAACATTTTGTATTAAAAAAAAAAAAAAATTAAACTGCACACAGAACGACGTGATACATGAAACGTACCGCGCCTCAAGAAAAATTAACAAAAAAAAAAACCTCTTTTCAACCTTCCACAGAAGTGAAGTGGAAAACCTGTTCCGTTCGATTATATGAATGTTTTGCGGCTGGAAGCTGGAAGCTACTCTACTCCTTGCAACTCAGTCGAAACTCAAAAAAAACTTGAAGAAGATGAAAACCCGGCGCGACAGCATCTTAAATCGTGAATATCGTGGTTCTTGAGGTTCTTAAAGGTTTTTAGTTTTCCTTTTGTTTGCTTCTACGGTTCTGATGGGGGAGGAGGAGGAGGGGGGCACTCTTCTGGTCCTCTGGTGGTCATCTCTGCAGACTCGAGTGATTCTAATCTTTTTGTCTTCCATCTTCTAGTCGTGAGTTTTTGTTTAGTCTGTTCAACCTCCGTTACATGAGCTCTAGTAGAACCGTCGTCTCCATTGGATAACTTTAACTTTTATTTCCTGTCTGTTGAGGTTGTTTTTTTCTTTTTTTTTAGTATCTGCGGACGCGCACCGGATAAGAAACGAAAAAAAAAAGAAAAACTTGTTCTTTCGGGTTCTTGTTGCAATGAATATCTCTATTACTGGAGCTCTTGCCAGAGTGGTTTAAGGAAACTAGAAGTGTTACTTCAACCTCAGACTGTTGCGCAACCTCGTTGGTTAGTAAGCGTTCTTATTTGTTTTTTCTATTTTTTAGATCACCTTGTTTTGGCTTAGAAATAGAATTTTTTTTTCTTCTTTAAAGCGAGTGGGTATGCACTTTAGACATGAAGAGATTCTTGGTTGGCTAGGTGTGTGGATGAAGTTATACAAATTTTTAGATTCCACAGACTAGGTTTGGGCGTTTTCTCAGACGTGAGGTGATAAATTATTTGGAATGTTGTTTCTTAAGATAGTGATTCCATGCATGAGATGTTAGGCTGAAGTTAATGAATATCTCTAGGTGTATCTCGGATAAATCCATGATCTCTTAAGTCGTCTTTTCCGCTTAATAAGTTGAAAATAAATAAAAGATTGAATGTTTCGAAGAAGCAGGGCAACTAAAGTCTATAAAATTGGTTTTTGGAAACCTTGTTCAGACAAAAATGGTCGTCCATTTAGCATCACCCTATCTCTGAATAGATTTCTCAGTTTCTGTTTCAAGAGCTTGGATCATGTATATCCCTATCAATGAATGCATGCTTATGCTACCCTTTTCCCCCACCATCACCTTAAAACTTTTCTTAGGACGTAATGGAAGTAGGTTGTGTCCTGGCTCAATTTCTCGTCTCCGAGATAGACTTTCTTCCGTGAATCGTAGGTTTTTCATGTGGTACCGTCGAGTATTATGCACCGTGATGACTCCTATAAGGGAAACCTATTTTCCATCCTATTGCATAAGCCTTGTGGTGCTTGTTTTGGAAAACTGGGAAGAATTGTTGCGTGTTTCGCATTCGCTTATCGAGTTGTTTCCAAATTGACATCTCTCTGAATATGTAGACATTTTTTTGTATATGTATCCAAGAGGACCATAATGGTAAGAAGCTGGTATCACGCGTCCCGTGTAAACGAACCTAACTTTCTGACATGCGCCTCCTTTGCTCAGCAACTCCATGTGAAATCCAAATGAGCAATCGCCTATAAATTGCTGGAAACCGCATAAAACTCCGCTCAGTGATTTGCGAGTTATTAGCGACCAAGAACTTCCATTTCTCATTTACAAACATAAGCAGCAGATGGTGTTGCCTATCCAAACGTAGTTTTCCATAAACAAAAACCTCTCCAATAAGAATCTAATTTGCTCTGCAGAAGATCACTTTAATCAAACATCTCCGCCATTGGATCATGGAAACTATTCTTGGAATTCCTCGTGATTCCTAGTTACTGTTGGCGACATATTTAAAGTTATGTATGTTTCAAGGCTGAATTCAGCTATTACCCCGATTTTTTTAAATTTTTCGAGATCTCATGAATTCAGCCAGAACTCGTGATGAGATCGATGGAAACTATGTACTTCCTGAAGGTTCTCTGTTGTAGTTTATGAATAAGAGGATAATCTAGATACAGTTCGAGTTATCGTATTGAGGGTAAAGGAAGTTTCGAGGAGTGTGAAAGCTGGACTTACACAGATTAATACACGCAATATTTGAATGTAACTCGTGGCCCCATTTCAATGGTAAATTTCTACTGCAATTAAAACTTTATAACAGCAACCACGAAACCGATAAGGTGATAGCCGATGTCCGTTTCCCACGATAACTTTGAATTGAAAAACCGCAGATAGTACAGCGAAATGCCTTCAGGAAAACGAACGAAAGAAAAAAACGCATTCAACCTAGAACCCCTATTTTGTCAAGCACACTCGGTTGTTTTTTTTTTAAATTTGTTTCCTCTTTTTTTGTTTTTTGGAAAATAAATTGAAATTTTATGCAAATTTTCGTTAACCTACCGTGAGCTGAGGAGATAAAAACAAACCGCGCACCACACACATGTTCATTATTTTAATTTGAAACAGAAACAAAAATTCTAAGCAACTTTTTGTTTTTGTTTCTGCCATGCCGTTCGCAGAATTACTAGAATTACCTTTTCAATGGATTTGTTGACTTTTTATTTTTACTTGCATTTAAATGTGTTTTTTTAATTCTTTTTTCTTTCTGTTGAGCTTCCGTTCAATGTGTGGAGGGCGACACTTTTTTTTTGTGTAGAGTTCATACATTTTGTGGGCACGGTTGGGTTTTGTTTTTTGCTATATTTTTGTGGAAATGTAAAACAGTGGAAAATGTGATTCCGTTTTGGGATTGTTTTGGAAAGACTGGTAGCCAGTTGGTGGGTTTTAGAAGTGTTTTGTTTAAAATGATAAGAACACCGGGGAATTTGCATACGAAGAGGTTGACTAGTTTCATTGCTGTGTCCTGGGGTGAGGGAATGGATAAAAAAAGAGATTTTGTACATTCTACATGAGTATTTAATCGCCGCTTGTTTCGAAAAAATGAACCTTCCTAAGGCGATTTGTAAGCTTGCAGGTGTTATATACCCTCTTCTGTGTCAGCTGTTCGATGGCGGATTGTAAATAAGTCTTTTATTGTGCGTGTACCTACGTTTCCTTAAATAATTGTCTCTACATCGATGAAAACCGATTCAGTGGCTTGGGAGCTTCAGTATTTGTATGTACAGTCAGTCACGATGTATAGCCCTGAAAAAGCTAGACTTTTTCTTGTTTTCTTTGAAATATTCTGAGTAAAAGGCTTGTTTTTGTTTTGACTCATGTTTTTACACCATAATATGTTATGTAGTAAGAAAGTTAAATTTTATGTATAAGAATTGATTAAGCACACTTCAGGGCTTTATGTAGGCTTTCGTGACTGACTGTACATACATACATAAAAGTAGCTTTCTATACAACAATCCTGTTGAACATATGTATGTGTTTGCAGTCGAATTATTGAATAAATAACAATCTTGGGGTCTCGGAAGATTTACGGACACGTTTGCGCTCGTTAAGACAAAGTTAAGGGGCAACCAGGTCAGCATAAGTCACTAGGCACCATTGTGCGACCTGTTGTAAACCTTCACGGTAAGCAACCTAAACAATTTCACTCGTGCACTTAATTTAAACTTAATTTCCCTGCAGAATTTGAATAAATCATTATTTGGGTCAAAACTAACTTCCGAGGAGTTTTAGCCTGCTCTTTGCATTCACAGAGCAAATGTGTTATGACCTCTGGGAAGTGTAGGTCACCTGCATCCATCCGTATTCGATAAAACTAATCTCATTGCGTGCTACCTCAGAGGGTAATGGCCAGGGAGTATCCCTGTCGCAATTCTTAGCCTTGATCTGCTTACTTTTATAAATTCCCCAGATTATTTTCGATCTAAAACTGCTCACAAGGACTTAGATAACCTGTCCACTCTAAGTTACACCATTTTTGTTCAGCCAAGTGCGGCAATTCCTGACTAATGATTCAGTTGAAATGTCCTTGCTGGTGATTGACAGTTGGTGTGGCATTTTGTTCCTGCTTAAACCAAAGCCCGTACGAGTTCAATTTTTTCAATTGCGGCCACAAAAAATCAATTATTATGTCTCTGTAGCGCATTTCGTTAATTGCCAGCACTTTCGAGGAAGTAAAGCCAATGCTACCACTCCATACAATCACCCTTTGAGGATAAACTAGATTCTCTTCGACTACGTGTGGATTTTCGAACCTCAAACCGTTCAGTTTTGCTCATTGACGAAGCCTTTAAAATGAAAATGGTTTTCGCCCGAAAAGATCTGCTAAAATCTGCTTCATTTTCAAACTTAATCAAATCCACACATGCAGTGAAGCGATGACGAAGCGGACTTCTGCTTCTACTGTTGAGTGAAGTAGACCTTGTCGACAAATAACCCGAGGTCCTTATGGAAAGTTCTCCTCAGATAATTGCGACTTATGATTAGTTGTTGAGCTCTGCAACCAGTTCAGACTCTTTGTTTTCATGCACACTTTGGCAACAAAGTTATTGCGTCTGTATGTCAGTTTAACAACATTTTTTTATAAATTCCGTCATACGACCCGCTAAGTGACTTAATTTCGTCCCAAAACTTTCTTCTAATTTTGCGTAATTTTTGCACCCACATTGGCAACAAATTTTCAAGATATCCCAGCGTTGTTCAAGCGTAAAACGATCCATTTTTTGCCGCGGAGTCTTGATAGATGTACATACATACAATCCGTCAATGTTTCAAGGTAGTGTTGCCAGCTTTGAAATAACACGAACTTCAAAAAGAAACCAGCAGCTCCATATTGATGACTACACAAGAAGATTAAATTCTAGACGTGGGCGCTGTGGCTCTTAGTACTGAGTGTTACTGAGAGCTTTGGGTGAATTTCTCCGACCTCAAGTCATCGTCTTAGAGTAAAATCCACTTTATTTCTTCACTTCGCCTTGTTTCCACATCTAGGTTTTAGGGATTAGCTTCCTGAATGATGGTCATGCCTTCTTTTGGTGGTGTCTTCTGGATCTGTACGTCAGTTCCTTGAATCTTTTGTAGTCCATTTGGTTTAAGTAGTTCTTTGGATCCCCGCTTTTGGCTTCCTTAATCCTTAATTCAAACTCCTTGTATCGACCTCTTCTTAACGATGTGAGCGTGTGTCGTTCTTACACTTCCTTAGCCTTAGCAGGTGCTGAATGTTTTAGGCTTTTCATAGAGTCTTGAGTGTAACACCTAATCTTTTTTTTAAATAATTGTCAGTACTACGGGTATCTGCCACCAACGTCACTCTTTTTTGCAACAAAATCAAAATGGTGCGGGAAAAAAGAAAGAGAGTTGCAAAGAAAAAGATAAGTTTTATATGTAAGTGGGCATAAAACATTTTTTAATTTCGTTTTCCATTTCAATTTAAATTTTAATCCTTCAAAAGCTTTCACATTGAATCCTTCTACTCTTGCTGCTGTTCAGCAATACGAAAAAAAAAAAAAAATTGCACTAGGATATGCCACCAAAGTTGATGATGCTGTTTCTGATACACACTGCTGCTTCTGTGTTCAGAGGGATGTTGGTTGATGATGATGATGGTGATAGCAAGAGATGGCATCACACAATGCTCCTTCTGATGACGACAACGATTATGCCAACAATGCCAGAAGTTTCACATTTCTGTTTTCTACTCCTCCTACTCCCACTCCACTGGTCTTTTTGCTGTTCCTGACTAGGTACTGCTGCTGTGTGTGTTCGAAGAACAGAAAATCCTTTTCAGAGGTTTTTTTTCTTTTTTTCTCATTTAAATAAAAAAAAAAAACGTTTCGCTGGAAAAAAAAAATTAATTAAAACCAAGATGTGCGATTCGGAAAGTTGAAGAATAAAAATAGAACCCACCATCACCACATGTGGGGTTCAACCCGCTCAAACCATCTCCCAAAAAAGGACATTTGCTGGTAGACGGTTAGTTTGGTAGCAGTAGCAGCAGCAGATTTTTGCACAAATCTAGGGAAATAGTTCTGATTTTTTTTTTTTTTTTGTTTAGTGCTCAGAACAGAACCTACCCCAATCGGATGCAGCTTGAGAAGTGTAGATATTTTTTTTTCTTTCTCTGTAGAGAACGTTTATTTCTCATGATGTGATGCAATTTTTTTCCATAAACAATGAAAAAAAAAAAATACTGACAAAGCAGTTGAGAAAAGTTTTTTAATATTCATATGCACAACATGATTTGATGATATTCAGCTTGAAGTTATTTTAATGGGATTTTTTCTTGATGTTGCCACAGAAATGAAGTTTGTTTGGCAGGATGGTTGTGGAATAAATCAAATTGCTATGGAGTTGCGTGCATGGGGGATAGCTTATAGAATGTTGTGTGGGAAAAGACACAGTGCTATACTCGTACATATGCGTTTAAAAATTGTTAGAAAATTCAACACAATGGAAACTGGTTTAAAGTTTAGTACATTTTTAATAGAGATGTCTCAATTTAAATAGTATGCATCATAGGATTAAAGTTGCTTGAAAATAGTCATGTTAAGTATTCGACAACATTTCGATAGATGTCCATTATTAGCCCCACGATTTTACATTCTGGAGATGTGCGATTTTTCGACTGAAACCCTTCAAATGGTAGCAGGTTATCAAACATTCGCTAGACGTCCTTCGTCATGTCTGGCTGGTGATCTATCCGCTCTGGAGCCGATTTTCAGTTGGTAGACAGGGGTCTCATTTCTACTAGGCATTTATACTTGGTTGGTACTCTCATCTCTGCTGCTCCTTCGTTACGTCTTTGGGACAAAGTAATCTGTGGTTAGAGGTCTCTTATACCTAGTAGTCATTTATGGTTTCTACTCTGTTGGCTATTCATTGAGGGAAGTACTCTGTGGAACTCATTCGTAGTTGGTACTTAGTCATGTGTAGTCATCTCTGATGATCTCTTGGCCCTGTAATCATTCGGGGTTCTTAGTAGTCTCTCATCTCTGGAAGTCAATCGTGGTTGGTATTCATTCGTGAATGACTATGAGAGCCTATTTATAACTTCTTACTTAGTCAGTAGTCAGCAATGACTACTCTTTCCCTATGTTTCGAGATTCGAGTAAATAAGAAATTCCCGTCCCGCCCTTTATTTTTATAAGGCTTTCGTCTCCGGAAGATAGTCGTGATTTGTACTTCTTCATGACTACGTAGTAGTCTTGTATCTTCGGTAGTTATTTTTGGATAGTCCTTCGTCTGATTAACAGTCTCTATTTTTTGCAACTATACACAGTTGGCTCTTCGTCATTTCGGCTTTATCGTCTATCGCTTTATGAGAATTTGGTGATCACTCGTTTGTGATAGTCATTCATGATTGGTCACAATTAGTCATATTTCCTAGTATGTACTCTCACGACCCTTAGTGTCATTTTTCAATCTCTCATCTTCGGTATTCATTCGTGGAAGTGTCCCGTCTGATAATTTTCCATTCTGAATCGTACCATCGTCGTTGGTGGCTCGTCGTAAATAGGTCGTAGTCATGATTGGTTATAGTATATCTACCTCGGTAGGTATCGAACTCAATTTTAGGATTTAATTCCTGGAATTCCTGTACGGAACGTACAATTACATATATTTATGACCGCAACGAATGATGAATGAAATCTTTGCTGAGAAGTAAAAGGTGAAGTAGCAGCTTACCTTGGACCCTAAGTGGGAGTTTTAGAAACCTCGTGACTGACTTATTCCGGGAAACTTGTCATTAAATTCTGAATTGAAACGATTTAAACTACAAAAAGCTTTTGGAAAACCGCTCAAATTTATTACAAATTCATTAAATCCACCTCTACACCGTAAAACACGATGTAAAGTCAATCCCGGATTAAATCCACACTATCCTCGATTTTATTTCTTAATACCATAACCCAATTGGTGGAGTATTCCAGAACTACCTCCCATGTACGAGTACATGCATTGCTCAACACATTTTAATCCTATATGACTGGTGTTGGCGTAACTCCGGCAATGGGGAATAAAATAATGCGCACAAAGGAATCCCATTATATCTCCAACAAACACCCATCCGCAACTCTACCCTACCACAACGGAAATTTTATTCAATCTCCTCATCGTCATCAGAAAAACTCAGCGCTAAGGGTTGCAAAAAAAAAAAAACACGATATCCCTTCACCACATAAAGCTCTGTTGGGTAGGTCATTGCCATTTTGTTTCTTTTTTTCCTCTGCTCTGCACCACAAACTAACAGTGGGTCTATGGAGCAAAGGATGAAGGGATACTCGTATACCTATACAAGAACCAGTACACTGTTTCCGGCGTCAAATGGAAGTTGGGCGAAGCAGGATAATTATCAAACATGATGTTGAATGATTAGCATTCTACAAAAAAAAAAGTCCTGAATCGTATCGTTCCTACATAGTTATTGATTATACCGAGAACCCTAATTTTCCAGCATCATCAGTGTGGTTTTCAAAGGACGCAGAGGCTTTTGTTGCTCTAGACATCCACCCACTGATTTAAATGTTAGGTTACGTGGGTGGATGTGGATCCCCTGAAAAACTAAAGGGTTGAGTCTATATGAAATAATAAACGACTAATAGCAGCGGCAGAAAGTTTTTCATTATCCTGCTATGCAGTAGCAATGCTTTTGAATGGGAAGTTGGTTGGCTCCTGCTACTGTCTCCCCGGGGGAATTTTCGTTTCGGAAAATGTCTGCCGCAGAGTACTTTTTTTTTCTCCCCTGCTTAATTGCTGAAGCAAAGCGTTCCACTGCATCCAGTGGGTTGGAAAATGCTCAGTGAATGCATTTTTTTAATTCAAGTAATCGATTGAGCTGATCTAGCTTGCTTGCGTTATTATTTCTTTCTTTTTTTTTTTGGGTGAAATTATGTGAAGCAGATGATGTAATTGAGAGGGGTTTTGTATCTTAGTGTGTATATATATAGTCCCAACCACATCGCATAGTAGTCATTGTCAGCTCTTGTGACGGATATTTGGATGCATTTACCTATACATCGAAGCATGATTCAAAAGTTTTGAGAAATCAATTATAAAACCTCGTTGGTGCTTTTCCACCAAGCTTCAAAGGCTTTTATTTGACGATAGGATTGTGTTACCAAGGTGGACCAATGTTGCCTGTAGTGTCAAATTTGACTCCTCTGAAATAATAAGTAGGCAAAGCCGAAGGCGCAATACTCTATTCTTAGCTCAGCCTTATGAATTTGTGTTGCAAATGAATTTCCAAACTGACAGTAATTTTGAAGTAGTTCACCTGTGTGAGAGGATTAAGGCCTGTCTGCCTCCAGATTTCATGTCTTGCCGTTACTTGGTATCATGGAATTGGAGAATTCTCACAAAACCGACCTGAGGAACCTCCTGGGATTCATGTCCTTATCCGAATGGTTCTAATTCGTCGGTTTTCCTTTTCTCTTTTTGGCACAATGGACCCCGACTGTTGGTATAAGTAAGCAGTGCCAAGCAAGTCAGAGGGCACCCATCTACCTAATCTAACCTAGCCTACTAGGTTGCATATTCTATCAGTTTATAGAGAAACGTAGTGTTCGTCTGATTGAACGTCGAATTTATTTTATTTTTAATGCACTCAACGCTCAGTTGTTAATAACTGCAGGGATTTTCATGAGGACTTTTCCAAAATTGCGATTCTTAAATTCCATAAACGTTTGGAAAATTCACAGTGTCCTTTAATTCTTGATCAAAAATCTGAATAGTCCATCACCTGACTACTCCATCACCTGACTACTCCGTCGATCACCTACTACTTATATTGTCTCATGACATTTTAAAACCAATTGAACAGTTCACTGACGAAGTCATGCATTTCTAAGATATTTTCGAAATAGTGTCGTTTGAATTTGATTCTCGGCTACAGCACTGTCTTAGACTAGCAGTCCTTATATAATTTCTAATAATTGTAGTCTAAAGCCTCTCTATGTTTAGTAATTTTAAGTTCCTTTTTGTTTGCTTGATATTTATTTTTTTTTTTTTAATAAATTATTTATGTGTCTAATTTTATTTTTTTTTTGTTTATTTTCAGGTGAGTTCAAACTTCAATCTTGCTTTGGGGATTTTTTATGTAAATAAGGTATGAGTTGTATGTGTGTTATTTTATTAAACGTTTGCAGTGTAAATTTGACGATATGGTAGTGATGATAATAGTTTTCCATCTATTTAGTAACTCTCGGATTTCCTTATCTAGGCGGTTTGGATTTAAAATATTCTTCTAGGGCATAAAGCATTTTAGTTCGTTTCTATTTACCAGTTTTACAGGGATGTGAACACATAACCTGATAGTCGAGGGTATAAGGTTGACGACTTGAATCTTCACAACTCCACTCGTAAAAATTGAGCTGAGTCTTGCAAGCCGACTCGATTTCTGTTGATCAAGGCCGAATATTTTCTTCACAATATTTTTCTTTGGCGTAGTATGTAGATGAGACAGCAGAAGCCTTGACTTTGATTGAGTTGGCAGTAAGTTTGTTTTTCACAATTTTAGTTTATATCGTCCACTCTTCGTCCTTTCGGCTAATAGCGATGCCGTATAGCTCGAGTCGGATATCTTGTTATTTTAAGATTACGAATGTAACGACTCACAGGATGTGAAGTAGGCAATTAGCAGGATTTCAGACTTAGTGTTTTGCTAAGAGGAAACAGTTTTACATTATTCTTACTATGCGTATGGCACTGGTAATAGACCAACATGCTAAAAGGCTTTATTCTTTTTTTCACAAGACTTCTGCAGGATTTGCATAGATGAAGAAGAGGAGAAAATTATCCTTCTACTCCTTTGTATGTGCCCTGCGCTTTCCTAAAGAAGACTGCCCCATTTAGGGGCTTTTTCCTTCAATGACCTCAGCGAACTGGCGTGCTTAGACGTCAGACGTGAGCTTCCTTCGCTTCATTTAACGACCCAGTTTGTTTGGTGAGGCTCTAGGTAGCCAAAATGGAGAAAGATCATTGGCATCACCAAAGACCTCTTTTGGTCTAGGTGTGTCTATGTCCTGATACAGACAGCCCTTCTAACTCTAAGCCATTCCTTTGGCTTGACTCGTTAGTTATAGTTCATAAAAATCATTCCTGGTATTTGGTACTTTTACAGTTGCAATAAATACCAAAAGCTAGGCCGTGTCCAACATTCCATAAAGTGTACAGACATACACCAAGGATAGATGTTCCCAAAGAGTATAAAATTCACTCGTGACTTGTGTCTGATCAGCAAAAAATGTCGTCGTCATTTGCATAAAATCTACTGACACTTACGTATCCGTCGAAAAGATTGATTTGCCCACCTTATCACCTTTTTGTTTTATGGATACGCTGCCAAATATCATTCAATAAAATCTCGCAATAATAGTCAGCATAAATCAGCGACCCGCCGGTAGCCCTCTGTCTGGACTGACAGCTTAAACAACATACACCCGTAGCTCATCATCAGTTGCGCTACTCATCTAATCGCCAAAAATCTTGGTAAAATCTCCCTCACCATCACACACTGCGCATCTTAAAAACCAAAATGTGACGTAGTCTCAAAATTAAATCACACACAACCCGTTCATCCAATGCACAGATTTTGAACCGCGAAAATTGTCCCCGAAAAAGAAGGAGAATAATCGAGCTGCGAAAGAGAAATGATTTTAGATCGGTCTGACTAAAGCTGACGTATGCATCGTCGTGACATTAGACGGCGTAGGTATCTACCACCAACGAGTGCACTTCATTCTCCGTACGAGTATCTGTATACGTTTGCAATTACATTTGAGACTTTATACGAGATATCAAATAATTTCGAAAGCGAAAGCTTTTTTTTCTTGGTTTTTGTTCCTCTCTGTGACTCCAAAGTCACACACTAATATTACAAAACCAAGAGAGCACAGCAACACAGTCATTCAGCTAATACAACAACAAAACAATCGACGAGTCTGGGTCTGGGTTATGAGGCCGTCAATGATTTCAGCTGCGATATTTGTTTTTGTTTTTCTTGTGGAGTGAGGGGCGACGATCGAGAGTGAGAGAGAGAGATTTTAACAAAAAAGAAAATAAAAAAAAAATAATTCATAGTCATAGTCAAGGTGGATTTACTTAATAGATTTTTATAAATTTAGTTGTTGAATTTATTGTGCGTATATTCGTTGAAGACAATCAAAATTATTTCTTGTTATGAAATCTGTTTCGCTTGTAAAAGAATAGAAATAGGTTTTCTAGTTTTCTAGTTGATTAACGCCATCTTCCGGTGACAGGATTGTTATTCTTTTTAGGAGTTGTTTCGTTCAGTTGTTTTTCAAAAGTGCGTTAATCGTTAAATTGTGTTGGTGTTTCTTTTTAAGTTTATTTTGAAATTAAATTTGGATCAATGCCACCTGTTTGTTGACAGCTGTAATGAATTTATAAAAATTTTTCTAAATACAAATAAATAATTTCCATGAAAGAATTCTAAAACACCAGCCATAAAATGAAGGGCATTGTGCTTTGTTTGTTAAATTTAACTGACGTAACTAAGAAATTTGATCAATCAGTGACGTAAATGAAAAAATTTTGTTTAATTTGCGAACAGCAAAGTGTTGTGAAATAAATTTATTCCGTGTATGTCAGTCTGTCATTGGAAGTAGATAATTTCGGAAATTGTTGTAATACTCGATTAAATTTTCACCGTTCAAGGGTTCTCAAGGTACAAAGATAAAGCTTTGTATGTTAAATAACGACACCTTGTAAGCAGTTTCATTATTTTTTTTCTTTTTTCGAAAAAGAAAACAGATGTCAGTGACAAGTTGTTTGTGTTTATGTCTAAATTGTATTTTTTTTATATAATACAAATCTTAACTAAAAGTCGGGTTGAAAAAGTGTAAAATTAAGAAACGAATCTATTCTTGAAACCTGCAAAAATCGATCAGAAAATGTAAGTTTTTTTATATATTTAAAATTTATGCTTGTAATGGCATTTTAGGCAGTTGTCGCTGATTTATGTTTTTTTTTTTTTAACTAAGTTAAAGCGCGATTCTGGTCGTCGAACTCTTGACTACAGGAAAACGTGTTCATATTTCTGAAAGCTTTGATCAGAAAACACTTGGGATAGACTCCATAATCTAGTACTGTAGCTTCATCAACGGAGATGAGTAGGCGCAATTTCACGAAATTGTAAACTTAAATAAATTTATTTATCGCAAATCGCTATTTAAAAGTTGTGCATTTGTTGTTGTTAGTCACTCTTTAAACTTCTAATACAGGTTCTGGTAGATATATTGGAGTAGAAAAAGACTTGTGCGGAAGGAAATATTCGAAAAGATTACATTTTGTACTCGATTTTTTTTGTAAGTTGTAAATTACAAATTTGTGCTACAATTTTGGAGATTTTCTGTCGATTGTTTTCGATAGGAATTTCATTTAGGAATGACTTTCTTTTGGCATTCTTCCACTTGTAAAGAATGGACACGTCTTCATTGTCAGGAAATGGAAGCATACATATATTCATATTTTGACGGCTAGGGCCTAGGTTCTCCCAACCATTCGTGCTGTGAGTGTTATATTTTTTGCACATACATACATATGAGCTTTCGATTGATTCCATATAACAAAGGGGTAGTTGAGAAGCTTCACAAGACAGTTATGAGTCTCAGAAACTTGTGAGAAGTAGGTCGATGAAAAAACTTGTTGACAGTCCCAACGCCTAACCACTGCGCCACGCCCATTGAAATACAAAACAGTGAAATCCATGCGAACTGAATTCGTGGGCAGATCTGTTCTTCCCCAGAATCTAATTGGCAGGGGAGCTTTAAACTTCTCTACGTCGAAATTGAACTGCCCCAATCATTCATGTTTCCAAGGCGATCAGAGTTTGACCATAAAATTTTAATTTACAACAAATTTCACTTTTTAACGAAATATTTTGAACATTGTAACGATTCACTAAGACGAAGGTCTCCGCCTTTATCTTGAAAATTTTGATGCGAATCTCTGAAAAAGAAAAGCCTACTCGGCACACATGGCACTCTCAATTCTTCTATAAGTTTAGAACAAAATAAAAGCATGATAGCAGTCTGGTGTCGGTGGTGTGATGTCCGACCGAGCACCTGGCAAATTTAGATATTGGTCCTTGCAACTTGGACCTTTCCTTATAACCCTTCACTTACAAGCATAAATGCATATGTTTCCTTTCGAATTATATTTGCACCGTCAACATGTCCCATCATTCTCTCATTCTTTAATTTTGCCATTTTCAATAAAAACCATAAGGACGTAGAAAATTTGATAAATAACTCTTTAACTGTACATGTTTTCATGTACCCCAGTTTGAACGTTTGCTCCGAGCCCAAAATCATGTATTTGTAAAATGAAGATTCTGGATTGAATCAGCCTTCCGCTAGTAAATTCCTAGCTACACTTTTTCCCTTCTATTCTACATTTACATACGGATACTTAACCAAAATTCACATAGTTAACGTCGCGCGAACTGACGATTAAAATAAGTACCTAAACGCTGTTCGTAGTTTATGGCATTTCCAGCTAACTTCGATGACATCCCAGATGATAATCAAATGATTCAACGAATTTTTATTTCGGGAAATTCCTTAAACTTGGTCAGTTAAGTCAAGGGCACATTAAACTCAAACGAATACGAATACGGACAAATGACTTGACAGTATTGCAGGTTGCTACAACGCCATCTGTTGATGAATAAGAAATCTCGTCGAAATATTTGTTTCTCAGGCAAAGCTAAATGAGAAATAGTACATATGTGACTTTATGGCCGGATCTTGCCAAATAGGATGTAAAAAACAGGATGTACAGTGTAGATACCCCCGAAAACTACGATTCAACTGGTCTACATTTGAATCCAAGAAAACACCAAAAAGTCTTTTTTTTTTTCACGGTCCTGTCTCGTGAGTGTGTGACAAACATCCGAAAGTAATAATTGTATAAGAAGCATCTCAACTACGACTTTCGGATATATGTATCGTTAAACGTTGCCCCCTCCTTCGTGAGAATAATGTAACACGCACAACACGAATGATTGCGAGAAGCTAAATATTTATTTCCCTTTGACCAGCACCATCTATCGATGGGAAATTCGTAGTGGAACCTAAAATAATATTAAAAATAGGCCAGTAGCAAGGTTAGATCGAAATTAAGTGTTATTTCTTGCGAGTTTCTAGTGGCAGCTAGACTGTTTGGGTATTTTATTCAGCGCCAGCTGTTCCATAAAGTGGAACGAAAAGTGAGCTTAAAATTAAATTACATAAATTTCCTACAACTACGCATTTCAGTGCCGCCTTTTGGCTGAAGATATGTCTTAAAAATACTCAATTGTAATCGACATTGATGAACGTTGGCTGTAGATACATAGATACATAGATCGTTAGATAGTTCTCCTACCCCCGACAGGTGTCAAATATACGTTAAAAGAACATTTTTGCTCCGATTGTAAGGCAAAAATTAGGCTTACTGTTGATGCAGGCGCAGATAAATTTGACGTTTATCTGCAGTTTCCTACACGACGACTACGATATCGTAGATACTCTTAAAATCTCTTATGTGACGTACTCTCGGTGTATGAAACTTAATTTTTTATTTTACTTGCAACTCTCTCACGTCTCTCTCTGTGTCTCTGTATCTATGTCGGTGTGTGCTTGATTATTGTAAAATTTGTGTATATATACAGATTTTTTTTTTGTTCGTACGTAGGAATTAAATGTGCGATGTATGTACGAATGTGGGTCATGGATGAAAGAAAAAGCGAAAAATGTGGGTCATGAATTTCAGTCGATATTGGTACGTTGCTGCTACTGCTGCTTGCTGTTTGCTGTTTGCTGTTGCTGTGGGTATTGTATGTGCTTCATCGTTTTTCATGTGCATTTGAGACTTAGTCAGTATTTCCTTGCCTCGTACCCTGTCCACCCCCTTCTTCAACTCACTGTGTCGAGTCAGTCATGCAATGGCAAGAAAAAACAACACCAACTACTCCTATGACTGTTAATGATGACGTCGATGAAGGCTACATGATCTGAAAAATACTGGCTCGGCTCGAGTAGCACGTGAATTATTATTTTTTTTTTTGGTTTTTAGTAAAAAAAAAAAAAAAAAAAATGACTAAAAGCTCAGACTTGCATCTTTTTTGTGCAATTTTTTTCTGTGATTTTGGACATGTCTCTGGATGTGGATTTTTTTTTGTTGTCCTCAGCGGAACATCGGACAAATTTGTTGTTCAGTCATGTCATGGACCATTAATGAGATTAATGAAATAATTTTCCTTTTTTTCCACCTCCCTACGCTTTCATCTTTCATCTCGTTTTTTTTTATCAACTCTTGTTTGACAATTGCAATTGAAAAGTGAAACTTTACTTCAAAATGAGTGAAAGTGCAGATTAAGCGGGGGGTTACACTGTGAGATACTATCGTTTCCCATTTAATTTTTTTGCTCAATATTTGTGTATATTTTGTTGTTTAAATATTATTTTATTTTTATTATTTATCGGTTCCATTTGACAATAATGTAAGCACGATGTGGTGTCGTTCTTTTGTCGAGGTGTGATGTCAGCAACAGCATTCGTATTTGGGTTGTGTAAATAAGCAAAACAAAAAAAAATAATTTTTGTAACATTTTTATTTGCTTAGAACAAGCGAAAGCTTTACGGATATTGTTTGTTGGTCGTTGTTTTTTTTTTTTTTAGAACAAGGTGATAATTTTTCCATTTTATACATATTTATTGACAGTATACAATAAAGTCTGGGAAAATTATGTGAATATATGTGTTTGTTTGGTGCTGTGACAATAAGGCTACAAAACATAGATTAGTACTTATTTTGTTCTAATTTGATTTTGGGAATTTTTTTTTGACTAGTTGTTGTGCAAGGCTTTACAAACTTCAATGCCTAACAAGACTGATATTTTGAGCTGCGGTCAAAAAAATAGCACCATAAGCGCGTTAGTTGAGTTTTTGAACAGTATTTCTTATTTTTTGGTTTTGTTTTCTCACGCGTGACTATTAAATCCCATTAGTCTCTGATATTTTAAGTAAAATCGTTCAGAATGGAAACAATTTTGTAACAACATCGTTGTGGATGTGCCGTCAAGAAAATTGCACGAAGGAAAATAAAAACACGAAGGGCTTCCAAAGTACAACAAAAAACTTTCTTGATAGGCTTAGGTGAAGAATAGGGGTGATGAATAGGTCTAGTAATTTATTAATCAGTATTTTGTTGCATAGCTTCTATCAGAAATAACTGCCTTATAACGCCGTGGCATTGAACCAACCAATGGCTGACATCTCTACAAGAGTATGGCACACCAAATTGTACACCAAAGATGTTCCTTTTAGACGCTTTTCTTAACATCGGCCTATAAATTTTCCGATACCTCTAAGTCTTGAGATTAAGGCAGGCATTCCATAACATTAATCCGATTTTCTTCATACCACGTCAACTAAGACTCTTTTGTTGGTATGTTTCGTTACGTTATCCTGTTGGAAAACCCATCTAAACGTCATTTCTTCGGAAGCAAATGGCACCATAATTTTCTCCATATTTTTTTAGACGAAGGTGTTGGTCTAGTGCACACTTAGTCCAATATATTGGGCCAACTCCATGATAAGCTCCAACCGCCGTGTTTGACAGTTTTTGTGGAGCAAACAGGTTTCGAATTTGTCTTTGGGGCTTTCTCTTATAGCAACGAGACTCAATACCACCAAACAGCACGATTCTGCACTCGTCAGACCAGAGTATGTTCTTCCACTTTTGAACTGTTTTTTTTGACTGCAGCCGCATGTTTATTTAGAAATTCCTTTAGTTGGAAATCCCCCAACATTATCAAATTAGTTATAAAACAAAACTTTTTTTCAGGAGTGCGTCTCTTTTAAACCGATTTTGACAACAAAAGTACATTAAGTGACGAAAAGAGATACCCTTTCCTTTGCGTGGTATGTAGGAGACCCAAAATTCTACTTCAAACTTATATATGCCTTCAAACCATGATTTGAGTTCTATGTAAAAAAAAAAAAAAAACGTTTTATTGGATGCGGTCATACCTTTGCAATGCCCTGTGGTATGAACTTGTGTCATTCTTTCATACAGTCTCCTGGACTTAGGTCGTTCTTCCGCAGTGTGGCATGTCATTTATTGTTTTTTTTTTTTTAAAGGAACTTAAAGTAGACATAATTTCATCAGATCGTACATACTCGCTAAACTCCACAAAATGGCACCATCAACTCAATTCCGAAGGCCATTGCATGAGCTACCACCTTTCATACTCGTGATATGCGACATGATTGGGACCAAACATTTTGCTTTACGGAACTCCCAAGAGTACCCTCGAAAAATTCGACCATTTTTTCTTATACGGATTCACCACGTTCTATTTTGATATGAAACATCAGCTCTCTGCCTCATACGGTTCAAGAGTTACCATGACCTGAAATGGAAAGATCTAGTTAATATTTTGCTTAGATTTTGAAATTTCAATTCGATTCTGTCAAAAAAAGATCTTTTCTCGAATACGAATACATCACTTGAATGTTTTGAAAATCATTGGCCACGGCTGACTCAATTAAATTAGGGAGAAACTACATGTCGGCTGTAGATCAAGTTAGCACGAGACAAACCTTTTGTTTTGGCCGAGTAAAAAACGAAAACAAAATACATAAACACCCAACAACAATGACAAATGGTACTACGCAACACCTGGTCAAGTTATTCACCATTTTTTACATATGAACGTATGTACACAGTTCACCTTCTTTAAATCAATTTCACAATATGTGCTAATGATACTCGTTTTTAAATTTTTACATCGAAACCTCTCCGGAAATAACCATTTTATTCATCAACCTGATAGCGTTTGTTCTACGCCAGGCCAACAACATACACCAGCAGTACAGTGCCTACAAAAAGCGGAACCACCACTTGACGATTTCGTTACTCGTCTACTCAAAGTCCATTCGTCATCAGTAAGGCTCCAATCAAATTTAAAGAGGTGTAATGTGTACCAAAAAAAAAAAAACGAGAAGAAACACCAAAGACAATGCTTGACATTTGATTTTTGATTTAAGCATCTGACAAATAACAATTTCGCCACCCTGTACGCCATTTAAATGTATTTCTTGTTGTTTTCGATTTTCGATTTCGATTTATTTATCGTCATCTCCTGTTTTTCTTCGTTTTTCATTCAAGTTAGTCATACCAGTGTTGTAGTTGTGCAGCCTGAAGCTGTTTATTGTGGTAAGTACAATAAAAACAGTAAATGCCTGCTGCCTGGTTGCCTGAACACGGTTTTATGTTCAGGGGGGGGCGAGTGCGGTTTGTTTAAATTCTTGGGGCTGACGCTGGGTTGTATTGGGTTGTACTGTGGGGTACGGATAGTATTGTATGCAATACCAAATTGGAGCTGCTGGTTAGCCTTACCCCAGTTTGAAAGAAAAAATTAAAAGCCATTTTCAAAGTGGTAGTACACTACAGTCAGTGAAGCTCTGACTCTGACTCTGACCCACTGGCATCATTTTGCTTTTTGCCTATACTGCCGCCATCTACAGTGTTTTTCTTTCTCTGTATGTGGCTGTGTGTGTTTGTGATTATGTACATCATCTCATGGTGAGTTGTTGCTATTCAGCTTTACCACTATCCCCTTGGAAATATTGTATCTTATCGTGCGCACAGAGCCGATAAATCGATTTTAATTGTCCCCCCCCCCCTACACTATAGAAAGTTTCTGTATCTGTTATCAAATTTAAATTTTTTTTTTCTAATTTAAATGCACATAACGAAATTTTTTTTAATCAATTTTACGAAAGACGAGAGGAAAATAAAAAAAGTTTTCCCGGTCTCGTATCTCTCATTAAAAGCTCATTAATAATCTGTGTGCAGTGTGGTGGTTGGGCTGCCCTAAAGGGTTTTCCACCGTTACACGCACGACTGCGTAGAGAATTATAAATAAAGAAGAAAATGAAACGAAAATGAGGAAATGTAAAATAATCGACAATCAATAGATAGAGGAAGGGGGCGCGTCGGAATGGGCGGAAAAGTGTTTAATGCGGCAGGAAATCGAAAATTACAAACGATGGCAATCAATCGATTTTGACGTCGTTAGTTGGATTGGTGTTAAGTAATGAGGTTTCGTAAGTCCATGAGGTGAGACTATGCGGGTATTAGGCTGACTTACAAGAGCTGGGTGAGGTATAACCAGTGTAATTTATCGTGTCTTACACCTTCTTTGTGTATTAGAATCGACCAACTTGAAAGGAAATCAATCGATCTGACTTGCAAGTGGGTAACCGAAGGATATCTGCTAAGCATCGGACTTGCTTTATGATGGGGAGATAACGACTTCACGCACAATTGGTTAGGTGCAATAAGATCCAAAAAAGCTAGGTGTGGTGTCGAAGCAAATTTAATTTTGGTAGGGTTCGCGGTTTTGAACCTTTCGTGGTACTATAGAGCCGATAGAGATTTTTGTCTTCTTTGGATTGTTTTTTTATGCAGTTCTCATCCAATTGAAACATCGATTTTGAAGAGTGAACTATTGTCCTTCATCGAAGTGTAAAAATTCGCCTGAAAATCTTTGTCTTCCGTGCCTCCTCTCATTGAGCTCAATTTGTAAAGGCGAGTTTGCATTAGTTAGTTAGATACGATGCTAAACGTCTGCATCTACATCCATTGTCTGCCCGCCTGAGTCTATGTTCTCGGGGATGACCAGCTTGCATAGCGGAATATTGTAAAATAATTTAGAGTCTTATGGGTAGAAGTCATTCGAGAGACTTCAGGTGCAGTAGGATCCCCAGCGATAGAGAGGAAATCGTCATGCGTGTTCCACTTAAACATAATCAGAATAACCTTTGGATTTTCGGTAGAACATCAAGGTGAATGATTTCTTCCAGAGTTGGTCACTCGACTAGACATCCACTTACTTACTTATCGGGCTCTGTCTGAGACACTTCTATCCCCTTCGGGCCCAGGCACGCCTGCTGCCTGTTCATCAGACCAAGCATCCTGGCATCGACTGTTTAGTTCTTATAGCGGAGATTTGGTCTTCCTGGTCGTCTCGCAAGGGCTGAGGAGGGCTGGGATTCGCAGACTCTCTTGGCTCAAGTGGTATCATCCATTCGTCGTCCATTGTTTTGCCAAACCAAAGTGACAACAGTTTGTTAGGGTAATTCTTCGCCGGATCTCCACTAAGGTGTCGTTCCCATTTACTCTGAGGTAGGTGGGCGCCTTAACTACCTCGAAGTTGTGACGTTTTTCCTAAGCGGTGGACAGATAATAGTTTGTTTATCGACAGAAAACATTTGGCTTTGTTCTCGTTGACCTTCAAACCAATAACTCTTGCTTTTGTTTCGATTACCGTGAGAGCCTTTATAACGATTCGCTGGGAACGCCCGATGATGTCCATATCGTGTGCGCATCCCAGCAGCTGGATTGCTTTGCTGAAGATGATAGTACGTTCCTTGTTGAAACCAGCCTTCCGTACAGTCTATTCGAGCACTTGACAGCATGTCTGGTGAATGTCTTGAAAAGTTCCGATGTGGAGCTTCCAAACTGCACAACACACCACGAGTTTCTCAGGTTTTATTATTTGGATCAATTTTCTCGAAATCCCGAATTCGGCCACCGCCTTGTAGAGATCCAAGCGATTAATGTTGTCATAGGCAGTCTTAAAGTTGATAAACAGATGGTGCGCTCCGACTTGAAATTCGTTGTTCTTTTCCTAGTTTCTGTAGTCGATCTGTTGGCTGGGTACGTGTCGATAAATGTCGTGCAGAACGGCTTCAGACGTTCACGCAAAACGCTGGACAGGATCTTAAATGCTACTTCTTATATACTCATAAGAATCGGTCTAGAGACAATGATTTGTTACGATGAAGCACTCTTGGTCAGTACTGGCACTTCAATTTGGTATCTGAGAAGAAATCGTATGGCCTTGGTGCATTAAGTGCCGGTCTTAAATGGAACATTTACCGTGTCACCATTCAGTGATTCTATTTATATCCGTTGCTTAGAGCCGAAAGATCAAAGAACTTAACTCCGTGAACCAATAACAGTTCATCAACGTTGTCACCATTTAAATTCAGCCTTGTATCGTCCTCTTAAAGTATCTTCTACATCAGTCATTTCCTCCTTTTCAATAATTTACAACCTTTCTTCTAATAGCTTCATTTTGCTTTCTTTCCCACGCCGATTCCGAATATTTATGAGTCCTTAACATCTTGTTTCCATAAATGAAACCCCAAAGTGATACATGTCTAATTAAAGTCACATTAAACACCTTAAACGACGTACAGCTAAGCGAAAAAAAAAAATTGCAAATTTTTAATTGAAAATCCATGTTTTCATCTATTTAAGATTTTTAATTTGATTTTCATTTTTAATTAGAGTCAGAGTCCCCGTACCTATAAAATGAATTCAACAGAAAATAAATCAAATAAGGCAAGCGCATCGAAATAAAAATTAATCCACACGTTATAATTTGTTTTATTATAACCATCACCTCCTCGCGCCGCTTTTCAAAATCGTGCTCAACAACGATGGATCATCAAAAGCAGCCACAGAAACAGCAACAGCAACAGCAATAGCACATTGCATGCAATGAACCACGCCCCTTTTACCCTGCTGCTTTGAGCATTTCCTTTTTTTTTTTTTTATTCATCTTTCCTTTTTGTTTTAATTTTGAGTTTCTCATTTTTTTTTTGTGTATTCCGCCCAAAAGAAAAGAAGCAAATCCATTATACTTCTGTCACCTCGTGGAAATAATTAAAAAAAACGAAAAATAGATGGCACTACACACCACCACAACTTCAAGCATAAAATATAAAACTAAATAAAAAAAAAGAAAATTAAATAAAATTCATCACAGCACACAAAAGGGTGTAGAAAAACCCTAAAAAAAAATTCAAATTTAGCTTTGTTTTCATGGTGGTTTCAGCTTTTTTTTCTGGTTGAATCTAGCGATGTTTTTGTGATTTTGTTGTAGTCCCTCTATGAGTCAAGCTCTTACCGAAAAAAGTCTTAAAACAAAAACAAATTCTTATGACTAAAGGTGTGCATTGTGCGCGATACTTGAAAAATGTTTCGTTGAAGTTTGTTTTTTCGCAACTCTTGGTTTTTAATGGAATATGAGATTACACAGAGCGATGAGAGGAAGGGACCGAATGACGTTGTTAAGAGATCCTGTGAGTGTGTTCATAGGATGAAGGAGCTTCTTGTCTTTCAATTGACATTGGCTTCTATTTCGCTTGTACTTTTTGTTCGTTTTTCTATTTTTTCACTTTCAACTGGGAAGCTATGTTAGTGGATTGTTGCTTGTTGTGTTTTTTTTTTTTCTGTTTTTGTTTGTAAGATGGGCCCTGAAGGAGTACCTACTCGAAAATTGAGCGCGAAGTTATGAGTGGCTTACAGGAGCGAAATGGAACATAAATATTTGGCAAGTGGCAGTGACTTTTAGGTAGATATACTCGTGCAAGTAAACATGTATAGAAGTAGGAAAATGGGAGCGTTGTTTCTAAGGTAGCAGATGAGGACTCCTTTTTTGTGCTGTAAGGATGAAGCAATTATAATGTTTTTGCGTCAAGGTGCTAAAAAAGTGAAAACAAAATCCGCTCTTACCGTATTCACTTCAGTAACAAAGTAATAAGTTCCAATTAGGAGCTGACATTTGGGTAAAACAATGCACAGTAATGGATCATGTGGAGGAAAGTGTTCGTGTATATGTGAAATATTGTAGAGCCTTTCTGTTTTTTTTTTGTCGCAACTACCATATTTACTTTTTAACAAATCACCGGCTTCGCTTATTCCGAATAAAACACTCTATAAAAACATACATATTTCAGTGTCAGGGGTCAACAGCCTCTTGAGCAGTCAAAACTCTCGAAACCTTACTTACTTACATTTATCAGTGCTTGAGATGTCAGCCAAAACTTTGTAGAACAGTCTTAACTGATTAACACTTTGCTCATGTCGTCGGATTTCAAAACCATTTTGTGTATCGCTCTGGCAGATAAAATTCTGTGAAATACACATTTGACGCAACAGAACTATATGGTCCAGGACCTAGCTTCTCACGACCACAAATGGAAGCGAAATTCAATTTAAAGCCATGTCCAAAAAAGCAAATGGAGAAGCCTTCTCATGACAGTTCTTACTCTTAGACGTTTGTCAGACATTCGCGAGAGGTGGGACCGTGGAAAATCTTTTTTTTTGTATTTTCTGGCACTCGAACTTCTAACCTCTCGCTCTGTCATCTGACATGTAAACCATTTTATGCAGTGTTGCTCAGTTGTCTGATTACGGATTTGAACCTTTCCTAAGCCGAGATAGCCTTGGACCTACTCTTAGCAACCACTGCGTCGTGCATACAGTTCGAATAGTTTTTTTCGATGTCTAGTCCTGAAAGCCTTACAGAAAGGTCGAAATTCATGCCTATCGGATGCCTCCTTATTGAGCACTGGCTCTCTAGATGCTTTGCACTGACGTTCTAGTTTTCAATCGTATTTGCATTTTGTTTCAAGATGCCAGACTTTTACAGTACTCGACAAAATAATCAAAGTTTGTCAATTAGAACTCGGTTCTTACTTGTCTCTCAATAAATTCTTCTGCGTCGTCTTTTTTTTTTGGAATCTACCATGAATCTCAACTCGAGTGACAGGCCAGTCCGCTGTAGTTGTCCTGTTTGTCTTTTGATTTTTTCCCATCGTTTAAGCTGTTGACCGTTTCCTCCAAATATATTTACTGTATTGGTCGAGTTATCACTTGCATTTACCGTCAAATTGTTGGGCCAGAGTTTGTCAACTTCTCGAGTGTTTTAGAGATTTTTGTTGAATTTAACTTTAATTTGTTCGACCAATTAAATCCAATTTTATGTCTTGAGAATTCGTCTGACTGTCATTTAAGACTCGTTGTGATCATCTATGTTACTCACGTAACGTCTATTTAAGCCTTGCTCAATAGTCTCCATTTTGATGAAGCTCATCACTTAAAAAAAAGAAGACCTCTGGCCGAACAATAGAGCCATAAGGCACACTTTTCATATCTTTGTGTAGCAGTAAACTTCAAAAATGATTACCCAATCAAAGGCAATTCCCTAAATTGTACTTAAAGTAAAAGCAATGAAAAATTCGGTAAAATTAAAATATGGTCGTCATAAATTTCGCAAGGGAAGACAAATTTTCGAAAGACTTCCGTGTGCAATATTAATTTTTTTATTATTTTTTTTTTGTATTTCATTCGTTTGCACAAAACCACAACCAAACCAACTCGTCATTATCAACGCTCGTGCTTTGTTTGTCTCTTCTCCAAATGTGCAAGATAGATGAAAAAGATTACCGATACCCATCACAATGAAAACTCTTTAAGTGGCTATAAAGGTTTCTTTATGTTACTCTTTGGAGATTTGTCTTTTTTTTTATTCATTTCATTTCGTTTGCTTCTTCTGTTTCTGACCGCCTCCTCCATACCTAATTAGCCAGAGAGAGAGAGAGAGGAGGAAAACGTCAACGAAAGACGATAATGTTAATGACAAGGCTTAAGACGAAGACAACGACGACGACAAGATGGTGATTAAAATGACATGGATATAAATGACAAAATATTTTTTCTTCTCTTGTGCAGTTAATAATAGAATTTAGCGGGGATGGGGGATTCATTTTGTATTTTAGAACTCTTTACTAAATATTTGTGATTTTTTTTTTTTTTTAGGCTTGGCCCATGTGACCTACCAGATCCTTGGGTGCCACACACAACACAAACATCAGGCGTTTGCTCACTGCCATTGTCATCGCCAGCAGCTGCGACAGCAGCCGTTGCTGTATCAACAGGTGTAGCCGCTGCTGTCTCATTAGGCGGTGGTAATTACCATTCACCAAACGTAACATTACCAACAACAAATAATAATAGCGCAACAGCAAGTAATAATAATAACAATAATAATACAAATAATAATAATAAAAATCTTAATATAAATAATCCATTAATTTTGCAACAAAAAGCTGCCACGGCCGCACTGGCTGCCGTTACTTATCATCTACATTCACCACAAGCGAAAATTATGAATGCTGTTGCATCGCCGATCTCAGCTAATTCAGCGACGTCAAATCGTAAAATTCGAAGGAAGACCGATTCGAAGGTGAGTTTTATCAATCAAATTACTTTTGAAATAAATTTGTAAAAGTAAAGGTCACAAGGTGGAACCATGTGGGAGTCCGAATTAGTCGAACACACGTTTTATTCAACATAATTTTCATTCAAACTAGAATTGTCTTAAGACTTAAGATTTACATAAGTGATAACTTGTCTAGTTCAGCTGAAATTAAAAGAGCTTAGCTATTAGAGCGGACAGGGCAAGTTTGCAACCTCAAAAGAAGAAGTCCAACTAATTTAACCCCATCGGTCGGAAACAGTTTCGAAATTATCCCAGAATTTTCTCAGATTCTTTTTAGAATCTCCAAGTACGATGGCTCTCTAGGATAATCTTCTTAAGCAGTTTATTTATTGTCTCAGTTTTGACAACTATTCAGTCAAGAAGTGTTGCTTCACATGCTTGTGACAACTGTTAAGAGAATGTCCTTCCACTCCCTTGATTTCTATCGGCTCTAGAATGTATTTCAAATTCGGTGGCCCTAGTCCCAAAAAGGCGTACTTAAGTTGTATGGGAATCAGGGTAATATCAATGATCAAAATATAAGACCTGCTTCACACTCCGTGCTAGTTTTGTGACCTTACATAGCAGTCGAATGATTTTTTCAGAGTTAGAGTTCTTCGGTCAGTGCAAAACCTAGGTGTTACTTGACAAACATATTTCTTTTAATCCGGGCTATTTTGGTGCCTACCCCGGTGCCTCCTTTACGGTATACTTCACTCTCTAAGCTTTGTTTTTATCTACCTCCAACTGGAGGGAATACACAGCCATATGCGAAAGGAAAATTGAAAAGCTTTTGCATGGCGGGTATTATTCTTGAAGCGTGTAAAATTCCTTGATTTTTGGGATTCCAGTCTCGAACTTCACGCTCTTAGCCACCCCAAGTATTTCGTCCTGCGCTGTGCTTCAGCTGTCATTGCTTCTCAGATTTAATGCCGTTCATCACAGTCCAACATATCGTTCGATAGATTGGGTGTCGCTTTTCTCATTGTCTTGGCGCTGGTTTCCCCCGATTATGTCAATCGGTGAGTCCATCTTTCCTTCGTAGAATGGGTCCATTTCTTCCAGTAAGTGATTATTACTATAGTCCACACGGGAAAGGTCAATTCGATCTCTGTCAGGTCATGACTGCTTGATTATAGCGTGAGGTCAAGTCATCCAAAGATGGTTTTCTGGTTTGGAAGTTTTTATCACTCTTATTGGCTTATTGGTGGATATACCATCGCATCAGATAACTTAACAGTCGATTACGTCACGAAAAAAAGAGTCTTCAACGGGATTACAAAGAAAGCACCTCTCTATTGTAAAATTTAAGTTATGCAACCCCCTCTGTATATGAAGACCAGAGTTTTCTCAAATGGCTGCAATACTCTCAGCCAATGATATTTAAACTCTGTTAGCGCCTTCTTTACGGACAATTTGCAATTTTGTCCGTCCATTTTGACTAATACACTATTTTTTCTTTAAACCCTGACTGAAGCTAACCCTTTGGGAATTTAATTTATTATTTGAAAATACCTCGTTAAATTTCTAGTTCAAGCTAAGTGGAAAAAATAAATTTTAATAAATCTCAAAAGTGCCCCATCTGCATCCCGTTAATTTCTTTCTCATTCTCGGGGACCTTTTTTTTTGTTCGAAAGCATTCGACCACATCTTCCTTCACACTTAACATTGCGCAAGCTAAACACCCATTCTGCCTAATCTGAGATCTTTCAGTTCTTTTACGAAACCCTATCCCCAACAAATCAGCTCCTAACTAGACCGCCTCCGATGTGGCACTAAATCAGTTTGGAACTCCTCCGCCGGTGTTAACAAACCACGCGAGCGCGACAGTAAATAAATAAAATGTATTTTATTGTAAATTTTATTTTATTGCTTTAATTGTTTATTTACTACGTACCTCAGATACTCTTGATGTATCTTACACTGACCGCCAGCACCGGTTTTTTTTTTTTTATTTAATCACTTTGCTGCTTATCGTTACCCCAAAATCTTTCACTCAACCCATTTGAGGTTTTCTTCACAATTCGGTCATTAAAAGCACAGAAAACCAGCCTTTATTCTACCACCACCCCTCCTTTGGAGGTAAGGCTGTGCTACGTCTTCGCAGGGGATTTTTACTGCGTTTATTTAGTCGGTGTTGGTCATGAGTTCTTCGATCAAGATTAGGGGCAGCAGTAAGCACAGAAAGTTGGAAGTGTTTAACTAAACACACAAATAATTGTTTTTAAATGCAATGCGATGTTTTAAGCAATAATAAAAAAACAATGAAGAGGGGCTGTGTAATTATTGTGAGAGACACGGTACGGCTGTTTACGATCCTACTGAGGGGGACTCACTCGTTGTCAAATTCGTAAACCTTTTGTTTTCGGCCAATTAGTCTCGAAAGTAAGTGAATCTTTTTGTCTTTTTTTCACGGTTTTCTACTTGAAATGTGAGATTTTTTGGGGTGCTTTTACGGTTGATGGGGGACATAGTAATAAGAATAATTATGATTCGTAATTATTTTGTGTTTATAGGTAGGGATTATTGAAACTACATTCTGCTGTGGTAGACAATGGAGCCCCTGCTAGAAGGTTGTCCATTCGAACTCCTCAGAAGCTTAGTAACCTACGCTACGCATGGAAATAAAAATTGCTCCAAGTGAAGTTGTCTCTTGCAATCCATTCGTCTATTCATTTGCATCCATTGATGCTAGGGGTCGTGGATTTCGGACTCGGTCTTGTAGCTTATGATTGTCCTGAAAAGATGCTTACGGAATACAACACTTCGTCTTTCACTTAGTACAGAATCCTAATTTAAAAGTTCTAAGTTGCAATTGCTTTTATTTCTTTACAATAAGACTCACTTCTTCCAACATTGCTTCGTTTCATTTGCGCCGCATTCTACTTGAGCACATTAACGAACCATTTTCCTTCTATGACTCAACGACACTTGTTGCAAGTTGCAGAATCTAATGTGGAAACCATATTTCTTTTCAAGGAGTTGTCGGAAAGTCTCTGAATTATTGTCAGCAAAGCTTGTTAAAATAACGAAATTGTCGCCAAATGTATTGTCATTCCGAAAGAATTTGAAGATTTTTTTTGTGATATTTTGTGGGTTAGCAGCTAATAAAATTTCAGAAGTAGAGTCTCGAAGCTCCTTAATCGGCAGTGAAACATATTTCGACGGATTCATACAGGCTCTTCAATTCCACTCTCTTCACTGCACATGTTATTGAACGTCTGAAAGATCAGGTTATACCAAGCTCTCGTCTATTCATATGATTCATAGGAGTGTGAATGTGAAGACTAAGTCTAGAGTCACAAAAAAAACCTTTTCTTAGTGAAAAGTATAAAACAACTTAATTTTTTTTTATCCTTGAAACAGGATCACTTTACATGAAATCGAAAGTCTCACATCTTTGGTTGTCCGCCATACTTATCCGCAGATAAATACTTGTTTCGGTGAGGGTGTTCGCTCTGAATCCACAAAACAAGAGCGAATATCTCCGATTTTTCCTACATTGCCGCGTATCCAATATCAAAACCAATTACGTAGTTTCCCCAATATTCCAGTAGATAAGGATATTTTGGTGGATTTTAGTTTGTGTCTTGCATTACCTTATGGATGACACCATGGGGAAATCATGCAGTTTTCAATTTCTTGTTGTACCACAAGTTTCCCATTTGCAACCGATTCTTTTTATTTATTTATTTTTGATCTATTTGTATTGTAATTTTATCTTTTTCAGCCCCAATCGCAAATAAACAAATGCAACAATGAGAAACGCCGGCGGGAAATGGAAAACAATTATATTGAACAATTGGGGGAGTTCTTACAGCTTAACAAACGTGGTGATATGACCTCAACAAAACCAGATAAAGCAGCAATTTTAAATCAAGTTGTTAAAACGGTAAGTAAATATTATAAATTTTACTTGAACTGAGCTCTTGGCCCAGTTTTTTTCTGATTCTATAAAATCGCATAAAACCAGATTGAATTTGTAGAACCTAAACAAACAATAGAAATCACTCACCGTGGCTACTATTTGTCTTCATTGTCACAAGGTTTGTTTAATGAAAGGAAATTAATTGAAATTGAATTTTAACCATGCTGCTGAACGAAGGGAGAGAAAAATATGTCAGTGATACTATACGTACACCTACATATGTGTGTTTCTGTATATAGCAGCGACAGAGAATCAAAACGGCCGAAGGACTACTCAGTCACATCCCCTGTAACGTTTTGTGTATTCTGTATCAATTTCTGCTACTGCTGCTGGGGGGTAGTAATGTGATCAGCAAATTTAATTATCAGATTAAATTTGTCTCTCTGCTCTTCAACCCGCTTCACATACACCCCTAACGAACACCGTATCCATCTTTTCTCGTTTTCTCTCTTGAGAAATTCATTCCACAATTCATTCAATTCACTTGACTCAATTTACACAATCGACCCGACCCGCTGGTATAGAGACCGAATAGCCCCCTCCCCGTCATTCAAGGCAACCTGGCATGTCCACCTCCTGATGGGTGGGACGATAGGAAAGGGCAGAGTAGATTTCGTCTTTTATACAAAAAAAGGGGTAACAGACCATGCCACTACGCGTTTCTGTGTTGTGGAACGGAGCCGAACAGTACCCCAAGGAAGAACGTGACGCAATTTATGCAGTTTGAGTAAAACGGATTAGTTTTGGGACTTTATATAGCGCACGCAACAAGGATAAGTTTGTTTACTTTTTTTTCTGTTCGTTTGTCCGTGTATTGTTTCACTTTGGTGTTATTTATACCGTGACGTAAATTAGTTGGATCCAAGTGGAATGGGTGTGGATGGTGGTCGTTCTTTTTCCTCACTTCTTCCTTCCGTAATCAATTCACTAGGAAATTGAGATAGATTGGTGGGGATTTAATTACACTACACTTTGTTAAGATGGAATCATGTTTTTTTTTCTCTGTTTTTCCTAATTTTCTCCCATTTCAATTGATCCTTGGAGGATTTTTCAGCAAGGACAAAGTTTCGCTTGTACACATTTGAGTTTTAATTAAATTGTTGCGCATGAAGATGTCGGATTTGGGGGAAAGGATTGGACAGGAGAAAGCAAGTGAAACAGGTTATACTTAGTGAGATGTAAACAGATTGATAGATAGTTTTGTTCGGGAGCGGATACGTCACGAATACACAAAGTTGGACAGAAGCTTTTTACAAACATCTAGTGTGGGACGAAAATTTGTTTTCAATGACGTTGGTTGCCCTAATGCAGGATGTAGATTCAGGTGAACATAGTTGGCCTTCTGCTTGAGAAATTGACCAATTAAGTGAGCTAACGATCATTTGCGCATCGTTTTGTGCACCCAAAAAGTGTTGTTTTTTTTTTCACTGTAAGAGGCTGTCCCCTATTGCTGTCATTTTACGTATTTAAAAATAGTTTTGTGGAAGATTCCGATTTGATAATTTTACTGTGTTTGCTGATGAACATTAATTTAAAAACATTGTGTGTGTGTGTGAATGACTGCGAGAAGGTCTCAAGCCCTAAACTGCCTCTGACTCTGTTTTAAAATAGTTGATAAAGTGGTCTGTGTGTGAGATGCCTTTCAATACAAAAGAAAGGATCCTACAAAACCTTTTCAACATGGGAATATTTTTCCTTCACATCTCACAGTCATGTGAATCACATTTTTGAAAATCGAAGAGATTATCTCGCCCAGCTATTCTTGTCTTCCATCTGCCTCACCAATATATTCGTTTCACAAAACCTTCTTAGCAACTTTATCAAAATCTCGGAGAAAAAGATAAGCGAAGTAGTCAGTTTCCTAAATGCCACAGGATGGTTGTAGAGGATTTCCTAGGTTTTTACAACATTGAAAATCAGGTCACGTGAGTTGGGGTATTAAAATGGCACTAAAGCGCTAATTAAGCCTCATCAAGGAAAGGTGATACTACCACTTCTACCTACCTACCCATGTTGGTGTCGTCCAAAATCTCTCACAAATCTGGAATCATGTCCACACACCTTCTTTTATTTAATTTTGATTAGTCTTCGAGACTTCAGTAGCCGCCAAATTCGTAGACTGTTTCTGAAACTTGGTCAGCTCTTTATAGAGTAATCAACTGTTAGGTAGCCTTTAGTTTCCTGTTTTTCCACTTCCCTTGCTTCCTTCGTTTCTCTCAAATTTTTAACTGTGACGTGATCGAGTATTAGCGGACGTGCCGCATATTTAAAACCAGACGTTAAAACTGATCTCATATATCATCCCCGAACAGCCTTCGTGACTCGGTACACCACTTGCCCGGATGTGCATTGAAACATAAGTTTGTTCTACCTAAAGATAATGATACCAAGCTCATATGTCCTCATTCAATACTAATGGTTCCGACATGTATCATTCTTCAGTAGGTGGCTAGAAGTGGAGTAGACTCTCTTGAGTGTCCTTAATACGTTTCAAACTTGGAAGACTTTGTGTAAGAGCTCGGTATGGACGATTCCAAAGTTCCCTACGCACTTCGATTCTTCATGTCAACTTTGGCATTTGCTTAACGGATATAAAGCTAAAATTTGACAGTAGCCTGTAGTCTGTTCTCTTGCCTACCAGCGCGCTTATGCAAAACATTGACATAATGTGTAGATTGCCATCTTTCATTTTTATTAAAATGTCTTCCAATTGGATTTGGTGAGAAATCCACACGGTGTAGGTGTCTTTTCTTAGACGAAAGTAAAGGTTCGAAATGAAGGCAGACATCGTGTTTGGATAGGTAGAAAATAAGTAGAAGTGGTGTAGTAATTGTAGCTTGATGCAATTCTGCCCCGATGTGTTTCAATAAATTTCAATAAATGTGGAATGTGAGAGGTTTTTAGTGCTTCCAACTCCGCAAAGGGCATTGGCACTCGTAAGAGGCCAAAGAGGCAGCATTTTCGTGACCAAGTTGTTCTTAGCCAAATCCAAGGTTTCCAGAAAGAAGTACATTATTTTGCGCAACTGTACAAGCAATTATAAGGAAATTCGTCCTATCCCTTAAACTTGTTTCTAACAACGTCTACTCGGTCGTACAAAATGCACTTCCCATGTTCAGTTTAAATGCCACATTGTACCTATGCGACAAATTTATCTCCCGCTTAATTTAACACCTGCAAATAAATTATAATCTCCTTGACATTTTTACAATCGAAAAAAAAAGAAAAAAAAAGCACCACCCCCCACACAGGTCTATTTGAATTCGACTTTACACCAATTAAACAAGAAAGAAAAGGTTAAGAAATTTATTTTAAAATGAGTTCCTTTTGATCTCTTCCCCAGTGAAACCGCTAAAAGAATATTTATTTTATAAATAAATAAGTAAATCGCCGAGAAGAGAAGTGAAATTATCATTTCCATCATAAAAATTAGCAATCTGATGCGCTCCTCTCACCTACGGTTGCCAGAGCGCAACATAAAAATAAGTATGACACAACACACACGCTAAGAATGAAGATGAAGAATTTCAGAAATTCACTGTGGATATGGGGATACGTATCCAAAAGATACACACATAGAACACAGAACACTCAGGGCGTCACATTAGTGGGGCATTTATTCTACGTTTTCCATCTGGGCGCCGTGGCTTAGTTGGTTAAAGCGCCTGTCTAGTAAACAGGAGATCGTGAGTTCGAATCTCGCCGGGGCCTAAGTGGGAAAATGAAATTCTTTTTTTTTTTTATTCTTTTTTTTTATTTTATTCTCTTCATAGTTTCGAGTTAGTTGAACTGTGTTGTGTATCTATGTCTAGCAAATGACGTAATAATGGGTGTTATCTATTCTTAAACAATTCTGCATGGTGTTTTACAAATTAATTCTTTTGTTTAGCATCACATGCCTGAGGGATGTTGTTGGGGTTTGAGAAACTTATTTGAGTTTGAAATTCATATTTAAATTGCAGATTTTAGTTGGTCCCAAACGGAGGGGGTTCCTTGGTATCTCTGTATTCCAATCGTGAGTAGGATGCGCGATAATTAAATATTTAAATTGAACTTAATTACTTTCGATGAATACCTACGGTATAAGTTGCGAAACTTCAACAGTTGATTTGAAGAAAATTATGCGAATTAAGTGGAGTCTATTGAAATCGGTATTAAATGCCAATTAGGAATGAATTCTATTAATGGCAATTTGGAGGAGAATTTAAGATCTGTAATGATGGTGTTTTTTGTTGAAGCTGCTTTCGGGTGTGGGGACGTTGTGGGATAAGTGGCTGTAAGCCATGGATAACAGGCCGCACGAATTCGCTACAAACCTTGGTATTTAAATTTGTATATCTGACGGATAGCTTGAAGAGTGAATATCCTTTCATAACTTTGTCTCTTATAATTCCTCGCATAGGAAAATAATTTAAAAAAAGATTCACTTGCGACATTCTTTACTCAGTAAGTTTTGGTCTGCTGCCCTGTGATGCTAATTTTAAAAGAGGAACGTTTGATTGGCCAAGTCGATACTCTAGTCTACTTTCTTTCCTTGATTAGTCGGCTAGTTTTTCACATAGATCTCCACTGGTGGTCTTGCGTCTCCAAGGTAGGGCGCCGACTCAATTTGAAATGTGTGTAGGTCCTGACGAATTTCTAAAATTTGTAAGAACTTACTTAGGTCCCTACCTTACCTTATCCTACGAGTATAGTTCTTTTGTTCTATTACTGGGCAAACAAATATATCGAGACCTTAATAATTTTGCGAGCCTCGGGCAATAATTTTGCATGCATCTATCTTGTCCCTTACTGTTCCACGGTAGGGTAGGTAGGTCGATAGAGACTTTTATTTTGAAACACAATTAGCGATAGAATGCGCCGTTTCGATACCACAAATCTCTTGCATAACTTGGTTGTGTAATGCTGTTTACGGTTGAGGCGAGAGATATACTACACCCATCCTGTCGAGTTCATGTAGAGGATTGGGGCTCCAATCGTTCTGTCAGATATCTCTCTCAGGTCATCAAAGAAGGGTTTACCTAGAGTACGTTGTCGGGTTCTCGCTAGGGCGGACACCTGCAAAGAAAGTGAAGAAGAGATTCTTTCTCGTTTTCATCTCTGCAGCTATGGCAGAAGGTGCTCTGGGGGATTCGCGAGAAGCTTTGCTTGAAAAACACTAGCGAAATTCGGTAGACGGAACAATATCGAAATCTTTCAGTCTACTGCCTCACAATGTCCTATATATCTCAGTTCCTACAGCACGTTTAGAATAGACTTCTTCATCAGACGTATGCAACAGACTTATTCCTTATTCATCCAATGCCGTCGGGGCTTTCAGATTTAGCTGTTATTCTCAATTCTTATCACGGCGACGCGAATTGGTACAAACTCCACCAAGGGTTTCACAAATCTTTTCAAAATGACTGTTTCAGGCCTCAGCGGCTTAAATTATTTCTCCAATGATTTATCCAGAGTGGAATTCCTTGACAAGTTTTATTTTGAAAATTATAGAAGCAAGCCTATAAAAGTGTAACTTCACACGATGTACATAGGTGTATCTAGTGCCCCGATTATCTAAAAGTAGACCATGAAAAAAATAAAACAAAACAAAAATAATTAACAGCGAAAAGAAGTGGAAAGCATTGAAAATACGACTGCCAATCGGATACCCGGAAATAGCAGCATTCGTGCTTCAGAATCTAGTAATTTTGTTGTAACTGGTATTCTTAGCTTCCGGTTATTTAAACCGATAATTAATAGATACCATTATCCGATAATGAAAATCTGGCGTCCAGTCGAAAGTTTTCACTATTTCAGTTCCCAATTGTAAGCAAACAATTGACGCAACCATTACATCACGATGGAAACAATTACATTATGAAAATTGGTAAAGACCTAAAAATAAACCTCTTCCATTTTGCGTGGTATTCAATAGAGTCAGAGTCGTTTTCGATGACGACAGCTAGCCGAAAAAAGAAAAACCAGATACATTACACTTACATCAGTAGAGTCTCATCCAGTGGTAGTCGACAAGAAATAAACAACAAACAACATCAGGTTAACAAGGGGAACCAGCTGTCTATTAGACACCGTAGAGAGCCAAACAACACAAACGGTCCCTGGTTTTTCGCCTAAACCCGCCTATTTGCATAATAAATGACGAAATGTAAATGATCCCCCCAGAGAGGAGGAGTACTCGTACCTACTCTACGCCGAAAAATAATGGAGTAATAAAGTTCACTATCGAATTTGTAGTATTACTACCTAACTAGGTATGTGCCTGCCCCCGTATGTGGATGCGGATTGAGTGGTTAATATGTAGGTACAGGTATTGATTTAGTTGCGTTGCGTGCATGGAGTTGAGTGTCATCGAAATTAAATTGTTCCTTTGTGCTCTTTTTTTGTACCAAAACCTGACGTGACGTTTAGAATACTTAAATCGTCAGAAAATTTAGGGTTTGAAGTGTACACACACTTAGAGATCCAGATCCATTTGCATTGATGCATCGTGGGGTTCTTAAGTCTGGTCACGTTCTTGGCATTCTGTGATGGTGCTGTTGTGCTCTGTATCAATAGAATTAGAAAAACGTGGTCGAAATGCATTCATTTTTCTTTCAATTCACCTCCAAATGTGAGAAGTGCTGGGTGTGCGGCTTGAAAACTGTTTGACTTGGCCCACTGCTGCTGCAACTGTGTACTATTTCTGTTGTTTGCCAGCACGAGTATATTGTTTATTCGTTAACGAAAAAAAAAAAATGTTTGTTCACACTTTTCTTACTTTTTTGTTAATTCAAAGTGCGCTTAAGGTGTTTTACTGCGGGTCGTAAACGCTGCGCTGCAGCTAAATAAACAAAGTTTGTGTATTGAGTTAGCAGATGGTGTTGTTAAAATGGGGGAGGGGGGTTGGTTTGTAGTACCTGTACCTGATGTGTGAGTAAGCTGCTGACACACTGACAATGTGGCTGCTTATTGTTGAGGACTGTGATGTAAGATGGTAGGTGTTAAATGGTTTTATGTACCTCCTTTGTGCATTGTTTTTTGGGCAACAATTCCAAGAATACGTGGAATATCCCTTTTGTTTCTATTTCAGACCTAGTTTTTCTTTTCGAAGGGGACTCTTCTGGTTCTTACCCATTCCTTAGTTAAAGATTCCTTTCATCATCACAGAGTCTCCCCAGTGCATTTCAGACAAGCTGCGTTCCGTGCAGCTTGACACTAGGAATATTCAACAATTTTTTAGGGAGACTAAACTTGTTTACTTGGTCGGTTCACTTATTATAGTCCATCAGTTACATTGAGCATAAATCTATGAATTTCGGTAGCATATTTCTCGATATGACTGGAGTGTCTTTAAAATTTTAGCCGAAAAAGACTAGCGGGGTGTTATTTTTACCCAGTTAAGCTACCATTGGTGCTGTTACAAAGGTCGTAACCAAGTCCAAAGTAGGAAACCAGGAAGCCTTCGATCGTGCGTCGATCGTACTTCTTCAACAGACGTATGCGACAGTCTTTTCTTATTCATCCAATGCCGTCGTGACTTTTAGATTTCGCTAATATTTGCAATTTCTACGACGCGAATCGGTACATACTCGATCTAGGGATTCACTAATCTCTCCAAAATAACCATTTCAGACCTCACTGGCTTAAATTGTTTTTGGTGTACGAACAGTGTTGTAACCCTCGGTTAACTGGGGAACTTTTGAACATCAATCAAAATTGTGCACAGCGTTTTAACCCCAACTGTCAAATACAGGAGTACTTGACGGCTTTCGTTCAAAGTTTTTCAATAATGCATGAAAAGTTCTGATTGCTATAAAACAGGTTAAATGACGTGTAGATCGATACAAGCCATATCTGTTCTCGTGAAAATGTTTTGCATGAACCGTACTCATGGTAGCTATCGATATTACACTGCGAATCTGAAGATATTCTACGCACTTTTCCTTTAAAAAAAATCCGGTTTTTTTACACCTGACTAACAAATACTCCACTTGTAGCAGCCCCCCAAGTTTTCTTCACAATGTTATCTCAGATTTCACCCCTCATGCACGCGCTTCCCCCCGATTCTAAATAGAACGACGACCACCTAAACAACTTATCAAACAATCATTTACCAACTAACCACTTGACAAGTATTATTAGAGCCCCCCAAATTGGTCGCCTTATCGCGGTTTAGAACAACTGTCAGTTTATTGCTGCATGTAAACAATGTTTGTTTGTCCCAATCAACTATGGTAATAAATACATCAAATAGTTCTCTAATAGTTGTTAAGTATTACCACACTCTAATCTAGATATTGATTGTTCGTTAATTTATTTGTGTTTCTCATGCGATAGCACATGGTTTTTTTTCCCCCCTTTTGAAAGGTGTGTACTAATCACCATCAAGAGTGTGTCGAAAAATGATAATAATCCTTAAAAAAATCGTATAATCCATCCATCGTTTCCTCATCTGACTAAATTTTAATTGTAGATACACATTACGAAAAAAAAATGGTGGAGAATAATTAGCGTGTCTTTATTTTTTTTCTCTCTTGGAAACCTGTGTAATTACTCATGGAAATAATCATCTTTCGTCAGCGTCGTCATCTTCATCATCTTTGGATTGAAAAGACTACGTTGTCGTCGTCAAACAGTAGCCCCGGTATCAGTTTAATTGCATGACATGTCCTAATGGCATTATGCATGCATACCACAAGACTGAAAGAAACTTTGTTTCTTTTTTTTTAAATCCATGATGGGGCGCGATTTTTTTTTTTGTATATTATCTTCCAACAAAATTCTTGTTCATGTTCTCCGTCATTGTTTTCAAATTACAATCTTACAATTGTTGCGCGGCTCAATTTTTACTTTTATTCCGATAAGACATGCAAAGTTGCGATTTTTATTCGTTTGGTTTTCATACATACATACATACATATGTTGTATCTTTAATTAGGAAAAAGTGGTATTTCTCGACAGATTGGTGGAGTTTTTCGGTTAATCATCGTGGCATCTGTTAATTATTATTGAATAAAGAATTTTGAAAGAATACTCGGAAGATTTATTGAGTGGGATTAATTGAGTTTATTGTTCGGTGATGGGTGTGAAAAATGAATTTGAATCTGACGTCAAGTGAATGACTTTCAGAAAGCAAAAAAAAAAAGTCTAGAAATATTGCCTCACCTTTAAAATTACGATAGTAGTCAGGGGAGGCATATTGGGCCAGTACTAGAACCCTACTCCTTCAACGTTTTGCATGACATTGTTCATAACAACAACGTCTTGAGGTCAACCCTTTTTCAACCTTGGAAAAAATTCTATTTTTATATCCTCTAATCATTAATAAAAAATTGTTAGTCTTGTGCTACGTTACCCTTTATTTCGAGTGTATTTCTTGTTCCTTTTTTTAAGTGTGTTTCATGCTTGGAAATTCAAACATCGTCAGCAATTGAGGTGCTTAAAACTCCATTGCATTCGGGCCGATCAAGTACCCTGAAGCACTCTTGCCGACCAGGGTTATATTCCTGGTTGCGAACGAGCCTCCCAAGCCGTTCAAAATCTGGAAAATCGACGACTACAGAAATAAAGATAAGGTCTTCACGAAGTCGCGAATTCACTTTAAATTCTGGGTAAGGCCACTATTGCGCTTCTAGTCTAATTTTGTATATGAGCTTCTTGGAATCCAAAGATGTGATGCAACTTAAATTCTGTCAATAAACGTGATTAGATGTAGTGGGCGCCGTGGCGCAGTTGTTTGAGCGTTGAAGCACTGTGACAAAGGTTCAGATCATGGGAAAGCTTCTCTATTCGCCTTTCGGATATGGCTTTGAACGTCCCTTCCATTTGTACAAAAAATATAACGCGCACTACCCAACTTGTCGCGAGGACCTAGGCCTTTAACCCCATACGGTCTGTTGTGGAAAATATTTGTATTAGTTATAAGATGTAGTCATCGACGTGGTCTATTTTGTTACGAACCCAGCTGCGGTCTTAATGGAACGCATCATCTTCCTTAGTGAAACTTGCGCAAGATCCCCTTATTCTTCAAAAAACCTATTGCCCATGTGATAAAGCCGGTGGTCCTGGAGATTTAGGCAATCAAACAGCAGCTGATGGACGGCTCCTTCCTCTTCTTGACAGCTCCTGCAGTAGTCGGGTGAGTTGATGTCTAGTCTTGCAGTCATTGCCTCTATTGCACAGCTTTTGGTTTTACCTTCGTCCAATGTCAGCCATAAGCGGGAAATATGATACAGTCGCTTCTGGCGGACCATCCGGAGTTGATCAGTTCTCTTACTTTGAGATCAATTTTTCTTTTTAGAACACCAATAGGAACCTCATCTGAGTGTGTTCGATGCCTAATGCTTAATCTATAAGTACATTGCAAGACATAATTTCCTTTATACCATTGTCACTTCTACTTTAGAAGAATTTGGTTAAAAGATAGATGATCTGATCTGCACTAGAGGATGTATGCTTTTTTTCTGTTTCGCCTATTGTCTCCACTCTACTAGTTAACAATTCTTTTAGACTAACTATTCTAAAAAAAAAGATCACCTTAACTAATTAACTCTAAAAACGTGTACCAGCAATTCTCATTATTTCATATCGCGGAATATTCAAATCATAAATAATAAACTCAAAGTGTAGCCGACAATTTAACCAATTTTTGCAAGAGTAACCTTCAACTATTTCAAGGCGCCAAGCATCTATCTCCTCTCTTTTTATTTCCCACATTGTAATTATCTTTTTGTACGCGAAATTAATGTGCGAAATATAAACCACTTTATGTGTTAAAAAATAACCTGCAAATAGATTTTGATTTTAATGGACCTAGAGTTAGTCACTCTAATTTCATAGCCTTCAAGCCTAAACCATAACGCGTTAAACAGTAATGGACTAATGTCTTAATATCTGTTTCGCCTGCTAAAAGAAAAATATTTATTTTAATGCTCAGTTAGACTCTAATCCTTCCCCGGTAGAGCAACTGAAAGAATAACAAATTAAAAAATATTACATTCATCACTATCATTAGTATCACATGCTATGTATGTATTTCGATAGGTTAAAGTCCATAGAATAGAAGAGATACCAGCAAAAAAGATGGAATTTTTGTGGTAGATCATGTTTAGTTTAGGTTTTTGCTGCGTGGAAAAATCCCCTATGACAACGCATAACTCAGCTGTCAAGTTTGGAAAAAATTTAAATGAACGTTCAACTGCTGAATATTGTAAATGGTATTCGTTTTTGTAAGAATATTTCGGAATAAATTGAAATTCGGTTTACAATTAGACAGCATGAATATTCATTGAATTGAAAACAAGTAACATGATTCTACTTGAATGCGTGAAGTAACAAAAACTATGTCTCCACTAAAATCCAAAAATTTGGGGCCAAAAACCCTTACAGGCCAGGCCCTACGGCCAAACTTCTTGCAATCTTTTCTTTGGTCGTGTTTCATTTTCCATGCGAAGAGAGATCTTCAGTGTAATGGCGTATCTCATTGACAGGATGAAAAATATTTGTCTAACATCCACAACATTCCAGTATTCCACAGTCGAACGCACTAACCATCGAGCGAATTATGTCATTCTTTTCGTCGTATTTTATGTACGCTTTAATGAATCAATGAATTTGTATGGCTTAGTAGTGGCGTACAGAAATCGATGATTTCGTGGTCCAGGGTCTGAGTCCGATATACACCATCCACTTCTTTTTTCGCAAACGACCTCCTTAAAAATGGTTGCGCTACTAATTTATATTCTTTTGTGGTTCTTAGGGAAAACAGATCTTCCAATCTGAAAGATCTTTTGCTTGTTTTCACCTGTCAAATAGTAAATTCTTGTTCGTTCTTGCATTTTTCACTCGCTTTTGAGTGGTTAGGTCCCTTGCGGAGTGATTTCTAAACTCAAAGGATATTTTAGCAGTATTTGAATCGTATTTATTGCAATCACCATAATATTTTAACAAAAACTCTATTTTTCTCATTACAGTATCGTGATATATGCGATAAAGGTCAGTCTCGTGACATTTCCTCGTCGTCGTCCGCTACAACAACCTCCTCTACATCTGGAGCGTCCCCCTCGTTAACTACAACATCTGCAGTCAACGCCTCGTCAACCGGTTCGAACCGTTGTGCTCGCTGTGCAACAGACAATTGCACTATCCATCCGGTTCAGCAGGGTGAAGTCTCATCGACCGAGCCTCCCCTACCAGAACCCTCGCTGAATGGTCAAGCACCAGAGATATCCGCTTATTTCGAGGCAATCGAATTCTATATTTCCTCAGTAGGTTGGGTATTGCTACAGATCAATTCAGACGGTTGCATTGAGACGTGCACCCAGAACGTACGTGATCTCTTTGGTTATGAGAAGTCAGAGCTGCATAAGCAACCAATTTACTCGTACCTGCATAGCGCTGATCATGCCAAATTGAATCCAATCCTAAATACTATGTCATACGGCCACAATAGTAGCAACAACAGCGGCGGTAGCAATAGCAACAATAGCAACTCTTTGGCCCTCGGCTGGGGAGACCAAGATGATACTCAATCACAGCAGCAGGCGCAACAGAAGGGCAAACGTAGTATTTCGACAAAAGTTCGAATGCTGGTAAAAGATAGGGCCAATGATGCTATGGACCAAAAAGGTGGCGTGCGTGGAGAAAAATACGAAGAGGTGGTGCTGATTGCAGCGCCAGTTAAGGGTAAGTAATGCGTATGATTTTTCGTGTTCATCGTATTATAATTTTCTGTTTTTACAGATGATGGAGATGACTCATCATCTCTCCTCTGTCTGATCACCCGCCCCGAAGATGAATCGCCTCTTGAGATGAACATCCAGCAACATGTAGTGCAGCGTTCGCTCGAGCAGCTCACTTTCAAGCTCGATGTACATGGGAAAATCCTTCAGACGGACACATCGGCTCTACGCGATGCATTCGCTGATTACATATCCAAATGCCGTGGAGGTCTCATTCAGGACTTGTGCCACATTCAGGATCTCCACCATCTGAAAAGTCACATGAAGGACGTGCAAGACTCAGGCGGCAATGCGAATATGAGTAGTTTTACCTCGAGACCGTTTCGGCTGCGCTTAGGCGCCCCCGACGTGTACATGCACGTCAAGGCAAATTCAAGACTTTTCCTCAATAGTACGCCCGGCGAGACCGATTACATTATGTCCTGGCAGACTTTACTCAGTCAAACCGATGACATGAACACTAACACCACAGCGGCCACATCGATGGTTCCGTCGATAGTCTCCTCAATGTGTCCCTCGTCGATTGACTCATCATCCTCTTCGTCGCAGCCGATGATGCCTAGTACAAGTCATCATCACACCACAACGACAAATGTAGGTGGACCGTTAATGACGTCGGTGATAAACGGTGGCGGCCAGGTGCAAGCCTCACCGCGAACTGGTATGGTAACATCGTTCTCCAACTCGCCATCGGGTCCGGAGAACACAACAACTTCTTTCTTCATGACAGACACGTTTGATTTCGATTTTCAACATTCCTCCTTTGAAATGGACACGGTGACGTGGCCAGATTCAAGACCGAATTCGCGTACAAGTGTTGCAACGCCAGTGAGTACACCTCGACCGCCATCGGTGCAGGCTTTTAGTCCTGCGGCACATGTTGTGTGCCAGTCTCCATCGACGCCATATCAAATGTCGTCCCAGCACAGTGTTGCCAGTCAGCCAAGTCCACAGCAAAATAACAACAATAGCAGCAGCATAAACAACAACAATGGAAGCTACCATGGGTTTGTGTTTCCCAATTTTGACGATAAGGATTCGATGGTAAAAGAACACCATATGTTGCACAACAACAACGGCAGTGTGAACACCAACAACAGCAATAGCAACAATGGACCAAACAACGGAAATGGTGGAGTCAACCCGAGTGGGTCTGGTGGAAGTGGGAATAGTACAGACTCAGAGCGATTGCGGCATTTGCTGACTTTGAAGCCCAATCCGCCGGCTGCAAGTCAATCCGTTGGTTTACATGGACCTGGAATGGTAGGCGATGAGCCAGAAAATGAAAATCACATTCTCAAGGTAAGTCTCCGCAAGTGAAATTAGAGGTTAAATAAAGTTTTTGATTTTGTTTCTAGGGCTTATTAAATTCGGAGGAGGACAAGGACAACATTGCAGCTGGCAGCGGGATGTTCAAGATGAATGTAACTACTTTGGGTAGCAGGATGTTTGGCAACGCGCTGCCAAAACAAACAAACACAAACAACCGCATGTTGCTCTCGGTAAGTAAATAGGCGAAGTAGGACTAAGAAGTGGTAAATGACAGTTTGCCTTTTTGCAGTTGCTGAATGAAAAAAGCGAAGACGATGAGACCCAGTCAAAGGCACGCCCCGGCAGCGAACTTATGCGGCAACTACAGAAAGACGACGGGCCCAAAGACCATCATCACCCCCTCAATCACCAAAATTCGAACAATATGAGCTCCGAAGATTTGAAGCGTTTTCTTAAAATTCAACTGGAAGAGCCTGCCAAGCGAAAGCGCTCCTCTAATGAACCAGATGATGGGAAAGCGGCCAAGCGTACCGATGATAAACCTTCCAAGCTACGCGAAAGTAATCGGATGCTCGCTTCGCTGCTAGAGAAGTCAACGAAGATGCCAGTGCTTTCATCATCGCCAGGCGTGAAGATCATTCCGGATATCACATCTTCGACAGTGAACCGTGTAAGCAGTTCCTCCAGTTTGAGTGGGCTGCAATTGAAAGGACCTCCAACCAATACAGCCAATGTAGTCACCCAACAACAACAGCAACATCAACAACAGTCAGCAGTGGCAGCAGCAGCAGCTGCGGCGGCTGCAGCGGCAGCAGCAAACAATTCGCATGCGAATCCCACTAGTGGTCGTGGAACACTTCGCAAGCAGCCTTCCGATGCCTACCTCACACAACAACAACAGCAACAAGCTGCCCAACAGCAGCAGCAGCAACAGCACCAAGATCAAGCCAAAAACTCCTCGCTCCAGTCACCATCTGCGACCTCATCAATACAACGACCTCAATCATCGAGTGGGGGTGCCGGTGGTTCCGCCTATCAAATCGACCACCATGGATCCCCATTCGGTTCAGCTACCTCATCCACGTCATCAGTGTCGGCTGCAGCGGCGGCAGCTGCAGCAGCAGCAGCAGCGTCCGCTTCAGTTTCACTGTCGTCATTTAGTGGCAGCATCGCTTCGGTGACGTCTGCACCCACCTCAGGGGCAATGGTGGGAGCCGGTGTTGGCGGTGGTGGTGTCACCATCTCAACAAATAGTCAAATGCACGCCATGCAACAGCACCAGCAGCAGCAACATCAGAACTCTGAATTCGATCCAGAACTGGCCAACATTCTGAATTATGTGATCGACTGCGTGCCGGAATGTAATATTGCGGAGCAGACGTTCGGAAACCAAACGCATGTTCTCTCACAACAGGAGATCAACGAAAAAATTGCCATCAATGAGATTCAGAAGGCGTTGATGCAGGTTGAAACTGCGTCATTCAATAGTCGACCACCTCCGCCGTATTCCCAGCAATTAGGTGTGGGCGGTGGTGGTCCTGGAGGAATGACACCGCAGCAACAGCAACAACTGCAGAATATGCAAGCAAACCAGGTTCGTTGATTAAGTGACAACCTAAATACATATGTCTTATTTAATATTTTACAGGGATTTCAACATCCACCACCTATGTACCAACCGCCAAGAAATGTGCGCTTCCAGCTGTCAAATGGAAATATTGCCTCAATTCCGGGACGAGTGCAACGTGAACGAATGTTGCAAGCCGCTCAGCAGAAAGAGAGACTCTTGCAACAGCAACAAAAGCAACATCTGTTGGTTCCAGAGAGTGCGACAGCACGTGGCGATCAGCTGTGTAAGTAGAATCAGAACGTTTTGTATAGAAACATCGCTTTATCTTGAACTTTGCAGGTCTCAATCCAGGTCTCAATAACATTGGTTCACTGTTGAACAACTCTGTAGCGCCAAATGTCTCACTCTCGCGCAACAATATGCCACCTGACTCTCAGCTAAGTCCAAGCTTCGCCCAAAGCATGATTCAGCAACAATTGAGTCCTGGTCAAAGGGGTGCTCCATTTAGTCCACAGGCGAATACAGGTTAGTTATGAAATATTGTGTTATACAGAACATGATAATAGAAATCCCATTTTCGTTAGGCTACCAACCACAATTTACCAACAACGGTCAGCGTTTGTCCCCTCAACAACAGCAACAACTGTCCCAAGTCCAACAACAACAGCAGCAGCAACAACAACAACAACAGCAAATGGCCTTTCAGAATGTCGTTGGGAATAACACAGCCGCTCAGTTATCACCGCGTCTGCCTCCATTCAATGTGAACGCTCAATCAGTGGCCACTGGTGCTGGTGGGGTAACACCTCAACAATGGAATGCATCGGCTGCTGGCGCCAATGGTGGTGGAAACGCCAATTCAAGGATCTCCCTGCAGCAGCACAATCCAATGCTGAGTGCTCAGTTGCAGGTGGGACATAAGGTGGCATTTTACCTCGAACTATAACTGGTATTAATCTCGTCTTTTTTTTCTTTTTCTCTTTATTTCGCAAAACAGGGTGTTAGCCCGTACAGGCAATTCCAAACGCCAAGACGTTCTCTGAACTCACCAGGCGCTGGAGGCATTCAACGACAAAACTCATTTCCAAATACGCCAGATGGTTTCCCAGGACCTGCCTCACCAAGTCCGCAATCGCCGTATGGACCACCCGGAAACGTGTTTAACAGTCAACAGCTGCAGCGAATGCAACGGCAAACAAGTGTACCTCAAGCGACTCAACACTTGCCAGGTATGTTTCATAGAAAGCATAGCGTTATTGAATTTGTTTTTTTTTTCGCGGAAAATTATAAGAATGTTAGGTAAAGACAGAGCACAGTTTAGGTACACAGAGTAACAAATTTTAGTTCGATAAGTGGGGGTATACTTCAAGAACCCATATTAAATGTCGGTTTTTCGAATTTTTTTTTTTTTCAGAATCATATGTCGGACTTCGAATGAAGCAAGCTTCATCCACTTTGTAATTAATTTCTTAGGCACAGAGCGAATGTAATCATTTTAATAATCCTTCTTGTGGCTCTGTTGAGAATGGCTGAATCTCCCTCAGAGTTTCTGCTTTTAGAATATCCGTACAAATAATCTCAGTATTCATAATAAAAGGCTGGTCGTTGTAAGCTTAATTTTAAAATATTGGTCAAATACCTAACCAACTGCTTTTGAATAGTTTTATGTCGAATAGCATGATGACTTTCGAATATTGTATGCTGTCTTATCAGTGTCCGTCATACCTAAGCGTGCAGTTTATAAGATCGTAGAAGTTGTTTGTCTTCTTCAGATTTTTAATGAACGTCTGAATTAACTTCATGTAAAGGAAATGCTGCTTAACTGTGAGCAACAAATTCGCCTGAGTATCTGTCTGTTTGGTAACTTTCTAACTAGAAAAACTGTTGCAGAATGGTCCTAATTTTGTTTTAAATTTGCAAGTTGGTTTTTGTTGAACAAAAATTAAAAGTTCATAGAGCTCCTCAAGGGAGATCTGAAGTGCTCAATCTAAACTGTGCTCTGTCATTTCGAAAGTAAATTAAAATAGTCTCTTTTAATATAAAATTCTCCGACCTACTACATACAATCCCAAGCTTCTGATTGGAATATTTAGCAATCTATATGTATCTTCCTGCGAACAAATTAAAGTAAAAATAAAAAAACCGCAAATAGACCCATAAAAAATCCATTAAAAACTTAATAACCTATAAAAACAGAAATACATAAAGAAACAAATAATTATTTAAGAAAAAAAAAAAAAAAACATTTCTAACAAAATGCAATTGTTAAACAACACAGGCTCACCCCGTTCTTTTGGTGGATCGGATGGTACTGGCGGCGGCGGCTATGGCATGATGTACAACAGTATGCAACATGCTGGACAAGGGCCACCGCCAAATGATTTCTATGGTCGCACGCAGACCGGTAAGGCCGTCTCTCCATGTTTGGTCACTCAATAAAAAAAAAAAACAAAAAAATTGTCCACCCTCAATTGCTCTCTCTTTCTTTCTCCTCAGCCCACCCTTTCGTACACACAAACAAACACAAAGCCATTACAAAAATACACTACTATCCCCTTCCGAATCCACCCACCTCCCATGCACAAATTCCCAACATACTACATGCACACCAACATAACATTACATCCCGACCACATTTTTGTTTGTCCAAATTATAGATGGAAGAAGAGTAATTGATTTTTGTTAATAACTCATAGTGCACATAAATAACACCACATGAATCCCATTTTCTATTTTTTTTTTTTTTTTTTGTATAAATGTTTCATTTAACCACCACCCAGAAGAAGAAGAGAGACATCCTCAATATGTACAAATAAATCATTTATAGTTCACAATTCATTCCTTAATAATATTTAATTGGGTGTGCGAGAAAAGAATTTGTGTTTTTGAAAAAAAGAAAAATCAGTTCGGACACTGATATTTATTTGGATGTGTTCTTTTTTGTTGTTGTTATCGTTGTTTCTAAATTGGTATTCTAAATTGTCGGGGGGAGGGGAGGTGTGTAAGCACAAATATTGGCGAAATTAGAAGTGTCTGCATTTTATTAATTTCTTGTTAGTGGTGTACAAGTGTCTTTTATGCAACCGTAATCATATGTATTCAGTGACTCCGTAAATTTTTTGTTTTTACGAAATGGTTTAGTAACCAACAATATAAACACCTTCCTGTGTTGTTAAAAAAACTCACCTCTTAAGTTCTTTTTTATTTGTGTCTCATAAAGACTCCCAAATTTGATCTTTTTTGGTAGAGTAGGGTTTCTTGTAATCAGAAAGAGGTTATTAAAGAATCATTGCAGCGCTCGGACTCGGAAAAAGCCGTCCATTAAAGTGTAAATTCCATTTCTTCCGCCTTCAATTGAATTATTAATTACATATTTGATTAATTTCAAGCAACAACTAAAAGGAGGAATGTTTTAGTCTTTTTTTTTTTCTATACAACGCGCTTTAGATCTTACAAAAATGCCGGAATTTCCCTGTCACTGTAAGGTGTAGCACAGTTAATTGGCTTTGCTTCATCGTTATACATAAAAAGGTATAGTCTCTAAGTTCTCTAACTATTTCGTATTCGGCTGTGAATTTGATGATGAGATTAACACACTAGCTGTCGAGTGGTAACAAACACCAAATATACAATGATGCATCGATTCAAAATATAGCTTATTTGTTAGGAACAGATTTTTGATAACATATCGAACAAACTTTGCTTTTCCGAATCTTTATCGATCCAAGACGCTTTTTATAGCATTCTTTGTGAATTTGCGGCCCTACCCTGCAAATTTCGGCAATAATGCCATTGAACGTTTCGGCCTTATTTAATATATAACAATTGATTGTAATTAAAAAATCATTGTTACCAGAAAGTGTGTACACTTAAGGTTGTGGTCTTAATACTTCCTACAAGTCACCGAAGTGCTTCTTCACCTTCCTCAGATGTGTCTGTCTTAACGAGAGCAATAAATGGTTTGGCTTTTCCTTCTATGTCTATGTACATATCAGCTACTTTGTAATTCTATAGTTGTCACAAACATTTGCTACTTCCAGAGTGCTTATATGTATATATTCGGATGAACTAAACTGCTGATTGGGTTGGTTCTTTCAGCTGAGAACAAACCGATTCTACACTCAAATAAGTGCTAAGGTCTATAAAACTTTGCTATAGTCACAATATGATCCCCGCAGTATTCATATCACATGGTTCTACTTCTGAAGCACTTTTAAAGATTTACATGCTTGCGACTTATCCGCTCCCATAAAGTATAACACATTAAAAGATTTACAAAGCTGATCAATCTGTAGTGATTTTTTTCTCCTTGCATAGTGTATCTCATTGAAAGTCTACAACCACATCTTTACGTCACTGAATACATTTGACGAAAACGGACTTTTTAGTGGCCCACATTTTTGTTTACTTTGTTTTTCACCTTTTCCCGGGAATTTTTCAGTTTTCTAAATTGTAAATAATATACTCCATGTAATTGGGATCTTTGTGTTTCACTCATTTATCATTTCTCCATGTTCACCATGATCCGCTTAGGTTGCACTTTCGGTTCTGTAAGAAATCCATCCACTCCGCATTACATCTATATGTTTGTTTATATATGCATATTTGTATTTATTATTAAATAAAAAAAAAAAAAAGCCAACCTAATGTATCTAAACACATCCAATCCACCACCTAGTTGCATCTATTCATCCACCAGTATTAAAAAACAAACTCATTTATGTTATAATTGTTTATTTATTGGAAATATAAGATAATTTGTAAATTACATAACCTAAATGTGGCTAACAAAGTACATAAATGTTTAAATGTTTACTACCATCAGGGTGTATCGATCAGAGTGCCTTGAGGTATTTTTTTTAAATTAATTTTAGCTCTTAATTTCCTTTTTGCAGCTGGTAATGGTTCAAACTCATCAGAGTTTGTTCGACAAGAACTACGAGCAGTTGTTAGTGGTCGAGCGCAACAGCAAACAGCCGCTACTGGTAATAACGGGGTTCCTGGTGGTGGTGGCGGCGGCGGTGTTGGTGTCAATAATCCAAGTAACGCTGGCGCCGGTGGTGGCTTAAGAACTCCGCAGAGCCCCCTCGGTTTGGGCCAGGGACCGATGGTGGGCGCTAATAGTACAAATCCACTTGGTATGTCACAAAATCCACAGCAACAACAACAGCAACAGGGTAACGTGACGGTGCAGCAGCAGCAACAGCAACAGCAACAACAACAACAGCAGCAGCAACAACAGCAGCTGACAGGGAATTCATTATTAAATACGCCACCAGATCAAACATTGAACTTCAGTTTCGATATACCACAGACACGTAAGTTAAATAGAATTTAAAGGATTCTTTTTAGCATTACGCCCCTGAATTACCCACAGGCCCAGACCAGAGATATACAGAGAGACGGCTAAAGTCAAAGATCAGATGAATTTTTCATGTTATCATGAATATGTAAAGAGGTGTGTTTATTTTAGTTTCGAATTTCGAATTGTTAGATGACATTGCTACTGTAAGGGCGTACGTGTTATGTTCGTTGATCGTAAAAACAAAATCAAAACGTTCAATTAAATTTTATTGTGTGTTGTCTTCCTAAGTGTACAGTCTTGTCCAAAAGTATTAGGTATCTCTTAGAAATTGACGCGGAATTTCTAGATTTCTTTAAATTTAATACATAGACACATTTGAATTGAAGTCCCCTTAACCAACAAGTGTCTGGAGGTAGTCGTTCAGTTAGTTATACATGACAAGTTCAATGAGATCTCCATCGCTTTTTCCGCTTTACCCAACAAAATGGGCCAAATTGACATCCTTGTTCGTGATATATTTTTACTTTAGCTGCAAAAAAAGGCAGCAAAGATATTGATTGGCAAACATGTAGTCCGATAGAAATGACCCACCGTGTGTTCTTTTTTTCCTTTCGATATGAACCTTCCTGATCTGATAGTCCGTTGGGATTGGGAAAACTGTGTTGCATGCTCTTCTTTTCTTCTGTACATTAACAATGCAATCTGGAAAAAATCAAAGCTTATTGGTTCGACCTTCGAATACTAGAAAAAACAAAAATATTTTTTTCACTATCCCAGCTCTCACGAATGTCTGAAAAATATTCGAAAGGAAAAACTGTCATGAGAAATTTCTCAAATACAAGCTCTAAATATGGGTCCCCTCATTCGTGCGAAAATGCTCTACGTACAACACGTATAGTTGATAGAAGCTAGGCTATTTCTGCAAAATACTTTTTCTTAATAGTCTTGTGCTAGATAAGGGTTGAGGAGCATGTCACACGTTCTCTAAAACTCTTGATCTCTAGAAACTCTTGATATACAGTGGACTCTCCCTAAGTCGAACTCTCCCTAAGTCGAAATTCTCTCTAACTCGAATTTTTTCGCCATATTTTAGCATTCCAATTTTTTATTTATTTTTTTTTTGTTAACTTTTTAAAATTATGTTAACCTTTTTTTTTTATTAAATAAACGCTTTAAAACAAAAAAAAATTGTTTCTCTAACTCGAATTTTTCCAAAACTCCCTCTAACTCGAACAAATCATGGTATCCCGAGAAAATTCGACTTAGGGAGAGTCCACTGTATTAAAATTATTAAAAATTTGTTTTTCTTTATTACACACTCCAGGACAGATTTTGTGACTTGCTTCTTAGGCTCAAAAAAATCGATTTTTCCCGTCCTTCTAATAAAAAAAATCAAAGAAGGTAAAGAAAAGGATTCATCCCGAAATGATTTCATTTCATAACAATGCATGGTATGTCTATATATGACGTTGCATTTAATTACATATTTATTCCAGACTCCAAAATTCTAAATTAAATTCCTCAACTTCAGTGCGGAATTCTGCTTGAACATTCCGACGATCTGTCTTGTCGTTTTGCAGTTGTCTTTTTCGATCATTTACATTTTTTTATCATCGACGTTTCCAGATTGTTTGCAGCGGCTAGACCATCTTGTAATGAAGTTGATTGTAGTTCCAGGTGCTTTGTTGCCTTTGTTGTGCTTCATTTCAATAGCTTGGGATGGTGTGTTAGAAAAAAAACGTCGACTCGCTTCTTATATTTCGCACTCATAGCGATGATCTGACGGCGAGAAGAAAACTGAAACTTATTTGAAATCTCAGGATTTGAAATAAACCCCTTTATGTACATATGACCACAGCAGGGATTCTCGGACGGTAGGGCGAGATCAATCGTTCGATAGCTAGAACCATTGAAGTCAATCGCGTCAGTAAGTTCAAATACCATCAAGAAATAGTAAGAAATTGCCGCATCCACAAAGATATAATTTTGTTTACACTAGAGTACATCTACCAACAATGTTTCACTCAAGTAAAGAGGTTTAACTTACTACACAAATTTTGGTGTTGGTTGTCGGAGGCAAAACATTCCTGTTTAACACAAATTGCCCTTCAGTTCACAGGTTTTTTGGTTCAACTTATTTGTGTAAGTCTACGTTTTCCGTGTTTAATAAAACCCCATCCCATCCTTCGTTAAAAGTTGTAGTAGCTACCTATTTTTTGTTGGAAGTCAATCGGGGATCTCTTAACTATTTTAAAGGTCGATCGTCTTTAGTGTAAGTTTGAGTATCCCTGGCCTAAAGGTCGGTTTTATGTGCGGATGTTGTAGTAATTGATTATCGTTTTGTGTTCAACCAAATCTCAAAATCACTGGCATAAAATGTGTGCAATTATTTAAGGTTTCCTAATATCTGTGGCCAAGACTGTACATGTCTATATAAATAGTAGTAGAATACTGCCTCCTCTATGCGTATATGATTTAAGAAAACTGTATATTTTCATTTTCAGCCGATTTCTTCGGAAGCAGCACAACGAGGTGACCCTAATAAAGGACAAAACGAATCCTTGCTCCTACACCAGCTGCTATCACCAGACTAACAGAAGTTAGTTCTATAATTTATTATTAAAAGAAAAACTCAAAAACACAAAAAAAATATCTTTATTGATAGTAGTTGAATTTTAAAACCATTAAAAAAAGAAAAAATAACACAAAAAAATATACAAGGATACAGTTGACCAATACAAAAGTTGAAATCGGAAATAATGGGATACAAATGTTTAAGAATTTAAATATCTATATATATGTATGTAAAACAAATAGTAATCTGTGGTTTGGTGGCATTGCGACATAACAAAAAAATAAATCTATATATATATACATATATACATAAATATAAATTTATACATAAACAACAAAAAACAAAAAAAAAACATTTAAATTGAAATAGAAACAAACTTTAGCTTATTTAATTTAATTATTAAAAAAAAAAAAAAACAAAATAACAAAACAAAAATTAAATAAATAACATATTTAATAATTAAACGTATACCAAGGATTGGATATCTATGTCCACGTTTTTTGTGTATAAAGAAAGTAATTCATTAAAAAGAAAAAAAGAAAAAAACAAATTCATAGTTAATAGGACTTCTTATATAAGTTTATTAAAACCCAACAAAAACAACAAAAAATCTAGTTAAAAACTAAACAAAAAAAATAATTTTAAACAAATTATTAACTGAAGATGAAAAGAAGTGTGAAAAAAGTATATAATTTTTTTCAGTGTGATAAATGAATGAGTATAAAAAAGATTTAAAAAATTAAAAAAAAAACAATTAATCCATTTTTTTATGTAGAAAATTTAACACCTAATTTAATTGCTATATACCTACATATATACAAGTATATATAAAAAAAAATTACATACATATGAAAACAGAATGCAAAGTTCACATGTAGAGAAACAAAAAGGAAATGAAACAGCAAGTTGCAGTATCAGTGAGAAGAAACTGTTCACAGAAGAGGGAATAGTCCCATTCAATTATCTCTTCAGAACAAGAATTCTTTAATTTGTAAGTTCAACTTTTAATTTTATTAACTTTTTTTCGTAGCATTCTCTTTTTCTAGTAAATAAATTTCGTTTGGCTCTGGTGTTGGTTAGGTGTTGATTTAGAAAATTGTGACGTTTGTTTAATGTTTTGATTATTTTAGAAGTAAATATTTTATTTAATTTTGATCGCAGTAAGACTTTACCATGCCACCTAAGAAACTTAGACCAAGAAGTCGAGTCGGCGTTGGTCCGAATTGGCGCTGTGCTTTTAACTCTATGGAGTGCACTCATCCTACACATGCCTCCGCCATGCAGTCTTTGGCTGATTTTATACACAAGCTCTTTTACGTCAGTAATCGGGGTGAAAAAAGAAACACTAGACTGGTTCTCGCGACATAAACGTTAAGTTCTTGGCACTACTCGAATTACAAGAAAAATGTACGGGGCTGGCCCATCTGTTGTCAAACATAGCCTCAAATATTTAAAACTTTGACAACAACGAGAAGCGTAATGCATTTGATCCATTTGTTGCCAAGCACAACCAAATTTTGTAACGTCTTTCATCGTAGCCAAATCCTGGCACTTAGACCAAGGAAAAAAATGCGTATTCTCGGTCCTGTTAGAATCATAAAATGTGTCTATTTTCAAGCTCCAAGACTCAAGCGTTGACAATTAATCTGTCCCATTCACGTGGTTGTTAATATTATCAGATTCCCTTGTCCACTTACTATACTTTTCCATGTACAAGCACTTAGCTTAGTGAAAACTATATTCACAGAGGGCATTTTCGATATGATATAAAGAAATTTTAAATTGCAAAAACAACAGTAGTGGAAAAGTATAAGCGTAAGTGTAAATGGTCACTACCTTACTGCCGTAAACCTTAGAACAATAGAGCAATATGTTTTATTATTACAATTTCGTGCTGCGTCACTTGGGTCCCCATGGATTCTTTAGTGTGTTTACTTATTTCCCCGTGGTACCTGGTTGTCAAGTTGATTGTGCACCGGTTCACGTAAAAACGAAATTTCTAATTTGATAAAATTTTGTTTTTCTTATTAGAAAGTATGGGTGAGTTCAAAATTGTAAAAACACCGCAGCTGTGCAGAGTTTACGTTCATAAAAGTAAAAAGACTGCATTACCATTGCATCTGTTTCGGTAACTCTTGCATTCATAAACATCAAATGACTGCCTTTGTTCTGCAAATTTGCAGAAGATTTTGTTGTGGTGCACAGCTGAGACATCAATGCTGCAAACGTTGCGTTCATTAACGTTTTTAGAGTTTGCTGCGGTTGGTTATGACGAATTATGAACCCTATGTATATTGCACCGTTCAGCTTACCCTGACCTTATCGCTCTATTTCTATGGATTTGCATTCGATATTCTGCATTCAGATTAGCTAAAAATTATTGTTTCACTAGTAATTCATTTAAAATTTATAAAAAACGCATAATTAGTTATAATTTATAATCTAATTGAAAAGTATACAAGTCTCCTCGTGTTCAGTGTCTTCTAATTGATACTGCTACGTTATTGACGAAGCTATTTTCCTACGTTTTACAAAGAAAATGTTAACTGAGCTGAATTCTTTTTTATTTTATACTTTTTTTTATTATCATTAAAACTTACTTTCTCCTGTTTTTTTCTTAAACATGTTGTATACTGCAAAAATACCTGTTTTCTTTTTTTTTTTTTACTCGTCTAGCAAAACTATTTTCTTTCATTTTCTTTTTTTCCAATTAATCAATTAATGGAAACAATATAAATGTGATGAAAGATAAAACAAAACAAAAGAAAAAAATATTTAAAAATATTACAAATATTTGTAAATAATTGAATAATTCGATACAAAGAAAATGAAAAAAAAAAGAAAACAAAAATATAATTATAATAATAATTTTTTATACATACATAATTATAATTCATAACTATGTGTAATTAGTTTAATAATTTGTATACAAATAATTATTGGTTTAAAATTTGCTTTATTACTATTAAATATTAAAAAGAAAAAAAAAATAATTAAATACCTGTGTAGGATTTTTGTTAACATAAATATAGTTGACCAATGGCGTTTCTTTTCTTTTTTTTTTTTTGTAAATATTATTGCAATTTTTTCTCTAAGCAAACAAAATAAAATAAAATATAAACGGTTTACTAAGATTGTAAATTTTAAAGAAAAATTGTTCAAATGTTAACAAAAAAAAAAGGAAATTAGCTTGTAAGTCAGTAAATAACTAAAAAAAAGAAAAAAACAAAGAAAAGTTTATTTGGTTTTAATTTTTGTTTTATAATTTGTACACAGGAAAATAGTTAATTTTTGTATCCTTGTTGAGTAATATAAATACACACATTTATAGATGCAGTAAAAAGAAAATATTATGTTACATACACACTACACATGGAATTGTAAATTAATTTGTTTTAATTCCTAAAAAAAGAAAAGTTTTTCTTATTTTATTTTTTTTTTTAGTTGTAAGTTACAAACAGTTAATATTTGCTCTTCAGTTTGGAAAGAAGATATAAATAAATGAAATAATTTACGCAGAGTTATAAAGAAACAAATTTAGTTGATCGTTAAGTACGTTAAATGAAAAGAAGAAATATTAAAAGATATACATAAAAATATTTTTGTTTTTTTTCTTTCTTTCCTTTCTTTTCTTTTAACTATTAAAAAAATGTTGAATGTTTTTTTATTATTATTATTATTATTAATATATTATGATACGTTTTAAGTTTATAGTTATTTTTTTCTTAATATAAAAATATTTTATCGGTTTTAAAAGTACAAAGTTGTGTTTTTATTTCTTTTCGGGGTATTTTTTTGGTTTTTTGTTTTCGTTTGTTACTTGAACTCTGAAATTAATTGGCATTCTCATACCAAGTTGATTGACTAAGCCGATTTTACTAGAATGTACTTCGGCTAGATCAGATGGTCACATTAATGCATTGTAATGCAACAAGGCTGCTGTGCTGAGCTGTGTATGGGATATAGGACAAGAAGATGTGGAGACGTATTCTTTGCTGGGTGTTAGCATTTACACCATCGAGAAATAACCTGACGAACGCTCTTCCATGAATGGATACCGCGAAGCCCTTAAAGGTATTTCTAAATAATACTTTTTACATAATGTTTACTACTTCCTTGGCTTACTTTTAACGGCGCAAAAGCCTGGGGTAGACCTGTTGCTCACGCTCATATGTACGTCCGTCTGTCTAGCTCCTAAACTATAAAAGCTACATATGTGATTTATGCATATGTTACGTGAAGTGCTGATCCAAATACAACGCTAGTGTGTTATTCCGGAGGTAGATCAGGTGAAATTAAAGGCGGTACATACAATCAAAGGCGACACTGAAGTATTTTAGTTATAAAAAGACATGTGGTTAAAAGAGCTCTTTGAGTAGAGCCCAAGTATACATATAGACTTTTTCAAATTTTAAATATGACGTCGAAATCTACGAATGTTTTAAAAATGAACATTGGTGGCCATAAAAAGTGTATTTCTTTGCTATATAATTGCCTTCTTATCCTAACATCTAGGAATAGTAGTTTGCTGACTGCACACCTATGTTCAGCTCCTTGTTTATACTAATGAAAGCTATTGTTTTCCATATTTTTCTTTACAAATCTTCGTTGAATACTTAAAGCTACTTTTGAAATGGTCGCGAGAAGCTAGGCCCTGGACCACATACGGTCCGTTGCGCCAAGTATTTGTATTTTTTTTTTTTTTTTTTGTATTCTCCTTAATGCATGCTGTTTTTTTTAAGACGTTTATATGTATGTATGAGCTTGCCCTTGTCCAAAGCTGAAACAGTAATCTACAAATTCTATTGAGTCACTGTAAGACGTTCAACTGACTTCGACAGTTTTTCAGCTCCCAACTCAAGTCGCATTGACGGCATCTCTAGGCAACAAACATTTTCAGAGACAGGTAAATTTACACTCTTAATTTTGTTTATTTTTCATTAAATATCATTTGCTATTCATTAAAAATAAAAGTGTTTATATAAAAGCAAATATATTCATAACGAATTCAAATACGGAAAATAGTTGTAAAAAAAACAATGATATGCAACACGGAGATGGTAACAAAACACTTGGGAAAATAGAAATACCTCTATTTAAGTTCAAAGTAAATAAATAATACAAATTAAATTTAAATATATTATATATATATATAAAAAACAAAACAAAAAGTCTATATTATATTATATAAACAAATTGCAACCCAAAATAAAATAATATATATATATATACATATATATATATACACATTACTTGAATAATTATATATATATATATTATATACTTTTCAGAATTATAAAACAAAAGTATAAGAAACAAAATAAATATATATACATACATAACTGCTATTATTCATGCAACATAAAAGGAAAATCATAAAAAAACATTGATTAAGCAAAGTATTAAACATTTACATAAAAATAAATTTAAAAGAAAAAAAAGTGCACATGAAAATATTTACTCAAAATTGAATGAACATAACGAATTAGAATTTTAATAAAGGTTTGATAAAATGTGATGTGTAAAAAAAGTGCAGATAAATAATTGGTCGATTCTAAAAGGAAATGAATTTATCTTCTTATTTTTTTTTAATAATTAAGCGAAAACAACAAATTTCTTTTGATATATATAAAAAAAACAAACATTCTATATACAATTCAAATTTACATAGTACATTAATAAAGTGCATTATCGGCTTTAATACCAAAATTATATAAAAAAAAATTATTGATTATCGCGTAAAAAAGGAACAAACCAAAACCCCATTTTTAATAAATAAATAATTAAAAAACAAACATGTAGTATACTAAATAATTACATTTAAAAATAACAAAACCTGATTGATTGATTCGGTAGATACCTTTATAACACATAACCTCCAGATTAAACGACAAGAGAAACCCGATCTTTTTTTTAGAAAATTCAACAAGAAAACGCTTCAAGATTTATAATATTTGTTTAATTTGATTTTCCCAAACCGCAATTTCGATTAAACAAAAACCGTGCAATCGTGTTGGTGATGTTTCTAAAGACATTTAAAAAAATCCTTGTTCACTCAACTTTGGACGTATTAAGACTTTTACTTCAGAATTTCGAAAATTTCATTCACCATAAATAGCAACAAACATTGAACACTGAGTATACAATTTTAGAAAGATATTTAGAGCTAAGTTGCAGTATTCTTCGTTCAGAAGGTATGTCCAATAATGTACTATATTCTTTTTCATATTTCAAAATCGTAACCTTTTAAATATTTGACACTGGAATTAGGAACGTTGTGGTTCATTTGCTCGCAGCATCTCCATCGAAACTGTGAAGTGGCCTTCACTTAGACAAGAAAATCGGTCTTTCGGCTTCTTTATTTTAACTCCTTTTGCCTAATTTTCATTTTATTAAAGCTGCAAGCTGCACACAAATAATCTCCGTAACCTTGTGTTCATAAACATCAAATAACTGCCTTTGTTTTGCAAACTTGCAGCAGACTTTGTTTTGATGCACAGCTGCGAGGGTTGCTGCGACATCAATACTGTAGAAGTTGCGTTCATTAATGTCTTCTGAATAACAGATGTTTCCTTCTGTGTTCCCTTTTTTCCAGCCCCAACTAATCAACTAACTGCCTCCAGTTGGGCACTCCAAGTTGAGGTCCCCTTCTTCTTCTCAACCCAAAGAAACAGCGATTGGCAAAATTTATTTCTGCTGAAATGTTGTAAGAATTTGTAGCAGAGTCAAGGTAGACTTACCACCTCAAAGTTGTTTCTGCCGACTCTAACGTTTTATCCAATTCGTCAACTTTACTTACCTGTTTTTGGCAGTTTCCATTTCGATACTACACAACGCAGTAGTGACAGACCGTTGTGTTCTGGCAATAATATCAATATCGTAGGCGTACCCTAGTAGTTGCACACACTTTTAAAAGATTGTGCCATCAGTACTAGCTTATGAATTTCTCAGAATTCTTTCAAGTACTAAGCGCCACTACCATCATTTCTTCTACTGGCCATCATTTTCAGGCACTCATCATCTATCTATTGGAGCATTTCGAAGTGTGGTTAGTAACAATTGGCGCTGAGGTTCTTTTGTATAATTATATCAATTCAAAATCTCTTTCGAAATTGTTTTAGTGAATGGATTTTTCAACTGAAATTTCAACTGAAGAAAAGAATGTCTTATAATCGTCCCCTTATAAATTTAAGTCAATGCCCAGTCATAACCTGCCAATAATGCCCCTTCCTCTCTTCCTTTCTTTTTTAATTACCTTTCTCTTGAAATCAACCATTTGATTTAATATAACAAAATAATCGCCTTTATATAAATTTCACATGTACAGACAACAAAACAAATACAAAGAATTATTAAGTAGGTCTAAGATATTGTAAATTTGAAGAATATATATATATTTTCACACCAACACAATGCAGTTAAAAAAATTACAAAAATTAGAACATTATTCAAATTAAATCAACAAAATAGTTAAAGTTTACAAAAAAAACAAAGCAAAAAACAGTATTTTTCTATTAACAAAAAATTAAAAAAAAAACAACATACGTAGCTACAAAATATTAAATAACATTTCCAAATATACAAATAAAAACTAATAGTGCAGTTGTAAAAAGAAATACATATAACAAATTTATTTGAAGTAACGCACTATAGTGTAGAAAAGAATTAAAGAAAAAAAAAATGAAACACCAAACCTGCACCTTCAAATTATATGAAAAAAAATCGTTGAATATAAGAAATAGTAAATTTAAATCCACTGCCGATATTTTCATACCGTATACAAAGCGCATACATATATAAATAAAATAGTTAAAATTCACACAAAACTCACGGAAGGGAGAAATTAAAAAAAAGCAAAATCAACTTAATGATAGTTTTTTAAGGACGTTTCAAAGCTGGACGCTGACACACCAGTTACAGATGTAAATACGAAAGCTATTTTCGTTGCCGAACTCTTATTATTTTCAAATAGTCTCAGTTTACTCTCTCAAAACCAAGCGGGAATGATTACGAGTGTGAAAAAATTGGTACCGAGTGAATTGGAAACAAATCACTCAACTTGATTGGCTGTGTACAAAATGTAGAATTTTATTCAAGAACTGGTAAATATTTTGATTTAGTTCTTCTCTTAAGCATAAGATTATTTCTCACTCTTTCTCCTTTATGTAAAATCATAACAAATAGAACACCATAGAATACAAACCATACATAGTTATCCAGAAAAATCAAAATATCTTCTATTATTTTGTTTTCTTTATTGTGCCGTTGATTCTTTTTTAAAAAAATAAAAAAAAACATTTTAAAGAAAAATATCTTAAAATACACACAAAAAAAAGATGTCCCTATCAATTGTTAAACCAAAAGAATTAAGATTTACTTATTTATTCAGTAAAATAATAAAGAAAGAAAAAAATTCATTGTTCTTACTATAAGTTGCTGTACCTTTGAATCTATATATTCACACATAATTAATAAACAAAGAAAAATCCAGAAATAAAATAAAGCAAAAATAATATTTATACATTAAAAACCAAAGCAAAACAGGTAATTTTTAATTTGCTGTCGTATTTTTTGTAATTACTTCAAAATAAAATTATATATATATATATATTCATATTATATTCTATATTTAAAGAAAAAACACAGAAATAATGTATAAAAATCTATATATATTTATTTAATTATTAATTAAACTGTATAAGGGAACGATTTTTTGTATAAAGTTTTAAAAAAAATTACACAGCATATTTAAGTAAAACAAAAACCAAAAGCGAAATGAAAACAAATTATAATTGTATTAAAAGAAGAATAAAACTACACACAAGTTTTGTTTAGCGTTTAAGGGTTTAAATTTATTAAACAGAAAAACAAAATTATTATATTGTAATTGAAATTATTTCAAAATGAAAAAAAAAAAACAAAAAAAGGCAGATAAAAATTACAAAAAAAAAGACAAAAAAATATATATACACACACATAATAAAAGAAGACTAAATATTTATGAGATGTTTTTATTTGTTGAAGTTTTTAGTTGGGAGGACTTTTTACGATGTTCCTGTGTTGTACATTTTCAGCGTCTCTGCAGCATGGGGAGAACGTTGATTCCATTTAATTTTTTTTCAGCTTCATATGCAAGTACATAAATTGTGGGAAATCACAAATCTGGATGACATCGAAGCCCAATTTGCCCTAGACTTACTGGGTCAAATGGGCAAGAGCGAGTAAAAGGGTTGAAACTAAAGATTTGCAATCCACTTATGAATAAAATGGGTAGGTATGCATGCCCCTAGAGCCTCGGTTACGAGGTAGTCAAAAATGCCGTTTTTTTTTATGAAAACGGCTCGATGAGTTCTCTTCAGATTTGGTATCTGAAGGGTGCTTCGAAAGGGTAACCATAAAAGTTCACATGAGCAAGGATGTGGTATGTGGGATAACATGTCACATCTTGCATTTCGCATGTCACATCTTGCATTCCACATGTGATATTGTGGCATGTGGCACTGTGGCACATTGCATGTGGCACATGTCATGTTGCAAGTGTCATGTGGCACCACGTAGGAAGTGGCGTGTGGCACGTTGCAAGTGGCATGTGGCATGTTGCCAGCCAGTGTGTAGATAAATTTCAATCAAATCTGCAATTTTGATCACAAACATCTTCACTCATACACAATTTCATAGAAAGAAATTTGTTCTCAATTTATTTTAAAATTTCTCGTAAAACACCAGGCCACCAGAAATTCAGAAAAAGCAGCAGGTATCCGAAAGAACTACTGCACCCAAAAGTATGCATATGGAAAAACAAAATCAAAATAGCGCCCAGTAGATATGCAATGCAATTTATGCTAAGAAATGAAAGTAAAATAACAGAAAAAAATATTGCCTAGTCCAAGGTGTTACTGTATCAAGCTCGCCAAAGTATGCAAATAGAATGTGGAAAAAAAATACCATGACAGCTATGTTGCATACTTTGGCGAGCTAAAATGCAGTAGCACCTTGGACTAGGCAATATTTTTTGTTATTTTACTTTACTTAGCATAAATTGCATTGCATATCTACTGGGCGCTATTTTAATTTGGTTTTTCCATATGCATACTTTTGGGTGCAGTAGTTCTTTCAGATACCTACTGCTTTTTCTGAATTTCTGGTGGCCTGGTATTTTACGAGAAATTTTGTACAATTTGAGGGCAAATTTTCTTTCTATGATTATGAATGATGAAGGGAAAAATTGTTGTGATCAAAATTGCGGATTTAAAATTTATCTACAACTCTGGCTGGCAACATGCCACATGCCACAAGCAACGTGCCACATGCCACATGCAACGTGCCACATGTAACATGCAACGTGCCACATGCGGCATGAAATGTTCCACGAAAGATTTGTCGTCAGGACCTACATATGTATGTAAATATGCAATACATATTATATACTTACGTGTATTCCTGAAATATTCACCAATTTCTGTGAAGGTAGTAGAAGCACCTTGGTTTATTAACTTGATTTGATCAAAGCTTACCTGGGAAGGGTTTATGCATGCAACTTTTCGTTTTGAAAATGAAATACAGTTACATACCACCCTACCTACACATCCATCGTTCACCACAGTTTTTCAAACTGTAGAGTTTAATGACTAAATAAAACACAGTTGCCTTTGTTTTCATTTTATTGATATTTATTGTTTTTTTTTTTTTTTACTAAACAACTGGAATACGTAAGTAATGCTCATGTTACAAGGATTTGTGTTGCCAACAATGGTAAGCCTTGTGCACGTGATTCAAGCTCTTCGTTTTCTTCCTTATTTCGCTGCTACTTACCTTGAGGGTAACAATTTCGAAGGGTTGGGTGGTTGTTCATGGAACGTTGTGGTATGATAATCAATTTTGAAATCAATGCTATGGAACTGGATTGCGACTCAGATGCCAGTCAGCTATTCAACAGCATGAGGAGCTATCGGTTTGAGCAGAAGAGATTAGATCAATCTCATTCGTTATGTTGAAGTGTTTTTATAAAAACACTCTGGCCTTCAAAAATGTCCAAGTTCTGGAAGACCCTTCATGTCCTCTTAACTGGATAAACCAGCTTCTACTGCAAAGTTGAATGGAAATAACAGTGTGTTTCAAGTCCTTACCATTATTTGGATCCTAAAACAAAACGAATAAATTTATGCTTTTTACAAGAAATACTGCCTAAAATAAAACATAATGACCATTTTTTTCTCTCCGCTAGTTAGAGATTTAAGTAATGTTCTTTATTTTTTTATTTTGATAATTTCATCATTTTAAAATTTTTTTTATTTGCTGTAATACGAAATCATAGTAATTTTATTTACTATGCGTCAAATGTTAAGTTTGTTTTTTATGTATATATTCTTAAGGAAAATATTTTGTTTTATTCATTTTGCCACTCCACTTAAAATTCATTTTTGCCAGGCTACCTTAAACGTGTTTGTTTATTTTATGTATGTTCATTATGTTTTATGTATCATCTTATAATTTATATAATTGCTAATAACAGTATTAGTATAATATAGAATATATGTATATATATATATATATTATTTCGAGAGAAAAAAAACTCTTTTTTTTTGTTCGTTTTCCCAACTTATGTTTAAATATTATGGTTTCCAACTATAATTTGTTGGATTTGATTTGATAATAAAATTTTTGTAATGTAAACTTTTTATGTTTAAACTTTTAAAGAATGCACAAGTTTAATTCCTAATAGACTTTCCTCAAAGTTTTGTTAACGTTAACGTTATCTATTTGTTTTCATCTACATATTTTGATTTATTCTTAAATTTATGGTTATATATGTGTTTTTTGTTTTGTTTTGTAATAAGAGTAAATCGTTGATAACACACAAGTTATATAGATTTGTTAACATTTCTTTTTTGGTTTTGTGTTATAAGGAAATTAAGAATTTCTTTATAATATTTTGAAGATATAATAATAATATTGTTGTTGGTTTTTTTTATATTTTAATTATTTATGTATTGTTTTTCACTTAAATTTCTAAGTAATTATATATGTATATGGTTTATAAGTAATATTATTCATTAAATTTTTTTCGGGCGATACTTATCTTTTGCTTAACTGATAACTAATGGTCTTATATCGCCGATAGAACTTTTTGATGAATGCGTGAAATCAAGATTATGTGGCAGCATCAACGATGGTGGGTAGCTACGCATTTGACTCCTCTCGTTCGTGGTAGGGAAAGCAATTATATGGTTTATCTTCTTCTTGATGTTGGTTTGAGAGCAGCCCAAACGCTCAATGTCGATTTAACGTACTCACGAAAATGACGACGCTGTTCATCGGTGAGATAAGACCTTAATAATATAGTTCTTTTTGTTTTATAAATATTTTTTGATAGATTTAACAAGAAAAAACATTTAATTTTTAATGATTTAACTAGAATTCTACTCGTTAGAATATAATAAGTTTTTCTTTTTAATGCAATAATATTTGTTTATAACTTTTGAATAAGATAATATATAATTTGATTAAATATGTTTAATATATAATATGAGTTTGATCTGATTTTACTGTCGACAATTTGTTTTCTTGTTTTTTTGTTTTTCTTCTCCTGATACCTTGAAGTATCTTAACCTAAGTGGGATAATCATATAAAGTTTGTTTATGTTTTTCGTTTTGAAATAACACGAAATAACATCGCTGCGGGAAGTGCTTTGATGTTTGAATATTACATTGTTTGGTTATAATCGTTTTCATATATAGAGACTTAAACACTACGTTTTGTTTGTTTTTTTTTTCTACTTGGCATATATCATCTTTTTTTTTTTTGAATACCACTCAATAAATCAAGCAAATATTTCAAGAGTATATTTATGAGAATATATCGAGAATTTTTATCGTAACTTATATCCAACCCTTGTGTTTCGAGTAATCACTGAAGACTTTCGTAAAAGTAAGAGAGAATTTGTGTTTTTTACCTAGTACTTGGGTAGCATCTTACCACTGCCGTGTGTAGTACCTCAAATCCATGAGACTGTGAAATGTGATAGCTGCAGGGGAATTCGTGTAAACATATAATTTTTATTTCTTTTTGGAATTTAAATAAATTCATACCTTTTCTGACCAGAAGCCATAAGCGTAGAAATGTTGACGCCTTCTTCCCTCTGGACTTGGACAGAATGTCTCAAGCGCTGAGATACAGAAATCTGCCGACGGTTTTTCTTCGGTTTTTGGCCAGATTTTTCAATCAAATCTGACAGACACTGGAGCCATGTGGGTTGATAATGTTGACGCCGTCAAGGTTTTCGTCAAAGTGAACAGGCAAAGTTTGATGTAGTATTGCAATTTTGTTAAATTTATGATTTAAAGTTGAAATGTTGGCGCCTTCTGCTCTCCGGACTTGACACGCGGTCAAGCGCTTGGATTAAGGATCTGCCGCCGTTTATATGATTTTCATCCAAAAAGCAAATTTTATATTTCTCTAGCGATGCTTGGAAATGTGTCTCGTTCTTGGAGCTCAAACACTCTTTTGAACATACTTCAATGGATCTCAGACCTTTTGCAATCCCAATGGTATTCAACCTCTTCACATTTACTAACAAACTTGACGCCTTCATCCAACTGAACTTAACAAATTAGCTGCGAAGCGCTGAGGTTCAGTAATTAGCCTCAGTTTTCGTGCTATGCCTTGTTGTTGACCTTTTTGCTCGCGTAGTGTCTGTCAGAACCCGATCTAGCTTTCACTTATGACATTTCTCCTCCCATTCATGTTTTTAACCATTCTTTGTTACTCCTTGTCCATCTTCAGTTTTGTTTTGTTGTCTTCATCTTGAAAGTTTTGTGTTTTTTTTTTCTTTCTTTTATAATATTTTATGGTATTTTATATTTTAAAATTGAAAGTAATGTATAACTGTACTTAATATAAATTTGTTCTTTTTCATTATTTTGTTTTTGTTTTACTTTTTCAAACTGCTACCTTACATAATTTTGTTTTTCTTTGGTTAAATAATATTTCTTTACGAGTTAAACCTCTACATTTCGACTCTCTAAGTAATGTGTTCATGTTTCACTTGTTTTTTTGTTGTCTTATTTTTTTACTTGACTTAAACTTAACTTTAAATGAAAACAAAAAAACATTTCTTTCGTTTTTTGTTGTTAACAATATTTATATATAGTTTTTTTTTCGTTAATGAATTGTTGATTTTTAGATGAATGACTGATGACTTAACCTCATTTTTGGGCATGTTGTCTTTTTTTTAAACACAAAAGAAATTAAATCATTTTGAAATTTTAACATAAGTTTTAAATATTTAACTTAAGGTTATATTTTGTTATAGTTGTTTTATTCATTTTCGCTATATAATTTTCTTTATATTAAATATAGTTCCCACTACTGGAAAAAAAGTTGTATAATACCTTTTTTCTCTTTGCATTTTTATAACAATATTTTGCTTTAAATGTGGTTTTTTGTTTAATGCTCATCTACGCATTTTATGTTTTTTTTTTTAAATAAATTTTAATTTGACTCTACTTTAAGAATGTTTTTTGCAATGTTTTCTCTAATTTTTAGCTCAAGCGAAAACTAAAGGATTCTAAATTTTCTTTTGCAAAGTTTAAGGTTAAAGGTGGTAAGAGGGGGTGAAATTGTTGCATCTAAGTTTTTCACGCTTTTTTTTTAAAGTGGGAAGTTTAAATAAAAGTTGAAAATAAAAATCAAATAACAAAAAATTCTAAGAAGGACACACTTTTTTCATATAAAAGGCGGTGTTGGTGAAATAGCGTTTTTTTTGTATAAATATTTTTTTTTTACTTTTCATATTTTTTCTAAGTTCTTTTTTTTTATATCAAAAATTTGCTAAAAAATCATTTTTCATAGGAGAGCATATTTGTTTTTTTCTCTGGAAAAAATTTGTTGCCTACTGAGTTTTCTTTTTCGTATTTGTGTGCTCTTCTTTTTGGAAAAATGTTGTCTTTCTTGTAAAAATTCTTATATAGAGGTTTACAGGGTGGTATAAAGAGTGCGTTTAGGTTAAGTTGTTAGTTTTTCGTTTTTATTTTTCGTCTGAAAGTAGCAGTCTACTTTAAAATAATAAAAAAAAGAAGATTTTTTTTCGTTTTACTTTGAAATAAGAAACCGTGAAAATTTGTAGCTCGTTTTTGTTTTCTTTTTTGTCTACATTTTGCTTAGGTTGGTTGAGGTAAGGAAAATAAATAAAAAAAGTTAAAACCAAAAACGTAGGAAAACATTTTTCAATTGAAATAAGAAAACATGGTGTTTTTGGTGTAAAATGTTTTTTGGATATTTTTTTTTACGTTTTTATTTCTAATTTTTATGGATGTTTCAATTTAAGATTTTATCCGATTTTACATTTGGGACATATGTAGATTGTTGTTGGTTTTGCCCGATTTTTTTTTTGGATTTTTTTATTTTTAGTTATTGCAACCGCCTTGGTATGGTATTATAGAGCATTGCACGAAATTTTGTGAATATCCATAGAATTAGTGTGACTAATTGAATTAAAATTGGTCGATGGTGGAGTTCTTGAAATGTTCTACGTTTCACGTTATGCAAAAAGATGCTTTTACTATTGTGGTAGTTGTAGTTGTTGTTGTTATAGTAGTAGTATTGTGTTTTAGCTTTTAGGTTGTTGTTATTGTTATTGTTAGTACTGATGGTGTTGTTATTGTTGTTAAAATTTTGAATGTTATTGTTATTAATAGTGTTGATGTTGTTGTTGCTATTGCTGTGTTGGCTGTTGCTTTTCGAGTTGGTGTAATATTACATGATTACACATTTGCCTTTCTCGGCCCATGGATTGTTTTTCTTATCCGGGGCATTAATCAGAGGATCATTTTTTTCGTTCTCCTCGATGAACGAGCGCATTCTGCAAATAGAAACAAAAATTTATTAAAAAAAAGAATACATATATTCAAAATGAGGCGAATTCAAAATAACTTTTTCTCTTTCAGACATGGAAAATGGAATTTTGCAACTCCAATATCGACAAGCATTCGCATGCTCATTAGCAAAGAGAAAATTCACACTGAATTCATACAATTCTCTCCTGGAAGTAGATTTGTGGAATGCCATCCAAGAACACTTAAAGACAATTTTCTGCTGCAGAAGACGATTAGAAAGCGACCAAAAAGAGATCCCACCTGCTATGTGGAGAATTATAGCGAATGATCATCAACCAAGTTTGAGCATAAATTTGACTAGGGGTGTCACCAGTGGAAGATTTCTTCAAGTAAATTTAGCAGAGGGTGCCAATTAAGGAAACAGAAAGGACGCACCGTCAATACTAAATTCACATCCAGTTAGTTACCACGTCCCCGATATTGTCAAATGACTAGTTATTCATTGTGTGCTTAAGGATTAAGAATTTAAATAAAGAATTTAATTAAAGATATAAATGCCTTTTTGTACTGTTTTAAGCTTTGGGAAGTATGTAGATGTTAAGGGGCTTCTTGTAGGGCATTATAAAATTGGTACTGCATGTTTTGCATAGTACTGCACGATTTTCCAGGAAATTGTGGAGCCTCGAACTCCTACATAATGCACTAGGATGGGAGGACATAAGAGCGAAGAGAGATAGGGAAACACTCACTTTCGATGTTAGAAAGCTACTGTGTTCAAAACTAGGAAAGTAAAAGTTGATATTTTACAGGAAGTCTATCCTACGAGCTGGACTATATGTATCAGGTTCTTCACGGGAAAATCGTCCGTCGAATATTTTATCCTGTGTGTGGCGAAGGCCATTAGAGGAGAAGAAACAACCGTGAACCCTATAAACTGAGCCAAGATGTGGATGTAGTCCATTTGCATCGATTGACAAGTATGCAAGGCCCCGTTGTCCCAAGAGAAGACTCTTCACATTAGATAATTAGGCGTCTTGCCCTTCAAAATCACTCATTCGCATAAAGAGCCTTAATTAATAAGTCTTTTGATAAGTTCTATTCAAGTTTCCAAACCAAACTTGTATTGACTACAAGGAAATCGCCAATAAATAAACACAATAAAACAACTGCTGCCATTGACGAGCAAATCCTTTCAACTATATAAAAAACCCCATCAAATTAGGAACCAAAAGCCAATGCTAAGTTGATGCTCTTCCACCATATTTTCAGAATGACAAATAAAACACTTTCAGTCCATACACGTGACAATAGACAAGATAACCTATTTCACAACTGTCACTTCAGTTCCCGCTCACATATGGTGACACAGTCATTGTCCATTTATTTCTGCCAAGGTAACAATAAAACAAGTCTCATTCTTTCGCTCAGCTCCACAGCGAGAAAGGATATATGTCACAAAAAAGAAAACAAGAAAACAAAATCTGACACCAGCACACAGAGCAACATAACCTATAAAAAAATTCTATTAAAACGAAAGCAGTTTGGGTCTTTTTGTTTGCACTTAAATTCTGACCCGGATGGATAACGTTTGCGAACCTGGGATTGGTTGGATGGCATGGCGCTTGCTCGTGTCATAATCTTGTGCCATTTTCCATATCACATGTGGACGATGAGAAGGACATGAACAGTGCACACACAAAATGTCATTCAAAGCACTACCTACATACACTACACCAAAGCGAAATGAGGAGCATCACCAGCAGCCGAAGCAGTAGCAGTAGCAGTGAGCGTCATCAAAGATTCATTAAGCAATTGTTTTCGAACTCATTTTCGACATTTATACACGCTGTTCTCTGTTCTGTAGTGTACATGAGAATAAATAATAAATTTATCTTTTATTCTATACACGGGCAAATCATTTGAATTCGTGATTACTCCCCTCGGGATAGTATGTAGGGAATCTTTTCGTTTTTCGTTATGCGCCAGCCAGCCACAGGACCAAGGGAGGAGAATGAGCAATACTCGCTTGTGGGCATAATATGTTGAGCTGTCTAAAAAAACGTTTTTTTTTGTTCTCCTGCATAATCGAATCACCAAAACCGAGATATAATAAAAAAAAGAAAAAAAAAGGATTGCAGCGCTATGGAAATGTGAACATTTTGTATGGTTTTGACAATTAAGCACGTCAGCGCTGCCGGATATGACATGAAACACTCACAGGACGTACGTATTGTATTTTATCAATCAGTGTTATTTGAACAGGGAATTGTTGAGAATCACTGAATTGGAAAACGAAGGGAAGGCTCTGGGAAAATATAAATAGAATCATGCAACCAGCTGCTTGCAATAACCTAAACACGGGGTACACACCAAGCAGAGCAATTCAATTAAACTCACCGTGTCGGTAGGGGTGATAGGGGCGGAGTATGTATGGGTATGTGAAGAATTCCCTGTTTAATCCTTTAACCACTCCCATAACAATTCGGGAATTCAACACCTCCTCCAAAGGCTCAAATCACTGAATTTTGTTTGAGACAGGGGGTTTGTGGGCAATGAGAACTAGACTCAGAGGAGGACATCTTAAGATTCGAACCTGAGTGGAGCCTTTCTATGGGTTTTATGAATGGATCTCTGCGACGCAGCAAGTGACGATACTTAGGGCTTCTGCTTGCTCATACGAATGAGGTTGAGTGCTATAATGATGTGCAAAAATAAACAATGAATTCGCTTCAAATTGGTGGTAGTGGTAGAATAAGTGACTAAATTAATCGACAAAAAGCTTCTACCTCACAGCACATATTTTCTGCCTTGGTAGATGTGTATCTTAGGAGCCTTCGTCAATGTAGAAATTAAGAGTTTAAGCACTTCACTCTTTAATGGGTGAATTGCTTGCTTAGAAACGAAATGGATTACCTTTAACCTTCCAGATTAAAGACTAAAACATTGTAAGCTCAGTAAATTTGAACGGCTTTCCAACATTTCACTAGTATTGCAGCAATTTCATTCCAAACTCCCACGGCACCAATTAAATTTCAATCAAAAATGTCCTCAACTCTCCAGAGAGCGTTAGCAAATTGCACAGATTTTGCCGACGTGTATTTAATCAATTAAAATCCTCCTGACGTTCCTGCCCAATATCTATCGAAATTTCATTTAGAAAATTCGAAAATAATTTCAATTCCCAAGCCAAAGAACGGAATTAAATAATTCCAGCGCAGAGGAGTCTCCCAAAATAAACGCCGAGTTAAACTTTGCTGATGCCAACGTGTTTACGGGTGAAAAGATAGTTACATTTCGGTCAGCAGAATCCTGTTCCGAATCTCCAAATCGAAAAAGCAAAAGTATCTAACATAAGTTGAAAAGGTACTTGAACAACAATAATGCCAATTAGACTGAAATGCCTAGCAACCGTACGTAACAACCCACTATAACCCACTCCAGTTTGCACCCAAGATAATTCAAGATTATTTCCGGGTTTTCCCTGGACAACAAAATCGATTTTTATCCTCTTAGCATCTGTCTGCCCCTACATATGAGATCCAGGTGACCTTTTGAGCATTCGACACACACGTTGGCTGGCTACTTGCCTGCCTGTCTGTCCTGATATGAAATTTTTGGAAATGTACCTCATACGTGGACTACCTACCAATTTACTTTCTTGTTGCCTTTTTTTTTCATCCTGAAGTATAAAAGAAAAATATGAACGGATATCTCTTGAGAATTAGATGATGGGCAATCTCTTCTCCTGGCAACCATGCTCTCGCATCCTAATGGAATGGCTAAAGCAAAGGAAAGCAAAAAAAAAAAAAATAAAGGCACTTCAAGGGATCATTTATCACCTGGTGTTCGTTGTGGTGGTCCTTTGTAGTGCACTCAGTAAATATGCCTATTTGAGCATTCCAAAGGCTCTCTGGACAATTCGTTCTTTTGGGCATCCAAGTATGAAATTGTGCTACGAGGAAATCTTGACTAAAAAATTATGACTGACAAAGTGGTCATGGGGAATATTTTTTCATTCATTTTTTTTGGTTAGTTAGGTTTTCTACTTATTTCTAGAATAACTAACTGGGGAAAGATTTCGAAAAAAATACACATTCCGTTTGGGTGAAGAAAGTAAGATTTTCAAGGGATTTTTCGAAAGAGTCCTTGGACAATTGCCACCAAAAATAATTGGATAATAAAGTGCAATGTGGCAAACTAATTGGGAAAAGTAATGTAGTGCGACAGCTTCTAAAAAAAATATTTTTTCTTAAGGATTTCATGCTTCACAGTGAAGAGAAGTTGTTTGACTTGGAGTAAAAATTTCATGTGTTGATATTAAAGAAGAGCCTGCTTTACCAAAGTCTTCTAAGGATTCTGGATCTGAAGTTGTAAGCAATTAAAGTCGGAGAGCTTGCTCCATGGAAATCATTGAAATTCCCTTCGCCAACGCCTGTAATTTAATTGAAATAATTAAAAAACAGGAAGACTGCGCGTTCAAGCAGTCGCTAACAAGCAACTTAAGACGCAAGATCTGTCGTAAGATTTTTCATTTTTAACATAGTGAGTACCTGTCATAGAACGGTTAGAAAGACACACTTAGACCAGGAAAGGTCCTTTGTGATACCATGGATCAAACCATAAGGCCACTCATGACGCCTAAGGACGCCAGATCTTCAAGGAAGGGGGACCCTAAATGAAGCAATCTTTTATCCGACATGGCTGGGCAATTACATAGGAGGCGAAGAATGGTTTCTTCGTCCTCCTCGTCCCTACAGCTCCTGCAGAAGTATTTAGAAAAGAGGCCAAGTCTTCTGGCATGTTAGCCTATAAGACAGTGTCCAGTGAGAACAACGACAACGCAGTAGTTTAATCAACTCGGCACTGCGTTTATGGTCCAGCCTAGGCCAGATCTGCCTCGAAATGTGACACGTTGAGCCGTTTTCCTATCATGGGAAAGAAATCATGGTTAGTTCGGTCAGATGCATTTTAAGAAAGGATTTCGATAACCTACACATTGTACCAAGAATTGTCTATAATTGTGTAGCGTTGATCAAGGAGAAAAATATACTAGTCACGGACCCCGTCCCGCTTTCACCCTAAATTTAATCTAAGCTATTTTTCGCAGCTTAATCAGCTTGCCTGCCCTTAAACATATTCCTAACTCGCCTGTAGCCAAGTGTCAAAGGATCATAACAATATTATTTTCCCATTTTCTGCGAACTTCACGGATTTTTTCGAATTAAGTCACATTAAACCATCATCCTTCAGCGGAAAATGCAAAACTTCTAACATCCTAATTCTCCTTTGATCCTGAAAACTCCTTCACACTGTACTACAACACTATCTATGCTTATTTACCCAACACATACATCGAATTCCATTGGAAATTCCTCAACGACAAAGAACAAAAAAAAAACATCGAAACTGTTAAGAAACTTTTCGAACAGCAAAAACAAGGATCAACGCTACAAGGCAGTCAGATGCAAATTGCCTGGAAAATATATCTTCATCCCTCCTCACTCGTCCAGACAGTCAGGATGGAGAGAAAAAGAAAGTTTTTTACCCACCCCCACCCGGATAAATTTAGACGAAAAACCCATGTGACAAGTTGTAGTAGCGAAATTTTGTTGTCGCACTCGCAATGAGACAGCCTGAAGCCCTTTTCAAGTCGCCACCGCATCCAGATGTGTAAAGTTTGATAAATTTGTTTTTGTGGGGCCTTCTGTCTCATTACGGTCCATTCGCTAGTTGGGAGTAATTAATTATTTCTGCGAAATAAAATACGGGCATTGGTGAGAATTAGTCCTTGGAGATTGAGATGTGGGCTATTTACTCACCACACGCATGAGTTTAAGGCGTCCATCAGAGCGCAATCATTCATAGACGATTCGTGTGTTGTGTTGGAGGATACAAAGCCGGATACGTTTTCCACAGATATAAATTAGCTTTCACCAGGCTCTTATTTAGTTGATTACCGAGCGATTATTTTGATTGGTTTTCTCTGTGTGACGCGTAGACGACGAGGGTGGTGGTAGATAATTTAGCGGTCGTAACGCTCAAGACAGGGGATAAGTTTTGGGGCTGATTTCAATTTGTTTCTTGTTAATTGCAATTTGACTGGAGGTAATTTGAATTCTCTGAATAGATGTCACTGGGGTACGCACATACAAATTTATGTTTCCTAGGGCCAGACACGTGGATGTGCTGGGGGAAGTAATGCAATAATATTCCTAATTTCACACGTAGATACATATTTTCACGTGCCTTAATTAAAGGATGGTGTAATGGTACAAAATTAATTGCGAAGTTCAGTTCAGTGCCTCAATGATTGGAGTTAATCGATACTGAAATGGTTTTATCGGTCCTTTACTAAGCAAGGACCTTGCTTTTCAAATTGTGCGTTGTTTCATCAGGATAACTACCCTACACACTGCGGGAAGTAAAAAATGAGCCTTGGATATGAAGAATTTCATTGCAGACTAAAAAATAGAAAAATGCAAGAAATGCAATGGGATGAGCCGGCAAAAGGAGGATAAACAACTCAGACACCTACGAATACTATTTTACGGTGTCTCTTAGGAATAGGTTTTGTCCTCTAAGGCGAATTTAGTAGGAAGCCTTGGGCGTTAGCCTTGCAAACGAACGCCTGATAATGATTCACATTTAAGCTAAATTTACAAACATCAGCTGAGGAGGAATATGAAGCCACCAAAGGGAGAGAGAATCGTCTTCTCCGAACAAAGAACAAAGATTATAAGGAAATCGAAGTCCTACAGAGGTGCTACACCAAGAAAGCTATGTCGAAAATCCTAGAGAAGCCTCCCAAGATGGCAACCTTGTAGTAGAGTCGGAGTCGGTGCTGGCGGAAGCGACCAAGCAACAACCGGATACCTTTTCAAATTAAAATTTACTTTTAATAAGCATCCTGGCAATGACTAGATAAGAAGTATTCATCGAATCCTCCTTTATCTACCGATCACCTTCATCTCAGTTCCATTAACAATATTTCGCCCATAAAAGTGAGTCTGACTTCTATGCCCGGAAGAACAAACAATTGTCGATTCCAGTCGATTAACAATTGTTGACAGGTATTCAAACCAATGGCAGCGGATAATAGAAAGGAAACTGCTGGGTAAAATAAATTTCAAACTCTATTCAAGCCTAGTCCAAGCACCCTTAGGGCGAATATGAAGAAAGGATATTGAGTACAATACTGCCAATGAAGTACCCGACGACAACAATCCCCGTGGATTACAGCGATTTCTTCTTTTTATGTTTGCACCGATGACAATCTATTTCCTACAGAAAGTCCTGTATCCTCTGGCCATTATGGTACAGGGTACGGTCCTTCTACTATTCTCATCACTTCCTCATGAATTGTTTTCTCTGTTCTCGAATGGTATCAATAGAAATGTCAGTCACTTTTCCCATGAGATGTCACGCGAATGGTGACATTCTTTTGATATCTCACAGGTGAACACTGGCTACACCCCCCGTGGGACATGTCCGGTTCAAACCGACATCTTGTTTTCTTTATTTTTTGTATTTCTCTTTACAAAACAACTTCATTGGGATCTCCGTCTTGTGTGTTACATGCCACGCGGGAAGTAACAAAATATAAATAAAATCAAACTCGACATAATCCCATTATAACGGGAGTACGAGTACACCCTATTCTCTGTGTCTCAGGCTCACTGGTAAGGTAAAGGTGCGAAGTGAATGACAAAAACAGAGAAAGTTCAAAACGAAAATAAATACAAGAACGAAAGCAAAATTCCTCAACATTATCAGGAGTGAATCAGCTTAAAGGAAATAGAAACAAAAATAATACAGTGGGCGGGGCGGGGCTGGGCGATGGGGATGAGCTAATATACACCCGTGAATGACTCGAAGGCACGACTTGATTATCGAAAGTGAGACCAAGGATCTTATACGTAATGTAATACAGTCTGTGAGCCGGGAGGCGGCAAGGGAACAAGAAAACGCCATTAAAGTAATAGCAGCATGATAATGTCGTTGTTGCTGTTGTTGTTGCTCGCCGTGTTGGGTTGTTTCTTATTTTCTTCGTCATCGCCACGTTTCTGCAAGTTATCGAGGATTAGATTTGAAGTAATTTTAAGGCGGATGTAATTTATTTCACAACAAAAAAAAAAACAAGAAGTTGAAGTTTAGTAAAGTAAAACATCGGACACAGTAGTAAACTGGATCAGCATTTGGATGGGATTACATTTGAGAAGGAAATTGCAATCGCTTTCCTCTACAACTGTGTCCCGATTTTTATTTGAACGCTTTTTTGGTTGCCAACATGAAAAGGGTACAAACGGTTGATGCTCATAGATCGTGGGAGGTCCTTTCTTTCATGGGAATTCCAAGTTTTTCTGAATTGAAAAGCTGCAAAAAAAAAAATAGACGTGGTGTTAAGGATTAGGTAATGGGTTGATTGGATTCTATCCCAACACTTTATTTCAGGTTTGTTTTTTCACCCATATTCTTCACTTTTTCCCATAGATCCTTGCTAGGAAATTGATATCCGATTGTCACAGAGTACTTGTCACGAAACGAACAAAAGAAAAATAAGCTTAGCGTTTAAAAAAAAGTTTTCAGGTAGTAGATTAAAACTTCAGTTGTTGGCAAGTATAAAAGGATGGCTGGTTGACGATTACCCTGAAGGACATCAAACACAAAAGTAAAAGAATACAGTATCGAAAGTGGAGTCAGGCAAGGGTGAATTTTCGGGCCAATATTGTTTTTACTAGGGATATGCCTGCTCTGCTTTGTTGACGGGAAACGAAGGAATTCATGGAATACTCAGATTTAACTAAGAACACATGGACTGCCCTCACGAGAGGTGGCCACTCTCTCAGAGGATTTTGGACGTGCACCAACTGACAACAAATGTGGGGAGAGAGACTCAAGATTAACGCCCTTAAAAAAATCCCAACCGAGGATGTAATTCTTTCGCTCTATTAGACGTTTATGGAGAAGAAGACAACGCAGGAATGCCTTGACCAGTAGTTGAGTAGGGGACAATAGGACAGGGTTTTATTCACGTAACATTTAGGAGCAAGGAGTCGGACTTAACGAGTACGACAGGCTATCGAATATCCATAAAAAAAAGTGAATTGGTATCTACGAAATATTGTAAAAGTTCTTTTAGCCGAAATTTTACCAAAGAATGGATCAGAATTGGGCGCCTAGGCTTAGTGCCTTGGGCTACTGAGCGAAAGGTTCAAAGTCCCTATCCAAGAATTACCTCTCACAAATGTCTGACAACCGTCCGAGAGTAATAACTGCCAAGAGAAAGATTGTTGATTCGCCGTTTGGAATTGGCTTGAAACTGTAGGTCCCTTCATCTATGTGAAAAAATATAACACAAACAGCACAAATGGTCCCTTGAAGCTAGACCCTGGACCACACACGGTCTGTGGCCCCAAATGTTTTTTTTTTTTCATTTATTTTCTGGATCAGAAACCCATAGACATCACCATTCGATGACGAAAGTGGCAGGGGACCGGTCGTACACTTCCAAAAGCGAAGTAGGAAATGCACTGGAACTATCCCATGGTTATGTGGCCTCTTGTAGACCAAGATGCATCTATGTAAGTGAGCTTCAGGGACTTCCCTAAGGTGTGGGTAAATAAAAAAAAATGTATTTTCACCTGAATTGTGGGTTTTGCAATTTTCTGTGCGACGCGTGCCAATTTTCAAAATTTTGGGGGCAAATGAAAGCATTTTCAAAAATTTTCTACTTTTATACGACATCGTATATCACAGGTCGATACTATAGAAGAATTTAGCGCAAAAGCTTTGCAAACGTCTCTGTGCCAAGGACAGCCACCTAACTTAACCTAGTCTAAATCAATTAAATTGGAATCATCTAAGGTATCGCCAAAATTGAGTTTCAAAATCCTTCCCATGCTGAACAAACTTAACTTCCAAGATATCAAATAGTCCGGTCATACCTCTACGCACATCCAAAGACAAGGGTCTTAGTAGCATTGTCCCGGAAATTATATTCTGCGAAAGGGAGCTGTCCAGTGCACACGAAAAGATTTAAATGTTAAACAACGAAGAAGCTTTTCAATAAAAGATGAACAAAAAAAAGTCCTATTACTCTACTCCGAGTAGCGCTAGAAATAATTTTCCGCAATTTAATCCACCAGTACCACCACTCCAGCGAACCATTAGTTAATTGGAATTTTACATCAAATATGCAAACGGCTTACAGTACCACAGTCACATCCGCAGAAACGGCACATAAATTTCAAAGAAACGTCATCCAGAACCCGCATAAATGAAATGAATTAAAATAAAATAAAAAAAAAAAAGAAATCTAAATTCCATCCAGCGCTCTCTAATCTCCCCTAGTCAACTCCAGTCAGGCGAGAGGTCAGGAATCAAATCAGAAACAAAAAAAAAACGTCATGAAAAGGTCAGACATCATATGCAGTCTGGGTCAGCAGCAGGAGGCCATGAAATGAAATGAATAAAATTCAAATGAACGTCAAATGTAATGTATGTACATATGTCCTTTTTGTATCCTTAAAAAAATCACATACATCCACACAGAGTAGAGACGAAACAAAAATGTTTCACCATCAGCCGAACAAGCACACATGGGACAAATGTCAAAAACAATAGTGAAAGGACATTTGTTTAATGTCCTCTGAAAAAGAAGGGGGAATCTATGTATAAACCCCACAGGACTATACTGCTGTCACCTGCCTAGCCAAACTACACAGATACCTTCCAAACGACAAAAAAAAAAGAACGGCTAAATCCCACCCCCACAGCAAGACAATAATCCCTGTCCAATCTTCCCCATGCACCGGCACAGACGACGTCTGCAGTTGCATCGCAAATGGATTAAAGTCATGCATATCCCGCAAAATCATCGCTTTTCCTTTTTCCTTTCGTGGTCTATTTCACTTTTGTGCTTGCCATTAATAGAATGAAAAGGAAGAGGCCAAATGTGATAGAAAAAAAAGGAAGGAAGAGTCTCCTCTCAGGACACCATAGCTCTTGCGGAACATCAGGAAGCTGATCGGAATTTTGCTGGCTCGACAGCGCAGCAAGCATATGAAATATAAATATACTCGTCTATCCATGTGTACGTGAATATGTCTGCAGGATGGCGCCAGAATGGCGGACATAACATAGAAAAGGATATTGCCCAGGACTTTTCATATGTACCTACACATCTCTCCAAAGATAACTAATCTCCAAAAAAGGATAAAAGGAAGCAAAAATAACATCCACAGAGCTTATAGTGAGAAACTTTAACGTATGTGGATAGAGTGAGAGATAAAGGATTCAAGGCAATGGCACTGGGATTTCAATTCCGATTGTGTATACATGTGTATATGTATGCATGTTGTTGGCCGATGCTAAAAAAGGACATTCAACATTTTACCTAAAAATAGTCATTCACTTCTTCGCTTCGACTTTTTTTTTTCTTTTTTTGTTGTTGCCTTCCCTATTAAAGGAATGAATTGGGGCGTGTGCAGAAAGGAAAAATAAAGATTTAATGTACTCGGGCGTATGAGTAATGTTGTTGGGTAAAATATATTCAAAGGACGCACGTGGAGGAGAAAGGATTCAGCGCTTGTACTTTTTTTTTATGGTTTATGTGTACATGTAAATTAAAGGGATACGAGATGGAAACCAGGGCACCATAGCGTCAACAGAAGGGACAAAACGAGAACCCAAAAAGAAATGAATGAATGAATGAATGAGATGTTGCGAAATAAAATCAAAGGATTCGAGAACATTTCGAGAGGAGAATCGTTGGTGGGGAAGTGGTTGCTGAAAAAGTAGTTCAAGAAACATGGGACGTATATGAGCGAAAAAAGTGGTTGAGAAGGGATCCCTTTTTAAATGGTCGTGGTAACGGTTTCCATCTCATTATCTAAATGAGAATGTAATCGGGTTAGCTGGATAATAGGGGTACCTAAATTGAATTAATAAAGTGATTCCTCGGCCAGATTGAGAGACTGAAATTGGAGTCCTTTTCAAGATTTGCATCTTTGATGATCATTTTAAGTGGTAAGTTGAATTTTAATTCTCATTTTGTGGCTTGAATTCTACGACATATCCGAGTGAAAACAATTAAAAATTATGATTTCGGTTTTAAACTGGAAGCCTACAGGACGAGGAAGGGCACTGGAAATGGACCCAATAAAAAACAAACCAGGGGAGGGAAAGAAGGATAAATCACCAGCCGTACCAAAAGCAGACGATTTTTTCAGGGTGCTGAAGGAATTGGTGCGGTTCTTTTCAGGATTCCAAAGAACGCAGGCATTGACTAACAGAAGTGAGGTGCCAATCAGTGGCGTGGAAGTGGCATGAAAGCTGTGTGGCAGGGGCTTGACAGAAATATGAAAGACTTTCACTAGGATACAGTGATAGCAATAGGCTATCTGCCTTTTAGATTGTAAGGTAATTTTTATATCTACCCTCGGAAGCAGTCGACCTAGACAAAGATGCAATAAAAAAAAATCGTATGAAAGAGGATACTTTCAGCAGTTCATTTGCAAATAACACCTCCGCCTGATAATGGACATAATTACGATTGCAAAGTACTTACAAAACCTGACTGAAACTGGCTACTTCAAGACCGACATAGATGCCAATTTTATGATAAATTGCATCGTTTCTATATTTCTCGTCTTCAGTGCCATATAACTCATCGTCAAATCCCCTTTTATTGATTCTACCCTCTTCAAAAGCCCATTTCTTGTCCATTACCACTACAAATCAGACATAAGGCCTGGGCAGAGAGAAACTCTTTAGGATTAATGTACTGTGAGTGTAATAAATTCGTTGTGTAATGCCTCAAGGCTCCCAGACGGCCTGGCAATAATTTAAATACTCTTGAAGGCCCACACCCAGGGCACAATCACTTTTAAATATTCTTCCAAGCACTTTGCAAATTACTGCAACGTGCCGTAACGTTTGTTATTCGAAACCCATTTCTTCGTCTTCGTCTTCGTCGTCGTCGTCGTCATCGTTCTCGCCGACGCTTATTCCCTTCAGCAATTGAAACATCAAAGTCTCACATCCTCGAAATAAAGTAATTTCCCAAAAAAAAAAAAAAAAAGAAAAAACCTCTCTCTATATATTTATTTGAAATTACTCACTCTCAGGGGGTTAGGACTCGGCCCCGAGCCCGTAAGAAAGATTAAATCGAAAACGGAAGAATTCCCAGAAGCGAATTGGCAATTTTCATTTCGATTTTCATGCACGCGGGAACGACAAGCGATTGTCAGTAATGAAAAAATAAAAAAAAAACCCAAAACCATCATCCTAGTTATTGACAAGGAAGGAAACTCCATGTCCTTCTGCATGAGCACCTTGTATCATATCCTGCGGAACAATGGTAGGCTGCTGCAGGGAGGCAAAAGCACGTGACAACATCAACATTTGAAAAATCCCCATGTCTGCTTGCTTTCTTCGAGGATTGCTTCTCTATACCTTAAGGCATTTTCCCAGGATACTCGAGAGTTTTCCCCATTAATTTTCTATTTTTTTTATATATATTTGTGTTTATTTTGTTTTTTATTTAATTTGTGGGCCGCAGAGACGTGCTCGGCCTACCCTATTGTCGAGTATACGCGCGTACAACTCCCCGTTTACCGCCGAAGCTTGAGACGCAAACAGTTTTCCAGGGCAAAGGACTAATTCTTCTCCTTCGGTGCTTCAATGTTATGATTTATTGCAGAGGGCAATAATTTATATATTCCGCTTGGAATGGTTATGGAATTTATTTTTTTATTTATTTCGGTTGCTGTATAATATTTCCTCTTGTTGTCTGATTATTATCCTACTCGCAAGGACACTCTTATGAAATTTCATTAAAACTTGCTGAGTAGGAGTTGAATGAAATTCCTTGTGGTAGAAGAGACAGAAAGAGAGAGAGAGAGAGAGAGGGAGAAAAAAAAAGTTAAAGTTGTTCTTTCTGCTCTAAGGATTTGGAAAGAAGCCGGAATGAGGAATACAAACAAACAGGGTTCACAGTATTCTTATTCCGCGAGATTTCGAGGACGACGCGAAAGACAAATACCAAAATAAGAAATATAAAGAAATGAATATTTTCGACGTGAGTTGTTGGATTACGGATTTTCGAAAAAAAAAAACGCCCCATCCTTGTGAATAAATAAATGAATAACAGAGAGGATGCACTCGGAATAAGTTTCCGTGATTTTTTTATGGATACGATTCGAGTATATGTCTGCACTTTTCGTTTCCTGGTGGATTGAGCGTTAAGTGAGTTTGGGAAAGTATCAAGGATTCGAAAGCACTGGTACGTGCAAAAAACGAACGAACTATTGTGGACTTTTATTGAGAGTTTGCTGATGTTACGTGAGTAACATAGCAGTCTTTGAGTCATGCCAATTTATTAGACTCCTCAGCCATATTTTCGGTTAGTTTACATTATTGACACAGGTCATGTACGATCCATTAGAATGTCCGTCATCCTAGCTACCAACAATCTCGCGCACGTGTCGTACAGAGACTGACAAAAAAGACGAAGGAAGGGGGGAAAATCCGGACCTGACCCTCGACAGATATCTAAAAATCGATATGTACATCCTTTAATGACAAATGACAAGAAGAAACCATCTTAAGATCCAAGCTGATAAAGCAGTGAAGCCTATAATCGGCTGCGAAATCACATATCCTTCACAAAGCCAAATAGCAATCTAATTTCCCGTCCTCTCTCTATTAGAGACTTATACCTTCATAAAACCATCACCCTACTTAGGAAAAACCAGGATTCCCTCAAAATGATTCCACATAACTACCAATCCATGTGTCGCCTACCGCTGACCCCATACATCAAACACAGATATAGCGATAGGCTCCCCCTCACATAAATTTTCAAGGATCCTACAGGTGCATTATGACCTATTACGAAAACGCTAAAATAAATGACAAAGGTCAGGCACAGTCCAATCCCTCTCACCACTGTAGTAGCGTCCTGCTTCTGAACCCATCACGTAAAGTGATTTGAAAAGCACATAATAGTCTGTCATTTATGGCGCGCACAGCGTGCTAAATTTATTTAACGACCATGTGGCTTTGACCATCAAGCGTCCTTAAACGACGCATTTCCACTCACTCAAACTTCCCTTGATTACACCACGAAACAAGAGGCGCCGCAGGATTGTACAACACCGCTGCGCGTACATCAGTGAGTGCATGTACCTGGAAAAAAAAAACCGTAATTCATCATCTACCGGCAAAAGCCATAATCCTCGGTTTTTCGCGCCTTTAGTCGTCCTTTTTGCAGTTTTTTTTTTTTTTAGCTTCTGCCATAATTATGCTCTAACACATTGGACTCAATTTCTATTGGGGATGTGAGTTATCCTTTTTTTCCAATCTCAATAAACTCAAAAAAAAAAGAGGAGAACGAAGGAAAAGGATTCGTTGTGAATTGCATCGGTGGAAAGGAAAGGAAACGAAAGGAGTTTTTGTCAGGCAGACATGTGTGCCGAGGATAAGTTTATTATTTATGCTCACATACACAGTAGGAGGATAGTACAATTTTTTGCTCTCATACTCTTCATGTCTCCCGTCGGCAACGTATCCTTTAAGTTGCTCGAATGGGTTTTTGGCGGTTAAATTATGGCGCAAATTGGATTTTCTCATCTGCCGTAAGGATGTCTGTGCATAGTTGGAGGAGACATGATGGTCTTTTTTACACAACTTTTCAAATTTATTAGAGAATAAGGAAAAAAATAAATCGGAAGATATATTTTAGGAGATGGTCTTCGCTTCTTGGTGAAGGATAAGGCGTGCGAGTGGAAGTAGATGTTTTCATTTTTTTTTGTGTTTTTAGATATGGAGTTATGAATTGTAGTCTCTGGGGACGAGTTTCTAAAGTTGAACGGATTACATTTAGTGCACAAGCTCGAGTTCGTTAGCATTCTCGAAGGATTAGGGTACATATACCTCGGAATTATGTACGTGGTTTCTGTGAGAGGACATCTGCAGTTGTACAGATATTGACTTGTGGACATTCCATTCAACTACAATAAATATTGAATGAGTGGATTTACGAAGAGGATTTCAGGAGAAGAATCTGGAACGGTTTTACAAATGAGGCAGGGAATAGCAAAAATAAATAAGAAAAAGCACCGACTTGGAACCATTTTATCCTAATCATGGAAAGACAATTTTTTAAGGTCAACTGACATACTTGCCCGCGATTTGACGTCTTGACAACGTTCAAAAGGACAACGGGGAGAATAACGCACCAGACATGCCAGAAGCCTATTCTATTCCTCTCTCATTAAACATGTCGAACTATTGCAGGCGAAGTCACTACTGTTCGCCAAGGCGCTACCTGATAGGCATTCCTTAAACACTGAAGCTGTCGAAATGGCACGACGAAGTTTTTCTGTACGAGAAGTTAAGATTGGTATATGGGCGTACTCGTTGATAAAATTTCAGAAGAAAAAATCGTGAATAACCACACGGCTTGAACGACTTTTCGGAAATGAAACTTCCTTCAACCGCCCAAATATTAAACAATTTTGTGAACCATCTACCATGCCTGGCAGACCGTCGTTTCTTGCGTTCACACTATCAGATTTGAGTCTTTCAGACCATATCTGTCAGATATGTTGCACAGTATGGACTTCCCTATTGGGAAAGTAAAGATTTAGACAATATCGAGGCGCTCATGCCAGACTACTATGGCCAACCCTTGATTACAAAACGTCTAATTGACGGATGAAACACTGTACAGGACTCTACCTTTAAGTTTTTTTAAAAATATAAATGGATGCGGCAGTGAACAAAGGCAAAAGGAAGTGTCAATAAAAAAAAAAACACACACTCAACATTGGTGTATCGGTCTCCATAGATAACCAACACTCGGAGCTGGCTAAGGAAGTTGTCTACTTAGATTTCATAGTTTACTTTGAAAATGACACCCACAGCTAAGATCATGCGAAGAATAACTCTGCCGCCTGCTGTTTGTTCAAAAGAAGAGGGCAACTAAGAAGTGAAGCCCTCTCTAGAACGACCAAGGAGATTCTACGACCCTTATCAACCTAATCTTACTATATGGCGCAGAAAACATTGACGTTAACAAATGTGAAATAAATACCCTCGGGTGTTCCAGAAATGATACATATTTGTGAAGTGAAGAACTAGAAGACCACACCTGCAGTGGTTTAAAAAGGATTTGATTCAACTTTGTGTGCGAAACCAGAGCCAACTATTTAAACATCGAACTGGCTGGAGAGATCTTCTGACTAGTCACAGCCTTTCCCCATATGTGCTGTCGTCTCAATTTAAAGTTAAATAAAATTTAAAACAAAAAAATGCGATTACTCAGCGAACGATACATTTTTCCAGCTCGCTATATCGCGCTGCGTCAATGCTAATAATTGATTTGAACAATAACAATTAAAAGTTGCTGAATAAACAACAATTTTCATTTCCTCAAATATTGACTCTAAATGAAAAAAAAAAAAGAGAAAAATAAAAAAGGCCCATAAACTACGCACCACAATAATGTGGCGCGCGTATAAACAACACGTAACTCTAATTAATTAAAGTACGAGTGTGCGTTAAGCCACAGCACATACAGATGACACTCATCGCAGGGACTATCGATTAATTTTATCTAATTATCCCACAAAAGTGGGACATCCTGTCAAGTCAGGACATTAATTGTACTTTTTTTATACCCTTCTTCCACCACCCTTTGCAACTTCCCGTCATCTGACTATGCACCCACTGCGGTGTGGATACTTTTAATTTGCAAATGAATTTCACTGCTGCAAAAAATTGTATAAATTTATATTTTTTTAATTAATCCTTTAATTAAATAATTAATCATATCAGGGAGCTTCTGGAGGGGAGAGGATTCCTTGTAAAACCTTTCTAATTCAATTGAATTGAAATTATGCTGATCTCGTTTGTACCGGGTGGGGTGTGGAATTTTTCTTATACGTAAGGACGATTTAATTTTTCTTGAAAATTTCATGAACTTGTCCTTGCATTGCTCTTTGTTTGAGGGGAACAGAGAACTACACTTGAGAAAGGGTAGCTAAGGATTAAGAGCACATTTTGTTCTGACAACCAACTGACTTCCAGGAGAACCGGAAATTATCATACATGCGGTGCGGTACTGTAGATTTAAATACTGCTACCATGAAAGGGGTTTCCTCTCATGATGACATCCTTATGGGGGAACGTTTATGACATGAAGTAGCACTACCATGTGTTACTTAACGCAGCCGGAAGGGTGATATGTACCTTTGTGAAAGTGAAGCCTTCGTAAAGCGACGCAGCCAGGAGAGCAATTTGTTGCTCCCCTTCTTCACCAAAAAAAAAGCTATGCACGACCACACTACCCCCGTGGATACTTAATTGTATGCCAGTGTTAAGGTTCAAGCAGTCGAGCTGTTCCTTTATAGCTCACGCAAAAGTGTTGTAAAACGGTACCACTTTGTAAGGCTTAAGTAAAGGAGAGAGAGAGTTGTCGTCCACTATGTGAAATAGGGACACAACAAGGACATTACAATTTTTTTTTTTTATTCGCTTCAAGTAAACATTGCGCGTTGGTGGTTTGGCTTTAAAAACAGAATGGATTCTAAAGGAATGGAAGGATTTCTAAGGATATCAACAGCGGTGCATATTTTTAATCCTTGAAGGAAAACAGAGGGACTTTCTATTTATCTTTTGCGCTAATGAATACAAAGCAATCGGAGCGTTGCTGCGACTTTTCATGAAACGTTGCTACATAACAGTTTTTTACAATTAACCTAGTTTTGCGGCGACTAAGCTTCAACATCTATCGGGAGTACTCACATGAAAGAGGAAATCAAAACAAAGTGGGATTAGAGACTGATACTAAAGACTGATTCTGATACACGAACAGATAGTCCCGCGCCAAGTGGAGCAATCTTTTCCTCACGGCTCCTGGGCAAACGCAAAGAATATGTCCACAGTGGCGGCATAATTCAGTGCCTGACAATTTCATACTCTGCAGATGGGATTTAAGTGGAGAATGCCCCTTAGATCGAGTAAAGTTTATGCCTTATGTCAGTCGGGGTTGATGAATTTGTTCGCTTGCTTTAGGCAATAAAAGTTGTTCCAGTTGTCAGCGTGTCTGTAACTCTTGTGTTATCTCAGAAAGGGCTCTGTTAGGTAGTACTCCGAAATAGAGTTCCGGACCAATGAGTGGGCGAGTGCTTCTTCTCGCCATGCAATTCCTTGCCCTCGAAACCTTCATTGTAAGCGAGGAGGTTGAGCCAGTCCCAGACGAATCTGTACCCGACCATATAGGATTCAAGGGCCAATAGGGCTGTAATGTCGTTGTACGACGAATAAATCAACTTGGATGTAAGTCCCCAAGCGTTAGCATATGAATATTGACCTAGTAGCCTTGTTAGTTACATTCTAGTAAAGACCCCAGAATTAAGGTACATTCTACAGAAGCAAGCTTACTAACTTCGTACACCACAAAGGGAAATGACGATGGCTTTAAAGATTACAGATGAACCCGCCAATTACCAACTTACGAGCGAAAGCAATAGGGTTCCGTGATCTATACACGGAAACCTGACAAGGAGACTTGATGACTTGATAATCCTCCGAATAACCGAAGTCACATTTCGAGACTACCTTCATGGAAAACTAATTATTATCGCGACGCAATTCAGTTATAAACTTTGCCAGACCGGAATCTATTTCGTACCAATAGAAGCAACTATGGTCCTTACCTCTAGTTCTCTGATAGTGCGACGCCTGTAGAAGAGATCACGACCAAAAGGGTCTAAGGATGCCATACAACGTTGGAGCTTGCTGTCATACCAGCAATTATAAAGGATGGAGTATGGGAACCCAACAGAGATGCAGCCAATTCAAAACATCAAGTCCCCTTGTGCATGCCTGGCTAAGGATGAATAAGCAACGTAGCAGCCAATCAAAGTGAATAAGTCGAATGTGGGCAGTTTAAAGACTCCGTAATCGCTACGTGTGAAATGCGTTCGTCCTACTAAGACAACGCGAACTGAGATGACGTCACCAGAAATTTAAAAAAAAAAAAATTTTGCACGGTCGCCTCCCTTCCAAGCGACCCTAAGAAAATTTGGCATTTTAAACAGCAACCAGATGATTGGACGTTGCTAGGAACCAATAGGTCACGCAGGGACTAGTGATAGGCTCCGATGGCCATTACAATGTGTGTCTAAATTCCCCAAACTGTGATGGGGACACTACCACTAAGGCAACCTCACTGAATCTATAAATAGATTAAAGGAAATACTTAGTGTTGCCAAATAAAAGGAAGAAGTGAATAAAAATAAGGGCGCAGCCGGATGACACACAACTCATAGTCAGCCAATACACGGACAGGAAGCTGTGGTGTAGATATCATACCCCTCGCCTTTGGGGTGGACACACGAGTAGTGCGCTAGTGTTGCTAACAGAAATGATTCAATTTGATGCATGAGTGATTGATTTGTTCATGAATTTGAATATAATACATCAACGTCTCAAGCAGTAAACGAACGTCTTCGTTACAGAAAAATATTTGCTTTGTCTTTGTAGATACAGTTGACTTCCTTGATTCGCTTTAGTTCCCGATAAATAAAACCCTCAGCTAGAAGCGTGTTTATATGGAAAATTATAGTTTGAGATGGATGGATGGTATGTCCTTGAATAAAAAAAAAAATTGCCATCGACATGTTTGAATGAATTCTTAAATAGTCACAACAATCACCATCAGCAAATCCAGTGGCAATAAAACGCTTGATCACGTCCAATTACTATCCTAAACTACTGGTCCCATTTTTTTTTGTTTTTGTTTTGCTCACCATTAAGTCTGTATAATCCTTCGACAGTGTTGGATACAGCAAAAGCACTATAACTCTGTCAAAATGGTAATTTATGCTTTGTTTAACGTTTCTCCTACGAAATCCCTTGACAGTTGTACATCCCCTTTGCTTTATTAATAGAAGGCCAATACATTCACACGCGTCGATAGGAGATACCGAGAATATACGAGGATGTATATCCCAAGGACATTACATGTATCCATAGTATTCTGTCCTTTGTTTGTTCTTTTATTACACAACTATAATGTTCATTCGATAGAAAAATTTGTTTTCTTCATAGCAGACAAGGGACTTAAGGACATTCAAGTGATTCCTTTTTATCGACAGGCTATTTTTCTAGGAAATATGTAGTGTCACTTTGAGGATTCTTTCTTTTCCTTTTTCTTTTCAATTTTCTTCCTTTTTTTTGCGGACACTACGGCGACAGCGACAGCGACAACGATGACGACGACGACAAATGTTTGATTAAACTAATTGGGGCTGCGAGTGTTGTATAAAAAGTAAGAAAAATGAACGCTCATACATTTTATTCAACGAGGCGTATACGTAATTTTTTATGATTTCAACAAATGCGTGTGGGCTAGAGTGTCGGGCTTTCGTGCGTTGACGGTGTGACTTATTTCTTTGAAAGGGTCCATGATTTTATTGGAAAAAAAGCCGTGAAGTGATGGAACGAAAAGGATATGTCAACTGAAACATTTTGTCAACTCCAAGTTTAGTGTACAGAAAGAGGGTTTTTTTTTGTATCTACACAGATAGAACATGAAATTTAAAAAAATTAACTTCAAGCAAAGACCAATAAGATTTGAAAATGATTTCGGGCACATGCGCACCGCAGCTGTACTTGGGAAAGTGCATTGTGTCCGCTAAATGGTGGCAAAAGGATACGAATAACACGACAAATGTTGGCTTTCAAGGCGTCAATTGTTGCTAGTTTGTTCAGCGAAAATTAGTAATACCACGCAACAACCAGAGGAAATAGTCAATAGGTGCCTAATCACATGATCTTGGAGACCAATTGTAGGTCCATTTCCCTCAGATGGACGTGCATGTGCGCCATAAAATTCACGAAGTCGTCTATAAGTTCCGCAAATCCATCGAACTGAGCGAATTTCACTCTAAGCAGAGTAAGCTCTCTAGGGCAATACCGGATTGAAGGGAAAAGTATTTCATTTTCAGCATGATTCAGTGGTTAGTGCGTTAGACTACTGTACGAGAGGTTCACAGTTCAAGCCCCGGAAAACACCAACAATTTTTTTCTCCCACGATCTCAACTTTCACCAAAAGAAACTTCTTACTTAAGACACACACAACAACAATGACTGAGAGGAGCTAAGCCCTCAGGTCCATATGTCCGCTGTTTGTGGCAAATATCCTTGGTTTCTAACATCCCTGGAACTCTCTGGTCTGAAGCACGCAATGAGATTGGGTTTATCGAATGTGGATGTATGCAGTTACTGTACTGACCTATACGTCTCAGAGGAATAACAATGCATTGAACGGAGCAGACTAAAACACCTGCGACGATACTTCTTTGATGATTTAGAAGAGGTTGGGTCCTTGATCCAAAATAATGCTTTATTTAAATTCTGTAAGGAAATCAACTGCACGAATGAAATGATTTAGATTTCTACCGTGAAGGTTCCCAAGGGATCGAGATGAGCTCACTATGGTGTCCGGTGTTTTATGATAACCTCATAACCCTACTCAAACTAACCTAACCAAATCCGAAGGAACTAAGCGCCTTAGCATTAGAGTAGCCTCACCTGAAGGAGACACAATTGATGGCTCTTATCGCAGAGTATATCATTTCGCCGCAATTCATTCTTCGACTTATTATTCAAAATGTGCAACGAATTTTAGGTGAGTCAAATATTGTTGCCTTTGTCTCTCTGAGATTTGTGGAATCTAACGTTTCACATGTTTTTTTCTACATATCCAGCCAAAACACATGTGTGAACCCCACCTAAAGCGATTAAAATAATTACCATCCTCACAAACCTACTTAAAACCCAGGCCACTACCCCTCTGTCGATGCAAACTAACAGTTTCTATGCCCATGGAATGGATACACTGAAATGCATACCATGTTTCCTACCGAAATGCCCATGATTACAGGAAGATATCAAGACGACTTCTTTAAAGTTTATCGTTGACTACACAAAAACCTATTAAAAGTTTCCCTCCTTGTTGTCCTGTTTTCTGCCACATTACCAACACTAAATTTGCTGTACTTGCAAACTACATGAAGTTCACTTACACATTTCCAGCCCGAAATGAGTTCAACGATTTTAAGTGCTGGTCTTCGTGTTAGTGTCTTTGTAAATGGTTACAACAACCTCATAGGACGATTATTTTCAAATTTATTACACTGGATGTCATCGGGGTTTGTATCTGTTTCTCTGTTTTTGTTTGGTTTCGGGGGTTTGTCAGTTAAATCTTTGCCTCTTAAGCGATGATTTAGCAAACTTAATTGCCAACACCATGTTTTCTGTTTTGTTTGTATACACACACAGATAAAGTTATCCTTGACTGTGTGTACACAGTCATCATTTGTCTTTGGCTAATTCGCCTTGTAAATTATTAACAAATTGAGAAAGGATTTCGTCTATAAGGAGCTCGAATGACATCGGAAAGAAAGATTTTATAGCACTTAATTGGATCGGGATTTTTTTTTTAATCCTGTTTGTGATTTGTAGAGGGAGCGATAATGCGAACGGAAGCATGTGAGAGGCAAAAGGATTTACTGTTTAGGATACTTGGCGGAGATAATGCTGCTGAAAACAAGGCTAAGTAGACTAGAAGCTTTTAGTAGCGACAAAGTAATTACGTTGAGAAAAGTTATCCTTTAATGTGGTAATTTACTTAGAGGAGAGTTTTTCTACAGGACCTTTTGTAAAGTTTTTTTTTTTCTTAGACAAATTGAGGAAATTATGGGTAAGTTGGACACCCCTGGAAGTGGGTTACGTGTAGAGGTTAATGAGGTAGTTTTACATTGAAAATTTGCTGAATCATTAGATGACCTTATGTTCTTTAAAATTTGAGTAAGATCCTTATGAATTGTCAAGTGGGTTGAATGGATGGAGGGAGAAAACTTAAAAGATTTGCAACAGAGTCGAAAGATATTCTGATAGTCATCACGGCCGTGTTTGGAAAGATTTCTTTTTTGGTCGTTCCTAGAAAATTTTTATCGGCGATTTTAGAAACGTCTCAGAGTCATGAATCGTTCTTGATTGAAAAGACTGGCCAACTCGTTGAGTTGGTAAAGATTCCAATCTGCCGGCCAAACGAGAATTTCCTACGGTTTGTGAAAGTGTGCGTGAGAATGCAAATTTCTAGATTCCTCATCATCTTGAGAGGACTGTACCTTGTACGAAAATCAAATTTGACTTCGGATCGAATCCAGTTAATTGTCACCTTACAGCAGCGAGAATCAGTCCTGGAGCAGTTGGAAACTGACAACGATTGGGTTAGGAAAACTATCGGCAACAAATGATTGTGGAAACGTCCAAAATTGTTGCATTCGAAATTAAACTCTAGATAGATTCTCTCTCAATGTGATGTGGGTTTGGGTTTTACTCCCACTAGAGTATCGGCAATTTTTTCTTTGAGGATTGCAAGACGCTGGCGAGCAAGAGTATACGTATTTTTGTTCCCATTGGGAAATTCAGACTTTAAACTACCTACTCCGTCCAGTTCTTACACATATCGTGCCATCTAACTAAAGGAGGAAAAATTACCCAATTTCTATGGAAACGTAGATCAAGTGTGGTCACTCGAAGACGATCAGCTTGAGGGTTCGCTAGAGAACGCGAGGGCAGATTAGACTGTACAAATTTTTGGTACGATGGTGGATGATTATAAATTGTACTAACAGCGCCTGCACCTTAGGAGTATTAAAAGGAAAAAAAATTAACGAAGATCATAAATAGAATACACAATAAGAAAAAAGGACCCATCGATATCTACCCTGTTCAAGCCTCCACTATTAGGTTTCTTTTAAGGACGTACCTTGAATGCCAGTGAAAAGCCAACTCCAACAAGTTGAGGCTGAGGGAGACCAAGAAAAGTAAACGAAATTGGGGCTTGCCGTGGACTGTCGAAACTAAGAATAGTTTCACCTATGATGCAGTCAATTCAAGAACCAAATCTGCTCCTGAAGGATTGGTGAAGCAAGAAAGAGTCAGAAAAAAAAATAATGCCAGTCCAAACAAATAAACAAAAAAATTGTAGGTACAACATTAACAATTTTTGCATGTAAAACACAAAATCTTTCGTGATAGCTCATGCGAACGGAAAGTTAGGGATTTTATAAATTTCCTGCAAGGATTTGTTAAGATTAAAAGCTCATTTGGGATCTCGAGTTCCTTTAAAAAAAAGGAAAACGACCACCTTGAACGCACGCGATGACATCTGTCGACTTTATTACACGTTCTGACATCTGTCACCGTTTTCATGCTTGTCGCCTATTAAGGACGAATAAATTTCTATATTCCCCAACGACAAGTACATTGCCTACAACTGCCACTCCCATTGACAATTTGCAGCATAATTTCATTTTCAAAATCCCACCATCCACTACCTCCCTCCATCCTTAGTAATTAAAGAAAAGAATATTTTCAGTGTCACCCTCACTTTTAAAAACTCGGTATTTCCTCAACTTCCGCTCCTTTTGCGAATCCTAAAATAAAAGTTAAACAATTTGCATCCGTCGCTGTCGTGCCGCCTAAAGAGCTAAATAATTAAATAAAAAAAAACTGGCCGCCAACTGCCTATACCAAGGACAACAAAACATCCAAAGGAAACGCACGCACAGGATAGCGCAACAAAATGGCGCGCGCGTTTGAAGTCCGACTTCCCCCAATCTTTTCCGGCGATATTCATTCTTTTTTTTACGTCGTACTTAATGCGGGCCATTTTGCGAAAATAGCAATTCAGCGTTAGCTGAACTCGTGTACCTCACATTACAGTTGAATATCATTTCTAAAACTTTATTGCTTTATATTCCCCATTCTGCATAAAAAAAAAAAAAAAAAAAAACAAAAAAATAGAACGCGAATCCCCATCGAAATATAAAAACGAATTTTCAAAACGGTAAAACAGGATACCGACACATTATGCTCTGCGTTAGATGAATAAGAGATAAACATTTACGATGTGATGTCCTCGTCATCTTATTTTCATATCGTATCCACACACCGGCAATAATCGTAAAAATCGATTCGACATTACACACAGGATGAAAACAATTAAAACGGGACAGCTTACTTAAGGCCCGTGTACTTCGCAGGGAGAGTACCGCCGCCCCAGAAAACATTGGTAGCACCCGAAAACCATATTATTATAATGGTTCGCCATGAATTTTAATTAGTTAAATATGTTAATGATTGTTTCGCGCACAAGGATAATGCATAAGTGTTGTCTTAAGCATCCTTGAAAGGTACGTCAGATATAATGGCAACGGCTGGGGGGAGATGCGGTGTGAAACTTTCCGCATGATGTACATAAATTAGGATTTCTTAATGAATTTCCAGTACAAGGAGAACTCATTATAGTTGGGACTCCGCGGAGTACGATTAGGGAGGATATAACATTAATATGTTAAGGATAACGTCTTTACATGCGAGAGTTCTGCACCAGGAGGATTGCAAATGGAAAAAGTTGATAGGAAACTGGAAAGTGTGACTTTCCTTCTTTTTTTTGATTCGTTAATGAAGTAAAGTTGAGAAGTTTAAATGTTTCAAGTGGTAGAACGGGTTTTAAAAGAAATGAGCCCTTTACTATGATGGCGAAAGGATGCCTTGAATCACCACATAATTGGATAGAGGATCAAGTAGAGAGCTGACGCTGGCTTAAGGCTCGAAATTTATTCAAATAGTAGAGTTTCCCTGATGATGAAGGAGTTGCAAATACATGATAAGAAGAAAAGATTCACCAAGGAATTGAACGGCTACACCCAAATTACGGACGAGATTGTTCTTTGTTTGCTAAGGATGAGAGTCCTGGTTTCTTCTTAAATTTGTATTTTTTCGATGCTGACAACACCAGCACTTGAAATACTAACAAATATGTAGCTTCAAGCCTCTGCAATGAAAAAAGATCGTGCCTTACTCTTGAACAACGAAAAAAAAGTATTAAAAAAACTATTTCAAAAGTGAATGCTGTGTTCCAGAAACTGAGAGAAAATGATCAGAATATTTGGTCAAAATGAAGCTCCTTCAGGTGCTGGTGTAAGGGAATTCAAAAAGCAAGACCATCACACTGACATGCTTTTGGATGACAAAACCTATTCGCGCACTAGTTCGATCCTCGCAGACGAAAGAATTGTTACTCTTCGCCAAAGCTTTGAACAGAGTAAACTACAGAGACATGACAACTGATTTTCTGTATTCGTAATTGGACGACATGGACGACTTGGACGTGGTTTGATCTAAGCAGGATGGTACAAAATGCCACACCAGCCAGCAAACAATCGATCATTTGCGAACTTAGTTTGGTAACCATATTATCAGCCGTTTTGGAGACTTACATTGGCCGCCATGCAGGTGTGATTTGATGCCACTGGTAAGTCTGCCATGAGAGGCTTCTTTCTTTTTAGTAGGAAAGAAATTTAACACGCATTGCAAGAATGGTTATGGAAACAAGCTATGCCTTATGGACCCTATATCGTCTGAAGAAGGTTTAAGGATCGATTTCAGATGGCGTCCGCCAAAAAATCGCCTGCGTTTTCACACAAAAAAAAAGGGGAAAGGGATATGCATAGATGTCAAACAAACGACCTGAGATATATGCACGAGCACATAAACCCATTCAACTAAGTTCGTAGACGCTAAACCTCTCATTTCTGACTTCTGAGTTACGACTTTAATCGGCTTCTGACAATAGAAAAAAAAGTTCTTTGTACTAAAAAGGCAAAGTTTTTTACGGCATACGAGAGAATCCTTCACCACCTCCCAACAGTCATTGTTACATATCAATCCCACCGGTAGACAATGGAAAATTTAAAAACTCCTTAAAAAGAAAATTGCCTTCATCTGCCACTTAATCATTTCCTCTGCAGAAGTAAATTGCTAGAGTTCTACACTTTTTTATATCTTCCAGTAGAACCGCACAAAGTTTAATGAAAACCGCAAAATAATTTCCTCCGCCCCACAACCCCCCGACAACATCCCCTTTCTCCAACTCAATTAAATGCGTTTGTCTCTGCGATGCTCATAAAAGAGTTTCATTCCTTCCGTCTCCTTTAATTTATTTGTCACAGGTAGTAAGTACGTGTGTGTCGTCAAAAATTTAATATAACCTAAAATATTCAAATGGGAATAATGAGGTTATAAAAAGAAAACCGTCATTGCTAGGTTAGCTTGCGCGTTTTACAACTTTCGAATTGAGACCATTTAAAGGGCTGTTAACGTGCTTCTTAGAGCACTAAGTAGATATAATAGAAACCCCTCTGCATCCCCTTAAATTTACTAAACCAGAAACATATATTTCAATAGGACCTAGCTTTTATCCCCTCAAAGAGTCCCCGCCCTTTCCTTTCGGTAAAAGCGATAAAACTACATTAAAAGTGCATTAAAAGACAGACCTTCTAACAAGAGAAAAACAAGCAAAATCTGTTACCACAGCGATAAAAACAAATAAAAATACGACACCCCACCCCACCGCACCGCAGTGGTAGTCCTTACATACAAGGAAAAAAAAAGAACTCGAAAATCCCCTTAATTTTCGTATAAAAGTCCGACTTTTCCTCAATGAAAATGTGCATACAACATAAAACACACAATGTAACAAACTTATGCTGGTGGCTTGCCTTTTTTTTTTCTTTCTTTTATTGAAATATCCTGCGTAGTATCCTTAGGAGGTCATGTAACTTTTATTGTTATGCTACTTTCTCGTTTGCCTGATAACTATTCTCCTATGCTCGGTTGACTTCTTGTGCGTTTCATGGACCGCGAAATTGTATACCTCTCTACTGCTAGTCGACTTCATATGAACACAAAACTTTTATGGATATTGCACAAGTGTATGGAATAATTTTATTAAGAGCTCTTGTTCGTAAAACATTTTCAAAAATATAAAAAAAAAAAAAATATTTTCAACCTCTCGCAGGAGAATACATTTTAATTAAAGAGCCATACTATGTTGCCTTCGCGGTAATATGCGTGAGTACTTTTTAATTTGCTATACGATATCCAATTAAGTCGATGTTCGTGGCATAAATTGATTAAAAGTTTTTTTATTAAAATTTTATTTTATATTTCCATCAATAATTGGGTGAATATTTAAAAGGGAATATTCCTTTCGGTGGTTATAAATTCGGGTAATTAATGGGAACTGAAGAGCAGAGATGCCATTGGGATGTACTTAGCAGCTGCGTATCCAAAGGATAAAAAGAAAATTCAAGAAAACTGTGAGCTCATTTTTCACGTAAGTTTATGTTCATTAAAAAGTTTGGAATAAGCGCTGAATACAGGACGAGAGTTGTTGCATTTCTATGGCGATCTATCATAGATCATGGCATAAGCTGACTGAATCTCTATCTATACTGATGAGTCCAACATGGATTTGGGTGGAGGGATATTTGCGGAAAGGTTGAACGATTCAATTCGACGTCCAGCAGTGTTTTCCAAGCCGGGGTCTTGGCGGTGACAATAGCTGTCTGCCCGAGAAGCTGCGAAAAGGCAATACCACATCTCACAACAGCCACGGACAAAACAACTGCTCAGGAACCAAGGGTACCAAGCAAAAATTAAAATTCGAAAGCGGATTTCAGAAGAAAACTTAGGATTTCACTGGGGATCCAAAACCGACAGATTGTAGCAATGATAATAGATGACGTTGAGCCCAAAAATACAAGGAACAGAAAGCGTGAAAGATACGGACAGGTCCTAGCACAAAGGGCACATTATCAAGGCGAAGGACCTTTTACCGCAAACTGGCGCAGGTCAGACAAAACGTCGCAAAGAAATAAAAACAGACCTCACTCAGAGTCAACTCAGGACAAGTAGATCCTTTGAGGCGGGCTAACATTAAGGCGAAAGGTAGAAATGCATCAAATATCAAATTTTCCCCAAGGGATTCACATAAATCTCACACAGAAACAATAAAAAGCTCAAATGAAGGTAAACAAAAAAAAACCCCGAGTCCCAAAAGACAGGGAAACAAAACAACACAGCGTGCGACATCAGGGCTTTCCGGTAGGGATGCCCTCAATGTGTCCTGAAGAGACTCTAGTGACGCAAAAAATCTATCTGGTGAGTAAAATCCTACTGGAAGGACTGAACAAATCCGATAACAACTGTCCACGTCTTAAATTTGTTGCCATGGCTTGTTATCTATAACGTTCCACAACACAGAAACTAAAAATTGGCTCATGTCTACGGTTAGTAAGACTTAACCATGACCAAACGCTGAACCAAGGATAACTCTGGGCAATGACGTCCCCAAGATATTTAGTTGCGTAGTGCTCCTTCCCGCTGACGATGAATTGCCAAGGAAGTCTTTCTAGCTCTGATGTCCAAACAAAATGACGACATGTAAACGGCAGAATGGCGCATCCTCACGGTAACTAAAGAGAAAGGCAGAGAAAGGGAGACAATAACATACTCTGTTGACGAAAAATCGAGGGAACGCATCCTAAAACACGAATTTTTCCTCAATTTGTCACACGTCTGTATGAGAATAAAAGGACTATCGAACCTGAATCCACGAAAAGGAACAGAACACATAGTGTACAGAATGCTCATTCCACAAAAGGCACCCTCGAGGAAATTCAACGAATATCGATCCTAGGAAACCACTGCTACTTAGGCTTAGCAAGACAGCGGTTCGACTACCAGTATAAACAGGAAATATTTGTGCGCTACACATATTGTAATCGTATCATAACAAGTACTTCTCTCAGACATTCGCTGGGGGTTAGCCACCAAAAAATCTCCAAGGATATCTAACATTCGAACCCCATCCTCCCGCTCAGTAGACCAACCCTCTAATCACCCACAATCCCATATAATTAATTCTAATCCTTACATCGTTCCGTGGAATTGGAATTGGAATTATTTTCCCTATCGCGGTATCTACTGACTGCGGGACAGCCGCTATCCGAAACCAACATAAATAGTCTAAATGCCATCCATCTGATTCCATGGAATCACTTACACAATAATCCCCTCCCCGCCCGATACAGAGCGCTTCAAACTACCCCCGATCGCTGATGTAAATCACGAAATTGAAATTAAATTATGCAATCGAATAAAATCATTCAACATGCCACCTGACAGTATCAATTTCCATTGAGAAGCCATTTATACCGATTCACTTGAATGGAGTAGAAAAATCCTCTTAGCGACGAGCGAAAAAAACGTTGAAAAAGGACCAAAAAAAATGTGCATTGTTATTCCCGTTGTGAATGATGGATGTGTCGTTAGGGTAACTTTATCCAGGGTAACAAGAAAAAGTACTTTGACTCGCGGTGAATACCTATACAACGAGAGACTGACAACATCATCGTGTTAAATCTCATTAAGTGAGCAAGGAAAAAAAAAAAAATAATAATCAGCATCTGGTGTTCAGTGTGGTCCCTTATTTAACAGCTGCTAGTGTCCTTAAATAGTCCCACGTGACTAGACTCACTCCAGCAGAGCCACAGAGCTCATATATGTATGACATGCATGTTGGCCTTGCTGTCGCTCTTCTGCCAAATTAAATGCCACATCGGCCTCCTTAGTGTCGTCCCAAGTGACTGTGGACGCCAACAACACAACATCATAGTCCTTCTCATCCTTTCACATGGATATTCCTTCGTCTTTTTTTTTGTGTGTCACCAAATAGTGTTTTTGTCCTTAATGCCATTTTGCATGAGCCCTGTCTGGGTTACGTGCCATATGACAAATAAACCAGGATACAATTAATTACATCCACAAAGCACCACGGAGCATAAATGCAACCCAAGCGATGATGTGTAGGCGGGTGGGTACGTATGCCTTGAGTTACTCGACACTTATTAAGGTGTGAACTTTCATATCTGGATTTCTAAGGGGGTATATGCAGAGTACATTTTGTCCCGGCCTCAAGGCACCCGACGAAACTCATTAACTACGTGAAGATGTGTGTAATTTTGTGTCATTAGGCCTCGTGACGACAGTCTTATTAGGGATTTTGGTTTAGCATGATGCCACACGCACCGACTTCATGCTGTGCTGTTGTGATTCGGGCCTTATCTGCAATTCGATTTAGAAGAGGATTATATCGAGATACAATCCGCTTATTAATTTTACAAAAAAAAAGAGAAGAGAAAATGCCTTGAGAATAGGGAAAGGCGGGGGTGAATCGATGGCTTTGCAGAAATCTGATTACGTATGCTCTTGAGACAGTGGAAAGGATTTGATGAACTCGAGGGGGACTCTTCGCTGAGGAATAATTGATGGCATAGCGAGATATTTGTTCAGTTTATTGGTTTTCTGTATTTAGCAGATAATCTACTGCTTAAGGGCGTAGAACTGATTGGGTGCGAAGACGTCACTATTTCTGTCAATGGAGGTGAGCCAAAATTTTGACGTATGAGTGCACATATTTTGGACGTTATATTGCCATTTTGCTGGATACTGAGCCTAACAACTGAGCAAGGTCCACGTGGGATATTTGTCCCACAGTTTGATGAAGGCGAACTTGCAGTTTAAACTTTGGCGCAACAGACCTACAGATGTGGTCGAGCTTCTCGCGACAATTCGTGATTCTAATTACAGTGAATACTCTCCAACGTTTGTCAGACTTTCGCGAGAGGTGGGACCGTGACAATTTTTTTATTTTCTGGGAATCGAACTTAGAGCCACTCGCTAAGTCGACCAACGCACTAACCACTGAACACCGCAACCACTAGCTAGCAAATACTAGGATATTTGACGTAACAATTTGAAGGAAATTGGTTCTGTACCTGGCTCTTAAACAACTCCTCCATGATCTTCTTTATGAAAAACTTGTAGCACTGTGCTTTGGTTCCTATTACTAGATGAACGGCAGAAGCCTGAGCTAAGCTTCATGTCAAATGAGTGATGCAGAAGCTGTAAAAAAGCAGGGGAGGAGGAAACGACCCTTCAGTTCATTTGGATTTGCCAAACTGCGCATTTTTAAAGACGAATTCACTGAGGAACCTACTTCTCCGATCAAATTGGCGAATTGGCAAAAAGAAATTACCTCAAGTATCGGAAGGTTCAGCGTGTAGCTTCTTTGGAAATACCCAGATCTTTGTAGAACTTCAATGAATCTATCTATCCTTCCTGTTGCACCATCTAGCCTCCCACTAAAGTCTTACCTAACCTAAGAGTTCATCAACGAAGGCTGCCACTTAGATAGCATAGGCCAAGGGGTTGTATTCCCCTGCTTTGCAATTTCGAAACAGTTTTTTGTCAAAAGAAAAATGTTTAAAAAATTAAACCGTTGCATTCATTCATATTTAGTGTCCGAGCTTAAAAGTTAAATTGAATTTTCGAACATTCCTGAAATATTCATCCGGCCGGATGGTTGGTCATCGAAGTTTTCTTTTTTATTTCGCTTCGTTTCACCTGACTTTCGTTTGCGGCGAAATTGTGTATAAGCCTGCATCAGTTATTGAACGAAAAATTATTTTTTTTCCCGTTTTATTTATTCAGTCTTATAAAACTGCTGGCGTTCAGTATTTATTTGCTGCCGGCCATATATGAAATAAATTTCATTTTATTCGCACTTCCGAGTGTGTTGTCCTCGTTTAAAATTGAATGTGACAGCGCAGCGCAGAAATAAGCAAACACAAAAAAAAACAACAAAAAAACATCATAAAACGCAATAAAACAATGCACACGTAAGAGCCACAAAATAAAACCAAAAAACCAGAGGAAGAATAAAAACTGAGAGGAAAATAAATAACAAAGGACATGTGAATATAATTGGAATGGTCAGTGCTAAGCATCATTGTATGCGTCGACAGGATGAGGCTGTGCTATCGGCAGCGGATTATGAGAGCAGAATATAAATGAATGTCAGAGGCAGCGTCTGACGAAAATGGCGGATATATTTTGGGGTGCATCAGGATGTACCCGTATACGGGTGTACCTATCCACTAATGAATCCAATGAGCCATGTGAAACAATAAATTTGGGTCATTCAATGGGCTTAAGTGAGTGTTTTTTCATGTTTTTGTTGAGTCGAGTGCGTACAATATTTCGTTGTTTGGTTTTAGGTTGGATTAAGGTTCGTCCTTTCACTGCGGTGTTTAAGTATTAATGGTCCTGCTTGGTTGCAGATGAATTACACTCAAAGTGTTAACATTGAGTTCAAATAAAAACGACAACTCTTGTCCAGTGGTAGGCAAATGTTTAAAAGTACAGAGACGAGTACTCGTATTCTGTGTAAGTGTCAGAAGTGGATCGTATTGCGGGATTTAACATTGAAGGGTGAACCAATATTTGCAGCACTGGAAATCAGGGAGATATCACTGAGCACCTGTTTTTGAAGTGGCAAACACATTACGAAATAAATCGTTTAACCACTGGTCAACGCGTTAAACTTGTTCAATTGTTCTACAGAAATAACAATTCTGTACGAAGGGTGAATCGAAATTTACGGGAAGATTTTAATCGTCCGGAGGATTAGCGACGTATTGATAAAATTTAAAGAGACTAGAAGCTGTGCACCAAAGTGGAATCCATTTAGCCGAAAATATTGCTGCTCTAAGTGAAAGTGGGTCCAAAGACCTAGAATTGACGGTTCGTCCCCGTTCGAAGCTTTTAGTCTTATGGCTCCTAAGGCACATTTGGACCGAACACATGCTCCGAAAGCCGTACAAATTTCTGTCGACATAAGAAAAAAAAGCCCTGAGACTATGGATAGCGAAGGATCTACGCAGATTAGGTGTTAGACCAGCAGGAAACTGATGCTGATTTTTAAGGAAAATCTTCTTCCCTGATAAGATGAAACTGTGTCCTCTCTCTGGATATGTCAAAAAGCAAAGTTCCTGTATTTGAGTCGAGGAATATTCTTATGTGAGCCTCAATGAGACACCATTACAGGCCCAAAAAGTGACTGTTTGATGCGGATTGTGGTCATAGCCTCACTTTTTTCAAGTAACAGTCAATGTCGAGCGCTATAGGAGCATGATAACCAAGCATTTCTGGTGGGAAATCGAAGATATTGGTGTGGCAGTCATGTGTTTCCAACAAGACGGCGGAGCTTGCAACACATCGGGTGCAATCCTGGATGCATTTGCGTGAAAAGTTCCCAGGTCGTACTATTTTACGTTGTGGTGATGTCAAATGGCCGCGAAGACCATGCGACTCAACGCCGTTGAATTTTTTTTTTGTGGGGTTGCGCTAGAAGCCAACAAACCCGAAACGTTGGAGCAAATAAAAACCCATATCCCTCAAGTTATAGCAGAGATGCCGCCCGAAATTTACCAAAAAGTCATCGAAAGTTCCCCCGAAAGAATCGACTGCAGCAGACAATCTTGAGGCGCTCATTTAATGGATACAATTTAAAAAAAAATTAAAGACAAAACCTTTTCGATGAAAAAGTTAGATTTTTTAGAAAAAACAGCGGAAGCTCAAGTTGGACTACAGATGACAGAGGAGAACCATTTTGCAATACGACGTGATTTCACAACTTGCAGCCTAAATTTCCCTCCCTTACATTGAGATACTACACATTTTGTAGCACCCTTAGTGGTTGCCCACAAAATAGTGGAATAATAACAAAACTGAGAGCAAAACCACGTCACCCACATCCCTGTGTCACTCCATCCAAAAATTCTTTAAGAAACAAAAACCCTCAAGTCTATCAATTCACTACCCAAACACATTTGCCTGCCAAAACCAGGTCAGATGAGCTCTCTTCCTTAAACAAATTGAATACCTTGTCCATTTACATGCTAATGAGTGCTCTTGAGAATTTGCCAGCAAAATCCCAACAAAACTTCTTCAAGTGGTTAAAGTTTTTCAATAATTTTGAAACGTTCCCCCTCCCCTTCGTTGCAGTTCTATTTCTCCATTTAGTTTCCTTTATTAGAAGATTACAATCGAGCTGTGCTTAGTTTAATAGCAAATACCACCATTGTGGTCCTTTAAATAAGGACTACGTATTCATTTTATTTGGTTATGACTCTATTTGAACTTAGTCCGCAAGAATTTTGAATTTTGAATTCGAAATGTTGTCTCTACGATGGGAAATATTGTAACAAGGTCCTGCTAGTTTTTGAATCCGGGTCGATATCCACAAATTCAATCCAAAAATTGAAAATTATTCAAAACTATTCTTACTACAGTCGTTATATCCCTCTATATGGACACCTACATACATTCAAGGACCAAAAAAAAACAAAAATGTCGACAAAAGTGAATAGAAAGTTCGTGCTCTGCTGGTGATATCCTGGTGCAAGAGTAAACTTTGGGTTAAAAGTTTATGCGCACTCGGTCCTACTCGGTCCCCTTCTCCCGGTACTACAGATGCTGAGAATTTGAATGGGATAAGGTCAACTAAGAGTTATACACCAAGATGGCTTATTGTTAGGAGGTTAGGAGAAAACCGCCTGCCCGGGGTGGTGCACAAACCAAAAAATAATTTCCACACAATGGCAGCTGCAACATACGTTAGAATGCGGCTTTTACTTTAAATTCAAAAGGATTTTTAAGGCAAAGCTAAAAATCAAGGAAATGCATGGATGTGAATATTCAAAAAAGAGACTGCTAGGGGTGAACCATATGAAGGTTTGGTATTCTCTCGCACCCCCACTCTGGGCCTCTCAACATTGCCTTTTATTTTCATGGCGATGAGAATCCTTTAATGAAGGAATGAAAGGCGACTGACCACAATGAAATTTTAAAGTTCCCTCTCCCTCTCTCTATGGAAATAATTAAAAACAATGTGTAGAGGCATGAACGGAATGCGGTTTTTTTGTTTGTGTAAAATGGCATTTGTGGTGCTCGGGTTCTGAGAACGTTTGTGGTTGAGGAAAAGGGGATTTTCATCTTCGTTTCTACCCAAAATTTGAACAAAAAGACTAATGCAATCCAGTGCCAACTTCAGTGGAAAATATAATGAAAACGATTTTTTTTAAATTTGAATTTTTTCAGGCTTCATATTTTCACGAGAATTACAATGCCCCATCCTTTCAATAAAATGTATGTCGGCGTTACAAGCTAATAAAAAGCTTTGCACCCTCAACCAAAACTACAAATAAGGGTCACAGGATACTAAGCATCATATTACTTATCCACATCTAAACATGCATTCAAATATCCTTCCCATTTGCATTTACCCCCCACCACCTTCGAGGTGATTTATGTACTTCCCACCACAAACACTAATAGAACTCAATTTAAATATCCTTTGCATCATTTTTCAATACCTCTTCATCACAAAAGGACCCAAATGGAATGTCTAATATCCACAGAAAACCTTCTTCTACGAAAAAAAAAAAAAATATCATTACACTCCCGTAATTCGTATGCCAACATCCTTTTGTGTTCAACCCGTGTCGTCATGAAAGGGATCCCACAAAACTGTGACATGTACCCTTCCCTAGTGTCCAACTACATTAAATCCGTAAATTATTTACGCAAGGCTTAGCTCTGACAAAAGACCATCCTTGAGGAGATTTGTAACCCCCGCCGTTCATATCGGCCTGAAAGGTCACCTTCCTAGTATACCGTCGCCGCCTTGGCCGCCTGCCACCTACTCGTGTGCTGATGAATGACTCCTTCTTCTCAGCTCTCGTATCCTAAATTAGAGTTAATATTTCATGAAAACACCGAAAAACATGAAAATCTCTCCACTACGGGAACTTAATGGTCGATCGTTAGTCATATAAAAATTTCCTAACTGAAGTGTGGTGTGGAAGATTTGTCTTAGGCGAGATAAAGGTTCATAATGAGAGGACGCGCTATCCATAAGCATTCACAGTGGACGGTATGAGTGGACGTTGGAGATATAATTTTAGGGTTTTTCTCCCCTTTTATTATCTATTTATTATGCGGTTTTATGCCAAGGATTCGTTCCTAATTAATGAGAGCCTATAACAACAATAATTCTGTAGGGATGGGGGGATTTTTATTAGACACTTTTCGTAGGGAATTCTATCTCGATGTTGTCCTACTCAAACGCAGGTTTTAATGGAATGGAAGAAGTTAGGAGCTAATGAACAGATAAAGTGGAATTAAAGGTTTTTTTCCCGTTGGAGATGGATTGACTCCAATGAGGGGAATTGGTCACCTCGCGTCATTTCCAAAATGAAATAAAATTCGTCAAGTAAAAGAAAAAATTTAAAGAATTAATGTGAATGTCCTTAAAAAAAAAAATTGTTTAAACAATATGTAGCCTGTTACTACATAGAATTAATGGCTTCCACATGCTTTTAGATCCAGTTCACCTCATAGCCTTTTACTAAATAGACACAGAGACAAGAGACTACACAATCAGTCAGAATGGAATACCGATCATTATGAAGAACTCTCAGATATCAGAGACGACAAACCACCCATGAATGATTACCAGACATAAAGTGATTGCCAAAGACGAGACATGATCGACCAGTTACGACGGAGTGCCAAACAGGAATGATTCCCAGGAACAGCTAACGAGTCATGACCTACAACCAATACCGACCAAACACAAATGACTCCAAGCTACGAAACACTAGAAACTTATCGTCTTACAGAAAGAGGCTACTAGACTACTAACGATTCACAAAAGTATACCGACCATGACTTCAAGGGTGGAGAGACTACCAGCGATCACGTCGGAGTACCAACTACGAGACACGATCGACCAGTTACGATGGAGTGCCAAACACAAATGACTCTCAGAGATGTGGGACGATGAACTAGTCAAGACGCAGTACCAGGCATGACTGTATTCTCAGAGCTAAGAGACTATGAACTACTCTAGATGCAGTAGCAACAGATAATAACTAGAAGACACGAGCCACGATACATGTTACCAAGTGCCCTACCACTGTCCTTTCTCTATCTCCAGGCCTAGCTTAAGATTATTTTCCATCCCGCCAATGTACATATGGCGTAAGCCATCTCTTGAGTTTTCTTTCAAAAGTGAACTTTAAAGGATCTCCGCTGCAGCCTTCGCAGAGCCGCATCGAATTTCTGGAATAGCGAACTCGATTTGACTATTTTACTTGCAATTTCATCAACAGCAGAGAGAGTACCGGATTCTGATGAAATTACATCGCAATTTCACTTAATGAAACCAATATTTTCACAAGACTATGCGTACAAGAGGTGCTGCTGGCTAATGCCGATTTAATTCATTCAAGTACTATTCTATGATCCTCATAAAATTATACCCCTCCCATCAAGGAAAACGCCTCTCCTAATTATATTGCAGTTACTATCCCTCCCTTCTCATGCTTCATACTTTCTGAACTTCGCCCGTAAAAGATAGATTTATGTACACCAGTTATACAAAGCTACCGACTCGTTTATTTTGGGAAGTCAACTTAAATCCTTTGCTTGCTTTGCCTTTATTTTAAATCTAATGAAGGAAGTAAAAGGGAAACAAGGCAACAAAAGGAAACGAATATTTTTAGAAACACTACGTCAATTTAATCCTTTGAATTAATTTATTCCTTTGAGGCGTGTTTAACAAAACAAAGCTGTTTGAAATGAGTTCTTAATTCAGTCGGAGGATTTTTTTATGATTTGCTTCAGAAGGATAAATTTGACTACGATTACGACTCATATATTCCGCAAGTGGATGGGCGCCTTTACACATTAACATGCACTTAACGTGTTTTTCAAAGTTTTTCTGTTTTCTTCATTTTTTTCATTCCTTCAATTTAGGAAATTTCGCTCTCTTCTTATTGAAAAACAAAATGAAAACAGAATAAATACAAAACACTTGAGAAGTGGAAAAAAATAAAAAAAAAACTTTTCCCTTGCACAGGTATGACCTGAATCCTAAGCAGCTTTCTCATCCTTCAAATCGAAATGGAAAGGGTAGGAAGAGGAGAACGGGTGGTGGTTATAGGTAGTACACGCATACCATTGCCTGGCATAGGCACCTGAGTCATTCAAACTTAATGACGTGTGAATAACAGTTTAATAGCAGAACGCACCACTTAAATTTTCCACGAGGAATGTGAAATGTGCCCATTTTGCCTAACAATCTTTACTTGCTCCCCCACCATTTGTACGAGCAGTAGGGGCGGCTCTAATCGCCTTCAAGTCCCAGGCGAATTGAATGGCATCCATAACTCTCTACACATAGACGGGTAAGATACGAATCCTTAGGAGCATTAACTAGGCACGTAGGGCACATGAATGGAATTTAACGTACTTGTTGCTATTTCTAGTGCCACTGTTTCCTACTCCTGCCTAGCTTTGATTTTTTCCTTCTCCTAACCCCAATATCTCGGCCTCGCCCCTAGCTGATGAGCTTCTCCATGTTACACACATATTGATCGAAGCCAAAACTACAAGAAAACGTCGCTCGGTCGCCGTGTAAACTCAAGCAGACTGCAAAAAAATTCTCTTTCCTGCTTCGTTGCATATTCAAATTCGAAGTCACTCTGGCAGATCCTGTATTCAGGACACGAGTGAACGAGAGTAACTTTACATTTGAAAAAATCGCACACAATTCCAATTCAAGCGAAAATTTAGTTCCGTTTGTTTTCCTTTTTTTACATTTTTTATTTCTCTCTTTCTTTCAATCTGTGACTGGTTGGTCTTTTGTAGGTATGTGGGGGTCTGTTTGCATTTGGTATCGTTGTAGTTTTAAGAAAATGGATGGGTGAATCTGAGGAAGACTTTTTGACAAGGATATTTGAACATGTACGTATAGCTCTGCCTTTCAATGACTTCTTCATGTAGGGGAAGAAAAGACTAGCATGTGGTACAGAGAAAAAAAAAAAAAAAACTGACACGACGAAGAATCCTTTTATTTTTATCCTTTCTTGCATCGACGAAGGAAATTTCTACTTCTGTTGTGAGTAGCGAATGACAAGCTTACTTCGCATAGTTCAATGTGAATTATGGTTCGGTGAATTGAAGGGATGAAGGAAATGAAGGAATACTGAAAGTAACTGTCTCAAATAGCAGAGCAGGGGGAGCAACGTCATGGAATGCTTTGTTTTACTTGAGTTTTTTTTTCTTTAAAGTAGAAGGATACATTTCGGTGGTGCTACCAAATTGGCGGTGACAGTTGGTGTTGTCAATATTGATTGTTTGCTCAACAATTTTGGTTGTTTATTCCTGTTTCTTTGATGCAAACACAAATTGCCAAAAGATGTTTCGAAATTTTAGTAAAATCAACAAAAAAAAAAGGAGGACATAGGAATTGACTGACACAACATGCTCATCACTCAATGCCTAAAAATGCGAAGGACTTCATTGATTTCTGTAGAAGGTAAGAAAGAGGACTTTTTGCAGTGCAAAGTGGGGTTTGTTCTCTACAGACAAGTTCGAGGGGACACTCTGTGATCACGAAGGATCACAAAGCAATGGTGCCTTTTCTTTTAAGAGTCAGTCTTAGTGATGACTTAAGTCTTTTGCCGCAAGAAGGACCTGGAAGTTTTCTGGTGTAAACGTCACGACTTTTTGGGAAAAGTCCTTCGGTCGAACGAAAGACCTATCTAGATTGGATATTGACTACAGATACTCCGATTCAACGGGGAAATCGGACTCAAAGGGATGCTCTTAGTGCAGTAACTCATCGACTACCCAAGTCAGGGTAGTACAATAGATTAAGGTCGCAGTGCGCCTACACCCCTATAACCAATCTACAATCTGGGTGGGAGGAGTTACAATTGAGCAGAAGACTGTCTAAGCCTGTCCGTAAACTGCACATAAAACTAAGGAGAAGGAATAGATCGTGCCTTACAGCGGCATTGAAAATACTCTTCTATCTTTCACCTCTACTCATGGTAACCTTTAGAATCTCAGAAGAGGGAATTTGGAAAGGAAAATGCATCGGGTCGGGATTACCCTTCAAAGTAGCAATTCTAAAGCAAATCAACAGAGATGACATGCGCAAGAACTGTTCATAAAAACTTCACAACGAGAATGATCGCGAATAAATTGTTAACAAAAAGCAGATAAGTGAGCCAGTCGGTGGTTGGACCGATGCATAGTTGAGAATTGGCGGCCCACGCTATAGTCTCCAGGAAAAAAAATAAAATTCGATGGAAGCCTTACGGCTTAATGAACGGAACAGATAAAAACAGCTTCCTTAAAAAGTTGTTCAATATTCCTATTGCCAAGGTACATGGAACAAAGCCTGCCAGGAAAGCACTGCGGAGTGCCTGTTATAGTGGAAGAAATTCCCATATTTTTTGCGAAAGCTCATACCCTAGTGAAGGACATTGTCTAAGACACGGTTCGATCTCTTAGGGAACGCCTACTTCATGTAAATAAACACAGAATTGAAAACGATTTTAAAACTCCTTCTATTCATCTTTTCTCGGACGAAGCTGTGGCCTGGCGGCTTGAACTAATTGCCTTGGAAAATGTCCACACAACCTCTCTACTCTAAAAACAGAAAAACAAAAAGCAATAAATTCCGTCGACTTTAAGGCAAACAATCGTATTTTCTTGAAAAAATTTTAGCAACAGATATAGTGCCCCGAATTCTGTGAGCCAGATCGTCTTGAATTCAGGAATTAGTTCACTTCAAAAACCTCCACAAAAAGCGCTTTTCCTGATTAACATGAGCACAAAACCTCCATAAATCTTCAAAATTTACTGGTCCTACATACTTCCCGGATTCAAAGTCAATACCTGAACTCCATTCAAAATGATTCACGGGAATTGAACTTGAATAAATCAAACAGACAGGCGGTGGCAGGCGCCACGGAACACGGCGTCAGATCTGTCATTCCGGTCAAAACTTGGGCATATTAAATGTCACACCCATACAAACACGAAACCTAATCCAAACGTCATTTGCATTTGTGCCCGTTCGTCACGTGTCGCCATTCATCGTCGTCGTTCGCCTGTCATTTCAAATGCATGACTAAAGTACTCTCGGTTTGTATCCTTTTTATTTTCTTTGCCATTACCAGTTCTGTGTACTTGCCACCCTCCTCGTTTTGAATAACAAGGAGTCACGCAGTAATAATTTCATGCAAAATTTATAATTATTCACTTCCTGACTGTGTGCACGTTTCCGGCTTGGCGAATTTACGAATTCAAATGACTGTCTGTTTCTCTCTGACTTTGCATCCTTTTTTGGTTTGTATGTGTGTGTGATTTAGTGGACAGTTCCATACCCTTGTGAATTATTTACTTAGTCAGTTTTAGTATAGTTTTACTACATTCACTCTGCGCTGTATTTGTTTGTTTCAGTAAGAAACCACAAAGGATCGATAGAACCCTCAGGGGAGTAGAAAGGATATTTGTTGGTGTTCTATGTTTCGTTCAGATTGTGCTCCTGCTTTGGTGTCTTTCATTGAGGATTAAGGTAAATGTATATTTATTACCTCGGCTAAGGATAAAAGAATTCTCGGGCTTAGTGTAGGTGTAGATAAAGTATTTACGGTTTTCATTTTCGTTCAGAAAGTTCGTTTTCAAGGTATTTTTTTTTAATTATTCTTAAATTGTTTGTTAAATTTTTGAAGGACATACCCCCGGGGAGGGAGAAATTAGACACGTGGAACGTTAATGAAAACAAAAGGTGACAGTTGGAATGGCAATAAAAATTATTATTTCAAATGAACAATGAAATGGTGATTTGGGACTTAATTAAAGCCTTGCCAGTGGCCATAAAAATAGATGGCAAGCGGGAAATAAAAGTGAAAGTTGGTTTTTATGGTTGTTGGCATTTTATTAGATTTGATTAAGGCATCTCGCAAATTAAGGATCTGCAGATTTAAGACTATTTGCAGAAGGAACCTCATTGCACTTTCCCTGGGGTAGCAAACACCCCAAACACTGATTTCAATAGGCTAGTACTAACAAGCTTTTTAGTCCGTTTCACAAAAGGTGAAGTACTGAAGCCTTCAAAAGAAAACAACAAGGCCTGCAGCCATAGAACGGGTTATACAACCAAGAAGATATCGTATATATAAGGAAGTGCTTGGGAGTAAGTTTCATCCCAATTCAGACACCATGTTTTATAGGCACTATACCGAGAGATCGTGGAGCGGAGGATGTGAAGAACACTGTTAAAGACTCCGACAACCAACTTTTTGCATTCAAAAGTGATGGGGATGGACAAGAACCCTGTCAACTCAACCAAAATAAACTAAAGCTACATGTACATGTCTAAACGACCGCCTAGCTGGCGACTTGGTAAGAACCATGCACTAACTCATCTGCAAAATTTGGTGGGAAAAAAGTATGCCCAATTAATGCAACCTCGGCATTATTTTTCCTATTTTGGGGAAAGGGGCACAACGCCAATTTCGGAGGTATAAGTCCCCCTACCATCGCATGCAAAGCCTTCTCTGCCAAACTACATACACAGATGGATTTATGAACACCTAAAATCACTTGTCAAAATCCTGCTAAGACTGAGACCGGCAAAATCCTCCCTTGATCAAATTTTCACATTTTCAAATCGATAACTACCCGTTCATAGTGTATAGAGATAAGCTATACCAAGCCATGCTTAGCCTAGACATCCGCGTCAAGCACGTTCGTGTGTACAGGAAAACGAATTAGAACTCCCACTGCTCTGTCAAAATCGGTAAGAACATCGCCGAGCTTTAGAATGTCAGAAAATATCTTCAATAGGGTGACACACTATCTCCTTAAAAGAATTGTATGTAACTCTTAAGCCAACGCTAGTGCTACAATCTTTTATAAATCTATGCAACTGCTCGCTTACACCCATGACACTGACATATGTAATTAGAAAAACTCAACGAGAAGTTGGTAGAGTATCTGCGAGACAAAGGCAGCTAAATAAATTATAGTTCAAGCCTAACCAGGTTAACAGAAATCACAGTCAACGAACAGAAAAGACAAAAGAACAAAGGCTCCAATTAGAGTCTGAAATCCTCTGGAATTCGGCTGCCCTGCCTAAAGACGAGCTTAGCTGAGAATGGGAGCAAAATTGTTGGCGAGAAAGAACGTTCAACATCGATGCCTTGAACAGAGCTCTGCAGAGGACGGGTATATGCAATTCTGAGCTAGTAAAGGACCTTGTTTACCACTGAAAGAGCCTGACCATTCCACTTGTGCTGTATGGTGTGAAGGCATTGACATTGGTAAGTACAGATGAGGCTGGCCTCCCTTAAGAAACATTTTCGAGCAATCTCTGGTACCATATATGTACATAGACAGTAAGTTGAGGAAAAGAGTCTGCAGGGAGCGGCTAAGATGGTGCATGGACAACAACATTCCAACTCAAAAAACCTTCGAATTCACCCTGGAGATACTGCGAAGTAGAGAAACGCCTCCAAATAGGTGGCTCATACAAGGGTGAAAAGACCTTAACCGACTTGGCGTGCGCAACAACCTTCCTTCAACAACCAAGCTGGCTGAAGGATTTTGTTGGGTGAGACGGACTCCGGTCTCACCCAATTGGGATGGAGCGCTGTCTAAGGACGTAAGTAAGTATTGAGATCATATTTGCACTCAAAAATCGGTTGATTTTTCCGAAACTATTACGACAGGAAACACTCTGATTGTCCATCCCTATATAAAAACCCCGTCACGTTCGCCCATGGCTGCCGTCTTACCTCCTCAAGTCGGTGCCATTCCGGTGCAATAAAAAACTTTATCTAAACTACGAGTATGAACGACACTCTCGCAAACTTAAATTGAAAAGCAAAACAGAAAAAGTACAACAAACCAACGCTCTGTTATCCACTCTTGTAAAATGAAAAATTAAATTTGTCTGTGTCCTTTTAATAGTTTCCAGCACGTGCTATAATACTGCCTCTAAAGGCAACACAAAAAGTGAAAGGAAAGCTTGTTTGTAATTACCAACTTTCCCTACCCATTTATCTCAGGATTAAACATACACAGCACGAAGAAAAACTATACCCAACCTCAAAAAAAAAGAAGACCTCAAAAGAGGAATTTCCTTCAAGTCCTGCATTTTAAATGAACGAAATTAACTTGAAGGATACAAAACAATACAAAGACCAGGAAGACGTAATAATTAAACGAAAAACTATCTCTACACACAACGCTGCCGAATATCCTTGCTAACGAGGAAAATAGCACGCTTCAAACTGTGGTAGGTAGGTGCCTGAGCAGATTTCGAAAATGAAGTGTTAACTAAGGCTGAGAACCCATCAAAAAACCCTTCATTTAAAATTCCCTAGCTATCGCAAGAGTAAGTCCTGGCGGTATCCCCTTTTAGGGTAACGAAGATTTTTGGTTTATGAGCGAAGGATATCTCACATATCCACAGAGAAAAAGCCATAAAATAATATAAGGAGGAGGGAGCCATGGCTCTCAGACAGCGAGATAGGATAAAACTTTCCAAATTTTGATAATCGAAAAAGTGTGCAGGAAGTATAAGTCAAAAACGTTGATGGTGATGTAGAATCTGTAGAGGAACAGACGGGGCGAGAGCGGGAGTGAGTTTAATTAAAGTGATTCACTTTGCAATGGTTGCGGAAAAACTCTCAAGGAACAGGACGAGAGCAAAGATGGAGATAAAGCAGTTAAGCACTTCCGAGAAACATTAAAATTTCAGATCAATAAACGAAATCAAATATTAAGCTCGGGAGGATTGTGTAAGCTCGTTTGCGATTGGGCTGGGCGAGAGGAAGGAAGGAAGTTTCGCAAATGCAAGCGTTTTTTGAACGCAGATTTTTCTCTCTTTATTGAGTAATAAAACGTAAATATTTGATAGAATTCGTGGAATATGGCTTTCGGGTGATGTCTCAATTTCAATAGGTTCCACTCATCCATATGGGTCGGCGGCAGGTGGGGCCAGCAATTTATGCAAACCCCTTGCGATGAGGGTTTAGGGGTGGGATTTGATGGAATGGATAAGCTAATGCTAGAGTTTGATGGCGAATTACGAGATTTTTCAATAAAGTGAAACCTTGAGCTTGGACTGGGAATACTCTGAAAGAGGTGCAAATAACATTTGAAGGAGGATGAGCTTCTAAAGGAACAGACGTGTAGAGGGAAACGAAAATCCTAATCAAAACCTTGTTGCTACGGACTGGGGTTGAGTTTGACTAGGAAAGATGTGCGAGGATACATTCATAGAGATTCTCTAATCACAGGAAGGATTTTGTAAGCCAGAAGAGCCATTGGGAGAAATCTGACTTCACCCCACCTTGTACAAGAAACACCTAACACAGTTCGTCTGAGGATGAAAAAAGCTCGTTGCTCCATCAAAGTCGGAAAGGACACAGCTGAATTCTCTTTGTCAAAAATGGTGTACGACAGGGTGAAGCACTGTTTCAAAAGGAAAATGATTCAAGTCTTACGTAAGAAGGACCACGAGGTAAAGAAAGACTACACTAACAGTGCGTGCGAATTTAGAAAGGCACGTAAACTGACTTGACGTACTGAAGGCGACTAAATACGGATCGAGGCAGCTGAAGACGAAAGTTGATGAAGGTTTTGGTCTACCCGGACTGTGGCTTAAAGTGGAGACATCAAGAATTTTCTGAATAATTCATCAGAGCATGCAGATATTTTTACTGAAACAAAAACCGAATAATTTCTTTGGACTCCTCTATCTACCGCTGTAGGAGTGGTACCCCAGCGATCCCTTTTGTACGAAATCGGACCTAAATGGTTGCTAAAGGTTCAGAATCTTTATGGATTGGATTAGAGTGGTAAATCGAATGGATTGGAATGATCCCTTGAACAAGCCTGTACTGACATTTAAAAAAGGGCAAAATTCGTGTTAGAATTCCAGAAATAAAAAAAAATTCATGGTCTTCAATGGTCCTTTTGCGAATGTCAAGAGTAATAATTGTCATGGGAAGCTTTTCTGCCAAACGGGTACAGCAATATCTGCAACTTTCTTTTTTAATATCCTAGAAGAAATTGTACGAAACTCTTAAGCCATGGCAAAGTCCCCCATGTCGAGAGTAATCAATTTTATGAGAAGCTATTAATTTGCGCCGGATACGGATACGAAAGATGTTGTGCTCTAAAATCAATAAGAATCGCCTAAGAACCGTAACTGTCGCCCTGCCTATTAAATAGTACATCCATTGACTTAAATCCTACCCATTCTCATACATGGTCTATTCACTTCCATCAGTGCATCACGCTTTGAAAAGTTAATGAATTAAAAAAAATTCCTGATGACCCCTTGCTATGAGCCGACACAATGAGGGACCGCAGAGGGTGACAATTCAACTGCTACCCAGAAAAAATAGTAGAACGGGTAAGTCGTTGTTTTGACAACCGAGCCTAACAAGGACGATAGAGCTTAACATTTAGAAAATTATAATTCCTTTCGGGAACGTAATTGACAATAAAAAAATGCAATCCTAATGAGATGAACCATTAACCTTAAATTACTTTCCCTGACGAACCATGTTTACATGTCAATTCAACAGTTTTCAGCGACGCTGCCAATTTCTTCCTCGGAACGATTCCTGAAAAGTATATGAGCGATGCCTGCTCATTTATAATTCTTCCCCGAATAAAACGGTTCCAGCCGTTCCCCCTTTTTCGGAACAATTAATTCTAATCCGATTTAGCACCTGAACACCAATTCCCAACTTAAATTAAAATTTACCGCATAAGTGTATGCTGCAGAAAAAAAAATCCTTTGCCGCTGATGTACCTAACTCCTACCCACTCCCACCTAAGCTCTTTGCCACCTGATGATGTTAACGTTGAAAGGCGTGCAAACCCTGTTTGCTGTTTTTTTTTTTAATTAAAATTAATGAGATGGTTATCTTCATGGCTTTAACCGAAAATCTCAAATATTATGCAGTGAAATGTGATTTTTCATAAATTTCGTCCTTATTTTGTTTGCCACCTTGGCAGGCCTTGGCCCAAAACAACACCATCACCGTTTGGTGCATTATTTAGAGAAAAGTATTTACTACACACACATGATGTAATGACCTCCTATACTTGGCTCACAAGGTTAAAGTAATAAAAAGAAAATCGAAACAGCCAGGATTGCAGGTATGGATGAGATGTCCTTAATCGACTTTCTTTCGAACACGTTCTCCGAAACATTCCACTTAAGCATGTGCACATTAGGTTAATGCGGAGCATAAATGAAAAAAAAAATAGAAAAAAAAATTGTATTATAATTGATCCTTTATGAAGAGGGTAGGTATGTTAGGGATTGCCAGCATACACTGTGCTTTGTGTTAAGGACAAAGCAGCATTTTTAGAAGTGGGCGTTTATGATGCCTCTAACCACTTCAACAGCTGAATGAACCCTTAAAGAGGTTGCAGATAATCATGGAACAGAAATCCTGCGACTACGTTGAGATATCCGTATAATCAAGAGGCAGCATAATCATAATAATCATAATGTAGTCAATTATACTCGTACCTACATATATGAAGAGGAGGATTGTTGCGGAAAAAATGAGGTCAAATAGAGAATTCAATAAATAATGCCCGTACGACAGGGTAATCAGACGAACGTGACTATCAGACTACGATTTCTTCTGTCTTCGGAAGAAAGGATAGGGATAAAAGGTTTCTTTTGAAACTATGATTCTCACCAGTGTTTACGGTTTATGAATCTCTTTAAATAGTTTTGAAATTTGCAAAATGTTGAAGTTAGAAGAAAGGAAGCCCGGGTACGACCTTTCATCAGAAAACTAACGAAGCAAGAGGCTATAGTGCTAGAAAGTCTAAGACTTTGACGGGTTCACACGACTGACGTGTCTTTTCACTTTGATCCTGTGGAGTCAGAGCCTTAAGGTTGATTGATATGGTTAGACTCATAGATGCAAACGTATAGCTTACAGAATATTCCAACAGCCATATGCACTACAATTTGATGGAAGATATCAGTTCATCTGACCAAGGTTGGGTTTAGGTTGGGTTAAGTGATTGCTCCCCTCACAGGTAGAGGAAACTATTCCTGGTCGTCCTAAATGGTTACAAGGACTAAGAAAGCTAAACATCTATCACGAGAAAAAGGAAAAAGATGTAGGAGAGCCTTCAAATCAAATAAAACAAATAAATCGAGCTACATACAAAAATTCAAATATTTGGCGCAACAGACCGTATGTAATCCAGGACCAAGCTACTCCCCGACATTTTCTGTGATTTGAATGTCGAAGATCCCAACGCATTAACCACTGATGCACGCTACCCACGAGTCAAGATCATCATACTACACGATAAAATGCATTGCAGGTTTGGAAAATTGGAAAGGGGACTATAAACCAACTTTCGCAACTCAGTATAGATGGTTCCAAGGCTAATACTGGACCATGTTCAGAAGCTGCAACTGAATAAAAAAAATCTCTGTGATGGGAATGTTAGTCAAGGTACTCTAAAAAAATTTAGGTATCGGTCCGAATGTCCTAAGCCAAAAAAGATGTAAGGACATGAGGAACATAAATTCTTCAGATGCACAATTTGGGACGTGCCAAGTTAGGAGATAAAATAATATTTCCAAGAAATATTGTCAAAATGTTAGATCGGTTTAAATTGGGCATCTGCATCTAGAACGTAGTCGCACTGGGACGAGAAATAGGCTCAAAATGGCACCACAAGGATATATGTTGGAACTCCACGGAAACTTTGACCAGAAATAGGTCCTTTGTCGTACCACAAGCACCTCGTTATTTATGAGAAACGTGGTCCTTGATTTTCAGCACAGGCCAAATCTGTGTAATGACCTGATGCGTAGTATCATCTGTCTACTTGTGGCTGGCTTTGCTTGATCACTGAAAATAAATGGGAAATCGCCCTAAAGGACCCGAAAGTTTTTATTTTAAACTTCGGTGGAACAAAAACGTTATACAGCCTTTCGCATATCTACGAAATAAAAAGGACCAACTAACGATTTAAAGGAACGTTTGAATGCACCGCGAAATACCATGGAATGAATAGTTTGTGGAGAATCACCTGACATGTACTGCCATCTGTCCACCTGCGGTTGCTTTTGCTAATTGGATTCAACGTGATCACCCGAAAATAATAGGAAATCGCCCTAAAGGACCCAAACTTTTTTATTTCGCTCAAATCTATGAAACAAAAAGGACCGACTATTGATTCGAAAGGTAATAAATTTTGTCGATTCAAAAACGAATCCCAAAATGCTTTTCATGAGTAACGTCGCCTTAAACTGAATTTAACTCTAAAAAACAAAAGTAGAACAAGCAAAATTCCGACGAGATTATGTTGAAAACTAACCCCTTGGCAAAACCAAACAAGAGTTATCCTACGCATCAATCTCAAAATCCCCTTATTACTAGCATACTCACAAAATCCACACAAAATATTGTAAATCGAACAACTTAAGGTAGGTACTCACCTGAAAAGAGAAAAAGAGAAAGAAATACATTAAAAAAACTGTTTTTCTTTTAAACATAAATTTCAAAATAAATTAACATTTTACAAAGTGAAAAAGTGGGGCCCTAAAAACTTACTCGATTTCCTAAGCAAACACTAAAACCAAAAACACATTAATCCCTCCCATCATTTTAAGCCAAAAACCCAAAAACCACCCGTGTCGTGTGTTGTTGTATCGATTCCAATTGACAATTTAACTCAAACAGGAATATATCACAGAGAGACAAAACACCACCACAAAACCACCCCCACCCCACTTGATGTCCTAAGCAAATAAATTCCGATTTAAAATGCACCCCTACCGAATTTACTTCGTCTTCTAGGATATAATGTACTCGTGTGTCGGTGTAAAGTTCCCCACAACTCTAAGTAAAGGTGAAAAAGGACACCCGAACAGAAGTGTATGGGTGTACACACATGATTCTGTTTATTTTTTCGATTTGTTTGATTCGACTTGACAAGGTTTTCTTTTTTGGTTTATTTCGTCTTTCACTTATCTTAGAGAAGTCAACAGAAAATAAGATTTAATCAATGTTGTAGCCCCCTCAAGGGAGGTCTCACAGGTGTTGGTGGAGTACACCACGTGATTTTTCGAAAATATGCAAATAAAATAAAATAAAATATCGCTGTCAGATTAAAATGAAATGACAGGACGTGTGCGAATGTCAGAAACAATTTTCAACGCCATTCAAACGCAAAGGAAACGCGTGGTGGTAAGAGGATTTCATTTATTGTTGTGAGTTTGATAAATTTTTGTGTCAAGATGCTCGCTTAATTTTCCAATTCCCATCTGTATAATGCTATAAAACAGAGAAAATATAAAAAAAAAAATTCTCATTTTCCTGCTCGAAATTCGAAATTAAATTTTCCATCAATAATCCGATCGATTTTAGGCATGTTTTCCACTACCACCCTGTATGGCAGGTTTTTTGTTTTCTGTCTACAAAATTTAATTTCAGGATTTTAATACAAATTAGGATCTTTCAATTATTGACTATCCATCGATAAAATGACATATTAGCGACGAATAATTTGAATTGTGAGAGATAACAATCACAAAATACTTTACGACACCATCCTTCCTCAGTTATCGCTCAGAAGACGAAGGACGAAAAAAAAAAACAAAAATTACTTGAAACTCTGCCAAAGTATTAGCTTTCCAGACGGAGGAGGGGTTTCATAGCCAGTTGCCAACGGCGAAAAGGACAAAAAGAATGAACGTAGTAACCATGAATCTTGTGAACAGACAGGAGCCGAAGTCGGATGTGTAACAAGGTGGCAGCACCCCCAAAAGGTTATTGATACTTGACTGACTGCCAGAAATTATGATTGAGGCGTACCCGTATTAGAAAATTTGTTGATTTGTCGCAATGCAGCTTAGCAAATCGCAAGGAAGTCTATAAGACCGGGTGTCTTATAAAACCATTTTGGCAAGCCATACCAGTTCAGTGAGTTGATATAAAAAATTTAATTACTCCTGAAGCAGGATATGGATACGAGTATAATAACTTCTAGCATTCTCTGTACACACGAGTTATGATAAAGCATAAAATATTTTTTGATTTATATTGTCAACCTTTAGGGGCTATTCCTCGTATGATGACTTCTTGCACTTTATAGGAGATTTAAGGCAAGGATGTTACCATTTATGATGTCAACTTTATAGCAAAGACGTTTCAGCAACAGACTTTATGTCACTTATCACCGATTACGACTCAACGGAACATATAGTAGATGTCGAAATTCATTTGTCAGATTGCAAATGGCGAACAAACATGAGGGCAAGATGTCAAAACTAATTCGAATTGAATTTTTTTTTCAATGTTGCAGGCAGAGTCTGTGTCATTCCTTATGAAGCTACACATACTCGTGTTGACATTAAACGCATTTTGGCCTGGTAAGTAGTTGCGACTTTAAAAACACATATGACAGCAGGAAGAAGCTATGGAGAAGCTATGGAGTGCACTGCAATTTTTTAGTGTCTTCGGATCCACCTTAAGGCCAAAGAAGGAGGGACAAGACAATGTATTGGCACAACTGCTGGAATTTATAGTTCGAAACTCTAAAACACAGAAAATTGGTCTAAAATTCAACAAATCTAGCTAATTTCACGCATATGCTGATGACGCTAATATGATTGCTAGAAGCGAAGGGCAACTAAAAGAAAACTATCTAGCAAGAGACGTTGAAATACAAGACAGAGTACCTGATAGCTTCGAGGAACCACCAGTCAGCTGCAACAACTTAACATTTCGGTCAAAATAATGCTCCAAATGAGTCAGCAATTCGCAGATTAATGGAACAAAAATTGGGAAACAAGTTCGTTTCTCAAAAATAAGTCACCCATGCGTCGTTGTAGAGGGGCTTTCCTCGAAAACAAAGCCGCAATCAGAGAAAGTGTTATTGGAATCCCAGGGACATTAATTGCCCCATCGTTCACTGCTTCTTCATCTGCTTCTGCATGCGAACAAGATCTAACTGACCCAAGCAGTCTAAGCAGAAAACCATTTAAAATAAGCGAAGAAGGTGGAGCTGTAGATAGTGTGTTTGCTTCCTGACCCGGCCAGTGTAAGTTCAACCCCCGCCAGAGGAACAACAATCACAGCCACCAAGCACAACAGAGAAACGAATAGAATCTGAGTGACCAACACCTCTGAACTAAGCTACGAGACAAAGCCTCTGAAATACAGACAACGACTCATTAGACTTGACTTAAGAGGCTTCTCAAGAATTGAATGTCCAAGGCTGAAGCCAGGGCAGTACATTTTCCAAGTACGAAACCTAGTAGCAGCCTGCGTAAAGGATAGGAGTCATGAGACTGCAAGCATGTCAATACGCTCAAATTGTTGTGTCCGTTGTAGAAAATTAGTACAACAGACTTCGAGGGCCGGGTAGGGGCCTTTGCAGCTCAATTTCATAATAGATGGTACCGAACGAGTGCTTACTGGCCCTGAGGTGTCATGATGGCCAAGCATACAGAGAAGAGTTACCCAAGTGTCCTCTTGCACTCGCTTAAAACTCGTTAAAGAATACAGAGCGCCAGCTCAAGAGAGCAATTCGCCGCGACCCCGAACAACCAAAGTGATATAATCGATATCCAAAAATCTAGAGAAGTAAATTGCTATATCCTGATAGTATTGCTACCAACAGCTTGCATATTACTACCCCTCGGTCCGCACAGTACAAAATAATCTCACTTATCTGCTTGATAAAGCTATTTTCTGATTACACTTCGAGTTAACAATTCCTTTATCACTCTCAACTTAAAACTTTTAAACGAGTTTCACTTGTTCCATCATATTTCTGATTAAACATGTTCGCCTTTACAAAAACCTAACGAACACACCCCTCCAAGTGATGTATAAAATGAAATGAAAACCCTCCGGGAAATTGCATTTTTTGAGGCACAATAAACTTCACATGCACGCTAGTCTAGTCGTTATCATTTCACCCGACATCCTCTCTCAGGATGTTGAATTGAATATCATTTTTCTGTCCCAGAAAACCTTATTTTCTGCATATCTTTGACCTTTTTCGAAAAACGAAAAAAAAATCACATTCACTAAGAAAAATTAGAAAAAGAAAAACCTCTGACTACGATGATAATGACAAAGAGGAGAATGAATAGAGAAAAAATGCAATCTTTTCAAAAATGTCCTAGATAACTAACATTCAACCAGAACTACTTGCCGAGTGCAACGCAGAGGAGCAAAAAAACAGATTACAAGAATCCTCGAGGATGTGGAAAAGTGACTGGAATGGAGGGAAAAGAAAATACCAAGATGGGAGGCGAATAGTATATTGTACTGTTCACTTTGTAATCCAGTTAACATCCTTTTGTGCAGTTGGTAATAATAGCTTAAGATACACAGGATGAAGGAGTAAATCTAGTTCCTCCTCTCGGCGAAAGCTACTTTATGACCTCTGATTGAAATCTGCAGCTTAAGTGCATTTCAGTGTCGATGTCGATGTAGGTGTTAAGCATTATTGTTTGTATCGCATCTGTGTGAAACTATACCGCATTTAAAAAAAAAGAAGAAAGGACAAGATAGTCCACTTCAGATTAAAAGTGGTTGTATCCTGCTAAACTGTGGGTGGTTCTTTTTTTTCTCTCTTTTCTTTCAAATATTCTTCCAAAAAGGAAGTGTGCACACTTAAGCGATTGCTTTCATATCGCGTACATTTATTTATTTTTTTTCTTTTCTTTTTCGGGTTCTTCTACACTTTTCGTTGGGTAGTGTCTGCTTCAAGCCTTCACATTGATGACATTGTATTAAGAGCTCAGAGTATTCAAAAACAAAAACCGCCCCCTCATCCCTCTTCTTGTCACACCCTTCTGTCGTCCTGGAAGGTGTGTAAAGGGGATGAGTTTGCTTCGGGATATACATTCACCGTTGTCATCTTGCAATTGCAAATGAGGGGGTGAAAATTATGTGGGTGTTGTTGTTGGGGGTGGAGGCGGGGTGGGCGAAGGCAGAACATTGAGTCATTTAGAAGGGTTGGTGGAGACTTGTTTTCTGTTTCCTAGAGCGTTTTCAATTCGAAACAGTCGACATAGATAATTATTTTCATAGCACTGGGTTAGGATGGATTTAGGTTAATGTATTCAAGTGTGAGGGGTCTATTTCGTATTTCTAAGGACTTGCATCTGTTACTTGTTCGTATTTGGACAGCGAAATAATGAAGTAAACAAAATGGTAAAAAAGTTGCGAAGAAAAACTTGCCATGGAACGAGGGTGGATTCTCAATGTTTGCGTATTGCACGTGTGGAGTAAGATTTTAATAAGAAAGGAAATGTTGGACAAGTACCGAGTACAATGCGCAGGATTATGTACATTGACAACTGTTTGTGTAGAAATTAAACGAGAGGCGTGACTAAATAAATTTTAGCAAAGCCGTGTATCGAATCACCAAACAGCAGATAGGTGGTCACAGATTGTGCCACACTATCGAAAAGTCTTTCGACATGGTGAACAGAGAGTACCCAATGGCGTCTCTTCCCCAGGAGACTCGTTCCAAACTGATTGCGAAATGCCACGTAATGCCTACGAAATTGCAGATTCAAGCGAGTGTGGTGGAAACCGACTGGGAATAAACCGACTGGCGATGTCTGAAAATTGTCAGCCCTACTCAAGTGGAAGCTTCGACGGAATACAGACAAAAGCAGTGGAATGGGCTTGCGCCACACTCTTATTTGTATTGACTTCGAAAAGGCTTTCGAGAGGGTTAACAAAGGGTACTCTATCCAATAGCGTCGAGTACACAGAAGAGTCGTTCCAAACGGATTGCTATTTCTAAGGCAAGGAACGGAGGCGCAAAATGTCACAAAATGCCATCGAAATTGCAGCAAGGGTGGTGGGAATGTACCAGGAATGAAGTTAAGCCCGCCGAAGTCTAAAAATTGACAGCCAAGATGGACAACAGACAAAAGCAGTGCAATTTTCTTAAGCACCGAACTGCGACTATTTCGCACAAACGACGTTCCGGCCAGCATCGGGCTACAATGTCACAAGAAAGGAATAAAATTTTATCTATCATCGTCTCAGATACATATATATTACGAGGGCTCAAATCGTACCAGCTGTGTAAAAGACCAGATAGGGAAGATATAGATGCAATTTTTCAGAACCAAAAGTGAATGGATGGTTAGGCTGTGAACCCACTAAACTTAAGACGCAAGAGAAGTAAGAAAGGACTACTTTTGAAATGTCTACAGCTACTCACACGAGGCGAAATAGCTCCAAGGAACGTTGTCGGAAAAATTACTTAAGACTCTCCTTTCCAGTGCCGACATTTAATTTAGGGTAAAAGTTTCAAAACACGACGTTTAAATGTAGGAAAAGTAAGAGCCTGAGAAACAGAAAATTGTTTCCCTACCGATGCATGCTGACTACACCCTCTGAAACCATTTCAAGTTCCCAAATAATCCACCTCCTAACCATCTCTCTATCGAAACAAAACACACATTTGAATTTTTTTTTTATTTTTTTTTTCTTGCAGAACAAAACGAAATTCATTCAAAACTTTCTCTTTTCAAAAAATAAAAAAAAAAACGAAAAGAATGGAATTTACATTTCAAAACTCTAAATATCTGTCCGGAACGGAAAACCGCCACCACAACCGAAACCACACCGCAACCGCTGATATGGTTCAAGTGCCTTGAAGCGAACATAATATGCAAATTGAAATGAAGCCAAAAACTACATTCACCCCAGTTTCCTCCCATCTTCTTACCACACTAACACACACACACACACACGAGGGAGGGAGGAAAAAAAAATAAATAAATCCACCACAGTTCTCGAAAAAATTAAACGTGGCCACATCAAAGTTTTTAGTTTTTTTTTTAAGTAATTTATTTAAATATCTTAAATTCCAGGCCATGGATACAGACCCAATTTGTCGGCGGTTATCATCCTGCGGTAAACACATTTTTGGTAACGTCAAATGGAAGAAAAATGTCCCTCCTTGAAAATTCCTTTTTATGTGGCGCAAGCTATGTGTGGCAGTTTAAGGAAGGGGGCGCCACACTGTACTGTGTTCATTACCCTCTTTCAATTAGTTGTGGAAGGTGAAAAATTGTTTCGAGAAAAATTTTACTCCCCACACCCACCTAGCTGGCACCCTCTACTTTCTCTCCTGTTTGTTATGGTATAGGCAGGACGAAATAATATTAAAATCCCACCGGTATTTCTATGTTTACGGCCGGCTGTCTCCACCGAAAAGAAAATTATTTCGTCAGGAATCGTTAGCTATAGAGAGCTAGATGAAAAATTCATGTAATCTGTGGCTAAGTTAGCACAGCGAATAATCCCCATAGTGAGGTTATGTGTGGATTTTTTTTGGAAAAATAAAAACAATTTTTGATCTTAAAATAGAGTGGGTTCAGGGGGAAAAAAAAGGAAAATAAACAACCTCAACTGGAGAGTTCTCTGTTAAGGAGATGATGGGTTTTTAACTTGCTGCAGGAGCAAAACCAGCATGAAGGAAGGATTTATGATCCTTGTGGTTAGTTTGTTGGTCGGTTGAATGCGCAAAATGTCATGAGATATAAGAGCAAGAAAGAAAGGAGAAAAAGTAAACGTTCAAGTGCTGCTTTTTATATATTTCGAGGTACACAAAAAAGTATTGTGGCTTAAAAAACGATGCTTTTGTTCCTGCAAAGGGTCGGTTGCTTTTTATTCAAAGTCAAGTATTTTGTACAAAGATGACAAATTGGGGAGAGAATGCTGGGCGTGCTGATTTAATATTCTTTTGTAAAATTAAGCAATTCGTCCGTAATGAATGGCTGTTTGAAAACCTTTTTTTCTCAAACACGCTTTGAAGGGGTAAATCTACCAACGGAGCACAACTTAATTGTGGAAATCTGTTGTGATTCAAGAGAATTGTTTGATTAATACACTCCTTCCCAACTAGCTGATGATTTTTCAAAACTATGAGTAAATCTTAAGATAAAATTTAAGGGAAGGTTACAAAACAAAACACGGCTTTAAAGGTACAAAGCCTTCACATTCTCATAAAAATGAGAACAATAACGCCAATATAATATCCGAAACCTACTGCCAAAGGGTTGTTAACATTCTTGAAAAAGTCAACATCGACCAGTTTTTGTGTGCCACCGCAAAGGAAACGTCCTAGTTTTTTGCCGTTGACAAGAAGTGGTCGTCAATTTAGAAAATTTTGTTGAAGAACTTGGGCCCTTAAGCTAACATAATGGACCTCCCTCCTGGTCTAAGTGCGTCTCTGTCTGAGCGGGGACAACCATTAAACCCTGGAGCCCTAGGCAGTTGAAAACAGGTGCCAATTTTGGTGAAAAATCGTGTTCAGCGACGAGGCGCATTTTTCCTAAATTGCTTCGTAAATCATGGTTCCAAGATCTTCCTTTTCATACGGAAAAGTTCACTGTTTTCTATGAATTTTGGTCAGGCGGCATCATCAGGCCTTCCTAAAAGAAGTGGCGAGACGGTGACCTATAAAATATTTTTTTGTCCGGATTAAGTGATATGACAAAATGTCGTTCTAGCAAGCTCATATGTGCCGCACAGCGAAGGAAACAATGGCGTGATTGAGACAAAAGTTTTAAGGTCACGTTATTTTGAAAAGAACCGATATGAATCTTCGATTTTTACCACGTTAAGCCTCTGATTTACGACCTAAAAAAACACGTCATTCAAACCATTGCTTATATCGAGCCCGATTTATGTGGAAAAGTTACACAAAATTGGATATCTTGGATCGCATCCAACAAACGAAACCGTGGTGGCCATTTGGATGATGTGGTTTATAAAATTTTCGGAAACCGAGACTAATAGTCATTCTTTCTTAATTTAAAAAAAACACACCCCTGATTCGGAAATAGGAGGAGCTAAACACTTCTGGGACAATAAATATTTTGCTGTCACCGATTTCCTCCACCGATCAGGAGGACTCAGCCAGATCGGTTCCAAACAAAGTCAGTTTGGTCTGGAAAGTATAGATCAAATTGAAAATCGCCTTTTTCAGCTGCGGACAGATACTACATAAGCTATTCTTAAAAATTTTGAATTACTAAACTCTTCTCCTTTGATATTCCGAACATACCGATGGGTCAGAACACACCCCTTATTGGGCCCAACAACTCCTTTTTCTACATTTTCAACGTCTAGACATTGAATGGAAAAAAGTTACAAAATTCAAAGCCTTTTAGCAGCCCTCCAAATCTGTCCCTTCACATTCCACAATTTCGCCTAGCATTCCAAGATATGCCATGCGACGCATTAAAGAAATATTATTTTCAGTTTAAAAGCTGTTTGGAAAATTATTTGCATATAAAGCAAGATGTTATTTCCCAGAGGGATTCCAACCCATATTTACCCTATCTAGATATATTTGAATTTGTTTTCTCAACATCAAAAGAAGTCCTTCAATCCCCCATAGCTAGGATAAGACAAATGTCACGAAGGAGACATTAAACAAAGAAATAAATGGCTTCTATGTTAATGGAGAGTCACTACTATTTCCATAAACAAAAGGGGAGAGCATCGCTTAAAGTTGGAGATGAAACAGACTAATCACCTGTGTAGCATGAATACAAATTGGATATTGAAACTGACACGATATGGTCACACGAAGATACACTTGAAGCTGTGCGTGTCGAAATGGAATACAAGATGTACAGAAAGGATGAGAATAAGTTGTAGGATATTACTTAGAATCGGATGGGAAGGGTTAACGATTAGACACTTTTTACGGACGGCTTCTTTTATACTTTGGCACGTGGGGTATACGAATTTGACACTCGAAATGGTTTGAGATTCGAAGTCGCAAGCCAAATGTGGAATCCCCTGGAATTATTCAACTCATGAAACTTCTCGACAACTCCGACGGTGAAGTCGGTGCTTAGTCGTACTCAGCCTTACTGACAAGCCGTCAACCTCACTAATAAGCATTGTGGAGCATAATATCGAGAGAAAGAGAGCACACCATAGGTTAGTTTAGATAGGTGGGTAGGCGAGTGGAAGAGATGCACAACACCGCACTCAAGTCAATACAGACCCATTGTGACAACCATAGGGGAGAGATGTCCCTAGCTCATTGCTAAAGTAAATTAAGTCATCTTTTGAAGCCGAAATGTCATGAATTCCACTAAGATGATTAAAAGAAAAAATAAGTAAATCGTTTCGAACACCAAAGATACTCTAAAAAAGCCACCCATCCACCACCCACCAAAAGTGTGAGTAAACGACATCTTGTATGTCATTGAAAATTATTCTGCCCACTACCCATATAGAGGGATTCATAATCTTCAAAAAGACAAAATACCCTTCCATCTGCTCAGACAAGTTCTGCTGCTACTGTTCTCCCACATAGTTTCGATTTATCGAAATTGTTTACATCGACTTTTAAAATCCCTAAATTTATAGAAAGTCAAATCCATAGCAAGCTCAACACTATCACAAAACCACAGAGAATACCTAGACGAAAATCCCTTGAAATATGTGACAATTTGTAAGCAGCTTCCAGCCCTCCCAACTATCTTCAAGACTACTTTCTGATAGTGCATACCAACCTTAAATTCTCCTCAAGTCACATGACAATCTGAATTTAAGCCGTATAACACACATGCATACTACAATCCCTCTTTAAAAATCAATAAACCTTCAACACTTCAACAGCCATATCGGGGTGCCCACCCCTGACATCATATGAAGAGATATTCCTCAAGTACATTGTAAACATTGTATCCTCCAGAATTCCTGCATTAAATGGCAAATATGTTCATCAATCTCTTTGAGGGCATATTCAAATATACTACACATCCCGTTTTCTCACCCTCAAATTAATCTCCAATCTCCTTGCACACACATTTTCAATTCCTGCCCTGATGGCAAATTTCATCAGATTACAATAAAAGGGAGAGCCCAGGCTAAATAGATTCCTGAAAAGCATTTTGTGAAAAAAAAAACAAACAAAATTTCAACGAAAAGTATTTTTTATTTTTTTTTTTGGCGCCGGTACTTAATCAATCATCCTCCCATTTTATATTTTTATTTTAATTCTGACGTCATCGCGCACCCCAAAATATAAACCCCTCTTTGTCACATAGCAAAAAATAACCTCGCCTATTGATTTAATAAAAAGAAAAGGAGTCCATTGAGAAGGAAAAAGGAAGTCATTTTCACTTCCTCATCTGCCACACGCTCTGTTTGTTCTTTTATTACAGTAGCGTCCCGTGGGCGCTCTCTTACCAACACGTACGTGTGTATGCGTGTAATAAAATTATCATAAAAATGTCACATACGAGTATAGCTACAATTTTTTTCCCCACTTCCTACCATCAATGAGACTCATTAAAAGCAAAGAGAAAAGAAAATGAAATTCTTAGTACCACCTAATAATGGCGCCCAACGTGGAACTCAAACTTCCTCTAATGAGCTGATTAAACGAACAGAAAGTGAAGCAAAAGAAGCAAGAAGCCCTGCATTGCCTTGGCAGCTATTCTAATTTAGACAGGTAGCACCCTTCATACATATGTACATGCAACTTCAACGTAACGTTAATCAAATTAATATTTCAATTATTTTACACATAGCTACCTTCAAGGCAGCGGAAGAGTACCACTTTTATTCTCATTTTCCAGATGACAGGTAAGCACAGAACAGATACTCGTCGGGTAGGTAAAGTGAGTGCTTCAACAAGGAGGGAGCGGGCGCACATAATTTAAAAGGGAACAATGGAAAAAGAACGATTTTTATTGCATACTTATCGTAATAACGTAGATTATAATCGGTAGAGAATTACTTTCTATTTGCTGTTGGCCATATTAAGATGAAAGATGAACGTAACGAACGAACTTCAAAGCGATACAGATACCAGTACTCTTTCTTTATGACCCGAAGGACATTTCAACTAAAGTGGATTGAGTGCTTTTAAGTAGAACTTCTTAACTGTTTAGGAGAAGTTTAGAGGAAATTATGAAAAGTTTTACCGCCCACACAATTGCCTTCGAAGTACATAGAGGCAGCAAAAAAAAAGTATCTACTGTCAATATCGTACGCCGTTCGACTTGATCAATGGCCATGGTTAGCGCACAACTCCATCTATTTGTACGTCTCTCCTTCTTTTGTAATTTTTTTTTCCCATTTCCTTGATTCTGTTATCCAACCTTCTTCCTATTGTATGCGCCTTAGTTAAGGGATAATCGATTGATTGAAGCTTCAAATAAGCAATTCCGTTGATTCCTGTTCAATGTATTTTTATATTTCAAGTCCTAAATCGATTGTTTGGATTTCTCTGTTTGTGAGTGGAATACATTTGGTAGAAGATATACGAGTATGTGCGGTGAGGTAGGTAACAAATACGTTCATTTAACTGGGTAAGTGAAAAACGACTCGAAGCGTATTGTAGGTATAGGTATAGAGCTGGTGGGATGCCAAGGCAAATGGTTTGTAACAAGAAAAAAAAAAACCTACTGTTTGGTAGGACCTTTTTAAAGGTTTAAGATCTCTATTTTGCATCTGCTTCACTTAAAGTTGAGAGCAGCTTATCTGTTCAGCAAGCACAAAAAAAAAAGATGCAAAACTATGAATCCTTCATGTTTTAAAGCTAAAATTGGTTTAAACCATTATGTTATCCAGCTCGAAGGGCCATATTTCTTCTTGTAAAATAGCTTCCAAGTACCTCAAAGAACCACTTGATAGAAGTACACGCCGCAAAATTCGATGCCTACTGATCACTTAAGCTCTACAAAACTATTCGGAGGATAACTGAAAATTCGGGATCAAGAAGATGTCCCTTACGTTACTAGCATGTAAGCGTCTAAGACCATTCGTCCTCAGAATGACTGACAGGGTTTTAGCCCTTGGAAAAGACCAGTTAATCAAATCTTCACTTAATGTAAAGTTAAAAAAAAAAAAACAGCAAAATGCTCGACTCTTACTTGGGCTGCCTTATAGTCCGAGGTGGACAAGGACCTCAATCAACTCGTTTACCGACGCATTTTGAAAGTCCTTCCAAGTGCTGACATACGTCGAAGAAAGACCTCGACTCAGATGGCGCACGCAAGTAAAAAGGGGACCTCAACCAAGTTAGTGTGGAAAACTGGAGGCAGCCAGCTGAAGATCGAGTTGGTTGGAGACGCAAGTCCACTCTGGACTGTAGCGCCACCTTAAGTTAGAACTACTGACGAATTGGCGCCACGGTTTCATACGAGAACATGGTAGCTCTCAGCTACAGTTCCTTTAAATCTATTACTATTCACGCAGAAAAAATTCATTTACGTAACCAAAACCAATCGAAAAAACCGATTCCATCAATTTATTTATTTATCATATCCCATCAACCTGTTAAATGAACCCGAAAACAATTTAAATTTTCATCGAAATTACATTTTACCACATAAATTCATTACAGATTCGTAGTGCAGAAAATATTCAATCAAAACCAACCACACAAACCTGTCAAATTTGCAGGATCAAACCGAGGAGTTGAATTATTACTTTCTTTGGGCCATATTTACCCTGCAAGTGATGCACGAGTATGCAATGCATGACGCTTTTTAAAAGCACACCTCTGGGAATTGAACAATTAGGAGACTAGCAAGCATCAAGATAGAATCTATTACTTTCCCCCAAAGTATACTCCTCGCCTGCATGTGCGACAGACAGGACGAGTATTTTAGGAAATTTATGCCATCAAAGGAGAAGTACAATTGGCCAGGGTATTCAAGGAACAGACGGATGTTGGTCCTGTCACGTTGCTTGAAAATAGATAAAATGCATCGAATTCAGTGCATACACGAAGAAGGGAACTCCCCTCGGAGCCTATTATTCTTCAAAGTGCTTGAATAATCGTGCCGAGAGTGCACTTCCCCCTTCCAATTCAAAACTCACTCGAATAGCTCGAATATTTTACACATAAAAGATGCTGCTTGCTGCTGCTGATGTGATGACTCCAACTGTAGTCAGTTGCTTTATCTTTCCCCGGCGTTGTTGGCCGGATAACAAGCATCGAGGACGCAACCGCCATCACTCTTGTCACTTGAAATATATGTCAATGGAGTTCGATTCCTCCTCCCAATTGTGTCTCCAAATACGAGTAGGAAGTGTAAGCTGTATCAGTGCACACCTGATTTATTCATATGGGAGGAAGGCACCTAGATTTCCACCATCAATTTGTCTCTCATTTGTGCAAAACACGCTGTCTTTCACACTTTGTGAAATATTTCCAGTTCATTGAATTTTTCCAGCACCTTATGCCGGTCCACCTACTCCTCTCTCTATCTAGAGAGTAGGTAGGTACCTATAGTTGAAAGCAAACACAAAAGAATTTATCACTTCGAAAATGAGCAACTTTCGGAAAACGTTTCAAGACCTTAAAGCTTGACATCTGCTTTAGCTGTCAGTATTCAGCAATTGATGCGAAAAAATGCTGACATCAAGTGTAGCAGCCGCCTTAATCGATACTACGTATTTCTTTGAAGAAGACATTATGCAAAGCGCTGCTACTTAACGTAGGAGCTGTTTTCGTCTCCTTCGAGATACACTTTTGTACGTGTGGTATAGAAAAAGGGCCAAGAACTGCAAAAAGGAAAAAAAATCTTTCAACTCGTGCCTGATGGAGTATACCTCATCAATCAAACGAGCAATTGACTTAAAAGGCTGAACGGAAATGCCGGCAAAATTCTGGGAACGATGCCAATCTGTGCAACGATTGAGGGTTAGAGAACGTGTCCGATACAACGAAAATTAGAAAATAATGTAACAAAGCCGATTCGAGACACAATGGCCATCGTGGGCCTTAAAAGGTCATTTGCCAGTTCTAAGGAAACTACGAACATTCGCTTCGTCAGCAGGAATTGAGAACAAACGTTGGTTGAAGGTAGGGAGGGATGCCAATCTTTGGAACTTGGTTGCTTATGAACACCCAGCGTTGGTGGCGATGGTGAATATACGTTAACAATATAATTAAGAAGGAAGCAAAATAGATGTCGAACCGGCAGAATTTGTTTAACAAAGACAACCTTGATGCCTGGAAATAGAAGCCTGATATTGTAGCGTTGAATGAATTGAATTTTGACCAGGTATGCAATGAAAATGTGGTAATTTTCTAAGCAAAACTTAGGAACGCCGCAATTTTGGGCTTCCAATTTGGTAGGAATTCTGAAAATACTCTGGAAGGCAATTAAGGTGTTTAACTTCAAAGATGGAGTGTACTACAGCCCTGAAGAAAGGTATGAAATTCAAGAATCTGGAATCAACTCAATATGGAAAAATCAACCAACTGCGCCTTTAAAGTCTTCAAAGCTTCCCACTGCTATTCAGCTATCATTTTACGAAGTTATACAAAAAGTCCAAAAATAGACGTCGACTCTGTCATGATCAAGATCAAGCAAGCGGCGAGAATATTTTATGCGAGAAAGTTGCAACAGTTTTGACTAGATTAAGGCATTTGGTATCAATACTTTCAGGACCTCTCACAGGTTTAAAGAGTTGGTTTTTCCAGTCCAAAGGTTTATAGATCTAGAATGTTCTACATCAGGTTAATGAAGCTCTAAGCAGGTATCATTAAAAAATTTATACACTTTTGACGTTAAGGTAGATTCCAGACAGAAATAAACGCCTTTCAGAAAGAAATTTCAGATAAATTGAACCTCAAAGTCTGTCGGCAATCTCAAGATGTGAACAAAACTTTTGAACTAAGCCACTAAATTGTCTTGGACTCAAGGAGAATCCAAACAGGTACTCGCCTCTTAGTTATACTTTCGAAACTCAAAGGAAAAATTTTTGGTTCACACTCATAGAATCATGACACACTAAATACGATTCAAACCCCTTAAAACTTCATTTTTGAACTGAGGTAAAAAAAAATTATACACAGTCCTTCTTCCCAGTCTATACACATTGATACACATCTATACATTCTCTGATAACACCTTTGTGGTGGTAAGCGACGTTGCCTACGACAGCGAATTGGTCAAAAAACCGCGCATCAGTTGTCTTAGATAGCTAGGACATATAAAGCCAAAGGACACCATTTTCCGGCCCGCAGAGTCTTCGTATCCAACCCTAAGGTGACACGCATAAGTAGAAAGGGACCTCGACTTGGAGTGCACAACTGAAAGGAGTAAGCTAAGGTCCAGGCTAGCTGATGATACTTGTTAATTGAGACCCATTTAGTCCATGGAGTGTTAGGAACTTAGTAAAGTTAATAAGAGTGCGTTAAGAAAAATGCCATTAAAATCATTCATCTCTTCTAAAATAAAGTGCTACGAGTATTAACAGTGATCTTCATCGCGACCAAAGAAAAGAGACAGTGGCAAACAAAATTAAAAAGTATGCAGCAGAGCAGTTCATTAGAAAAGGAGAAGTCAACAATATAATGAAGAACCTTTCAAACAGAAAAGGAGCATTAAAAAGGCTCAAAATCGCAAGGATTGGCTGCGCAATCTAACAGCTAGTGACTCCAAAGGGCAGCATCTAGCTTAGAGTCCAACTTACTCCTCGTTAGTCGCATTGACTAGTTGTAGTGTGAATCAATTTTCTTGTCTTCTTGTAAGTTTTTCGTTGCAAAAAAGAGCGGATACGATCTTGATTGGGAATGCTTCTTAATCCAGCAAGCAGAAGTGTGATAGTTCTGTGAAAAGAAGGGGAACTGAGTCATCTGAAATTGAAATTTCGTCAAATACTAGCTGACTTAATAGAAGTAAATCAGCGAAGATAATCATTTCCATGGACGGCAATATCTGCGGCGCGTGCTGGTCTGTTATACACATTAATACTGCTTAACTAATTCCACTTTCCCCTTATACCCATAAGCATAAGTACATACCAAAGTAAGCACCAATTAGCCAAACAACTATGAGGTTTAGTGCTTGAACTGCCATAACAAAACACTCATATAACACGAAGCCAAACATAATCACGACCCTACTTTATATGTCCAAAAATAAGTTTACGTAATCCACCCCGACAGTATTCAAATGCCGCCATTAACGTAACCATTTTTATTGATGTGCCAATAAAGCCAAATACTCCCCACAGAAAAACTACAACCCTAATTGCAACGACTGCCACTAATGAATCAATCGAGAACTAGGCCATCTTCTTCGGGGATGGATCCTCAATTAAAAGGATATTTTTTCAACATTTTCTGAATCGACGCAAACTGCTCGTATTGGTGCACTTTTAATCTTTTTTTTATGCAAAAACTAATTAAAACTTTAACGGAAATTAAAAATACGAGTAGACCACCCGCAGAAAAAAAAGGACGACTGACTTCCGTAAAGGAAACCATGGTTCAGTGCCACCACGCAAAATTTTCCGAAAATAGAATAATTGCAGAACGCTGAACGCATACAACACAGGCTTCCACTCCTTCTCCTTCTCCTTTTTTTTTTGGTAAATGGTGTTGGATTTTTGTGTAGATACCTCGCATGCAACATCCTTTCGACAATGAACTTTGACTAGCTTCCTTCACCCGCGTGCTACTGTTGAGTAAATTATCGTATCTATCATTCTATCGAAGGAGGCTAATTATAGACAGTTGTAAGGATATTGAGCCAAAAAGTTACTGAATTTTCCCAGAATATTTATTTGTTTTACGTAGAAATGAAGGATACACATTCATTAATTAAAATACTAGTGCTGCGCCACATAAAAATGATGGATCGATAAATCGATAACTTAAGAGGGAAACAATGGATAATTGTCACTAATTGTCTTAACGCACAACTTTCTAGAATGGTTGTCCACTTCCGCCTCCTGAATATTATTTATGAAGCGTCTATTTGACCCCTGCGCTATGCAGGGGAAAACTCGGATGACATAAGCACGTTTCCAAGTCGGTTAAGAAAGTAGAAAAGTTTTGGGTGCGGAAATGAAGAGTATTTAACCAAATAAATGTGAGCGAATGTGGAATCCAAAGAAGACATGAAATGTTGACAGGTACTGGTAATGAAGTTGAGCGACAATACATATGCTAGGCATCAGACAAGGACAACAATGGTTAGCCGTATAAGCAGATATGAGACGGGTATTCAAGGGTATTCAAATCGTGTCCAACAGTACTTATTGAGGTGATCCTAGACACCCAACATGGTGGTAAATATGGCAGCAATTGGGATACATTTGAATTAGGCATTCTTCTTCAAGGAGGAATTAAATAAAATACAGAATTAACAGATCCTTTCAAAACTCCATCAAAGCAACGCAGAAACCTTTTGAAGAGCACACGAAGGAAACGAGGCAGTAGAGAAGATTTCCGAACGGTGTTAGCGGAGGCACATTCAAGGAAAAGATGTCTTTAACTCTCAACAGAAAATATGGCGATTTTATCAGAACTCAGTACTTTGAGCCAACTTAACTTCATGAACTAGATGACAGGCCGCGGTGAAGCCAAGAGAGTCGGTACGACGAGGACAATATCTACAAGTTACCCTTTTTCGGCCAGGTCACGTTGGAATAGAATGAGGAGACCGATATGCTAGCGGAAGAGGGGAGCGACACGCTCAAGAGTATCCACGACCTCTGTCGACCAGAGTTGGTAAACTTCGTAGAGATCTTCGAAAAGCAAAGCTATGCTTAGGTATTTCTAGTGGTGGCCACGGAGTAGTACGTAGTGTGTTGGCTTAGAACCTAGCCAGTGTAAGTTCAAACCCTGCTACAATTGAAAGAGGGGCTTTCTAGCGATATTGTGAGCACCTCAGGGAGGCAGATATAGAAAGCAAAGAAAAATTCTGAGTTTTGCAACGAAACCAACAAAAAAAACTGCACACTATCTTCTTAAGATATCTGGGGCAGTGTTCTATATGGGAACCTACCAAGAAGAAGTTAAAGACTTCCTTTTTCTATATCAATGCAAGTTGAACGTCATGCTGTAGCATCGAGAACAACCTCCACTGGCCACAGTCGAGAGAACAAGAAATAATTTAACTCGCAGTGCCCCGCCACACTTTATTGAAAGAGGTAAGCTGTGGAGAAAAATCCCTAAAAAACAAAGCCAAACTAATCCTTCTTTAAGAGGAACAGGTTTAAGGATTGCAACGTCTCTTTAATGTCTTTAGCACGACTCGAGATGCTAAGGAATTAAATTGCAGGAAGTCCTCTAATCCGAAAATAAAACTTTCGCCCCCAGGACGGAGCAGACAGAAAAAAATTGTTATACCCTCTTCCCTTCAAAAGGGTTCCGCTAAAATGCTGTCTGTATGCATGTACATATTCCCAGCCTAGGGAGGTCCCATTCACTACCCCAACCGCTTCATGTAAACTGAAAAGACCTTGGACTGTGCAGACAAAAAGCAAAATCAAAATCAGAGGCAAAGTCATATTCAAAAACGTGTCTTCAATTTGTCCTTGAGCATCTAAACAACAATGGCTGCTATTTGGGAAAAACAATTCCGTTCCTCAGGCGTCAAAACAAACAGATTTCATAGAATCCCAAGAAAAATAAACGAAAATAAAAAGGAATAGAAATCGTTTAATTGCCGAGCGAAGGAAGTTATTAGAATGAAAATCCTAGCAACGGTAGAAAAGTTTCCTGCGAACAAGGAATATTTACACGTGAAATTGAATACACATACGCACACGCGATGAAATCAAATTTCATCGCTACTATGGCAGTAGCTTGGCGCCCAACCATTACGAGCAGCTTAATATAACTCACTTCGATGACGCCGCACAGCTCAAAATGCCACTCAATCTTGGTGAAGTAAAAGGACGAAACTTTTCCCACACACAAGCAATTGCATTAAAACTTGCTCTTTAGCTCCATTTATTGCAGGGCTACTGAGGGTGGATATGAAAGGTCCTTCGCCGTGTATGAATAATTCCTTCAATATTTATAATAATTCATTTTTGACACATTGAAAAATTACCGACACCGTCGAATCTTCAACGTCATTAACTCTCCTGAAAGGCATCCTTATCCGTCGTCTTGTACCTCTAAGAAGCTCCCTCTCTCGCAAGAGATTCAATTACTCTTTTTCCAAGATTGCGGTGCTATAATGGTAACAAATCATCATTACCCCCTCCCATGGTTGTAATAAATTGCATGCAACCGCCAAATGCATCATCCTCAGTCAGCTCCAGCCTGGAGACCGACGGCGGCATACAATTACCCAGTCTGCTTTTCCAATACTTTTTCCTTCTCTTTTTGTTCGCTTATTCTTTAAGTCCCTGGTGCATCTGGTACATGTTGAAGCCAGCCATTATACACGTTATGGTAATCAAACCAGAAAAGTCACCTAGTCAAGACTTTTGTTCAGACGGATGGCTGCTCCTTCGTGTTCCTTTTTCTATTTGTTTTCATTTTCCTTTCTTTTTTTTCTCCCATTTTTCCAATCAACCACACACCTACTAGCAGGGAGCGGAGGTGAGGGTACGAGTATTCGTTTCGTTTCCCACTTTTGTTATCCTGCGGTTAAAGGTGGGGTTACAGGGCTGGACATTGCCATGCAATAGAGACAACAAAAGCAAATATCAAACAGGGTTGAGTTATTGGGGATGACAGGTGGGAACCCACTTTTTTTTGGAATTCAGTCCGCCATTAACATCGTATTTGTCATTCACTCTAGCTTTGTCTCTTTTAGTGTTTTTTTTTTTTTTTTTTTTGAGTAAATACGGTCAAGGCAAGCAAATATCAGGTTCAGCAGCACAAACTGGAACTTGTTAATCACAGTTTTCATTACCAGGAACCTATTTACGAGTGAAGAGCGGATGTTCCTGTCAGCCAGGAAGAAGGTGCAAAAAACAACAAACAATGGATGAAGGTCAGACCGTGTTTATATAATTCCTTCCAATTTATATGCAAATTCCTTTGTGTTTGTGTTTCGGACTCAATTTTTCCTTCAAACAGGTCATTAGAATTTGTTTTTTAAAATTGATTTTAAGGGGCTACACGGGAGACGGGGGGGTTCCCTCTGTAAACGATGTGAAAGTAGAATTAAATCCAATTAGTCCTACGTGGTAAGTGGAGCGTAAAAAAGAAGACACGGCACAACCAACCTTCGTTTAAATTAAAATATCACAAGTCATCCCCTAAGACAACTGCGGCAAAAAACCTTTCACGAGATACTCGTATTCAATGAGAAAAGGGTGAGCATTCCAAAATCGATTGGGTGTCGGGGGTTTGTTGTGTTGATTTAGGATTGCGGTAGGGGGAGAACGTCTTATTGAATTTTTTATTTTTTGTTCCGTTCAACCTTTAACATTTATCACAATAAGGTTCAAATTCGTGAAGGGTTGGAAAGTTTACCCTTGCCATTGCTACTTGAAATTGTATATTGTTTTTGGGGATGATTAAAAGGTTGTACTAGAGACTATCAAATGAACGGAAAGTCGCGTATTTTATGCCGAAAGGTTATCTTTGGAGGTTCAAGTGAAAATGGTTCTGATTTGTATCACAAGGAATACAAGAACGGAAGTGAAAGGCATTTTAAAATGTATGGCATGTTGGGGGCGAATACTGCTTTGTGGCTGTGTAAAGTGGTGCTTCTGGAATTAAGACAAAAAGTGGGGGTTATCAGTTCACATCTTTATGTTCCCCCACACCAATACAGAAATTTCAGTTAGCAAACTTACAAATCTTTCACGAAGGTCTGTTTGAGAGCACTCCCAAGATTTTAACTCCTAGGTCACAAATCTTAAGTCACAGCAATCGAGAGACTGTTGAATTTGAACACTATTACAGGCTGTGTGAGCTTAAAGGCAGACCTTAAAACCATGCACAAGTAGATGCCAGAAGACACATACACTCATGCAAAGGACCCACCACAAAGTCCCCCGAAACCGGACTGTGGCCTCCTACAGATTCCCTACAGATATTCCTTCGTAGTGATTTCATCGATGGTGGATGGTAGATGCATAGGTCCTTAAAACGCCGATAAAATGCGCTCACGTAATTCCATTGAAAATAACAGATCCACACCAAATTACTGTCTTGCAATCAACTCATTCGGTTCGTAAATGATTGCTGGCAACCAGGTTTCGGCTGTCCAAAACGATTTTTCTCATCTAACATCGAAATCGAACAGAATGTCATCGACGACGACAGGCAATATAACGTCTGCGTTCGCAATATGGTTCTGGCCTAACCTTGTCTCTAAGGAACACTTTTTAAGAACGATTCGGGAAGGTATGCGCACTATTTTATAGCTAACTACACAATTGAAGGCCGCCGGCTACCCCCGAGGGGTGAAAAATTGGCTGCCCGAAGAGGAGTCATCGCGAAATTAGAGAAAATGTACTCATGCACAAGGAGAAACAGTGTAGCATTAGGAGTTTGTTCTGTTATTGCGTTCAAAGCGACATTTTTTTATTCCTTCAACGTCTGTGGTAAAAAGAACCACAGTGACATCCTTATAGTAGACATCCTCGCGGCAGTTAAAAACCAAAAGAAAGACAACAAAAGGGTTCCCTACACAAAGTATCAAAACATGCCACGAACTGTTAATACTCGTAGTCCACATATATCTTAAGTGCCTTGGGTTAAGCAGGCCGGTGAATAGTATCCATTTGCTTCAGGTGATGCGGCGCCATGAATGCACACAGAACGATGTATGAGTACACACTTTTCAAAGAACTGGTCGAAATGCCATTAAAGCTACCCAAGGTCCCACATTCGTCATTTGTATGTGGTTTGAGGAGGCTTCTCAGTACAATTTCTAAAATCAACCCTTTTACTCATATTTTTCTTTCCACAACGGGTATTTGATGGATACCTCATCAAAAATCAAAGCTTCGAAGCACCTTGAGGAAGCAGCTTGGCGAAATAGTGTGACCTCCTCATGCTGGAATCAATTTAAAAAGCAACAATGCCTCCTACTTTAAAAGCACTTCTGCGATTCTAAAGGTGGATTGTTCCAGCCATCTATTGAACAAGATACGCGCTTCTTTAAACTTTGAATTGCTTAACAACTTTCAGTAAATAGCGGCTTAAGCTCTCTAGAAAGGTGGAGCTGAAAGACCAGGGTTTACTTTGTGAAAATTATGCAGTGCATTATTCGTAAATAATGAAATTAATTCCAAAGCCAAATACGACACTCTTATCAAGGAAAGCCAATACGATCCTTCAAACTTTCTCGATTTACCTTCAATCAAATCACTGGATGACGCACGAAGATGACATCCTTTGACGTATCCAGAGAGAAATGGTCTGACTCATTCGACATGAGTAAAATTAACGCAGTCAAAGGACTCAAAAAACACCAGGCCTATAGGGTTTGGTTTATAAATTCATAAGTGCTCCACTACCATTGACATCTCTTCTGTAGCTTTGCAAATTGACTACTACTTAGCGTCTTAGGCCAGCGGTTCCTACATATATATTTACACCGATAAATTATCCCAAAGCAATTACTTTCATTAAAATTTTCAAAACAACGCTATAAATTCTGCTGAAATAAAAGTTCTCCGCTTCCCCAAGATTTTACAAATTTCCCGAATGAATTCATTAAATTTGAAAAATGTTCCCTTAGGTACGATCGTAAATTTCATTACCTTGTGACTATGATTTACAACCGAAATGAAAATTTTCCCAAAAAGCAATCGTTCAACGGTGAGCCACACAGCAAATGTCACTGTCAGTTCCTCGACATTTAACCCAATATCACCGATAGTAATAAAACCGCCACTGGCACACGACTCAGAGTCAAAATACAATCCCATCATTTAATTTTCTCTATCATTCAACTCTTAACAGCACATCCCTTTGCAGGAGAGAAGGCTTTACCAATGCAATATGTAGATACTCCCAAAATGGGCTCCATCAATTGTCACTTTGACACTAATAGGCATTTTATTTGCGCACATTGTTTACTCAGCGATGATGATGGTGTATTTCTGACATAAATGACAGCTGGCTACAATCTAACCATTCCCTGTGATCTATTTTTAGAACAAAGTGAGGCACGAACCAAATGTCAAACCCCTTTGACAGCACTGGGGCCAAAACCCCCATTTGGAGCGGCTGAATGAAATTACCTCAATTACTTTCGAATAATTACGTAATTAACTGGGAATTCTTGGGGTATCCTCAAGTGCTCAAGTGAACGTGTTTAAAAATAAATCATTTGCCCATTTAACGGTATTTTGAGACATACAAAGGTCGAGAGATGGCGTGATTTAGATAACAATATTACCTTAAGGGGTGGCTGCAGCCAACGCAAAAATAAGGCAATTTGCACATCGTTAGACAGTGAATGGCTGAATGGAAATAGATACGAGTATGAATATGTCGATAACGAATTCAGAAAGTATTGTTATTTTACTTGTTAAGTGCTAATTGAAGGTTATACTCGTACTTGTAGTTTATTTTTATTTTATTTTTTTGCGTAACGTTACGCGTTGCAGTGTCAAAACACAGACAACTAACAGAAGCATCTGAACAGTTTCCCACAGCTACATCGCATATGAAAGTTTCTTTAAGTTTTTTCTTTTTATCTTTTCTTCTACATTCACTCTTTTGTTCGTCGAAAAGTATTTTGTATTGATCGGTAAACGAGACTTTTTGTACAATACTCGTGCTCGTATATTGTGCTGCTGTCCATGTTCAGTCATTCATTGTCGACAAAGTTTTGTTTTGTGTTAAGGAAAGTTTCTTGCAACTCTTGCTCTTTGTTTTCATTTATTTTCGAAATAAGAAAGAAAAAAATGAAATATATTGCAAATAGCTGGGGTATCCGTAAATGAGTAGAAGTTGTTTCACTTGAACTTTGAATAGCCAATGAAGGAATGAAACTATGAAAATCCTGAAAAACATTCTAGCGGAAGCAATATTGCTTAAGAATTTGAAGGACATTTCCTCTTATATTGGTCCATCTGACTATCAAATTAAACTTTACTTGTTCTTCGTGATAAGCGAAGAAATGTTGAACAAAAACATCCAAGAAAAGAAGAAAAAGTTTTACTTCCTGGAACCTCGGAAAGGTTTGCAAACATCCACGCCTATAGCAGAAACCGTCGAATCCATTTCGATGATACAAAAGCAAAAGATGAACAAAATCGGCGGCTCGGCAACCCTGTAATAAGCCAAAACATACAAAAGATAGAAACTTGGAAACAACTGGGTTCTAAACTCCTAACTCAGAAGACGAAATGCTCGCTCTGCAAAATATTAATTCTGCCCGTTCTGCTCTATGTTGCTGAGAGGACGATAAACAGGAAGCAGAGCGAATTTTGGAGAGGCTTGTTGGTTGAGGCCCAGGTTCACCCCGAACTGTAGCGCCACCTAAGTAAGTAAGTAAGAGCAGATTTTGAATACTTTCGAGGGAAACAGTCTTCGTCGAATAATCGCTCTCAGGCAGGGACCCTTCACGACTTGAAAGCCTCTGAGTAATACCATCCATTGTATACGGCAGATCTAATGTATAAGCCAAGCTGTGTGGAATTGGATTCTCCCGGAAGTTTAGTCATAAAACTTATACAACGATACGGGAACACTATGCAATGGTGAAGAAAAAATGGACAAGTTCTGGACTACATCTGAATGCGAGGCATAGACGTTCGCTAAACCCATACTCGCGTGTATTAACCATCACAAGTAATGGGTCACAAGACGGACGGTGGAACATTTCCTGAGAGGTACATTCTGCCTACCTATTTCTCTACATAAAATTACATGATATTGGTGGAAATTGGATTGCCACCCTTTTTCATCAAGACCTTAAAGTTACAAATCACAATCAACGACCTGCCAAGAAAGCAGTTTTAATTTGGACTTGGCAGATCTATCCAATTGGAAAACCTGGATGAGCACTACAGAGCGAAATTCATGTAAGACGGATCGGAATCGATGGATAGATCTATCTATAGTCGATTTAATGATACTGAGACTAAGAGGATAACTGCTAGATTTAAAATAGATAGCACCCAAGGGAGACCTACCGCTGAATTGTACTGTGTGCAATATGGAAACTCGGGGGGGCATTTTTTGACTTTGAGGCCAGCACCTAAATGAATTAATCGACTTGAGCAATCACTGAAAACAAAAAACCAAGTTCAAATGTGGAGAAATGCGACCAAGACAAGAAATAGTTGCTTTCCCTATTTCCTATCGAGATCCTAACTGAACGAGCACAAACACTAGAGATGCGGCTGCCTCTACTTGACTTTCTCAAAGTTCGTCACACTAAACTGAGATGATAAATCAACGTTAACAGCCGACAAGGATTAGTTGTCTTCCCGACTTCCCTATTCCCGATTTGGTCTGCATGTATCGCTCAACAAAAAAAGGAACGAATCAACCTATTACGTTACCTATGAGTTGCAGCTTTATTGCTGCGATTATCGTAGACTCATATACCGTCGAAGCATGCACTATGAATGTCCCCCTATCGCTCAACAAGATAAGGCGGGGCAAAACCTATTCATTTATTCAAATGTATCGACTCACATTTCTGCAAGAAAACCCCTCGCAATTTAATGAAATATTGAACGTTTTATGTGTGCGTATGACTGCTCATAAATTTCGTTTTTTTTTCGATTTTATAGCACGAGTCGAAACATCAAGAATACGAGTATCTCTGTCAAGTGCCTTCTATCGAACTTCTGTTCGATAATATATTTTGATTCTTGTAGATACCGTCTAATCTTATCTATTTATACGACATGTTATGCGTGTTTGGTGTTTTCATTTAAGGGCTTGGCCATAAATCTATGCACCTCCGTCTGTGCGCCACAATCGAGAGAATATATTTGTGTATCGAATATTTTATTGAGAAGATAACACGTCAGGTTTGATTAGGACGACAGTAAAAGCACATGTTCTGTGCGAGGGGCAAGGTGTGAAAATGTTCACTTACTTTGACCTATGACTGTTTATTGTCTTGAAGTGCTGTTCAACTGGAATTCTTATGAACTGAAGCAATTGTTGAGGCGAAAGTAGGGTGAAATTCTGACATTTGAAAACGGACCTGGTTCCAATTTGTTTCTCTGTTCCTTTAGCTTTTTTTTTTCATTACCCCCTTAATCTGCCAATTTGTCATTCAATCGAGTTTGTGTAATCGCAGAAGGGTAATGTTATAAACCCTTCAAATCGATTTTTAGTCTTTTGCCAAGCAGCAGAATCTAATTTAACGAACTATTCATCATTTTATATGCGAGGGATAAGATATGCGAATAAAAAGGTAAAGAGTGACCTTTGAAAGGCCGGTTTGAAATTGAAAAAAACAAAAATACGTAAGAATGGGTAAAAGTTTAGATATCCAGCAGGCTTTACGTCGAAAGGCTGCGTCAAATCCACCGAATCAGGTGCAGATGAGCAGTTTTTTTTCTTTTGTTTGGAAAATTTTACGTTTTTTCCTTCGTAAAGTCTGCTGGAAATCAATCTTAAAGACATTTTACAGCCAGTTTGATATTTACAGTCTGTTCAGCAAAAAAAACCGGTAAGCGATCACTGCCACACCCGCAAGGAAGAAACCTCGTATGCCTACACGTGTAAATGGTTTCATATGGAATCCTGGAAGGTATTTTTCCTTTCACACCGTCAGGCAGCAATGAGTGTCAAATACAAATACGAACACACCATCCCCCAAAGGTTTAGCTTGGGAACCACAATACAAACAACTTCAAACGTCGATAATGAACCGGGTGGAGGCTGAAAAGAGACATCGGCGAAACAGCAGAACGAGATAATCACTGACTTATTCCTATTATTTCTGGTGCTTTAGGTTTATTTAACGTATTTGGTCAGAAAAGTGTGTGAAACGCACTATTAAACGCATATTTATTCGAACAAAAATATGAAAGACTTAGATGCCGGTTCCTTGAAGGCATTATTTCGGGCAACTATACAGTCAGAAAAGTATTTTAAAGTCAATTTAAACCTCTTGCTGGCATCACCTGCAACGACACGAAAGAGAATGCGAGCTAAAGTTTCAGAGTCAATTGAATATTTTGCGCGTATAGTTCTTGAGTCAAAATCATTCCCACCAAGGTTCCTTGAGTTTGCGGTCATATTTTAGTACTTTCCGGCGATATTTTGAAGAAAACGAACTATGTATGGGTGGTTTTGTTGGAAACAGTTAAAACATTTGGCAGACAATAAGACCAAAAAGAACACGAAGGCCTATGAATGAAACTTCTCTTATAGAGCAACAACAGCCAACTAAGCTAAACTAAACTAAGTGATTTCTAATAGAGAGAAGGAACCACGGATTAACGCATTACCTTCTTACTAATTGACTTACGTAAAGTGTTCCACATATAAATGCACTTAAAAAGACTGCAATTTATCCTAAAAAAACGCTCCTGCATCAAAAACCAACTGACAGTTTTTTGGGAGACTATAATTCCGAGCAATTTGCAATCGTGGAGATTAGCATAAAGATCGATATTCAGCAATGAAGTCGAGACAATAACTTTCTCAATTCTCAACTGACAGCGGAAATTTAAGGCTTGAGGAAACCTGAATGTTTCATAACCCACCAGACTTTGGTGAAGAATCCTTGCTCTTTGAAACCGTTTCGAACATTTTGATGAAATATTATCGATCTCTAAGGTTTCTATGGCTCTAAATCTGAACTCCTTAGAAGTAATCAATGTTTCTGAGACACTTTAAGGCGTCTTGGTCAACTATCCGAACACTTGAGGCCATTTGGAGTGGTGGTCTTATTGAGCTCATACTAGTAACAGAATAAGTTTTGTCGAGAACTGAGGCAATCAAACTTTGTAACAAAAGAAATGCATTCTAGTTAATAGCTCTGAAAATCCTGTGTGCTCATCATTTTTTGCGTGATTCTCATAATCCACTTTGAGACAAACTCACGGCTCATATAGAGACCATTCAACTTTCTGTGAAATGCGATTAGAACTGTGGATTAGATTCTACTTTGAAATCACTATTTTTTCTTAAGAAATAAAGATTTTTTTCGCTATCCTTCGCCCAGAAATAGAATCTCTCTACGAACCTTGTTACCCATGCGTTAAGGATTACGTCATGTTTCCCGCTGTGTAAAGTAAATCTTCCTACGCAATCTATATCTATCGACACAAAAAAAAACAGAAAAGACGACCTTTTTTTCGACAGAAACCTATTTCTGACTAACATCACAGGAAAATACACGTTTTTCAGCGGCTTGCGTCAAATTTATTTCGCAACACCAATCTCCCGATCAAAATCAGTTTGACATATTAAATAAATAACTGAAAAGAAAACATTCCTCGCATCAGTCGCAGACCACCCAACACTCCTGTACCTTCCCTCTACGCTTCCTTTTTAACATATTTTCTTCCCCCTGCGCTTATTTTTAAATAGATTTCATATTTCACCCTAGAAATAGTAAAAAAAAAAAATGCAAAATTCTATGACAACTTCTGTGCACATACAAACAACGGACTGCAAACCAGCCCTCATTCCTCCTCCCACCTTCCATGCTGCTAATTAAAAAAAAATCTAATCGAGACTAGATTTCTAAGGAAAAAAAATAAACAAAAAATTTCTTCTCTGCCAATTCCCCGCCGCTAAGAAAATAACAAACTTTGCCGTCTGCATTGCTCCTTCTCACACTGCTGCTGGATGCAATTAAAACGATTTCCCAATCAAAAAGGAGGAAAAAAAACCAAAAGAACTAGATTCTCTTCACTTGACATTTCAAAGCAGCGCGCTGAATTCTACTTCTCTGTTTTTTGACACATAAAACACAGAAAGTGGCGCGCGAGGGGTTTTTTTTCACACCACCCACCACCACCACGAGGTGAGGTGGGATATTCATAAATTCACAAGAATTCTGACCGCGGAAAGATGGGAAAAAGGAACAAAAAAATTCATTAAGAGAGCGCTTTTCGACGACAATTTTTGACATTTTTTCCACACACATTTCCCGGGCACCGGAAAATTGCCCCTCACACAGGCATCATTAGCATTCCCTGGGCGAGAAGGGGCCGCAGCAGCAAACACTTTCTCTCGTGTATACATCGATTTTTACACAAAGGGAGTAGTTGCCGTAGACAGTGTTTTGTAGTTTGAGATGGCTGCAGGATGAGGTACAAAGTTTTATCAATATGACAGGATAATAAGGGAGTTTCTATTCCGAGTCTCGTTCTTGTAAGAATGACATCCGCAACGCAAACAAACAAGCAACCAAACAAACAAATGAAACTTCTCAAAATGTCGCTAAATTTATGACAGTAATCAATGACAGGGAGGGGTTTCCTTTTCACCAGGACTCTACTCGCCGTAAACACAATTTTTCACCATTCACTTGGACTTTTTTTTTGTCTTCACTTCGAAGGACTTTTTAAATATTTTTGGCACTTTTTCACTTTTTTTTTTGGTTAATAATAGTAGAAAAGGTAGGAAAAAAAAATTTTAAAATTATTACTCACTCTGCAATGCTCTTAGATAGTGGCCATCTCTCCATGGATGCCTGATACTTCATATTCTCGATTTGCTTCTTTAATGCGTCCCGGTCCATATTTGCTAGAGCACTGGGATCCATGGCGGTTAAAGTTTATCCACATACCACCCCTGCAATAGAGAGAAGCGTTGCGTTAGCATATGTGTGTAAATGCGAAAAGGAGAGAGAGAGAGAGAGAGAGAGAGCGGAAAAAATTCACATAGATAAGCTTTTAGTAAACGAATCGAGCGCGTTGTTGGTTGATTTGGACTAGTATTGGTGTGCATTTTTGGAGGTAGAGTTGGGACTGGGAGTCTTGAGATGTGTTTAATGCGGTGTGTTGGACACGGCTTGTTGGGCGGGGGTGGTTGTTATGGTTCAGAGGGTGGATGTGAGGTGTGTTAGTGTTAGTTTGGCAGGAATGGGATGAAAAAAGGACATTTTTAGGTTAAACATGTTTTTGCAATGGATGAGGTGCTTGTTTTCTGGGGCGAAGTTATGGCAAATGTCAGGGTGGTGGCTTTGGTAAGGACCTTTTAATGTGAAACAGGGTGGCAATAGTTGAAATTTTTCATGTTTTAAAGCAGGAATATGTAGATACATAAGTCTGAAAAAAGCAAAGTAAGTTCATGTGTCTTTCTGCTGCGAATAGATTTTGAATTCAGGCAACTATTCTACGAATGATACATCACTTTCTCAACAAAATTTGGTATAACTTTCTGTAAAACTAGGACGACACCCTAGCCTGACTTAGTAAATCGATTTCGAGTACATTTCCAAAAGAAATTTGGTAGGATTTGTCAAATTCAAGGAAAATTTAGTCTCTCATTGACTGTAACTTTCAAAATAATCGGACATGCATGCGAAGATATCCGTGAAAGAAAATGTTAACTAATATCCGAAGCTTAGCTTCAAAACATTCATTCACGTGCACATTCAATGGGCTATCACACAATTATTAATTAATTAGCGATAAGAAAATAGGAAACAATATCTGTTGGCCCATACCACTACCTGGCCAAATGCAGACCGTTGGCTTAGCTAAGCTAGTAAAATATAAAAAGAAAATATTGATCCACTTAGGGTACCTATGAGTCCATCTCTGGGCAGCAAAAATCTTCTATGAAAACTAGACTACAAAGTCCCTAAATAAAGAGCAAATCAGACAGTGCCTGTAGTACATTTCTACAATGGGAAAGTAAAACAATCGCAATAGATCCCTTTGGGGCCTTAATATTTATTTTTATGGTGCTATTACACTCAGCAAGATTATCGGTACCGGCCTGGCTGAAAGGCAGATCAAGGAGCAACTTTTATCGAACAGCACTCTTTAAACCTATTTAACTTTCGTTATAAAGAAGTAAGCTGTTTTCAAATTAAAGGTAATTTCACGAGTCCTAACAAAGAAAAGTGGCAAAGAAGGTTTTATTGAAACCCATAGACCTAGAGCCGTGAAAGACTTTGTCTCTTAAATTTTAAGTAAAACACCGAGTCGAGTATTAGTTTTGAAAGGTGGCTTTAGTAGGAACCATATTCAATTTCCCCAAAATATTTTTAAGTGTACGAACCGTCGAGTATTGATAGTGGTGGCTTGAGTAGCAACGTTATTCGATTTTCCTTAAATATTTTATAGCTTTTGAAAGGATTACGACATGTGATTTTGTAAAGATCGCAAGGAAAACATACAAGTCTTTGTAGAACAACACCTTACTAAAACCTAAAAGCACTCGAACTGCCATCCAAGATCATGGAGTAGTTATCGAATTTTTTAGCCGAATTTAGAACATTCATAACGATCCATAAAAGCTCGCATGTGAAGCGCAAACGAAATCTCTTAGAATGTGCTACACTCCCCGAAGCTATTTAAGATTTTTTTTTTCTTTACTTTTCTTTTCGAATAACTTTCTAAGCACGTAGCCATGTGAATTCTTACTGTACAACCGAAAACAACACATAAAAATGAGGCATCGACCGGCAAAGCATTTTAAAGCACGAGAGCATGTAGTAAATTAATTAGCATTCAATTAATGAACGCTATTTCGTGTTTTTTTTTCTCTATTTTAGTCTATTTATTTTATTTGTATTTTCTAATAGATGAAGTGCATGCGGGTGTATGGACATTAATTTAACATCAAAGCGTCAATTCGCGTCTTTAATTAGCACGTTTGACGTCTGCCAGTGAGTTATGGACTCAAGATGAGCGATGTGATATGATAAAATTATTTGGAGCATGACCGCTGGTCGTTTATCTTTTGGATAAGGATTACGACATGTGATTTTGTTTTTGTTTTGGATTTTAAATGCTTACAGATACTCGTAGATATTATGTCTCGTGTTTGGTTTTATGGTCTAAGCAGCTGTCATTAGTTGTTAGGTGATAAATTATTAGGTGCTAGTCGGTATTCATTTTAGTGGAGTGACTTGGAGGAAATTAAAGTTTATTTATAATGGGAATCGGAAGTAGGAGTAGTTTGATTCATTTATCATGTACAACTGATTGGTTGTTGAACTTGCAGTGTGACGGTCGACAGTGATAAGTTATCGAAAATAATTTCTGATGATAGTGAAACATCGAATGTAGATTAGAAGCAGGCATTCGAAATACATAGGAGGGTTCACTGTATGAAGAAAATGAAGAAAATGAAGAAAATTCCAGTAAATACTCTTAAATTTCGTATATAACTAGAGAAATTCGGCACCACCACCACTGATCCTCTAAGCTGTTGTTGATCGCTGCTTCAAAGGCGTGTAATCCGCAAAGATCAGAAAATACCGATCCGCACGCTAGGTCTTTAATAAGTTCGCAGCCAAACATCGCAAACATAATAATAACATGACTGCACCGCTAATAGAGACAACATTTGGGCCCTTCCCTAATCCATTTCTTTAGTAAATTTAGCATGATTCAACGCAAGAGAAACACGAGTAGATTTATACGAGCATATCCGATCGTACACTAATCTATTCAGCGTTCTTATCAAGGTGCAATATCCTCGACCTCATTGACAACTATTTTTGTATCCCTCAAGTCTGTCACCTTATGACTAATCTGTACGAGTGTGATAGCCATTCCGTCTTCGGGAACAGAGTATATCCTTGTCATTGGTGAGAAGTTACGTAGATAGGCTTTAAGTTATGACAATCGAAACTGCTTGGAAAATAATGTCTTCACTAACTAATTTGAAGAGGAGTTCAACGAAAATATTTTTCTTCTATCCCTCGAATCGTTTTAATTTTTTTTTAATTGATTGCTTTAATTGTAGCCTAAAATCCCTTTCTGTCCATTTCATCCACCACCACTGTGGTTTGTTATCTTAAATTAAAGCCAATTTTTTTATATTTTTTTTTTCTTTGTGTCACTTGGCATCACTTTCTGCCATAAAAGCAAATATCCCCGTCGACATCCTGCAGAGAACTATTAAAAACAACCGCATGCGCTCTCCTAATCGATCAATAAATACTACCACACACATACACAAAAAAAACTGAAAAGAGCGGGGAGAAAATGTCCTGGTAAATGTGCGGGACGACATCTGAGGTACTCGCTCACCCCCTAAAAGTGGAACAGCAGCTCGTAAATGCCGGGCTTTCCATAGAAATACACATCCACCCTAAAATAAAAGGTTCGCTTCTGTCACAAACAAAGAGGGTGGAACTCGCCCGATAAATGTGCATAAGAAAATTCTAGTCATACATCTCGCATGCGAGAAAGAATAGACTTTCATGAGAGTATGCTCTCATTCAACCCCTTTGAAGTTTTAAGCGAACCCCCAAAAAACTTGTCTCATAGTTTGTTAGCGATAGGCGAGTGCTGTTATTTTTTTTGGAAACAAAACAGGAATAGATAGGAGAGGTTTAATCATTCACCCCTTGTGATGGTTATTGGTTACGCTTGCCAAAGGACGTTTGTCTTTTTTTCATGTGTGTTTACATGGAATGCGAGTCTGGGTATGAAGACGGAGGATATAATGTACATATCCATGGACACGGTCGTAATGGTAGGTTGAAGACAAAAAGTTTTCTAAAACACGTGTTCTTTTCCACCTATGCCACGGGTTCAGGCTAACGACCTAGAAATGTATCCTTTCAGTTAAACAGCAGGGTGAGTACTCATTAAGGGTGGTTTAGGGTATGGTGATTGGGTCTCATCACGCAGCTTTTGAAGGGAATTAAACTTGAAAACCGTTTGTATTTATCAATCCCAACATCCGCTAATCAGATTAATATTGCTTGGAATTGTGATTTCGAAATGCCTAATCATTGGCAGATGGGGAGGAGTGATTTGTGTGAAGGAATTTTCAAATCATTGTCGGGACATTAATTAGAGGCGATATTGACGTCAATAAAATGATGTTTTTGTTGCAATATTAGTGGTTTAATAAATAAGATTAATGGTTGCCCATGGCAAAGTAAGACGGCATATTTGGGTGGCATTAAGCGGAAATAATGGATGATGAAAAATATTCAATAGAAAGGAACGCGTTGGTGAACAACGAGATGTCTTCATTTTAAAGAGTAACATTCTTTCCATATACCGAAAAGTGTTTTTGGAAACATGCTAGAAGCAGAGGACCACATGATTGTCTTGAGTTAGATTTCCTTTTAAATGCAGGGATCAACAATAAGGTCAAAGGAACTGTAGCAATTCAAATACAAGGTTGCCTGCTTAGCAATGCATGAGAGTACAGAAATAAAACCAACTATTAATCGATGTTCTGAGAAACAAAAGTTTATACGGAAACAACGTCGAAAATGATTGCATTTTTGTAGGAAATGCAGCAAGATTTTAAAGAGGACGAAAGAAGGAGATATCGCAAGTTGCCTCTGAATACATGTCCTTCTGGTCTAGACACGGTACAAAACGTAATTCATTCCCATCTCAGCTTTTTTAGACCGCTCTTGACGATTGTTTTATAACCGATGCCACTAGTTAGAGAGAGTATTTCTATCACATTTGGAGCTTGGCTCCAAAACATAATACAAACTTGCTCGAAAGCTTCCAGAGAAGAAATAAACATACAACCCTTAACATAGGCCAATCGAAAGATAGTAAATAGCTTTAAATACGCCCATGGCAGAGGTCTCGAAGAATTTCTTGAGAGGATCTCTAGAATTTTGATACTTAAACGTCCTGCCAGGCGAATCTTTCCTTTTGTCTCAGAGCACACAAACTCTAAGAAGAAATATTTGTAGAAGGGTTCAACCTCTAGCAAATCAACAGTAGAATATGCAATCATATCTAGAAATTGTCCCAGCGTTACAGAGTCCCCCCTTTCCCCGAAAAGAAATGCAATGACACATATGTACGAATGTATGTGTATATGTACATAACAGTGAGTGAAGAGCCTTTCACGATCGTCTTCCCCTTAGTATGTAGAATGCTTAAAGTGGCAAAAGGCACACAAACTTTCTCCAACACAAATAGCACCGATTATGGACACGAAAACAATTAAGACTCATGCAGCACCTTCACACTATCAGATGATATGAAAGGATACTTTCAAATTAATTCTTGACTATTCAATGCGATCTGTAACCTGAGAGACGAAAGTTCATAACGAAGGGGCTAAAGGAATTTAAGCATGTCGCTGACACCTGATGTTTGATAAGATGAACGTCCGCTAATGATGACAGATATTAGCACTTCTGGCAATACTTAAGCGGGCTATCAAAACTGCAAGAATCTGAGTCCAGCTAAGATGCGTCAAATGCTTCTCAATAGAAACAGTAGAAGAAAGAAAGGCACTTCAAAAAGAAAGGAAAATAGACAATATCCGAAGAAGAGTCATTCTACAGTCGCAATTAAATCATCGACATCCAGGAACGAAGAAAAAACATTGATAAAATATAAAAAACTACCAAAAGGCTTAACAAAACGGCAAAAGTAAGGACCAAATAGAGACAGTTTAAAAATTGGTCGGTATGACTTAAAAGCTTGTAACCTCTTCGTGGCAAAGCTCTTGACTGTTTAGCTAAGGCACTGGTAAAATGCAGTTCTACAAACACATATGTACTGTTCCACAAGGGGTTTCAGATCCCACAATCGTGTTCAAGAAACACGCAATCATGGAAAACTACAAATTCAATATCAATGCCTTCAACTCCTGGTTCGAAATGGATACAAAAGAATAGGATAAATGGCTGCTACGCATAAGCTAAACTCAGTGCAATGATCGTAAGTTGCTTCACGAAATCGACAGAAATGGAATAGATGGTGAGACGGAAAACTTATTCCACATCTTGACACTCCCATTACATTAACCCTTGTGAATCAACTAAAAGTATGGTGCCTTCCTCTGCAAATAGGACATAGCAATGAAAAAGGCGTAAATTCCTATGGCACAGGAATGCACAGATGTCACACTGCACGATCAAAAAAGGTGAAATTTTAAAACTATCAAGGTTTATACGTAGGCTTATCCCAGAGAGCTTCAATTTTACTCTTTAAGTATAAAAACTGTGGGCGCTGTGGCTGAGTGCTTGGTACATTGAACTACAAAACAGAAGGTTCAGGTTCAAGTCGCAGAAAATAGAAAAAAGGTTGCGAAATGTCCCAGAATAACAATTGAAACGCGAAGAACCACTGCAATACGACGCAAAACAAAAGACCGACGATCCTCCATATTGAGGCAAATTTATGCAAAGCAAGGGTAAATAAAAGAACAAGGCCACACGTACCAGGAGAATACCGCCTTTTTTTGTTTTAAACTTGACTGACAGTGTACGTGTGTCAGACATCTCCAAATCGTTGACCAACGCTAACAAAATTGAACAACATATTGAACAACGACACCATATTCTCCCGCATAAATCAAACAACAAAATTTCAAATCCAATTTGCATCCGAGTATGAAACATTTTTGGCAAAATTCATCATCAATTGAGGGACAAAATATTTTACAATTTGATTAATTATTCAAATCAAAGTGCATAAATCATGTCCTGCCACCCAATTTACTATTCAACATCCGTAATTCGAAATTCATTTTTTACCTTCCCTGACCTATGCACTCCCCTTGCCACCATCACCGATGGAATATGTTAAAATAAAATCTCTGCATGATCAACGCACACTACTGCGAGTGCCCATCCATAGTTAGGGACATGTTTGCAATGTGTAACTGCTAATAACTGAGTGGAAATGAATTTATCGATTGAATTTGATTACCGGCAATTGGCAGGGTAACAAAGCTCAATCAAATTGTTAGCCAAATTCTGATCAATCCTGTTTGATTGAAAATTCAATGAAGGGGTGGGTAGGCGAGAGGCGGTAGAGGTTTTCGGTTAACAAACAAAATACAATCCCTAGAACCCATCTACGACTATAAGGATTGAGAATAGATTTAATTGAGCGCGTTGCACAGGAAATTGCACAGTTGAAAATATTCGTATCCATCAGGTACCATCGGGGCTGGTCGGTGTTTACTAACTCTCGAGCTCGTCAATAATGAATTGTTTTAGGTTAATTATTCACGTTAATGGAACTAATAACGCTGAGGTTAGAGGTTAGGATGGGAAATTGAAAAGCAGATGAAATTAGATTACTCTAGGGCTGGGTGCATTCTCGAGTGAATTTTCAACATTAAATTCATTTCGCTATTGAGTGAAAATTTAAGGTGGATGGTCGTCGGGTCGTCGGGTCGTTGGTCGCTTGGATGGATTGACCTTTTCAAATTTGCAAATTAGAATGCGTTTGAAAATTGATTTTCATAGCTGCTAAATGAGCTGAATGATGTAGTTGTATGCAGCAGAATTTAATTAAAGGGAAGCTACACAAAGCACATGTCATTTCAAAATGGTAGGCACATAGCTGAATAATAAGTAGCTAAGGATTGGTGAAAATACCTCCCGCAACTAATGAGAGCCGAAGCTGCACGTAATACTTGATTTAATGATGTCCCCAGTATTAACTTTGGAAGCCCTTCGTCAAGGAAATATGGCATATAAACGTCATGTTGATCCTTTCATTATTAAGTGCTACTAGAAAGTACCTGGTAGGAGTTATTTACGGCTAACAATTACAATCAATTTAATTCAATATTTGAGGCAACTATGAACCAAAAAAAGTTTGTAACAGCAGTGCACTTGCCTCAGACAAACGCTTAGTCCCAATCGGAATCAGAAAAGCCTCAAACGATGACTCACTTTTACCGGGAAGATGGAGTTCCAGCTGAAATAACACTACCTTTTGATACAATAGAGATTTCAAGTGCAAAAACCAGAGAACGTCCGCAATATTCCTCTTTTTTTGGACATGCAAATCGAGCTCTGCTTAAGCAATGAACTTCATTTGACAAATTTATCTCCAATAGCTTCAGAGACCTGACTGCGACTATTGCAATGGCATCGAACCAACTTTGTCATAAGTCACCGGAACTAGAACCTAACTGAACTGTTCTGTACGGCTGGAGACCGCAATAGGAAGGAAACGAAGAAATGATGCCGAAGGATAATCGGAAAAACATAGATGACATATGGTTTCAGTAGGACTAAAATATTTGGGGCAGCAGACGGTATATGGTCCAGCTTCCGCTCAGTGGTCCTGACTACTAAGCCACAGGTCCTTTCAGTAGAACTGCCCTGAGAAATACCAACTATTTTGAAGTGAATGCTTCCTATTTGTTTTATTTTTTTCTGTCATCGACTACCCACGAATTCAGTCGATATGAGAATATCTGTTTCCTTTTACTCTTAAGCCTCTGAACAAGAATACCACCCACAGCAACATAACGAACAAAATGTTGAAGAAAGTTGCCCCAAGACTCGTTCAAAAGGATTCAATTACGTGTGGAATCCAGCAAAAATCTACACCCCTCACCTAACTTCTCAGCCCATGACATTTTCACTAGATTTCCATCGAAACAGAATATCCTCGTATTCGTACAAGTGGTATACATCATGAGCTGGCTTTAGTCTTAATCAAGCGGCAATATTACATTTTTTTTGGGAGGAAAATTCACTCCTTTCCATGCGATATCACAGTAAAATTTTTCAATTAAGTCCTGACAGCCAATAAATGATAGCCCGCAGACTTGCATTGTACTGCCACATTAAAAAGGATGCACCCACATAGTAACACATGATAGCACGGTGTAGATATAATTAACACTGCCACCACATATAACTATTAATTTATATCTGGTTAATTAAATTCCTACAATGCAACCATACAACAATGTAACCGCACACCACTTCGTCCTCATTATGAGCTGAACAATGCAGGAAGACACACGACATGCATGTCCTGTGTACAGGAATGGACACAACATTTTAATATTGCGTTGAAACTTAAAAATCAAAAACTCCCCCCTAAGCGCCATTTATCTCAACGTTCAGGACAATAAAGCACAAATCGTTGTAATCCTTCTTTAATTGCTCTCCTCAAGTGATGCCGACAGGCGTAAACAGACGCTGATGGCATCCATGGAAGGGTTCGCTATTAACGGCGACTATTAGTCACTGTCCAATAAATAATGGCCATTGGAAGTTTCAAGTGTATAAGTCTGTATGTGAATGCGCCTATGTCCAACCAGTTCAAATAAAGAATACCATCGCCGTTACTATAAAGGTGTACACAACACAAAGCTCGTTGTTCTGAAGGACAAAACTGCTCCTGCCGCCCGCCCGCTGTTATACGAAGGGTGACAACGTTTTCAACAGTTTCCAACAACGATTTACGATTACAAACAATTTTCACTGAGGTCATGTACGATTGCTTTCTAGCAACAACTCTGCAAGGTATTTTCCGGCAGTTGGGCAGGTAGACTGTAAGGATCGGTGTGAAAGTAGTAAAGAAATTTGCCTGTTCAGGAATAATTAATTGGGAAAAGTTCGATGTCTCTAGGACGATGCGGAGGCCTCTTCTATTCTGTTTTTCCTGGTCTCATAAATTACAAGCTTAATTGTATTTGATGAACAAAAGGACTTTTTTGGGGTTATAAGGACTTTGTCTACTAACGTTTTTGGTAATAATTCTTAGAGGAAGCAGTGGGGAAAATGGTGGTAGGTAAGTGAATTGTTTCGCCTCTCCAAAAAAAATGTTAGAAAATTAAGTAGTTAGAAAGCTAATAAATGTCTTAAACAGGTTAAAGCAAGGATACATTACTCGTATGTAAACTTTGAGGTACGGATCTTTCTTTTACTGTGGGGCAGAGTAGTAAGTTCAAGATGCTATAGTTCGTGGATTACTCCAGCATTTTAATCGTAGCACCAACATTTCGTCCTACATCTCAACAACATAATGTAAAAAGGAGAATGGGTCGACACCACCAACCACGCATTCAGGTAAACAAGTCTGAAAGAGAACACTGCCACCAATAGTCCCAGAATGGTCAGCTTAGCAACACCTGACCTGAAGAGTAAAGCAATCACAATGCCTGCAAAGAAAGAAGATGGCTGATCCCGTACACGTCAGAATGCCCAGTATTTCCTCATGTCATTCACTACAGTTGCTATCGATTCGTTTTTGTTGTTGGCCAGTAAGTTCAACCTAGGATCTCTCCAACGAGTAAGTGATTCAACATCTAAAATATCTCATCAATAGCTGATTTGGAGGTACGATCTTCTAGAGGTTTAAGAGCGAAGTCCAGGATCGAAGCTAAAAATCACAAGTCTCAGCCCAGATACTACAACTACTTAGAAAGCATTCAAGTCTTTCCTCCTCCTTCTCGTAGCCTTAACAAGTGCTTAAAGTCAATGCCACGAGTCCACACACATGACTGTTCAGACTGACGTACGTTCATAGTGGGTAGCCCGACCATAAGTCGTATTTGCTTGGTACAGCAATATCCCCTAGTGACAAACTTTATAGCTGTACCTAAGGTTGTTACCATGTGCGTTTATCGTGAACATAGTCCGCTTACTCTATTTTATCTTTATCAACCCGAAAAAGGGTTGAATTTAGATAATTATATACTCTGTAGCTTAGCGATGGAGGCAACGCAAATCTCGGATGCACAATTTCAATACTGTCTCTCTGCGTCTAAAAAAAAAAACTACAAATAATCCTATAGAAACCAACAAAATCCGCTTCCCAAATCTCTGTCACTTAACTGTCCGCCCTCCACATTTTAATTTTAATCACGAAAATTTGAATAAACTTAATCCCAACCCGCTTTGTCAGTTTTATCGAAAAGTATTTTAATCCGAGCGACTGATGGGTATCCCCGTCAAGCAGACCAGTTATCTCTGTAACCCTACCAAAGCAATGAATAAACAAATCACTGCATCGTCCTGCGAAATGCTCTGGTGTTTGCTTCCTTCTTTTGCTGATTATAATGACAACAAGGATGGGACGTGTAAAATGCAGATAAACGATGGTTTCGTTGCATAGCAAATTTTGTTAGAAACATACGAGTAGTTTCATTCAGCAGATTACTTTTGAAGGATCAAACAGTAGGGACTGAGAATAAATGGACCCCAGACAAAAGTTATTTGCTCAGAAAGTGTTCACTCGTTTTAAAGCCGGGTGAGGTGCTGGGGCAACTTCTTCTGCAGGTTTTTCTTGGTATTATTGCACCCTATCACTGGGCCTAGGTAGGCTAATTCGAATTTCTTTAAGGGAGTCAAGTGTGGCTTTTAAATTATGTAACACATTGATTCGGGAACCCAAACCAAAAGTGGTATATACGAGTATAAATGCACACCTGGGCAAGACTCCTAAGGACAAATACTAGACCGATCAAGATCCAAAAAAGTCCACGCTTAAACAAAATTTATGAAATCGGATCGCAAAAAGGTACTGCGTACTTAAGATAACGAAATCGGGGCTATGACCATCAAGAGTCTACCGTCCTCTTCAGGGGACATATACGAGGCAAAAGAAGCCGACTATAGTACTTTAGTACTACCTTGGGATATTTGGTTTCCTAACTAGACTACTGACATATAAAAACTAACATTCAACAGAAACAGATTTAAGATTGGTAGACGGTCAGCCACATGCATCCTCGGAGCACACCTTCCCTCGGAAACATACTCGCAGTGAAGGAAAGTATTACTGAAACCGCAGGGACATCAAGTCGTCATCTATGTTAACAAAGTTAACGAAGCTGAAACCAGAAACCGAACCCGTAGCCTTGATAAATGCTTCAAAGCTCATAAGTAGACAAATGACCTAAATAGTTCACTAACTCCATTGCCATGTATACGTCTTCTGCAGAGCGTTCACTTTATCAGAAAGAGGGTTAAAAAAGCATTTTTTCCCTCAGTCTGCTAAATTTAAAGTTCTACATTCCTCGTAAAACAGAAAGCCATTCCCCAACTTTTTCTAAACTTCCCTTAACTCCATGTTCTACATGTCTCATTAATTACAGCGTTCAACTCGCTCTCTCTCTCTATCTTTCCCCATTTTCCACAACCATTAGTAATTAAAATAACCATTCACAGCCAAATGCCATCTCATCAGCGAATGCATCCAGAATTAAGTATCCACAACCAGCAATATCTCTTCACCCGTATAAAGTGGATAACAACTATCCACACAGATAAAGTTATCTCTCTCTATACCTCGCCGATTGTAGGAGTCGTCAGTGCAACAACTACTTCAAAAGCAAAGAGACGGAAAAAAAACTGTCAACTGTGGTTGGAGTATAGAACAAAAAAGAAAAAAAAAAGCTCTGATCCAATTAGGAGGCAGTTCGTTCTAATAGAATGATAGTTACATGACACAGCAACTGCGTGTGATCCTTCACCGTTCCCAATACGCCTCGGTGACTCTGTAGAATTTTAAAACGAAAACGTGAATTGTGAGTCCTGGAGAGCGAAAAACAGAGACGGAACAGACTAATTCAATTGGATTAGTGGTTACAAGAGGGCTTGAGCGCCTGCTTTTTGTGTATATAGATACTTCCACAGACATTTTCACGAAAGCTATCCACCTGCAATTAGTTTGTGTTGAAAAACAGTCCCTCTGTGGACAATGTAATTGAATTAGCTGACCAACAAAACAATTTGCTAAGCGGGCGACAGATAATGTGTGCTGTGGCCTTAGAAAAACTTTTAGATTTAAGGGCACGTTTCTGAAAATCAATGAAGTCGTTTAGAGGCTTCAATATTCAATACACCAACTGCGTGGTAAAAATATTCGTATCTACAGTCAGAGTGGGCGATTGCAATCATTGAGACTAAAAAAACAGAACAGTGGCATCAATTCATTGATTTTTGAAGGCTTTGTGTAATCCGCAGAGGTTGAGAATGAGGATTAATAACTCAAGTACTGAACAGCGTTGTGAGGGTCGTGGCACAGTGATTAGTGCGTTGGACTATTTAGCGGGAAGTTCGAAATTTGAATTCAAGAAAACACCAACGAGTCTTTCAAACATCCGAGAGTAATAACTCCAATCAGAAAGCTCCTCAATTTGCCTTTGGCTTTAAACCGTAGGTGCCAATGGCCAAGCTAGTCCCTGGACCACATACGGTCTGTTGTGCTTCTCTGTATAAAAACTGTCAACTTGGGGATGGAGTAAATCATAAACCTACGAAATCCCTCCTGCATTGTCACCATTACTTAAAGCATTTACTGGAGAACAATGGTTCCAGTTGGAAATGTAGATTACACTCGCAACAGTCGACTTCATTCTGAACGATGTGAGATTTTTAAACGTAGTTCAAGATTCACGCTTTTGAATTGACTCATTGGGAAACCACTAACCACTAGCGTCCTGAAAATGAAAAAAAAACTCTGTAAGTGAATTACCAATTAGCGAAAGCTGCAGTCCCAAAAAGCTCCCAACTGGACAAAAATACCACAGCAAACGAATCAATTCAAAAGTAAACGGTAAACTCTTCTCCATACCAAATGCATTTATAAAAATCTAAAACTAAGAACTCCGGGAACCCCTTTCGACACGATAAGGGATCTGTTTTGCTGTAGCATGCGAGGTTATGATCTAAAAAAAATTACCTAAGAGGAAGGGGGCAACGTAAAGGAAAAAGTATACTAAAAGCCAAATCGTAAGGTGCGCATCGGATATGTAAGAAAGTCTGAAAATCGCAAATTCAGGTTTTTAGTCAGAATTGGGAGCAGTTACTCAAGCTCTCGGAAATGATTTTTCGAGAATAACTTAACTCTGAGAAAGTAACAAGCAACCGCGGAATTATAAGCGAATGCCATTGAAAGGGCGTCGAAATGGCGAAACGTACTCAAATATCAATTTAGAAAACGACAGTCAAAAACTGGACATTCTAGATCAACGTGGAAGTCCTTTCTCCTGAAGAAAGTTTATCTAACTGCAACAAAACACCTACTTTTCACAAATCAAGTAAATTTTTAAAAACTACACCACAGGTAAACTCAAACCCAGTCCACAGAGCGAAATAAGGTGCGTATTTCAAATTATTTCCACGGCACTTTCAGTTCCAGCAAATTACATCCAAACAATGTAAAACCCTACGCAAGAAAAAAATGCTCTCCCACTACGCAAATAAAACGCAAAAGGCACTTCTCAACATCAGGACCTTCTCCATCTCTCGGTTAGCACAATGAACTTCCTTCCCTCTGGGCAAGTATCACACAAAATTTGTAAAACAAAGACCATCTCCATTCTATCAACAACATAAAGAAAAAAAAAAAAAAAAAACAAAGAATGAAATCAACGATTACAAGCACTCTAAGGAACAACTACAACAAAACATTATTTAATTTAAATAACACTCCACTCGACCATACCATCTCCTACTCCATCCCACTAACTACGAACCACTCAACCGACCGGCGAAAAGCCTTCATCATACCATTAAAATTCCATGCATTTCCGTTTTTCGAACACGAAAGACCCATCATCATCATCGTCAACATCATCATCACAACCTGCCTCAATATATTCCTTGCGGAACAAAAAGGACATCACCACCAACAGACATTTGAGACTGGGAAAGGATATGCATACTTCACAGGATTTACAGGATAAGCCTCCAAATGAGATTCGCAAGGATGTTTCAATGAAAGATGATTCCGAAAAACGGATGATACCAGGATATGGTGATGAGTACATTTCCATTCCTTCAAGCTCCCATTGATATGTAAATTTTTCCGCATCTCCCAGTTGGGAATTAATTAGAAAACTTGTCCTGAAGGCTAGGATTTCTCATTTCCTCCCGAAATGAAGGCCAAAAAAGAAAAACTCACCTCAAAAAGCAATTATAGAAATGTCTTCTTAAAAAAAAAAAATCCGTCCAAGTCCAAGGATCAGGAAATTGAAACACACACTATATAAAGGTATACACTGGATACAACTGTATTATTTTCTTTTTACTCCCGATCGGTTCGTCCGAAGCTTTCACCACCACGAAGCCGTCTAACCGCGCAGCGTTTGTAATCGCACTGCCAGCCGATGTACAAAATATTTAGTAGTCCTCAAACGAGCAAGTTGTTGCTTGGCCGCAGCTTATAAACTTATTGAGCCGACTCAATCGTCAGATCCATTTGAATACCCAACTGAGACTCCGGTACCGGCTATACGTACCAACCAACCCCCAACACACACACTTTCCGGGCTCTCAGTCTCTCCGGTAGTCGTTGTCGGTGTGATGCCGACCCAACTTCGGATAAAATTCAACTATTGCCATGCCATGCCACATGCACCTCGGATTCATCGTGTCGTCTACGTCCTCCTGTCGCACCTACATACCTATATAACACGTATACACAGAGAAATCCGACGAAAGGTAACCCGCAATAACTGTGTACAGCAGCAACAAACAGCAACAGAGTAGCAAAATGAAAAAAAAAAGAAAATAAACGAAACCAAAACTGAAAACTACCCTCGATGTAGTTACACATCGGGCTTGCTATACCTGAACCTATCCATCGCCTCTTCGCACCGCTCTTTTTCCCTTAATCTGGGAGTGTGGGGAGGAAAATTAACACAGCGATTGTGGCGGCGTTGTCCACCTACCCCAATACCACCACCACCACTACTATGATGATGATAATGATGATGTTGTAAAACAAGAGCAGTGTTTGGTGCTTCCGCCACCTACCGTGTGGACCAAACTATTTACATGGAGCATGGTCCAAATTTACCACCCTTTTGTGCCGGCCAGCCACACACCTAACTCTCGTATCTATTTCCACCCCTGGACAGCATAATGAAAATACAATGGATGCAACAGTACTACTACTGCTGGGCTTTGCAATAGCACCAACCGGTTAGTTAACGTGCATAAGGATTCAATTTATGCTTAAGCTACTATGCTACTACCTGTCTGTATGACAACGCCTAGTACTTTGAGGTGGGGGTAGTTTGCATATCGCCAATGTGTGCGCAATTTCGGACGGAGAGATATTGTGCGTTCAAATTGTTGCTAATTTCGATGGTTAGGCATGTTAGATTGGATGTTTCCAAGAAGTTTGCCATGAAAACGTGCGGAGGGAAACAAAAATGTAGTCAAAGAAGGATGAGGCATGAGAGTCAAATAACAGATGCTGCCTTTGCGTGACCATTTAGGTTAAAGAGAATATCAACGCACGAGTTCTTCCCAATTAAGTAAGATGTTAGGCCCTTTTGCAAACTCACAATAAATAGGGAGTATCTTTTCGCCGAAATACTTGGCATAAAAGAAGCTGCAGAGCTTCGCCAGAAACGATTTGGCATATTCATGATACTATTCTTAAACAATATTTAAAAGCTATTGATCCAATGCACTCCTACTTAGATGACCATAAAACTTTCAAAAGGATGTCGTTTTCCAAGTAGAGGAGGCTCAACCAAAAGGATTCAATCTGTTTCTCCAAACACTCTTCGTTTATCAACTAGTTCCAAATTTGTCAACGTTTTCCTAAGAAAATAAAAAAGTATTTCTAAAATATTTGGACCCAGGCATTAAATTTTAAAGTAACGCAAAATAAATTGACGACTTGCCCTAGCCAACGATTAACTAATTGACGTAATTAAATTCCCCCAAGTCGATGATTTACAATCACTTAACCCTGTCATCATATCGACCAATAACTTAACTACCATAGGTAAACCAAATTTAGTCATACAACCTAAGGACAACGTAATTCTCGTACGTTCTGTTCTGTTCGTTCACTTCGAGTTCATGCTGTGAGCTGCACCTTTGTCCAAAGAGCCACAGACATGTGCTCTCATGCTAATGGTAGTTCGAGAATAGTTCAATAAATTCCCAAAGCCTCAAATTTATTACCAGGGAAATCTCTCTCTACCCCATCAGTGGCGCAAATACTCGAGTTCCACCTACCGACAGCGCACTGAGCGGGGGTGCCTATTTCCCAAAATTTTCTCGGGGAAAATTTTCAACTTCAAAACCCCTTGAAAGTCATGAAATATTGTCAAGTGAAAGAGCTTCCTATCTGCAATTTACCAAACATTCAGCACATCAAATACGTGTGGACTGCTGCAGGAGTACACGAAACTTTCCCGCTGTGAGTGCGAATTCACAATTTCATTATCACGTCCAGTGAAATTGGCTTAGATAAGATGGTTGTTGGTTGGAGAAATTGTCGTTTCGAGAATGAGAAAGGGAGTGTAGGAGGGATATTTACCGAATGGGCTGCGATAGATATGAAACAGTGTCAGTGTCAGGTCCGGATTCGAAATTGAGGCAGCAAAATTGGTTGTTGGTATCCGTATCATGTATATCTTAAGAAGCGCGTTAATTGTCGATGTCAAAACGAAAAAAGCAGGCGATAAGAAACTAAAATATGGTAGAAAATGCTTCAATCCGATGTCTGTAGATATGAATAGAGCTCCAATTGACATATTATGTCATTCACGAAGTCGTGCCAACAGGCGTCTAGTCGTATCAGACAGAAATCAGATATTAACTCCTTCTCATCATCTTGATACAAGGTTTGGAATAAAATGTATAAAGGCAACATAAAAGCACAAATCTTCACTAAAGAAATCTACGACCCAATTCCATTTCAGAATCAAATAGAGCGCATTTGCTATTTGCAAATCGTAGACAAACAAATGTTACGAGTTCTAAGATGAGCTCTCAGTGAACAAATATCCAAGTGCCTTCAGATGTCGCTGCTACTTATACAGGATAAGAGGGGCTAACAAAACATCCTAAGAAGCCAAACTCTAGAGTAATCTCACACACTCAAGAATTCAACTGGACTTTGGATTAAATTACAGATTTTCTACACAATGTACCACAGATACAATTTCAATAGAATAGATTAAGTTTCAAAAGCGTAACTCATATGGTATAACCTAAAACAAATCATTGATTGCAATATTTTTCTATTACCGCTTCAAACGCAACGGTTTTCTTGCTTTGTGAAGCCCATTAAAAATGACAAATTTGCACTTTCTATGGCTTCTCCTCATTATTTCCACCCTGGAAACCTGGTACAGAAAAAAAGGACGTAGTAAAAGAAAATACGAGCACAGGTGCCGATTGCTGTCGTACACCGGTAATGCCACTTTTCCCAACCCACCACTATGCCAACTTTAATTGAAATCGATGAAAGGTTTTCCTCTCTTCTCTAATTTGAATTTATTTGGTTTTCATTTATTTCACTTTAATTGCGTTCGTAGCAGCAGGTGAGGAATTATCACACCATAGTCCTCTTTTAACAGCTATGTAGAAAAAAAAACTTCGAAAGAGTCTTTCTTTAACAAGAAAGCAATCCTTGCTGATGGATATATCAGTTCTCTTGTAATCAAGTCAACTGCAACGATGACATAGATGTGAAATACTCGTATTAAGTCACCTGTGATGTGTGCATGCATTCATTGAAAATCTCCTCCAACAATAGGGAATTCACAAGGTGCAGGATATTCTCCTGTTCATACTAAAACACACACAACCATACAGATGTTTCGGATGCATTCGACTCGACAACAATGACAATGAAATTGTAGCTTTATAACGACTTAAGCATTGTAAAATGTTTGCTCTGAAGGACACATATGCGGAAGGCAAGTGAGTGTGTTACTGTCGATGTTATTGTCGGAGGAGGCATTGGCAACAGGAAATACTGCTATGAATGGAAATTGGATATATAGCAAGCAAGGCGTATATCTGGAGAAGAACAAGGATATCTTTACGTGCTTTTCAAAAATTTGGCATGTTCTTGAGTGCATACACATGTATTAAAGACCACTACACAGTCGGTAGAAGATGACGTGTGAAGTGCAGACGAGATCATTGTGTAGGGCGAGTACTTAAAACAATTGCTTGGGGGTGGGAGATACATATGTTGTTGCTCATACGCCCCAGTTAATAATCGGCTTAGAAAATGTTCCCTTGTTCTGGGTACAAAATGAATAATGAAAAGATGTTTTCTTGGTTGTAAGGGTAGGTGGCAAGTCACTGTTTATTTGAGGATAAAAAATGTAAAATAGGGCATTCAAACCACTTTAGCAAGGAAATACATAATTTAAATGAGATTCCAACCCCCACACATGTATGTACTTATGTACATAAGGTGCGATGCGACCAACCGATTAAATTTGTTTAGTTTAAGAAGTGTTGTTGAACATATAGAATTGCAAGAATGTAAGGCCCAATCACACCCATAGTACTGCAGCGCATACAAAACAAACACGAGATGGTATATTCGACCGCAGCTCAACTACTAAGAGGAGATTTTCGGAATACTTAGTCGAGTTAACCTATTCTCTCGACCTTACATTCGAAAGGAAAAAGTATTGTATGGAGGACAACTCACAAAGTTATTGAACGATTTTCAAAAAGCAGACGCGATTTTTTCATTATAAAACTTCAAAGCAGCAATATACTGTTCACCCAAGCGTTTCCCAACTGAAGAAGACTATGCAGAACTCCTAAAATTGTTAGGATTGATTTTGAAAAGACTTAGCAAACTCATCGAAAAAAGAAGCTCGGATCACAAACAAATTTGGAAAGTGAACAATGAATTCGAAGTCACCATCGATCGACTTTAAAGCTGCATATGATAGCATATATGCCAAGAACTATATAACAGGTTGTCTGACTTTGAAATTCCAACCAACATACTCCAGTGTTGGCGAAAAGAGTTGGACTTCAGGAGAAAGCGGACAAAACCAAAATTACATGTTTTCGACAAACAAGGAAGCATCTGTTGCCCGCGTCAAGTGTGGAAACGTAAACTCCACAAACTACACCCTGGAGGAGATTTAAAAATCATCTCGGATCAAAACTGCTAACTCAAAGAACTAAATTAATGCTCTACAAGACTTTGTTCATTTCTACCATATTATACGGACCTATTCCAGCACAGTAAGCCAGAGAGGCTAAGTAAATAAAGCAGGAGTAGTTACTAGCCCATAGCGCACACTCCAATCTGGCTCATTTCGAAGCCTTTGAAAGATTGGCGCAACCGAACGCATGCGCTCGGGCTATCAGATTACGCGGCCCTCTAACACCACTCGACAAACGCTATCTACCGACCCGAACCACTCCACGCCACAAATTAAACGATCTGATTTAAGAAGGATTCGATTTCCACCCAGAAAGTTAATAACGCTAGTTAAGCCCCAAACACCAAGAAAAATTGTAATGTAAAAAAATTTGCTCATCTCACCCATTGTTCTTCTCGTCGAAAATATTTTTTCATCCACCTTTCCCTTACGATTCATCCATGCACCTACAAAAGAGAAAAAAATATACTTTCAACAGCACTCTCGATAGATTTTCTAATCGAATTTCACCTATCTGTCCTTACTCCGATTTTCTTACACATAATTTCCTTCAAAGAACCAACAAACATGTACGAGTACCAGTGAATGCTCCTCAAAATTAACACGAACTGTAACCCACCCCAAGAAAACAGAAATATTTCCTTATTTCACTGCACCCAAACCATTCCATAAGCCGAATTCACTTCGCTTACCCAAAAAATGTATCTTTAGTTCTGCAATTCTGCACAATTCTCAATAAAATACCACAAATTCGGATAAAATATTCTCAAATGCAATGCGACCACACAATGGTTGACATTTACCGTTGGATTTTCTTAGTGCACTTACCTACACAATATTTTGCTAATTTCCACCTCAATTCTTCACACAATACCTCTTGAATGGTATAAATATTTTCTTGAGCACTTCACATTTCACTATTTAACACAATTTACTCACTATACTGACTAAAAATTAAAGAAATTATAATTTAAAAATTTCACCACACAAGAAAGCTCTAATCACGACTGGCAAACACGAAACCGCACAAACACTATTCACACAAAGATGTCGTACGAAACGATCTGGCGCGCCGATGATGTGAATGGGTGCGTTCGAAGATTCGGCGTGTTTGGCGTGTAGAAAATGGTTTTTCGTTTAATTTGAAAAAGTCGTAGGTAGGGAAAAAGAACAACCAATTTGCGCACTAAATTAAACAAAATTAAATAAACTAATTTAAATGAGAAACGTATTAGCTCTAAGTAGAAGATTATTCCCTTAAAGTGAATGGCGAAAGATGCTCCATTTGAAAAACATCAATGCATCTGTTTTCAAATCCAAAGTATCAAAAGGGAGAGTAAAATACACTTAAAAAAATTCATAAGCAGAGATGCACTTTTGTTTTTCACCATAAATGCCAAAATAAACAAGAAAAGTCAGCCATAGAGCCATTGTTTTGCGAAGAGTATTTCGAAGAAATTGAATAGCAATACTAGCTGGCTGGCTTTTTCTTAAGTCCTTTCTTGAGGATACCGGAATAAAAGGGTGTATATAGGCTGAGCTTTCTATATTTTCCCAAGATTTATCTACGCCTCTGACTAATTAAAACAATCCCACAAACATTTTGACTCAATAAATTTTTAATGTTTATTTTTCTTTAATTTTAAATGAATCTCACTTTTTTTCGCAATAAATTTTCTTCATTTTATGAAATTCAATTGTAATAATTGTAATTGTAATAATGATAATAAATATTTCCTTTTTTCATTAATATTTTCTTTTTTTGTTTTTGTTTTTACTTTAGTTGGTTGCTTGATTTTTTTTCTTGTTGGTTTCATTGATGCATATGAGATTGATAGAGACATTAACTAATTAATTTAAACTTTATATAAAGATAGTTTCATTGCTGAAGGAGAATAGTTTTTTGTTTTGTTTTTTTAATAATTTAAATCGTGATTTTTTTTTTTGTATAATCAATAGACATCCACAGACACAATATTTAATAAGTTTATTCATTTATATATACGTTGTTTTTTATTTTCTCATTTTTGTTTCGTAATAATAATTGTAGTAATAATTATAAAGATATTGTTAATGTTACCAAATGTACGTATTTGAATTATTGTTTAATATATACTTTTTGTTTAGGTTTTTCATCCATATACATTTAAAGATTCACATTACATAGATATCCGTTTTGCTTTGCTATATAAATTTATGCTGCAATTATAGTTTTATTTTGTAATAACTTTAATGAATTGCTGTAATATATTTTGTTTGTAATAAGAAGTTTTATTGTTGGGAAGCGTTTAAATGGCGGAGGCTGTTGTCGAGTGAAAGGCAGATGAAGATTAAATGGGGTAACTAAATGACTCTCAATTTTGTTAAACGCACAAAAGCCGTCTATAGACTCTTTTATACTTCTCATAGAATTAAGACTAAACTTACCCAATAAAGGTGAGTTTCTAATTGTGTACTCGTATTATTCAAAGCCCCTCTATATTACTACTTTCATGACCATGTCCTTCCTTTAATTTTGTCAGTAAAATTCTAAAACACCTTTTGCGATTTCGTCCTCGTTACAGATTGATGGACATGGATTGATCTTTGTACATACGTGATAGAAGCTAAGCGTTTTTCATCAAGATAGGCTTTTCCTTGGTAGCCAAAAATGTGTCTAATTAGGCAGTTTCACCACACACAGTATGTACTCTCCTGTTTCGTCGTCTTTGCATATTCAACATTTTTTCTGGAGTTTTGTTGAATTGGTATTGGAATTGCCAGTCTTTCAGTTTCCCTGTGCCAATTGTAAAAAATGTTTTTGGTGGTACCGATAACTATATTGGCATCATGAACTTGGCTTATTTTGCCACTAGTCTGCAACTTGCAATTTTGTAAAGTTAATTCCATCCGACTCTGCAAAAAAAATTGCATCACATATCGTGCACTACGGTGGGAATAGAGAAAAGTGTGATCCTCCACCAGAACACTGTGCCACTAAAGAAATTCGATCCGTACAGACTCCACGATTTGCTACGATCCCACTTTACACAAACGCCGGGTACTCTGGGCTCCTTCGATTCGAAAGTATAGCTTTTGTCTTTGTTTCATGTTATTTAACGTAAAAATATCAGACCTTTTAAAATTCACACGAACTGGTTTAGGAGTTGGTAAGATAAGAGAACAAGTTCCCAATACCATAAAGGAATTCACAATGAATTTCATCGGAGAGCTCAAACGAGGACAACCGCCTTCCATTCTTTTCGTGACGCAAGCCATTTAAACGAAACCCGCTTCGTATTTAAATTTAGTTTAAAGTTATTTTCTATGCCGAAAAGAGTTTCTTTTTTGTCAACCGAACAAAATTAATTAGACTGTACAAAGCAGAGATTACAACAACTTAAAAAAGCAAAGATTTTTTTTAACAATTCCATCGCTGGAATTAGCACAACCGTTTAAATTTATCATTTTATTTACGTGTTTTATTTGTTTTTTAATTCTTTAAAAATATGTTTTTATTTTAACCACGTACGATGTTTTTTTTTTTCAATTTAATTTCTCTATAGATAATACTGACATTTAGTTATTTTTTTTATATATCTTTTTCAGTGTAAAAGTACAAAAGAACATTCAATTTATTTATTTATTTTTACTTTTCCTTAAATTGGGATATGCGCGTTCTATGTTAACATTTATAGCCTTACGTTTTTTTTTATTTACTCCTTAAATTCACCTTCTTCGATTTGTTACTCCATTTCTTGCCGTTTTTTTGTTTTCTTTTTGTTTCTATTTAATAAATATATTATTGTGCTTTCTTTCAATTGAATTTTTTTACCCTTAAATATAGTATAATACTAGAGTAAAAAAAAATTGTTGTATGAATCAATTATATTTTGTATTCAACACGATTGCTTTTTCAATTTGTTTCATCAAGATTGAGTGTTTTGTTTTTTTGTCACATGTTTGTATTTTCGAGTGGATGATTAGTTTTCTTTTGTTTATATAATATTTTTATAAAAAAAAAACAAGTATTGTGAGCTCGAAAATAATTTGTATTAAGTTAAGGTTTTTGTTTTTGTTTCATGCAATTTATTAATTTTGTATATGTACTAGATACTAAGTTAATTCTTTATTAATTTATAATTTCAAACTAATGTTATTATTATTTTTTTACTTTCTCATGCATTTTGAACACATTTTTTGTAGCGATATACTACGCTTTGGCTTTCTAGGACGTTAAGCAGTGACTAAGGATTAAATGGGGGAAACAATGAGAATCAAAGTTCATAAACCTGTAAATTATAAAAAAAACTATGCGGAGTATTTATCGGCCAAAAATTTAACACCAATCGACGCATTGGTGCTTATGTTTGCAAGGCTCTAGGGGCACATTGGTCTTTCCTAATTTATTTTTGTAAAAAATAGTCAAAAATAATTTTGGTAGGTTAAAGCGTAAGCTACAGACTTGAAAAAGAAAGTCGCGGCCTAATAGAAGAGCACAATTTCTTAATAGATAAGCCTGCTCTTTTCATCCTTATGATACGAGTTGGTAGAATTAGATCTTGAGAGCTATAAAATATTACTCATCATTACACGATAAGGTACCAATAACCTCATGAGACATCCACAGTAAACAGTAAATACGTCTTCGACATCGACACACTTGAAGGCACACCAAATTCATTTCAGTACTTATCATGGGACATAAGAGAGAAGTAGTCACTGAGCTGACATCGAATTCCTTCTGATAATGTCCTGGGCTACAAATGCTCTAAGTCTGTTTTACGTCTCGGTCTACATATTCAACGAAAAGAATTAAACAAGAATTGTTACTGAAATAATAAAGAAAGACTCAATAAAGTTTAATGATGATTCAAAGGCCGTCCCTTGGAGCACGTCAAAATTTGTTGGTCTGGTGGATTCTGCCAAGGTTTTTATTTAAAATAACTTAAAGCCTGGAAGGTTAGCGAGAACTCAAATCCAAAGAATTGATAGTCAAGAACTGGTAAATTAGTTCTGATGAAAGGTAGCCCTCTCAGCTGCTCACTTTGAAGTCAAAATTCCAGATCAAAGTGACATACGTATAGAAGGAAATAAGCAATTTACCAAACAGGCAATGCTACAATTTGAAAAGAGTAAATGGGCAAGTTTAAAGTAGTTTTTATTCTAAAATTGCAACATTTTCTGAATCTGTATTTCCTAAGAAAGCCACTAGGGCCTGCAAAAGTTTGTATGCTTTAGAAATTCCTTTTATTTGTCCTATTTAGCAAATATGTACTAATGCAAATATTTTAAGTAAACTCACGTATATGCAAACATATGTCACAACCTCCATACTGGTGCAATAATCCCGATGTAAGTTTGTTCACTTGAGATAACTTTAATGCAAAGTTTCGATTCTAAATTTGCAGTATGCCGCCAAAGGAAGCTGTTCGATACCACTAGAGCCAGTATACTTCTGAGTGCACTAGAAATTCAACTTTATTTGGGTGGTGTTTAACAACTATTCTAAGTGCACTCACGTACACGTTACGTCTTCCATACTAATCCGATATAAGCTACCTCACTTAAGAGCTAAGTTCAAAGTCACTTTGTTCCACGATATGGTATATGAAGTGAAACTGATCGTTGGCACTGTGCTTCACATGATCGCGGCTTCACCAAAAGGAAAGCTCCTCTTGTTGTTTGCAAACATATTAAAAAATAAAATCCAAAGTAATTTAAAAACAAATTATCCAAATTTAACATCGTCCACCACCAGTCACTGCGTATATTCTACCATTTTTTTCATAATTTTTTTCGTAAATATTTTCTACATCTTTATTAATAGTTTCTATCATATTTTTCTTTATTTAATACCATCAAGGAAAATATTTTAAGCACCATTTGTTTTTCTCATTTAAATTTTCTTCAAAAAGTGTTATTCTTCATATAAATTTTTTTTTTTTTTGTGTAACCACTTGCTTTTTTGCTTGATTTTGGTGTTATTTTATAAAGTTAATAATAAGAAAAGCAAATAATACCTACCACATATCTGAAAGTTAGTTAATTAAAAAAGAAATGTGTACATTTTCTTTTAGTTTTTATTTAACTAAATAAAATCATATAATCATATGACATCAAAAGAACAGAGAAAAATAAACAAGATGTACTTAAATAATTACAATAACAACAGGCAACACAAAATGACTATTAAACAATAAACATAATTATAACATTTACTAAGTAAACGCAAAGATAAATAATAGTTTAGCTCTTTGTTTTTTGATTAAATCATAGACAAAAGACTTAGTATTCATGAATCTTTTTACAGAATTCATAAATTAAACAAAAGACAAGTAGATAGAGAGGAAAACATAACAAAACATAAAATTATTCATGCATTAAGAAACTGAAAAAAAAAATACATAAATAAATAATCATTTATTGTACAAAATATTGCTATGTGATTGATATTTTTGTTCGTTTTTTTTTGCGTAAAACAAAAATTTGTGCTGGAGAAACCATTCTAAAAACAATGAAAAAAAACAGCAAAATTATTTATTTGCATTTTTTTTTGTTTGTTTATGTTTTCTTGAAACCACATAACAAAATAAATTTTATATTATTCGTTGTTTAACGTTCACGTAGTTTTTTGTGTTTTTACTTGAAACTTCATTTTTCATTTTTCTACTTATGCGATTTGTTTTTCACTAATTTTAAGCGATTTTTGCATTTGTTGTAAATTAATTATTTTTAAATAATTTGTCTAGTTCAACCGAAATGTATCAATAGTGTAGTAAATCGGGTTATAACGTAAGAATAAAGTGGTTAGGTGGACAATAATTTGGGTGAAGAGGTTAGAGAAAACATTTTTGTAAATTTATAAAATGAATTATAAAGTGAAAAAAGGTTCAATAGGCTTGTCCTTATAAGCTGAACAAAAAGATATTTTTAAAATCGATTTATAAAAAAAGATTTCTTGTGAGATCCACTTGTGCTTGGAAATATATGTATTTTTAAACTATGGTCATACCAATTGATCAGGTACGAACCATGTATATTCATCGTTAGCTCAGAGAAAGATAGTTTACAAAAATACAAGTTACTAAGGTCTTTATCATCCAGGAATTCACAGGAAATAGGCACATGTCCAAAGATTATGATTCAAAAGAGAAACTATTTAAAAAAAAGCGGCCAACCGACTTGTCTCATAGTCGTTCACATTTCCGAATAAAAAATGCATTAATCAATACGCTTGCCGATTAATACTGTGTCAGCTGAAAAATAGTTTATGCTTTTGCTTCTTTTAGTGATAGTTGTGGAAACTCAATACTTTTTTCTAAGTACTTTCCATTAATTGACCACACAGTTGACGTGCTGGTCAACCGCCTCGGCTGAAAATCAGTTTGCAAATATCCCTCTCATAGAGTCTAATAAATTTAACTATTTGCCACCAAACTTAGAAAGATATTGGATAACAAAGCCTTGCGAAGGCGAACTTAAAGAGACTATACCTCCTTGAGAGGTTCAATAGAACACAATTTAAAAAACTTACCCTCACAGCATAGTGAAGTTTAAAAGAGAAAATAATAAATAAAAGTCTAAGGACGCAATTAACTCTTCTTTAACAATTTTCTACTAGTTTCATCGCCCAAACTAATCCTCCACTTTAAACCTTATCTTACAGTTATAACAAAAAAAAAACGTTTATGTGATATATTTATACAATTTCTATTTATAAACTACACACTTTCCTTTGTTCGTTTTCAAATAGTTTGAATTAATTTCTTTCTTGTTTACTATATTTTGTGTATTTTTCGTTAGGAGGGACATAGAAGTAGATAGTTTTACGATTTTTTGTAATTTAATAAGTTAATAAACAATTTGAAAGAATTTTATAAATTTTCTTTCTAGAAACAAAGAATTGTAAGGAGAAACAATGCAACGAAAAAGACTAATTTACGAAATTTGTCCTACAATTATTTTAATTTACTACAATAACTTTCTTTTTGTTGTTCAATAATTAATAATAATAATGTTTTGTTGGAGTTTTTTTTTAGATTTTTATTTGTATCTACAAAATTCATATATGTATGTATATATATACTTTTTTTGTTTATAATTTATTGTAATATTAATTGTATACGTTTCTCTCACATATGTGTTTCGTTATTTTTTTTTTACTTGGAATTAAATGTATAAATTTATGTATTTGTGAAAATCATGATTTTGTTTTTTTTAGGTTTGTTGTTTTGTCTCAATTGTAGATTAAATATATAATATAATATTTTATATAAATGTATATATAATAATATTAATAATAATATAGTAAGGTGTATAATATTCATTTTTTACTTTAAAAATGGTGTTTTATCTCATTATCTCATTTCTCTGCATTTTTTTTTTGTTTTTTATATTAAATTGCATTTTTTTCCTACGTGAATTAAAGTATACAAAAAATAAAATTAGTTCGAACAACGTAATAAGAAAATCAAGCACATTTTCGACCGTAGGAAAAAAATATTTAAAAGAAAATTTGTTGGAAACAAAATATTTTCAAACCTATAAGAGACTTGTAAAAGAAAATTTAAGAGAACTGTAAAAAAAAATACAATAATCATGGAATTCAGTACAAGTTGTCAACATTGTTTTTCATTTTTTGTTTTTCTTGTATAATCAGTTACTTTAAGTCGTGTATATTTTGCATAATAATAAACATTTAATTCCATTGGTATTCAGAGAATAAAAAATAAATAAATACAAACGAGAACATATTAAACCGCAATAAAATAAATTAAAAGGAACACAAAAACGAACTTAAGACTCTTCACACTTAAGATTAACGGTAATATTGAAATAAATAAAATGGGGGACATAATAAAATTTAACGTAAAAGTAAATTTAAAAACGCAAACAATTGATTTCGATTGAATATTTGTAAAAATTACGTTTGCTTTTGTTTGTTCGTTTTGAAACTGACTTGTAGGACCCGATTGCCCAACGTGTAGCCATTTAGTGATTGTATAGCAACAACAGCTTCTTCGTAATTGGTCATTGTGACGAAGCCGAATCCTTTGCATTTGTTCGTCTGGAGATCACGAATTACCTGAAATAAAAGCGAGAATAGTCATTTCTCATTTTAAAATATTCCATTATCGATATTTTACAAGACGAGCCGTGACGTCGTAGAAACCATGATAAACTCTGTGAATGATTATCAGAAATAAGACCACTTCCTTGCACAAAAGAGAACTTTATAACACATTCGCTTTCCATAGTCAACTTAAATTAGCTTATCTCCTAGCCCATGATAATTCAATTTGGTGTAGATGACCATCACCCAAATCCAGGTGCCCTTAGGACGCTTATGCAAAAGCGGTTGAGATTTCACTTATTTGCCATATATTTTGGGCAAACATTTTTAAAAGCAAGGATGGTGAATTATTTTTATTTTGCGTTTTGGTATCGGACGCAACCATATATGATATATCTTATCATAACCCATGAAATGAGAGGAAGAATTTCCTTCAACAAGAAAACATTTTGAGCGCAGATACTAAAAAATTGAATTAGTTGATAGAAGCGGTCTCCGGAATGTATGTAAGTCGTACAACTACATATCTACAGAAAGCTTGTCATAGCTGAAGCAGCGAAAGGTTTTTTTAAACAAGCATCAGTTGAATATCACGTGAAAGGAGTTAGTCTTAACGAAACAAACCACTTAATGCTGAATCCCACCGTTATTGTCAACAGCTACAAAATGTTGCTTCCTGCCGACGCGACGTTGACTTAACTAACCAAACCTTTTGCCTGATCAAATGCTGGGTTTCGATAGTAAACTGAGTATCATACCATGACATTAATATTTTTCGCTTCGAGCTAAGTGCAATTCGAAGTAAAGAGAACCATCAGGTTTGTATATCGGCAAATGAAGCACCAAATAGTTACATTCAATCCACAGAAGCTGTGCCAAATGAAATGGATTGCGATAAGCCAAGCCTTGAATTTATCTTGATATTCTCTGACGGCCCTGAATTACTAGAAACCCCAACTCTACACAATTACCCCGCAAAATATACATAAGTGCATACGGACACACAAATCATCAACTCACCTTAACCGATTGCACGGCACCAAACGGTCCAAACAATTGCCACAACACATTCTCTTCAGTCTCTGGAGCCAAATTATAAACAAATATACACCAACCAGATCCATTAATGGTATTCCCCGGAATCATTGTGTTGGCTAAGAGATCACCAGTCAGTGGGGAATATCTGGGAATTACCGAACTAAAAAACAAATACGAGGAAGAGAAAAACAAAAACAAAAACAATGATATAACCGGCTTAGCACAATTATAAGATAAATTCCATCAACCACCTATAACGTCCAGCGGCGGTAGGATGATGTATGGCAGCAGCAGCTGCAGCCGCAGCCGCTCCACCTGGAAATCTCGCTCTTGGATTTTGTGGTGCTATATACGCAGCGGCCAGCGGTGCCAACGCTTTACTGCTACTCGGGTTGTTGGCGAATTTCACTGTAATTGGATCGGTGGCGTTTTTCGGTACGGTTCCGTTCAGCTCCTTGATGGCACGATCTGCCTCATGGCGTTGATCGAACCGAATGAAGCCGACACCTTTTGAAAGACCTGTAGTTAGATATATTTTGGATAGTATACATCAATTTAGTTTTTAGCTTAAGGCGGTCTGAGAGAGAAACACAGTTTTCTACTGCTTTTCCCGATTATCTTTTTAACTTTTTTTTCTTTATTTTGCAACTAAACAACAAAATAATTCAATTAATGAGCTAACGGAAGAGAGAGAAGCGGGATAGTTTGGTAAATGCAGTTAATGTGTGAGAGAGAGAAAGAGAGGGAAAGTTTTTTTTTCTATACATTATTAATGTCTGGATTTTTATTTTAATTTATAAAAACTATTTTGAATTATGCGTTATGGCGAACAACAAATCTCTGGCGAATTGGTTAAGAAAACAAATGAATGAAAAAAAATGTATTATAAATGAATGACACATCGAATTCCAATTACAAACAAAAAACATTTAAAACAAACAACAAAACACACCACATTTGTGTGTTATAACAAACACAGTTTTATAAAAAAAAATATTTCGGTTACCTACCGGAATCACTAGCTCCACCTGAAGGTACAAAATATTTGTTAAAACGAAATGTATTAAATTTTTTTCTCAAAATTTTGTATCTTAAATTTAAAACTAAACAAAAAAAAATCGATTTTGTTAATTTTGATTTTGTAGTTTTTCTATAAAAATCCAGAACTTGTTTATTAAGTTTTTTTTTTTAAGAAAATTTTCCTCTTAAGGGTTAGTTAAAAAATCATAAAAAATAAAAATAAAACTACATCTGATAAATCTTAGTGCAGACCCACTCACCTGTGATATTGTCGCATAAAATTCTTGAGGTAATTATTTTTCCATATGGACTGAATAGTACTTCTAGATCTGGTTGGGTCATATTCTTTGGAAGACCAGATACGTATAGATTTGCTCCCTTAATTGATTCTGAGCTAGGACGGGCGATTGACACCTGTTAATTGTAAAGAAAGGCATTTAGTTCATGATATTGAATTCTAGGGTAAAGTACTCACTTTAATTGTTTTGTTTTGCAAACGAAGACCATTCAAAGAGTTTATTGCTTTTTCGGCATCTTCCTGTTTTATGTAGTTCACGAAGCCATAGCCGAGACTTTGGCCTTTCAGGATAAAATAATTAAAAAAAAAAAAACAGAACACAAATTACACTATTACTTCAATTAAAAAAATTAAAAAAATTTACTTTAAATATTTGAGCACAGACAGTGACCAATCAAATAGTTGTAGTCGTTGAGGCAGTTAATTTTTTACAGTTTAAATAACATTCGGCCAAAATTAAAATTAACATCCATTGGAGTAGATAAATTTTAAAAAGGTTTAAACTAAATGCTCGGATTATTTCCCTCTTCAATTCGTTTGTACTTAATTGGTAGCCAAACTCAAATGATTTCGCAATGAAAAGAAGTAATCTCAGTTTCGGTTTTCCTTGTCTTAGAAGTCCACTCAGGATGTACTTATGTACCTTTCCAACTCGATTTGGATAGATTAATTCACTCACGACCAAAACAATACTTAGAGATAAATTTTAACTTAATGTAAAGGTTTTGAAAATATGCAGCGAGGCTGTAGTTTTAGGCGGGGATATCTAGCCACTCATATGGCAATTTTTGGGGTCGATGATGGCTTTAATATAGACATACGGTGCCGATGTCGCCTAAAGTATCAGACATGCTTTCCTCAGCACGAGAACCAATTACGAATTTTTGTTAGGACCAGAGTCCGAGATCTAAGAATCTTATGTCCATAACACCATTCGCACCTGAAAATTCCGAGGTCCGAAAAATACGAAGCAGATATCGCAAACCGCCAGTACCCGACCTACATATGTATGTACGAAGTCAAGGGACCATTAAAAAACTTGTGAGTGTTTTGAGGGATTTAACCTTTAAAGCTCCCTTTCTGTAGACAAATACCCGAGTATTACCCACGGAGCTATGGCGAGCCCAGAGAACCACGGGGTATCTAGACATGCTTTGAATTTTCAAGCTAAACTAAACAAAAACAAAGTTATACCTACGGATTTTTTCACTCGTAAAAGCGTGCATTTAGTCTGCGTTAGTTACATCAGAACTGAAACAATCTCCGAATAGCACTTAAGGAACCTTGTAAGGAAGAATTTCATTCTTTGCAATATGAATACCACTCAATGTACAACGTAGTGCAACACAAAGTGTAGTCTCATTCCCCAGTTTCTAAATATTAAGATTCAAAAAGTGATGACATACAGACTCATGGCATATATATCACAAGCTCAAATTTTGAGGCCAAACTAACATTTGAATGAACTTGGCTCCATCGATTCGAAATGTCATCTCCTTAAAAGTCGTGATATTAAAACAGAGGGACGGATGAACGGATACACATACATAGCTCAATCGATTCAACTATTGGTAGTAAGCATTTGGATGTATAGTATATCTTATCAACTACGGGTCCAAACTTACTGATGATCACTTTTAGGAGTCTATCGTTATAATTTTTTTAAGTTTTAAGGTAATAATATTGATTTTAGATACTTTGTAAGATACTTTGTGAAACTGGAAATTTCTTGAGCATTATTCATGAAAAAGTGCATGTAAGTTCACCCCAATCCTTGGTCAGAAAACTTGGTTTAAAAGTTTGACCGATTTAGCTTGTAGTAACTTAGCCATGATCAATGGGAATTATTTCTACTTATTGATACCGAGTCATTCATAGTAATATGGATCTCTAACATATCATCAACTATGTGAATTCGTCTTGCAAATTATTCACTCACCTGTAACTTTATCACGAATCAGCTTACAACTCTCAACCTCACCAACACTGACAAACAACGATCGAATGTCCTCCTGTGACATTGTTTGTGGCAGATAATTAACAATTAAATTAGTTTTCGGATCCTCAGAAGTACTACCACTTCCGCCATTCTGCTGCTGTTGCTGCTGCTGTTGTTGCTGTCCCTCAACCATTCCGCTGGTCATCATTTAGATTGGATTAAAATTTATTCAACAAGGGAGGGAGGATGGGTTTAGTCGAAAGAAAATTTGTTTTTTTGTTATATTTACAAAGCAAATTACAGAATAAATACGTATATAAAAGATTTTCACTAAGAGAAGTTTCTTTTTTCTTGTAATTAGAAGAAAGTCAAATATTCTATAGCTAATAATACTGATACAATTGTTTTTTTTTTAATTTGTTATGATTGTAAATAAAACACACAAACGAACGTTTACGTAGAAAAAAATGTCCTGAAATAAAATAGAAAAAAATCATTATTACAAGGCATTTGGAAAATAAAAGACGATTTTCTATTTACTTTGCTTAAATTGTTGCTGCTGAAGTTAGCAAATTAGTTAGTGTGTACGTTGTTCGTTTTTTATATCTTAAAGCAGTTCTCTTGTTTGTTTTATTTTTTTGTAAAATCGATCACAATGTGTGTAAAAAAGCTTCTTCTTCTTCTTATACTCTCTTATTTGTAATTTAATTTAACATAAAGAACGATTAAAATAAAACTGTAAAGAAAAAAAACTTTTTAAATTAGATTTGGTTTTTGGATTAATCGGATTAAAATGTTTTACTATAACAACTACAATTGGAATGTATAATGTTCAGGTGAAAGAATAATGCTAGGTGGTGTGAAATTTATTTTGAATTTGTAGGTCAATAATGTACGAAACCAGGGTGCGTATTCAAATAAAATCCGGAAGCCTTATAACAAGGAACTAATTCACTAATTAAATAAGGTTAAGCATTTGATAAACACCTATTGAAGGATGATTATTGAATAGGTTCGGACGGTGAGTAAGATTTGTAGCTATGTACATGACACCTGTTGATTTCTGAGTTAACGCATGGGAAATCAATTTTAAGGAATTGATTGAAGCTATAAAAGCGATGAGAAAAATACCAATAGAGTCCAAGGATTATGCATATTTGAATTAATGGAGCATGAAAATCACGAGTAGTCCTAATGCAATCAGAAATATTTCTATATTTATGCCTGCAAGACTCGCGAATACAGAGCCGTCTTTTTAAAGCAGAGTTCAGATTTTAGAGAAGCCGCAATGGACTAAGAGTCACGAGTTAAATGCCAGCGTTTTTTTGTTTGCCGTTCTAAATCCAAGTCGAAGTCATGAAGACGTGAATAGAGAGGAAGCCCCAGTAAACAAACGATTGCACTGAAAACATGCCACGTTGTTGAAGACAAATAAACTTTCGTACTAAATAAAGATAATACATTGAAAATGCTTATCCATTGCCTTCTCTAATTTATGGAGCTAACATGCGTTTAAAGTATACATAACCTTATCTGGCACAAAGGACCATATTTTCTGCGACAAATCACTTTAAAACCGATCAATCTCTATCTCAAAATGATAATACGGATTAATTTTAATGAATATCTCATCAAAACCATTGCAATCACTTAAGTTAGAGGAGAAAACTTGGTAATTAGGACACAGCAGCTCATTCATAAGACATATGCCAAATATGGGAAGAACACAATAACTACCGAATTGTAAAGCATGACTTAGTGATCTCTCACATTATTCAAGGTAAACTAATATTACTTATATCTTATGAAATTATTTGGCCCATCTGCGCATAAATGTCGTCATTCATTGCCCCAAAAACGAGCCCACGGAAATAGTGGGTCTACAAAATGACATAAATCATTAACACGCGTTTCTCCAACATGTCGGAGTCAAAACAAATCAAAACCCACACAAAATTCATTCACATTCCATATAATAAATTACTAGCTGCCACTGGCAGGCATTACCGGGAATAATTTCCAACAGATATCTTATATTTGCATTAAGCAAATTGCAACAAATTGCAATAAAATCTCAGATCAAAATAATTCAAAAATAATTAGCTCCGATATTTTTCAAAGCATTTTTCGGCGGCGCAAATTCAATTCTAATAATAATACCGAAAAAAAAAATATCGAAAATATTGTAAAAATTCATTGTAGGTCAGAAAGTTCAATACAAACCAACATAATGGTCAGAAATTACTCAAAGAACGAAAAGAGAGCACTGATAAGTGTGTTCAGAGAAAAAATTATTTGTATACACACGTTTCATTTGAAAAGAAATTTTGTATTTGAAATATTTTTAGAATTTTCAAAAATAACTTTCGAAGAACATCATCAAATCGGCGGCAGCGGCAAATTAGTTTTTCCTACATACTTTTTATTTTGTTGTTGCCTGTATCTCTTTTCTAATTTATTAGTGTGCATGGAAATGGAAGAGAGAAATGAGAATTTTGATTTTTTGGAACTTTTAAGTGAATTTTAAAAATATATATTAAAAAAAAATGGTTGTCAAAAGAAATGTGTGTAGATTTGTAAGTACCTTCAATAAGTTAACCGCACACAGGTGCCCCTCAAAAACCTGCTGTGCCTCTCAAAAACACATAATTTCCAATAATAGATGCACTTAGAAAATATATGTGTTTGCCGATTACGAAACGATAAATAAATTTAATTAAAATATGTTCCGAAACGAAAATATGACAGCACACAAAAACACGAAGAAAAGTTGCTTTTTTTTTAATTAAGATTAACTTAGAAAATGCACTTTTTTTTTTTTTAAAAAAAAAATTATTTTGACAAACTTTTTTTTTACGAAAGAAAAAAAACTTTTTTATTTGGTTGTATAATTTAACAGAAAATTAAAGTAACTTAACAGAAACGAACGTAAAGAAACCGAACGAAAAAATTAAGTTAAGAATTAAAAAAAAATAAATTAACTAAAACGCAAATGAAAAAAATCAAATTAGGAGAAAAATAAATTAAATCAACTGAAAGAAGAACAAAACCACGTTCCTTCAACTGAATAGAACCGAAATAAACTGAAAGTCCACGTCGAGGGAAAATCGGTTTTTCGGTTCGAGAAAAACTTTTTGGTGGTGCTGGATAGAGAGCTGGTGCATTTCCCTATGGTTCTCTTAATTTTCCCCAAGAGGGTTGTTTGCTCTTAAAAACGAGGGTGGCAGGCAGTGTTGCTATTGAAAAATCTTGCTTCGTAGTAAAAAAAAAAAAAAGTCGCAATAAGTCTAAAATGTAACGCCACCTAAACGAATTTGTTAACGATTCCCAAAAAAATAAAAAAGAGTATCGGTTTACTTGTAACTGAGCGCATTCGCTTATTCCCACCCCAAATACAAGCTTACAGTAGTTTGGAAACTACTTTATTTTATTTTGCATTTGTTTCCAATAAGAAAAACATTTTGAATATTCGCATGAGTTCAAAAGAAGCATGGAACACCAGGTATGAAACGCAGCGAGGGCTATCCAGTAGCCTGATGAATAAGAATGACTAAATCTCAAATATCTCGAAAAAGGCCATAAAAGGTATCATTAAGAAGTTGAACCTTTAGTTGCTGCCAAGTAACAAGAACCAAGCCACAACATATTGGCTGGATGTTGAAAATATGCACTTAAGCTTACAGGCCTATGTGGGAGCTACGGCGACATGGACGCAAAAGGGGACGCCCACTTTTTCATATATTTTGCACTGATTCAGAAACTCGTTCTTCAAATCTGGTCTTTGGCACTGTCTTTTGCGTCCCACATCAGAGACAAAGTGGCCATGAAGATCCGAGTGAGGCAGCACGAGTCTTCGATTACCAACATATGCATGGATATAAACTACCACCACTACTCGAAAAAAGCTTGCTAAATTCTGAGGTTGCATAAAAACGTTCCATGCGAAAACTGATTTATAACCTCACTTCTGAGTCTACTGATAGAAGCGACTATAATACTAATTCAGTACGATCGTAGTGAAATGGCAGCAATTGTGGCAGGTGTGTGGAAAACGGTGTTAAAGGTAGGATGAGGGTGATCCTTATCGGACTGAATTTATTTGATATGAAATTATTGCACGTGGGGGTTAATTGCGTCGTCGTATCGATTACAGTATATTTCTTTCTTAGTATGAGGGTTGAATCAACAATAACGTGCGCTAAGCACTAGACCGACAATAATGCTTAGTGATATATGGTACTAGTTACTTTTAGGGGAAATTATTTTTATTAAGGACATTACCATGAACTGTTTCACATAATAAACAATTTGATTTCCAATGTGCGTACTGGTAGACGTTATGATGAACCCTTAACACAAGCGTTAAAGCGTATTATTTTCTAAGACAGATTGTCTATTCAGATGTATTTAAAAAAAAATCCAGGTATTCTTCACAAGGCTACTAAAGGCAAAAAAGCTAGTGCTATCCTACCCTAACCAGAGTTTGCCGTAACACAAGCGGAGAACCTTTACAACAGACCTAGGTGAATATTGCGGATTCTTACATGAAGGTGTCTAAATTAGAATGAGACCCAGTATTACTAATTTTTGGGTTGGAACCGAAGTTTTATAGAGAAGTTAGGAGGGCAGTACAATGTGTGCTGCGCTATCCTTTCCAAAGATTGCAGAGAAATAAGCGCAAGTACTTCACAGCGAAAACTTAAATCCCTGTATAGGCATTCTATACTCTCAACTCAAGAGGAGTATCACCATCACTATTAGCTATTTCATTCGACTAAAAAGGGGCCATAATACCCTTAAAATATGCTAAGTACATGGCATAGACTAGTCAAGGAGGAATAAATGTTTAAAGAAGGACTTTCAGTGAGAATATCACACAATGTCTCGATCTCAAATACGATTATAGTCCCTAGAAAGGCACTATGAAGCGTAATCATATCTAACGAAGACAATATAAAAACAGCAGGTAGCCAGGTGCTACTTGAAGTACATTTATTTAAGCATCAGTGGTAGCAACGTAACGTATTTTCATTGTCATATATCGATTTATAAGGTACTTATCTTATCAGATATCTAATAGAGATACAAACAAACGGGCAAATCAATTCGAAATGAAATGGATATCATAGCCACCATATTTCAATAAATTTGTTCCGGCAACTATTGGGTCCTTTCAAGTCATTCAATGCGAAAGAGTTGCATTTCTTTTAAGCCGGCATTAGAGCCAAATTTCTTAAAAACTGTTTACCAATACTCCAATATGGAATTTATAAAGATAACCTGGCTAAACTTGATGTGTAAACAAACTGTCAAACAATTCCCGAGAGAAATATAGCCCACCCCAAATGTTAAGAGAGATGATACTCTCAACTCTCTCTCTCTCCTCTCTTGAGTCTCATTCTCTTTTTTTTACTGAATGAAACTTCTTTTACAAAATTTCTGCATACATGCCGCCCTTCCCACTATCCCTTCTTGCACAAAATGAGAAAAAAAAAACATAAAAGTCCCCATTAACCCTTACCACCCTCAATAAAATAGTAAAAGCTACCGGAAGAATAGTATACAGAGAGGAAAAAAGAAAGAAAAATAAACAACAGGACCAATGACGATGATTTAAGGAAACGACTCTCATCAAACCAAGTCTGACACAACCTCGACCAAAGCTTTTCATTGCATTTCAAAGCTTACCCGAGTAAAAGAGACAAACAATGACACAGATGCAATGACAACAACAATACGACAAAAAAAAAAGGATTGCATACATCTCCCATCTAAATCGATTAATTCTCCCACATAAATGAGGCTAAAATAAGGATATATCCAGGATAATACTATGAAACGTAAAAATCTAGGCAAAACAAACAAAAATCGGGAATGCAATGTGAGGGGGTCGAATGCGGTATGAATTGGATTTTTCATATTAAATATACAAACCACTCCTTGTGTCCTTTTTTTATCGGTGTTGGAAGAACTGCTATGGCAAAATAGGACTTAAATGCAGAATCCTTGTACAGAGGAGAAATTCCACTATTTTACACTAATTTGAGCGATTTTATTTCATTCAACGGATATCCTCTATCACGGCACAAACAAAATAAAATCCTTGTTTAATTATCCTACTGCACTAGATATTATAAAAAAAAAATTAAAAAACACACACTGCCACCAACCGCACTATGACGTGACTATGAGTAGTAAAAATATACAACAATACTCTAGGGTGGGAGTAGTATATCCTTTTTTTTTCCAATTTCTATTGCTCGCGAGATATCCTTTTCGTAAATTTCTTGTCACAATTTTGGGCGTTTTTCTTCGAAATTCTATTGGTTTCTACTGGTTTTCTTAATGATGTGCTTATAATTTTAGGTGCGGGTGCGTTTTAATTTTCGTCCTTTTTCTCTGCGACTGCAACTGCTGCTGCTGCTGCTGCAACTCCGTCGTCTCTGCCTCTTTTCAATACACTCTCCCTACATATGCTCCTGTGCAACGCGATGTGTAGAGTAGTTTTCTTCTTTTGGGTGTATATACACTATTTTAAGGTGCGGCAATAATTGTATTATTATGCGGCTTGTAACGTAACAAAAACAATGCAATAATTATCCTTTTTTACTTTACTGCTTTACTACACTATAAAAGAGACTTCGCGCGATAGTAAGTTTTTTCTTTTATTCCGATTTAAAATAGATAGATAGGTGGGGTTTATAGAGGGTGGATTCGAAGGACGACGACGATAGAGAGATGCACAAAATGAAGCGAATTGTGTGAATATCCTTTTGTTTAAATTACAAATCTAATTAACGAATAATTATCATTTTTTATGGTTTTTTGTAATTAAATCGAACGTGAGTGTATTTGTTGTATGGCAGAAAATTTAAAAAGGAGAATTATATATATATGTGCATATATATATGTACATTTGATTATTTTTTTGAAATGAAAAACACAACTTGCGTTCAGAGAGTGCAGGAACTAAATGGGGGGTAGAAACAGACAAAAGTCAGAGGATCCCTTCGTTTGGTGGTAGTACACACGAGACGGACATCTTTTCCTCCCTCTTTCTACAGCAATGTTTCTACGAACGAACTTGGGACATGGGGGTGCTCTATAGGTTCCTGGTTTGATGTTGCATTCGCAATAGGGGTTGTTTTTTTGTGTATGTACATATGTATGTGCATTTGTTTTGAAATTTAACGCAATGCATAGTGGGTAAGGAAACAGGTCAGTAGGGGTGGTTTGAGAGGTGAATTTTTTTTAATGATTTTTTTTATGGGTAACGAAGGAAGAGAAAAGGATAAGTAGCAGGCTGTAGAGAGAAATGTTCAATTATGCGTGAGGGTGTTGCATATGCACTTGTTGTTGCACTTACCAACATGAAATGTCCAAAAGTGCATGTAAACAAATTATAAGGAATATTGCCAGGTAAAACGTATCAGGTAGGAAAATTAAAATAGGGAAAGTAATTGGAATGTAGGCTCTATTATAGCGTCGAGGCTATTATTGTAAGCAAACCGCCTTAATGGATAGCAACAGCAGAAACCCAATGAGTCTTCGACTTTAGAAATTAGTTATATATGTAATTGCTGCATAACTTTCTCGATCCAAAGAATTTTTAGTAGGAATGTAGGAATATGAAGCACACTTATGTCATGTCTCCCTTGAAGCAGATCTCGAAGAAACTTCGTTTCTTAGTCGATGTTCTCAGATACTTATTTATTTCAGGAATAATCCTTCTATGATAAGGTCAATACATATGTAATTGCAGTGTTAAATTCTTGCTCAGAGTTTTGGTTTTTATAGAGTAACAAAGTACTGAGGGGATTCCTGACGCATACCTCTCCACCATCAACATCAAGTTCGCAAGTCCATCTCCAACAAGGCATATTGAAGAAAAATAACACTTCAAAAAACCTTATGAACCTTTAACCTCTTTCTAACACTAAGTCAAACCTTATCTCATAAGCTAAATGAGTATTTTACAAAGAAAGACGACGGTTCTGATCTTTTACATACATATGTATGTATGTTAGAATGGAATCAGTGGGTAAACAGTATTCTAATTGGAAAGCGTTCTCCGATGCGCACTAGATTAAGGATTTGTACACAGCGATTATCAGCTTTTTGAAAACAGTTTACTAAATTCTGAACCATTGCTAAAAATGCCCCTGATAACCTACCAAAGAACTATAAACTAAAACCAATCGCGACGAATTAGCACACTTTAGCTCGTGTTTATGGAAAAATTCAAATTCAATTTCTTAATGTTTTTAAAATTAACACAAATTTTGTTTATAAAACGCCTGGCAACCCCTGTTCTATATCGACATGAAAAAACCGTCATTGCTCCTTCGTTATTCCTTAAAAACAATTCACACATCAACTACCTCTAATACAAACTTACGCCTACCAGCACCAACTAAAAAAAAAAAAAAACTAGAATTCATTAACAAAAACCGTACTCACAATTTCTGCTTTCTCAGGTCAGGTGATCGAAGACTAAAGACAAAAAAATAGAGCTTCCCTCCTACCAGAGCATGCGCCAATCGAACAGTTGCAAAATGCAAAACAAAACAACAAATCACAGTATAGCCCAAGTTTTATCCTTGCAACGTAATATGGAGGGAGGAACCGCCATGTGGTTTCCAAAAAAAAGAAATATATATGTATAAACCCACCCCAAGAAAATAAAACAATTCTATAAGACAGACACATAAAAGCTTTCCCATATCTCAGGACCTATTGTGTAACATCTTTTTTATGAGCTTTCAGTCAAAACACATTGGGATAGGTTTCTTGAAAGCACCATGCATGCTTCTTCCCCCCATCTACACCACCACTTGACTCGCAGGACTTTGTGTCAAAAGACCATTGAACTCTGTATAGGTACAGGGAGCGCGCTGTTAATGCTGCTGCTACCGGTGCGGTGCTTTATTGCTGCTGTTAATGTGAAATTTAAAGGATAACATAAATCCCACTTAACCTAATGACTGAGTGGCAAAGGAGATATTATTATTTTCATTAGATAATTAAAGACTCACTGGAGTTACCAACGTTAAGACTTGAATCTTTATAAGTAGTAAAAACGTACCTGGAATATTAAATCACGTAAATATGAATTTAAATAAATAGTTGTTTATTTACAAAAGGATGTAGAAATTTGAAGGGGTTATTTAAAAGGGATGAAATGATGAAATAAATATAGCGAAATGAAGGAACCTATATCGAAGTTAATAGAAGGTATAGGTTGTCGAATATCAAACAGAGTCTCTTGTTGGACAATGTTTATCAATGCTATAGAAACAGAGTTAAGTTGTGGCGGCATCAGGTGGGAATCAGCCGCAGAGTGAAAAGGTTTTCTACATGCTAACAGGAGGCAAATGGATATAATTACTTACGACGACCTAATGCAAATAATTTTTACAAAGCAGGATAGTAATCTGGTACTTCCCGAAATTGAAAGATTGTTGTGTCTCAGACAAGGATGTATGTATATAGTCACTAGTCAGCCTGCAACCAAACAATAGCTCTAAATTCGCGCCAAACTGTAAAATTAATTGAATAAAGTGGAAAGCTGGTAACAAAAGCATTCCGATAGCATTGAGGAGACCGAACAGACTGTCCATAGGCAAAGCTTAAACCTGCAAGTTACTACACAAAATGTACAAATAGTAACCTATCTCAGTTTAATAGATGCTATCAAGTCAATTCTTGTAGTAGGACTAGATGCAAATATAAGAAGACGTCAACCGTGACACCAAAGAAAGCAGGGGTGTTAAGACCATGGAGCTCAGGATGCGCTCTCTGGCGATATCTCAAGGATTGAGTGCTAGAGCCAGTTGTAACTTTAGCGACACGTGTTTTTGATACGTATGCTCGATGTTAGAAACTTCCGATGCTCCAAAAGTAATTCGAACTGACTCTATTTAACGCTGAATACTTTCCATATTGAAATAAGGACCTGTACATGTCTGTACCCATTGTAAAGGCAGACACTCTAAGCTAACTTTTCAATTCTTCCTTTACCATACTCATATACAGTCCCAATGTACCGATCAGATTATGCACGAGAAATCTGCCACTTTGTGTTGCATCTCTCGACTGCTTTGACGGAAGTTGAAGTCTTGTCTTAAGGGATTCCGTGCTTCTTCTTACTTAATGTACACAAAACAATGCTCGTGACTCTTGTATTAACACCCATTCGTCTAATTAGATGCGAAAAGTCTCAAAAGGATTCATAAAAAGCAGAAGTACCTATACACAAAATGTCCTCAAAATCAATAAACCACGTCAATGTCCCCTAACCTTGAATCCACAGTCAAATCGTCTGATTGCCGAAAATTCCAATGAACTCTGCTGCCGATGTTTACATTCCAATTCATTCTTAAAACTCCACTGCACACGCACACGATCACCTGGAATTCACTGAAATTTGCACTCAATTTCCCCATAATTTCCCACACACAAACAAACTCATACACATACACATCGCACCGAAACTTTGTAGACTTGCAGACGACAAAAATGGCGGCGTGTTTTTGTCCCACAAATCGTATAACAAACGAAAAATGTTGCTAAATTTACAGAAAACCTAGGCTTTTAGGAACTTTTTCAAATCGCAAATAATGAGATTCGATTTCAAACTTAACGGTTAGACACATTTTAAAGCACTTACCTTACCCGACGAACGCTTCTAGCTCCTCACTTTTCCTGGACGTCATTATCACGTTGTTCCCCTTGCTCAATGGCACTTCGTATGATGGACGAATTGACGACCAACCGACAACTGGCTGCTGATTGGTAAAAGTCGGAAAATGTTGCACGTTGTGGGCGGTAACGTGTCCAGCTGCCGATTGCAGTGCTAAATTAGATCCTTGCAACTGCCCAGCCCGTGGCCAGAAATCAATTTGTTTTAAAACACTAAATGCGAGATGACACTGTGGGTTAAGCTGTTGATAATGAAATTGCTCACTGCTCATGATTAAATCTTTTTTTCATCAACAACTGTCTCACTTTGAATGGCAAATCGTTAATCAAGCGTAGATTTTAAAATCGAGTAAAGTATACGCGATTACACGAGAGATAACACTGCCGAAATGCGAAAACAAAACTATTTGACTTGAAACTAAAAAAAAAAAAAAAAAAACAAAATTTAACAAACGCAACTGGCAGTGGAAACGTACTGAAAGATTTTAAACCGTTACAGTTCCGCACATCGTCTAGGACTTAATTTATGAAATACAACCGCACGGACTCGACAAAATGATCGTGGAGTTCGATTGAAATGGTTCAGAGTTCATTTTTATTCATTTCACGCAGCGAGATTGAGTGGATTTACACACAACTTGTACCAAAGAGCGGATAAAGACAAGTGTCAAACTTGAAATATCGGGTTGGTGCATTAGGTGAAGCATTGCCAGGTGGATATTCAAAGGAAGGAAGGATGCATTTAATTTAAATTCTTTGAAAATGTGGACTCTCTAAATTAATAAATAAATAAAAATAACCCGAAGGGGCTCATCCATTCAGTTTGTTTGGCAAATGAGCAAAATTTTCCAATAAATTCCACACCAATCCAGCAATGTTTCATATGAAAGTGGGGAAGAAGAGTGTTTGCAGTAGTGCTGATCCAATTCAAACACCTCGTTTTTGAGTTTCCTCTTGATCATTTCTCTAGTTATTTTGCAGTAAATAGGCAATAAATAATGAACCAATATGACACCGAATGCCTCCACTACAGATATAATTAAGATGCTTAGGAATAAAACACAAAAACTCTCTTTTCTTCAATTTTTTCTCATTAATAATGATAATATATATTTCCTTTTTTCAAACATTTAACTTACTTAAATAAAATAAAATTAATTTATAAAAACAAAAAAAAAACATTTTAAAGAAAGAAAAAATTAGAAAATAAAAAAATAGTTTTGTTATAGTAAAATAGTTACCTACAAAAAGAAAACAAGCAGAGTAATTATACATATGTATATATAAAAAATAAAATTAGAAACATTTCCCTTCCATAAACGAAAAATAATAGTTGTGAAAAAAAGCATTTTTCACTAATGCGTAAAATAGGACGAAAAAAACAGCTTAACAATTAAAATAAAGAGGAAAAAAGATTAACTAAACATACAATACATAAAATATTTAACAAATTTTGGATTATAGGATACTCAAGAATGCAAATAAACCTCAAGATACAACAAGCATAAAAGAAAAAGAAAAAAAACGAAAACAGAAAGCAAACATATTACAAATAATTTTTGCTTGTTTTTTGTTTAATTCAGTGTAATAAAAAAACAGGATTTGATTGGATTTTCTTTCACTTTTTTATCTTTGTTGGTTTTCTTTCGTTTCTTAAATTTTTACTTTTTTTATGTATAATTTATGTATAATATAAAATTGTATAATAGAATAATCATATATATATATGTATATATAGATATATACTTTTTTGTTTTACTTAATTTAACAATTTTTTGTTTCTCTTTCTTCATTTTTTTGAGTTTTGCTTTTGCTATAATTTTGTTGTTTATGTTTTTTTTTCATTTTTGTTCACTTAGTACTTAAGTTAATAATATTGTTGTAGTATTAAAATATTCTTTTTTTTTTTACTTTTTTCTTGTTATTTGTTTTGTTTTTTTTGTCTATTCCCTTACTTAAATGTTATATGTTTTGTTTGTTAATAGTATTTACAAAATAGTTTCTTGGTTATTTCTGCTGATTTTCAGTAATTCTTATTCATTGTAAATTTTAGAAATTTACTTGTTTAAAAAAATAATAATGTTGTGACGTTTTTTTTTTCTTTAATGTTAACATAGTAGAGCTTATGAGGGTAAGGGAAAGAATTTAAGTCAGTAATTATGTATGGTAGTGGTAGAAATTATGTTGAAGCATCGGTAGCTGTAAGGAGTTCATTGATATATCAGTCTATTGAGGCAAAAGATGCTGGAGTGATGTGTCTTTTTTTACAATTAGCTACACCATTAAACAGAATCAGAGATGTAGTAAAAAGAAAATGGCAGAGATTAGGAGACAAAGAATGTATATGTAGTTTCGGAAGCGCCTTTCTGTTTTTTTAAATAACTTCGCTTTTGACACTCTTGAGGAATGTTGGAAGAGATATAGAGTACATGTAAAATTAATTTATACTAATAATGTCTGTTTGAGGCTTGAGGGGTAATTTTATAACATTTTACATACAGTGTGGGTACAGGAAAAGAGAGACAGTAGTCTTCGATTTTGAACAGTTGTGAGTTGCAATGAGAAAGTAATATCAAGTGAGAAAAGAAATTCCATATCTGAGTTGTAGGCCGAATGAAAAAATCCATAACGTTCAGAGTTGACCAAGGGTTACTTTTCAAGGAGCCCAATACCGAATATCACTTGAAAATAATTGCGCATTCAAATATTTTTAGCTTCAAAGTTTTATGTTTTTCAACGATTGAAAGAAGAGAAGGAGTATTTGTAAAATGTTATGTTATAATGTCTTATTTTATAAACTGCATTCAAAGTCTGTTGATTTCGCATGAAATTATTAAACTCCGTCGGCAAGATATAATTTAAAAAGAAATGGAGAAAACCCTACAGCCTAATATTATAACAAAATGAAGTAAATAATTTCCACGAGAACTGCGGGTATGTCGAACATATGTTACACATTTAAATGACATGTGTTAAATACATACGCAATGCAGGGTGCCTACCCGACAGCGGAAAAAATCTATCGATGAAACCAACAAGTACTATTCTTAACCTATCTCTAAAAAGCAAGACTGACAAAATAAGTAGTAGCGGGGGTCATACCGTCAGACTGAGTCGGCCAGCTGCTTGCCTATAAAGACCTGCTAACATCGTCTTGATAATAGTAGTGCAGACGGTTTAAATGTCTCCACCTATAGCTTACTACAAATCAATAGTTTTTTTTTTTCTATACTTTTACCATAGCGAGTGTGGAATAAAATTCTTCAATAGCAAACAGTACGGCCGAAAAAAATTCATGTTGAATTGCAGCCCTAGAACAAACCTATTCAAGTTGGTATGAACCTAGACGATAACAAGGAGTGACCACTGCCAGACACAGACTCTAACGACCAATGCACCCACTATTGTATAAATATTTAAGAGGTAAATCAATAACGAGAGAAAATAAACAAAGAGGATGGAAGGCTGCGGTGTAATAGTTAAGAGAATCTTATGGAGGAACATGAAATAGTCAGAGTCCTTAAGAATTTCAAGCGCAAAATTGTTTTCAGAAATTTAGATCTGTTGTAAAGGAAGACTAAGGTTCTGCAGATAATTTTGCAATTTAGCGCTACCTGTGGCCAGCCACAATAAGTCTAAGTCTTCAGGAATTTGTTTCATATTCTCTAGATTTCTACAAGTGTTCAAGAGTTTAGTCCTCATCTTGTTGTATTATGTGGCCTAAGCACTCCTAAAGACGATCAAAGCTCTCGTTCTAAACACATTTCGCTCAGAAATTAACAAAAATATATTAAACTATGCTTACCCCTTTTTTCAGAATAAATTAAATATTATTAAAATAATTATAGTTAACTCCACTATGGACCTAGATTGCAAAGATGGGAGGGAAGCAGAAGCATTTTCTGCACTCTCAGAGGTAAGTAATTTTGCTATCAATAAGGAAGGAAGTTTAGTGCTACTAAAACACTGAATAAATAAAAAAATGTTTTCTTATGACGTCTGAAATTTGTCTATTCATTTAGATTCTAGCCTCATTACTAGGAGAAAGAATCAGCACTTGAGTCCTGATAAGATACTTAGTATATTGCAGGAAGAAGGTAGACTTGTATGCTCATTTCTTACAAGGGTATCAGTCAGTTATCTGTTTGTATTTTTTTAAAGAAGTGCTAATTGCGAATGTTTTGAAAAGCATTTGCATATAGTCTTAACTGTTTGGTAAATAATTTTACAATTTCTTTGATTTTCTACCTACAAAAGTAGTTTTGCATACAAATTTAAACTGAAGACATAAATTTCTTTCCCAAACGCTCTCATAACAGCACACTTTTTCATGACTCTAAAAATACTTTAAATTGTCGGAGTTTTTTGTTTTAAATTTCAATTTGATGTTGTTAGTTACTGTGTGTGTATGTTTTTTTTTATATTTCATTATGGTTTTGTGTGGTGTTTAATTTTTTTTTTTTTTGTAATTTTTGTTTGTTTTTCAATTAATTAAAAAAAAAGTTTTTGGTTTTCATCTACAAGTGTGTTATTTCTTTTCATTTTTGTTTTGTTTCCTCTTCTTAATTAATTCTAAACTTAATCAATAAGTAATGAGTTGTACAATTACAATATACATATACAATTTTTTATACGCATATACGTATATAAAATAATAACTAATCAATAATCAAAAAATATACATATACGGTAGAAAATCTCACCTATACAATATCTTCATTTTTTTTTTTCATTTAAATTAAATTAAATATTTAAGAAACAACAAATTTATTATTTTTTTTTTCATCTTACTTTCCCTAAAGGTGTGTTTTGTTTGTTTGTATAATTAAATTATCGATAATTTTGTTTCTCTGTTTGATTTTTTTAAAGTACATAGTAGTAATTTTTTTTGCTTTTGTTTGTATTAATTACCTAAAGTTTTATTTTTTTATTAAATAGAATTTTGTTTATTTAATTTGATTTGTTTTTTCCGTATCGCTGGATAAATTTTGTAATTGATTAATCAATTTATCTTTACATAACTATACACAATCAATAAGTAATAATAATATAGGTATACTCACTAAATGAATTTTTCTTTTTATATTATATAGCTTTTAGTGTGTTTTTTTTTCTTCTGCTACTTAAATCAAAATTAAATTGTGATTACATTTTTTTTCTTTGTTTTGTGAAAACATTTTCTTTTTATTAACAATGTTTTACTATAATAATCGACTTCTATTCAGTTTCGTTTGCTTTATAGAACTAAAAAAATAAACTTCTTCATAAAAAACAAATTTTTTTAAAACGTAAACAATTAGATTTAATATTTATCTCTAAAAAATTAAATATATATATTTATATAATAGAAAAAAGTATCATTATTAATAATTATTATGATGATGATGTTGGGTGATTGTGAAACTAAAAATAACAAGTAAATTGTTTTTATTTTTATATTTTTTTTGTTTGTTTTGTTTTAACTAATTATATTTTATAGCATCGACTTTCATCTCTTTGAGTTTCTTGAGTCCAGCTTGGACATACTTGAAGACATCATAAATTGTGCTATGTAGTGTTAAAGGACCATGGTCGTGGTCGAGGCCAATAAAGAAATCTGTAAGAAAAGAAAACAAAGATTTCATTTAGAAATGTATGTCTTAAATGTGTATTTATTGCTATGTGTGGGAGAATTTCTAATGAATAGATTTTATGAGGTTATCACCTCTGTCTAAGAGGGCTGCATACCGAGTGCTATCATTATATTTAATTTGATAAAATTAGTAGCATCATTCACACATTGGCTTAATGCTAACGAATTTCAAAAGAAGGAGGCGAGTCATTTTCAATGCACCAAACTCATTGAGTATTGCAGGAAAAATATTGATTTGAGGAAGGATTAAGTTCGTCTTACACACATTTAAATAGTGTGTCGGGCATTTACTGAAACAACATAAAATGTTGAGAAATCAATGATACGGAAGACAGCCATAAAAGAGAAATAGCGCTAATAAATTAGACGAAAATATTAATTTGAACGAGCTGTTAAGCTACTATGATGACAAAAAAAAGTCGTTGCCGATAACCCTTCCGTGAATCATTGCTTTACATGAAGAACTGATGCCCTGGCAATCAGGATATATATAGCCTAATAGGGTACAGCCCTCTTGAAAGTTTAAGCTGTCTTAAGCTAAAGACAGATAAAATTATTACATGTTATTAAAAAATTAAACACTTACCCGTATGATTTCCTTTTTTCACCAACATATCCGCTTGATCCCATAGGTCATGACAGCTTACAAAATAATTAAAAAACTGCGTTTGCTTCTGAAAAGCGATATGCACATGCAGTGGTACCATTTGACCAGGTGGTGTGTTTGATCCAGAACCCTTTTTAAATAAAAGAAAAAAATTTAAATAAATAAATTCCTCTGAAAATGTCAATATTTTGTTATCTTACCTGTGAGCACACCGAGTTTGTTGGTGATATCGACGATGGTGTATTCCCATTGACAATCTCGGTACTCCCTTTGGCAAAGAAATCGTTGCTAACTTTCAGCACTTCACAACAATCTACACGCTTCATTTTGTAAAGCTTTAGCGAGATCAACGACTGGCATCGAAGGCTGTAATGGAAGTAAGAAAATAAAAATTGCAATTTAGTTGATGTTGATGACGAAAAGGAAAAGAAGTTTACCAACTCCCAGGTTGGGTTGTCTACAAAGTAATTCAATGCGAAACTCACCTTAATATTGCAACTTTATTGTGGTTGTCAGCTTGACCATTTGGAGCCGTCTGCTGACTACGAATTTTCGTCGAAATAAATCTGCAAAAAGAAAATAAAAACAATTTGATTAGTTGAAATTCAGTGAATTCACCTTTCCTTTTCGGTTCATACTCACTTAATTAAGGCTAACGTATCCTTGTACATGGTCCAAGCGGCCTTCTCTGTACGTTTGTCTTGCTCCATTTCAGCTCCGGATAAGAGAAAATATAGCACCGCTTCTAGATATAGTGTGACTTGATCGAATGAGTTTGTCTCCCTGTCGGCAGCATGTTTCCGACTCACCGCTTCTTCAAGAAGTTTGGCATCACTAGATAGAGAAAAAAAAGTTAATACTTTTCATAGGCATTAGATGAGATTTCTTACCAATGACCCTCGCCCATGACATCATCATTTCGCTCAAAATATGATCGATAGACTTTCGATACGACTGCACCACCTCCTTGCTGCTGCTGTTGTTGTTGCAGATGCTGCTGTTGTTGCAATGGCGGGGCATTTGTGTGTTGGATAGGCGGCAACAAACCAGGTGGAGGCACCACTATCGATGACGTTGTGGGTGGTAGTAACAGTTGTTGTTGCTGCTGTGAGGGAGGTAAGTTTGGCATTGAAGTAGCACCCGAAACGGTTGCTCCGACTACCGTCGACTTATCCATTAACCGATCGTGATTGGTTGGCGGCAGCTGTTCAAGCTGTACAATTCCCGCATCTTTGTCTTTCTTCCGCTTCTTATCCTTGAACGGACTAGAACTCGAACTGGAACTTCTTTTCCTCCTCGGTTTGGTCGTCGCGTACTCATCCTTTCCGCTGCTATTGCTTAATGAAGAAGGCGATATCGGTCGTTGTTTCTCCTCAATCATAATCTGTGGTGATACACCAATCATTCCTGTGTCCGTACCAACGCTGCTACCATTGCCGGGCTTGTATTCGTTTTTGATCTGCTGCTCTTGTTTGACTCCCAACTTGTACATGTTGTACTTCTCATTGTACTCGTCCTGCTCGAACTTGATGTTTTCATGCTTGATATCACCAGTTGGGGGCACTCGACCCATAATATACCCATTGTTCGGCTGATGATGGTGCGTTGGCAGGAGTTTCTCAGGAAAATCACCAGGCTTTGGAGGTGTTCCACCTCCACGATCTGTACCATCTATGATTTTCGCCAAATTCATGTGCTCAACTTCACTCAGGCCACCGTTTGTGGCGGTTCCTTTAGCGCCGGATAGAGCATTTGTTCCCAGTAGAGTTGTGGGTGTATTACCACCGCCGCCACTATTTCTTGCCTTCAGTCTGTTACTAGCTGCCAGATCCGCGGCTAGTATCGCATCTCCAGCCACAGGGCTACTAATGCGAGGACTTAGGCCATACAGCCGATATGGATTCTGTTGCCAATCCGGACTGACCCGTGGCAAACGGGATAAATCAATTTTACATATCAACGAGTGGTGTGGGATTACTGGTCCAGTTGTTGCTGGAGATAAATGCGGCGATGTAATGGTGGCGAGGGTTGTAGGCGTGGGAGTCCGTGTCGGCGTTCGAGTTGGTGTTCTCGTTGGCGTTCGTGTCGGAGTTGTGATTCGCGTGCTCATCGTAGGTGTCATCGCGTGCTGCTGCGTTGGTGTCATTATCCTTGGCGACTTTAACCGAGGCTGCTCTTGCTGCGCTTGCAGATTGCTGTTTGATGTTATATTGATGTTTGTATTGCTATTGTTACTATGATTAGAATTGTTAATGCTAATAGAACTAGAATTATTAAGAATATGACTGTTGTTGCTGCTGCTGTTGTTTCCGTTATTCAAGTTTGCGTAATTTAGAATTGATTGCTGCTGTATAAGATTTTCAGTACTATTACTACTACTACATTTAAAGGCTATTGGTGATAAGAGTTTCTCATGGTGATGAGAAGTTGCTGTTGCTACCATTGCATTCGGGATAGCGACAGTTGACTGCTGCTGCTGCTGCTGCTGATGTTGATGATGGTGGAGCTGTTGTTCCTTGGCTTGATTTTGTAATTCTTCGGATTGATCAACGATGAGCACTTGACCTTTGTTCTTTGCTCCACCATCTTTTAAATTGAAGAGTTTTCTTAAGGTATCACTTTTGTTTTTATCACTTTTTGTTTTATCACGGATTTTCTGCAACGAAAAGACACAACATTAGCAAATCTTTAACGTTCGAGTGGTGGTCTTTAAACACTTACCTTATCTCTTCTAGATTCTTCACTTTCGCTGTCGGAATGATCATCACTGCAGGAGGATGATGAGACTTTACTCTTGCTGGTGGCCTTCTTAATTGGTGAGTATTGATGTCGATGGGAGCTATTGCTGCCACCAGGTCCTGCAGCACCAATGCTGTGACTGGTATTCTCATTAGCAATGCGCGACGGTGACAGGCGGCTAAGAAAAGTTAAATCAAATTAGCAAACAATCAAACATTTTCTTATAAACAAAATACTTACTCATCAATAGAAGTGTCTGACGTTGAGGACGATGAAGACGACGAGTCTTTATCATCATCACTCTTGTCATCTTCATCGTCGGACGATGATTTTTCTACTGGTATCCGCTTGTTAATCTGCTTAACTATTCCTCGATTGGAGCCGGAATGAACGGGTATAGGCACTACCACCACATCGTGTTTCACTGGTGGTGCTATTGCTACAGACCGAGTTGCTGCTATCACTGGCACATTTACCTTCTTCGCTGCCTTGGTTGTCAGTGCTCGGCCGGCCTTAATTTTCCCCTCGTCTTCTGACGAACTTGGATCTGATGTTTCGATAATTGCCCGACTCTTAACATTTTTCTGTATGGAATTCTGTCTAGACACCCTTCGCCTGGCGGTGGTTTTCTTGATAGCAGTTCCAACTTCCTTCTTCGCCGTCAGCGTTGGCCCCTTTGTTGATGATGCCGAACTAATATTGCCACTGGGGGTAGTCTTTCGTGGCCGTCCTGGGCGTTTCTTTTCAAGATCATCGCCAGCGGATTTGGCCGGCGACACTGCACTGGAATACTCGCCTTCCTCTTCATCGCTTGAGCAATCCATACCGGATTGTTTTTTATCTTTGGGTAGTCGTTTTCGCCTCTTTTTTCCTGTGGCAGGAGGCGAATTCTTAAATTGTGGTGAAGTCTTTTGCACTGTTGCGACGACTACTGGCGCCACAATAACTGGCGGTGGAGGCGATGGTGGGGCCAAAACTGGTGCTGGTAGCTTCTCCGGCACAGTTTCACAGCTACTGCTATCACTCAGACCAGACAGTGGTTTAATACCTTCATACTCGGCGGCAGCTTCAAAGATTGCCGATGACTGATCCGATTCCACAGCATACATTTGTTTTTCATCATGAATAGGACTCGATGAGGGACTCTTCTCGAAGGACTCATTCTTAATATGCGCCGGTTGAATGGTGATGAAATTATCTGTCGGAGGAAGTAGTTTTCCCGGATTTGGAAACAAAGCATCACTCTCCTTTTTTATTTCCTCAATGGCAGGCAGCGTGTGATTCATTATGGGTGACAGTGGCTGCGGATGGTGGCCCAAAATCGGTGGCTCTCGTAGCGGAGAAATTGATGACGCGCCCAGGTGGTCATCATCGACTGGCAGCGATGGCTCATTTTTGATGTTTGGTTCAGGAATTTGTGTTGGTGGCATAGGGCCAACGCCACCAGCACCACCACTACCACCACCATGAGGTGATGCATCATTTTGTGCCTGCGTCGCTTGTTGCTTGTTAAAGAAACGACTCAAGTTCCAATTGTACTGATTTGGAGGAGGTGGTGGGACATCGCCTTTGGTGCCATTGGATTCTTCGCTACCCGATTCGCTGGATCCCGATTCCGAGCTTTCGCTAGAGTTTTGTGGAGAGATCCTGCATTAAAAAAGAGAAACACATTATGAAAAATTGTTCTGATTCAAGGAGCTTCAATGACTTACTGATCAACAGAAGTTTGCTTTTTACGCTCGTCGTCACTTTCGGAAAGTTCCAGGTCGCACTCGAGGACACTGTAATTAGATAAATATAAAAATCACTATTAGTTTTCATTTAAAAAGCAAAACAATTCTTAGCTCAGTCAAACTTCGGACTTGGAAGTCAGAATTTTAAAATTCAAAACGGTATCGAAGTGAAATTATTTTTTTATTTTGCAGGTCATTTTAAATCCACCATTTCGAATTTCAAAATTTGACTTGTTGACTGACTGCAATAAACTGCAATAAACACAATAAATGTTACTTACGTTGAGTTTGGCACCAAGAATTTCTCTTTCGCCGCTAAAATGGAATATAAAGAGAGAAAGGTGGTTTTGGAAGCATCTCCAGTCGTTATGTTTGATTTGTTCAACTCACGTTTGACTGGTGGTTCCTTTGGCGGTTTGGGCATTGGCGGAGCCAACGAATACTTGTGCCTATTCGGCCCGTCCAAGTCATAATTCTCGATTTGCATTCTCGGTGTTGCGCTAATCTCAGTCAGAGGTGTCACCGGCTTCGTCATTTCATTGAGAATGTAATTGATATCTTTTTCTTGATGACTTATGTGCATATTTGGTATCGGTGGCTGCGAGAAATGACCGTTGTGTAGCGACGGACCATGGAGTCCACCGCTAGACATTTTGCTACTTCCTCCTTGCCGTCCATTAGGCATTATTGATGTAGCCGGCGGTGGCAAAAGATTAGAAGACGACGACGATGATGAGGAAGATAGCGGCGGTGGTCCTCTAGGTGGAGCCATGCCACTACTCGAACGAATATCATTCTTCACCGGCTGCCCAGGATAACCACCGCGTCCATTATATGGTGGCTTGTTGTCCGCCTGTTTCATATAGGGCAAACGCGATTGCGGTGGATGCGTTTGCTGCTGTTGTTGCTGTTGATAGTGATGTGGGGCCGGTGGTAGTGGTAGGCGATTATTACTACTGCTACTCGGTTGTTGTTGTGGTGGCATCGGTTGAGGCGGTGGTTGCATTGGAGGTGGTCTTCGACCTGAGGTGATTCCAATGAAACCTTTCTGTTCGATAAGTGGCTTGGCCATAGAAAAGTCGCCCAGCTTACTGGTGATAATATGATCGCCTTCAGATGGATCAACCTGTGAATGATGTGAATTTTTAGTTTTATCCTCGCTTTGCAATTTTGATTTTCTAACTTACCCTAATCGGTTCGCGAAACAGTGCCTGCTCCCGATCAGAATTTTGAACTTGTTGCCTGGCCAACTTATCGCGTTCCCTACGCTCTCTGCGGTCGTAGTCTTCCATTCTGTAAAGAAACAAAACCCTTTAGTTACGAAATAAGGAATATTTATTTTACATGCAACATATAAAGCAATGCAGCTTGAACATAACGTAAAACAAAGTAAACAAGCAAATGTGGCATATAAGATATAAAATTAATTAATTGCGTTTTCAAATGACTCAAGCTGGTCATGTGCACCACCAAATGATGGCGGCATGACATTTTTTAAACATTTTGCGGATGATTCAAGTCAACAAAGACACTCTCTGCGATATACAAAAGCTTTAGGATGAAAAGGAAAAGTTCGATTCGACATGAGCGCGGAATGCTATGATGTCTGCCATATTTTTAACTCAGATTCTGATAAAATTTAAGTCCTTATACTCATAATTCATTTCTCAAGAATTTAAAAAAATTAAAAATTGCTTAAAAAAAGTTAACTTAACGTTGAAGTTAAAATAACTTTTTTAGAAGATAGCACATCCAATTTGTTTTTTAAAACAGAACACTTAGAAAACTTTTAAATATATGTACCTTCTATACATGATACAATGATCACTTGTCGAATTATTTGAAATCACTGAGAAAATTTATAGATTTTGTTACTACTATGAAGCGATATTTCAACTTAATAGTCGATCGTCACTAGAAATTCACGTAGAAACTTCTGCGTTGTCACTGTTAAAATAGACTAACTAAATCTTGGGAAAGGATGTACTTTTATAATCAAAAACATTCCTTTTAATCCCCTCCCACTGAATTGTTTATCCTTATGAAGTTTATAACTGCATCCTTTACCCTCTTTCTCTCTCTCTTTCTATTTGTCATTCAACGTCAATCGACGTTCCTCTTTTCAAGCCTTTGATTCGTTTGATACATCGGCTACCTGTACGAATTTTGCATGTATGGATTTTTTTTTGTCATTTTAGCGACAAACACACACTAATTAATCATGAAAGACACGCGATAGCATCATCTTTATCAATCCTTCACTGTTTTCGTACCGAAAAAAAAATCTACCTGGACATAGTTTTTGAAAGATCATAAAGGGCTCGAAAACTTAAAATTTCAATACGAACTGTATCGAAAATGGAACTGTGTTTTCATAGGCATATGTAGTTTTCTCTTTACAATTTTGTCTGGTGACTACAGATTTAACTAAGCCAGCAGGAAACTTTTTGATTCTAGGATAGCAAGAAATCAAGTTCTAAATTCTACAGCTTCTGCCGGCTTTTACCCAACTTGTCAGAGTTTATTTTAAAAACCTGCTCAAGCTCTTATTAGGTGAAGAAACAGTTTTTTAAGTAATTTCATGATGTCCAATTCTACACATCCATCATTGTTTCAGGGCTCTTACCCACGGGATAGAACGTTTATTATGTATTATGCAAAATCGTCAGATACATGAACTTAAAACTCTCTATAGCTGCCTATTATGTGATTAACCTTCAATCTCAAAAATAACACACATAAAAATGGCGCCCAACGTTTTTTTGTTGTCATTTGAAACCTCATATTTACAGACTTTTAAAAGAAATTATGAAATAATAACAAAACATATGAAACAAATGACATGATAAACAAATGCAATAAAATTAGTGTGCAAACATGAGATCAAAAAAAGGACACAGGAATGCGTACCTTAAATTGAACGAAAAAAAAAACAAAAATTATTATGTATGCAAAATGAATGACGAAACGGAGCGAAGTGATATGTAAAAATGAATAACAGAAACAAGACACACAGAAATGGGGGTGGAAAAACAGTAAACACAAACAGCACAAACAAGGACAAGGACACAAACACAATCAACTGTGTGTTACTTACTTGTCTGCTGATTATTGCTGTTTTCCTATCAAGCTACCTGTGTATATGCGTGACTTCAAAAAATCGTCCGCTATTAACTATTAAGTCACGGCGTTGAATTTGAATTTTTTAAATTATGTGGAAATAATATTTGTTACTTGAAAAGGCCTTTTTTTTGTCTGTTTTCATTGATTTGTTTTAAAAAATTCAAACAAAAACAAGAGAGAGAAAGAAATTAAAGAGAATAAAAAATTTCCCTCTCTCGTAATTTTGTATACGAATATAGGTTTCTTTTGTTTTGTTTCTTGTTGTTGTATCTTAGTTTTTTCTTTTTCTTCTTTCCTCTTTATTTTACTTCCTTTCGGAATAGAATTCAAGATTGGTCAGAGTTTGCAGAAAGTCATTTTGTTTGTTAGTTTTTGTTTAGTTAGCACCCCCGACTTTGGTGGGTGTTTGTTTTGAGGCTTTGTTCTTTCAATTCACATAGGAAACAAAAGAAAATAAAATAGTTTAAGGCGTACATTTGGGTTGCACTGTTAGGCCTCTATTTGTTTTTTGTTCTTTTTTATTTGATAAATGCACTGGTTTCATTATTTTGATTTGAGTTTCTTTTATTTTGTATTTCTTTGCAATTAATTATTTCAATTAAAGTTTGTAGTACCTGCAATTAAAATAAGAAATACACAAAATAGAGATATTTTTTCTTTTGCCACAGGAAAACTAAGGAAAGAGGAAAAATTATAGCGAGATATACATATAATCCACCCTGGAGATTTTCCTTCATTTTTTTTTTGTTTTAATTAAATAAAGTTTTTCTATTTACGGAAAAGAGGAATTTTTCTACAATCCACCATCCTTTTTGCCTTTACAGTATGGAGTCTATGTCTTTTTGCTGGAAAAATAGTGAAAAGTGAAAAACGATTAGATAACCAACGCAACCTCTTGTTGCTGTAACGTGGGAAAAAAAACGGCGAAAAGAAAAAAATGAAGGAAAAACCAACTCCAAACTGTGTGTAAACTTTACGCTTTTCTCGTTATTCGTGTGTAATCAAAAATTCCAAGGACGCGCGTCTTGATTCCGACGAACAACAAAAAAAAAGTAACCGCAAACAAAATATAAAACTTCAAAGCCAAAGACGAGAGGGAGATTACAACGAGGATAGAGAAGAAAATGCGATACGATAAAAAAGAAAAACGGAAGTCTTTTCGGTCAATTAGAACGAAGCGAGAGGCGAATGGGAAATATCCTTTTAGCTATGGGAACTGCAGTTGGAGATGCAAGTTGGTTTTTCCTTAAACTTAATCAATTTTTCGTTTTTTTCCCCGCCTTTGACTCGACATCCTTAGAGAGGGGTTTTGAAAATGAGACCAGGGATTGAACCGAAACGGAAAAAAAGCCAAAAGAAAAATGGAGAACATGTCGGGCAAATGTGAAGCCAAGACATTCTGTCTCGTCCCCAGGAAATGAAAAGCAAATAAAACCGAAAAAAAAATTAGGAAAACAAAGGACATGACGATCGTCCTTGTTTTGGTAATTTACTAAATGTTCCCTTTTGTGTATTCAGGGGAATGAGATTTTGTCTTTGTTTTTGGCAGAATGAAATTTACATAGTGTTTTTTTTTATACATTTAAAGTTGAATTTTAAATAATTTTTATATGACAGGATGTAAAAAGTAAGCCTAGCAATAAAAGCTCTTCGGTACATGGAATGGTAAAAAACCCCAGAAATTCCTTATTATTAGAATTTACTGAAAATTCAGTCAATTTTAGATAAACAACATATTAGCAATGACCCAACACAAATTGCCGAATAGCCGGTCATAAAAAAGTTCCCGATATCGTCCATTAAAAATGACCTAACCGTAATAAAACGAATACAGGACAGGACATATCTATTTTTTACAGGTACTTGAGCAATAAATATAAGGAGCACATAATTGACTAGTTTTTAATTTAATTTATATTACTATTCAATCGCGATGTGGGATAATGATTATATGTTATCCAGGACTTTTCCTTTTGCCGGCAGTTTTGACCTAAGGAGTTTACCCAATTTTATAGCTGTCGCTGTTATTTAAGAATTGAGACCGATTTATGGCACACGATTCGGCGAAATGTTACCTTAAATTGAACCATAACCCACCCAGATGTACAGATTTGTTTTGAAGTAAAAAAAGGATTCAAATAAGTAGATCACACATATTTACCGCAATTAGGCGGTTACTAAGTTACAGCCCTTGTTTTTGTAACATGCACTATAAAAACTGTTGAAGTAAATACTTTAAACCTTTTCAATAGAACGAACCCCGGGGCAAACGAAATGCCTAGGTAGATGGTGGATTTTTTCAAAACTCTCCTTAATAGGATCAGTCCATTTAGCACGGGTCTGAAGAGCCACAACAACTTTGCTGACATGTAGTAAAATTTAGTTTGACATCGAAGTTCACATTTCAAAAAGTAGGGCACAAACAGCCCATAGGGTATACCTAGTGTTGTACATGCTACATTTTTCCCACGGATTGCAAGGATCTACAGATTATTGTCGTAATTGGGAAGCTTCTCATGACAGTAAATGCTATCGGACACTCGCCAGAGGCGAAGTCGTGCAAAAAAAAATGTTGGGTGCTTTTTTTAGGACTCAATTTTCGACACAGTAGTTCGACGCAATAACCACTAAGCCACTATGCCGATGCTATCCACAATTTTAATACGATTGGACTCAGACCAACTTGTCCATCAAATATAGTTCCGCAATCGCAGTGATGTATCCGCCCAGCCACTGTGAGTTTTCACTGATTAGCAAAGTTGTCACTGATAGGGTTGTTCGTTGAAAATGGTAATCTTTTTTTGTACACATGTTGAAACCCTAGGCAACGAGGTTACTCTATGTGCAACCACTAAGCCACGTCAACCACAATGTCTATGAAAATTCCACCACCCTTTTGGAAGTCAAGATTTTTCATTGGGAATATTGAAGAAAAGCCTGAGGAGCTGCAAATTTTAAAACGATTATGGGCAATAAATATTTGGTATTAGTTCTTGGAGTATGCTTCATATGACCATTCTCAATGTGCACTTCCAGAGATAGAATTGATTTGCTTTGTCAGGCCGGTCCTCATGCTCTCTGAAAGAAAATTGATATACCACGCAACTTGTGCAAATGGGGTGTCCGGTTATACATTTGGAATACAGGTAGTTTCAAAATGAATTCAGGCAAATATATTGGGGTCTATTTGACTCGTTCAGAACGTTTCGAAATGTATGCAAACGTATTTTACTTTCGTGCCCTCATCAACCTAGAAGCATCCATCGATGACACAAACACTACAACTATGTTATGTTTGCCATGAAATCACCGACAAACCGACAGAATAAAGCTTATAGGACCAGGACCGCATTTAGAATTATGGCTAAAAGAGAGAAAGGATTTCCAGTCCCTCGACGAGGGATCCTAAAAGAGCTATCCGACCATACACTGGTAAGCCACATAGCTACTTTCTTCGGTACAGCAGGGAGGCTGACATCTTACTTCTGTCTCAGGTATCATCTGAGGTACCTATTTCAGAAGAAACACATACTACGTGGTTATAGTCCTGTGCAAAACAAGGTGTTCTCACCTCTGAAGACCTAAAGTGTGTCATATTCGGAACCGCACTCACTTTCATCAGGAAGGTGAATTCAAAAAAATTATACAAGTAGGTCGTAGTCCCAAATCACAAGTAAAAAAATAACTCTTCGGCTATCTCCGAGACCGGAAATAATTGGAATATTTGATTGATGATGTGATAATGACTGATAGGATCTCAACAATCCTTAACTAGCAAGACAAATATTTGGAAGCAAAACCCTACACACAAGAGAAGGAGCCTAATAAAGTGAGTACCATGGCTTGGATTAGAAGATCGATTTTGTTTTACTTCCTTAAGGTGCATCTCATTGTGATGGAGAGTATGTGGGATCAATTTTGAGTATAAATTGCCATTCGGATGCTGGAAAATATCTTGAATCTAACAGAGATCAACGTATCATTCCAAAAACATGACACATTTTGTCCAATTTCAAATTGTGAGGTCAACCCGAAACCTATTTCGCACTTTATTACCTTTGCCGGCCATGATTTAACATTCCACGTTTAATTACCATGAAAACACTTCGCCGCTGCAAAAATGACTATGACAGTCGGGTAAAGTTTCAGAAATAAATTCACAAATCGTTGGGCCCCTGCACAATATTTTCACCCGTTTAAATGCGTGCTCTTTCAACATAATAATTAGTGCAGCTTGCCATCAATCTCCCTTACGCTCACTTGTGCATTTCTGTAGCTCATAAATCATTCACTCGATGGCGTTGATTTCGTTTAATGTAAGTTTAAAGAAACCATTCACACCAAAGACCTTGCTTCTTTCTTTTCTTGTATTGGCTCTTCCCTCACAGAAAAGTAGTCCTTGCGTAGTAGTCCACACTTGAATGGAGGATTTCTCTCTTTTTGTAAAGTGGGCAAAGGAAAAGGAATAAATAATCTCTGACGTACTCCACACCAAAGTGTACTCTTTCTGTGAGTTAAAGTCATCAATTAGATGAATTTTTTGACAGAAATACACACATGACTGGTGGGCGTTAGGGAATGCGAGGAATTTCGGCGGGAAAAGTGCTCTCGAATATGAGTAATGAAAATAGAATTGTTTCAAGGTACATACGAGTAGGTATATAACAGTGTAGATGTGGATGGAACTGAATTAATTATAATTAGAAATCGAAATTGGGGGTGTTCTTTTTTTGGCAGATGTATCAAAATATTGATTCATCGGGGTCGTGTTCACTAGGGTTTTGATGACAAGCTGATGACGTATTTATTTTCAATGGAATCCGTTTTGTATGAATCAAATAGAGATTCACCACACACACGTTTCCATACGTCAAATTGTGGTTACCTTTTAATAACACACATATTCAGAGGCAGATATTGGAGAAACGGGAGCACAGCGAATAACAGCGTTCGCTGTCAAAAACAGAAAACGAAACAGTTTTTCTTACGTCGCAGAAACTGTCATTACAATGAATTGAAGCAGTTATACCATTTGCCATTTATTACAGGTTAACCCTTTGACAAATCTTGTAATGAAAGCAACACTTCCAGCGCATGCATATGTACATAAGTGAATAATGTGACATTAGTTGCCCTCATAGAAATAAAAGTTAGTACCCGCACTATTGACATTTCCTGGAACTGTTTGTGTGACACCGGTTATGATTCAATCAAGTTGTTTTAAAGTGCTATAAAGATTTTAAATAATTTTTCCACGCCCATAAACAGGGGAATGGAAAAGGGTTTAACAGAAGGAGAGACAGCAGGAAAAAAACGAAACACTCATTCACTATTCATAATGTTCAACTGCTTTGGCATAAAAAAACACACATTCACTTACACGATGACTATGACGACGACGATACACACAGGAAGCCGAAAAGGACTTAAAAACTTTACTTCAAGTTGAACTATTTACCCCCTAGGGCCTGCCGCCCGTCAACTTTCGTCTACTTGTAGCCATCTCCCCATTAATGCTACCCCCTACATGTGACTATATGTATCTCACATGTTTTCTCTATTCAGGATAAAACACAACTCAGGGGTATGTCGGTAGTAGGTTGTTGGAAAGATGACTGTAAGCTGAAGGACTCCAAAGAGTCCTAGAAGTCGGCGCGTAGTCGGGTGTACGAGTAGTAGTTCTCATCGTCATCGTCTGAAACAGATTTGTTGCTTTTCTCTTTAATTTTATTTCTTATTGTATACGAAGAGAGTGAGGCGTATGTATGGTGGCGTTTGGGGTGGTTCATCCTTTCATCGGAGTCATCGTCGTCATCAGATGCTGTCTATCCACCCATAAACAGAAGATACACATTCACTCACTCGGTGCTGTTCCTCGGCATCCACTTCACCGACAAACGCAAAATTAAAACTTTGTTTTTTTCTCTTTCTCTTTCATTTTCTTCTGCCTTTCTTTTTTTCATTTCTATTTTTACCGCCTTTTTTGGATTTCGTTTTGGTATGTACTCGCTTTGTTGTTGTTGTTCTTGTGTCATGTCCTGCGCGTCGCAGAAATAGCAGCAGTAGTATCAGGATTCGTATCCTTTTTGGCATTCACCCTTTCATCCCATGAAATCCACGCCACTTCTGATTTATTTCTTTTTTCTCTTTTATTTATTTATTTATTATTTTTTGCTTTCTTTCTGTTTTTCGTTCCATATGTTGAATTTGAGTTTTTCTTGTTTCTGCATTGGAAAATAACTTGAAGAGAATTAAGGTTATGTCCAAATGAGATGATAGGGGAGAGATTTTTTTGTTTGCTTCTCTCCTGCTGATGGTTTTTCTTTTGTTTTAGTAGTTTGTTGTTGTTTTTTTTTTTCTTTGGTTTAATGTCTTTCTATTTCGCCTTCCCACCTGCGGCTGTTGCTTGCTGTGGTATAATGCGGTGGTGAGGGAAGATGAACAAATGAACCTTAATCGGTTGAATCGGGCGCGGGGGGGAGTGATGTAATCTCAAATTCACTTTCTCTGTTTTGTGCAGTGTTTTTTTTTATATCGTCTCTATTACATTTGTAAGCGGAAGGGTTTAAGGCATGGAAGAGGAAGTGGGGTGTCCTGTTTTATAGTTATTTTGTGTTGTCTAAAAGCCTTTTAGACGGTGGGACAAACTGAACAGGATGTTTGAACCTTTAAATTCAGAGCACCTACTTTTATTATCACTGTTAAGGCCGTTTCCTACTTTGCTTAAACTTGTTTTTTCTTTCGGGGTTGGTGCTTTGGTACAAGACAGATGGAATCGATTAACATTCTAGAATATTCCTGGAAAAAGATAAGGTAAAGCACCCATTTGAGAGGGAATGCTAAATCGCATCATTGCTATGATTTAGAGGACATCATGAATGAAGTTTATCAACTGTGTGTTAAGAACAGGAGCAGGACAACTTTAAACACCTTTGGGACTACTATGTACTTATCAATATAAGCACCAAGTCTCCTTATAAAGAAAACATGATTTTAAGGACGGGTTTGTTTGTCTACGGACTCCGAAAACTTCACTCAAACTATGAAAAAAGCGATTTTGGTGAAGGAATAGAGGAGATTTGCAAAACGACTGAGAACCTCTAATGACAATGAAGGTGCAACGAGGGCAATTAATCAAATTGGTGATGAGTTCCTTGGACAGAATATTCCACAGATATTAGTGTACGAGAATACTAAGTATCATGTGGTGCTCGATTGGAAATTTCCAAATTTCATAGATTGTCTAGCATTAGTTGGGTTAGGACTTGTTTCTAAATAAAGCCTGAAGCTGCGATAACCGCCAGCAGATTGAAACTAGAAGTGATGCTTGCCATGAGCCTTAAGGACTGAAAAGCGATACAACAGCTCTGTTTAGGCTCTTAACAGAACGTATCTCCGCTAAAGTACAGAGTGTACTGTCGAGGAGACCTACCACTGAAAAAGGCAAATTGTTGTGCCAAGTTAATCAGTGCTGGTATTAGATAGCCCGCTGCTTGCCACCACCAATAGTCACAATAGTTCACCCTAATGCCAACAATATTTTCCCTCAACCCCTTAATATTTCATTTACCCACTATCATGTACAATGAAAATAAAAATATAAAAACCCACCTCAAAGTTATTTTCTGTCTGACTGCTATAATTTTTTTTTTTTGAAAATAAAAACTCTTCAGTCACACGCAAACGGGAAAACACAAAAGACCTCCCCTCCCACGTCCTCTCCCACCACTCTCAAGCAATGTACAGCAATTTCCCCTCGTTGTCCCTCAGTCCCATCAATTTTACAAAAAAAATAAAAACATTTCGCTGAAATGCAACAACAACATGACCATTAATGGAAAACAACACGAAGCACACACAAGTCAGCCAGAAAACGCGAGGAGAAGACAACCCAGACCAAGTGCATCCACGTTGTACGCCAATCATGGCTAAAACTAATGTTGTTGTCGTAGTTTCTTTTTTTTTTTTTTTTTTTAATTTCCCACAATTGCCAAGCGGAATATAGACTAAAGAAGCATCATCAAGCAATGGGGGGGATTGTATTTAGCCATAGAATGGAATATCCATCTCAGGCGGAAAGTCCGAACAAAGTTCCAAATTGACGCGAGATACGACCGAACGGCAGACAACACTGCACATACCGACTCCCGACTACCGATGCCATGACAATGTTGGCGTGTGGCATTGGTCTGGTAATCAAATGGGAACGCAAACGTGCAGCAACAATAGCCTCAGAAGCAGTAGTTCACAAGAAAAGCTGGACTATTGGTGTGGATTTACCCGGTACACCAACGGGATTTGGGAATCCTTTTTTGTTTTTTTTTTTTTACCTGACTTTCTGCTACCTGATTCGAAATATTTGAATTTTTTCCGTTCCATTTGAGGATGAAGTGACATTTGTTGAGATTTATTGCATGGAATGCATACAGATTGGTGAGGAAAAGTGTTTTTCTTTATGATTGTGAGGGCTCTAAGGATGAGAGGAGTAATTAGCGAGGTTGAAGGTTACACCTCACATTATGCAATTTAGAAGGAAAACATGTTAATTTTCTGCGAAACGATGTTAAGTGAAGTGGAAAATTGTTTTTTCCCTTGTAAAAGAGTGCTTTAGGGTTTTTTTTTTGCTTTACTGAGAAGAGTTATTTTCAAGGGATGACGATTACACCAAGTTAAGTTAAAGGGCAAATCACACTGGCGCCAGCAGTCGATTTTGTAAAATCTGGTTTTTTCATAGCAAAGCAGTGGGGTAGGTCAAAGAAGATTTTGTTAAAAAATCAAACATCTTCTGGGGACAGAAGCAATGAAGGCTGCTCCAGTCCATCATGAACCATCAACCCTATTTCCAAAGCAACAAAAGATTACTTAGGTGGCGCTACAGTTCGGGGTGAACCTGGGCCTCAACCAACAAGCCTCTCCAGTTAGCCCGTCGACTACACTAGTGCGGCTACATCGAGCGAATGGACGACAACCCTCCAGCAAAGAGAGTCTTTGAATCAGAGCCCACTGGTTCGAGACGACAAGGGAGACCGAACCTCCGTATTAAGGACCAAGTGATCGCGGACGCAAGAAATCTTGATCTTGCCATCTGGAAGCAGCAAGCTCGGAACCGTGAAGGATAGAAGGCAGTTATTCAGCCTCTGACCCTCCGAGGGTCGCAGTCCTACTAAATAAGTTAGCAAACTGCCCCAAGTTGCCGCACTTCAAGTTGGTTGAGGTTCTCCATTGCGTTGTCCCTCTGGGTTAGGTTCGAAGACTCTGCGGGCCGAAGCATCTTTGTCCATTCGCTCTACATGTCCTAGCCATCATAAGCGACACATGCCCCCTTTTTTTTACTAGGTCGATGTAGCTGATAATGGGGCATCAAACTGTAGGTACCCGTCATAAATACATTCGTACATAACAAATAAAATACGAATAGTTGCGAGAAGCGACATATGCAGACTCCTTTGGCCATATACGGTCTACTACCCAAGAACTTTGTATTTTTTAGCACTCACGTATGAAGTGTTCTCTATAAGACACAGGCTTCACGTTAAATGCGTTTTAAGAGTTTCATTATTATATTGAAACTGTTTTGATATCTAGAAAAAAATTCGATTCGATTTACATAAATACGGGAAGGATACCAGACAACAGTGGTTAAAAACATCAATTCAGCCATGACCCTGGAGATGTCCTTTTCTAAAATAATATTTCTGTCCTATCTAAGATTTATTAACAAGTTGTCCACGGTGTAGGAGAAAGTGTGCTTGCAAATATCCTATTCGGTGAAAGTTTGAACAGTGACCCCATAATAAAGCAGACACGAATAATAAAACTAAATCAAACGAGGTGTTTTAGGACGAGAAAAAAATCGACTACCATAACAATGGGTCAGCATTGACTTGAGTGTAGCGTAGAGTATTACTTCCCTCCCTTTGCCAAACCCATCAATCTAATACTAGAACAATAGATCCTTTTTGGTTCATTCAACTCGCTTTGACAATTTGTTTAAGTCACCACTACTAATCCCAACCCTAGTCCAGTCATTTATCTAGAGATTCAATCTGGCTCATCAACTTTACATAGCTCAAAGCGATGATTTATTTCAAACGATAACAAAATCATTTCTCCGGCCACATTTTCGATACAAAAACCCCTTTAAATAATCCGCATAACCGCAGCGCCACCGATTTCCACCAAATTTATTAATTAATTTGTGGTTTGCTTGGTCACAACTGCTGCCATCATACATACCTAGAGATACGTGTGTCTGTATGCATATCTGATCTGTACAGTCGCTCAAAATCATGTTTACATGAATAAATCCTCTACGGCTAAGTGTGTCAATTTAATACACATCCAAGCACACACATACGCAAATCCACCCCGCAGGGCATTCAACGAACCGCCCAAATCAATATTCAGAGCAACTATCGAAAATCGGCGATTAAATAAAATTCCACAGTACATTTGCCGCACTAGTAGCTCTCTCGTCCTGTTTGCTCAGCTCAGACCTTCTATTTCACCACAAAGTGTGCAATTTGTGTGTGTTTGTATTCGGGGGATGAGTGGTGATAATAATTATACCCCACAGTCAATGGTAAATGTGTTACGATAACCTACCCCTGGGAAATGCAAAGATTGGGTCAACTCTGTCGGTTAGGGGTGGTGGATTGGGGATGAAAAAAAAAAAAAAAAAAACAGAAAAAATGAAAAGCAAGTCCCTTGCCCTTACCCTGCCACCCGGTGCTTGCGGTTACTGTGTGTTGACATGTTGGAAGGAGGAAGTGAAAAATGATTTATTATACCTACTTTTTTTCCTTCTTCTTTTTTTTCTATTTAACGGTAAGCGCGTGTTTTACTATCACCATTCACACGCACTGCTCGTCCTACTTCCTCCTATTCCCATCCCTAAAAGTTATTAAAAGTTGTTGACCTTTCGCATCGTCTCGGTATTCTACTGCCACTGTGCTTGTGCTTATGCTTATGCTTCTGCTTCTGCTTTCATTGTTATTATGTATATTCTTCTTGCAAAAGATGAGTTATGTAAGGAATAGATAGAATTTTTATTCTTTATTTTGCCAATTTCCTGTCTCTTTCTTCTTTTGTTTTCATGTTATACGTTCGCCCTTCACCCATTGGCCCTCTCGTCGTCATCGTTGTAGTCGTAGTCGTCTTTATTCAACAACGTCAACTTGACAGTTCTAGCTCATTAAACTAATGGCTTTCAATGGTTTTAGCTGAAAGCTGAATGAATGTGAAGTTACGCTCTGCTCTCTGGAATACTAGTGTGGACGAGAATGTATTCATTGTGGTTATGTTTGTGTACTTCCTGTTCTTGTGGGTATTTACTGTTATTTTATGTATGTTAAACGGGCAGTGAAATGTCACCTCGTAGTTAGACGACAACACGTTACGATGGTTCCTACGTACTTCGTCTGTGCATCTCGATATCTACGGATTTATTTTGATGGTTAATTTAATGCAGATCAGGTAGGCACAGGTATTTATGGTATTTTTATTGACTTGGTACTATGTATAGGTAAAATCGTAAAGTATGCAAAATGCATGATTATTATGTCACAAGAGAAAAGGAACGAATGTGTGGAAGCTTGTAATTTTATTGGCTTTAAGGGTGCACTACAGGATGGTCCCTTAAGGTAATTCACTTGGTTTTAATGTGGTAATTTGACGAGGACGTTCAAAATAAGGTCATAAAATTATGTGACAAATATAAGCACAGGTAGTGCTTTAAATTGAGAACGCAGAATAGACTGTGTATGTGTTAAGGGATTGCTTTGAAAATAGTTAGCATTATTAACAATAAACATGTTTAGACATTATGTAGGTCTACGTATCAATGACTCCAAGACAACATTGTATACAATGGGAAACAGGGTTGGTACAGGCGACTTTGGCCCCAAGGGCGAAATAGCAGACTGAAGCCAATCTCAATGGATTGTGTTCCTATGTAGATGGAGAGCATACGTAAGTGGAAAGGCACCTCAACCAACCTGCTTAGCCCTAAAGGCCTAGGGGAATAGCACAAAAGTTTTCGTTTAGTCGCAGTGTTAAAAATATCATTGTTCCTGAAGTAGGCTATCTGTAGAGGGGGCCATAAATGGACTGAAGTCCTATTCTGGGGCATTGATTTATAAACGCAAAAATAAGCGCAATTTCAGCATGATCGCGAGCAGGATTTTACACTCCAATTCCGCTTTGGTTAGGTTTCTCCAAGTAACTGGGATTAATAAGTGCTGCGGCTGAACAGTTTGGATTAAGGGGCAGCTATAATATCAGCTCTCCGCTGGAATACTGCAAGGAAAAGTCAATCCCCACTTGCACCTGACGCTCGACACTTCGCAGTTTTTTAGTCTGCCCTGATCAGCAGACTGATCTTCTCCAGCTGAGAAGAGTATTTTGAATCAGAATGGAAGGAAGTGATGGCAGAATGCAGAGGCAGAGAAACAATTTTTATGAAATTCGTGTTTCAACATCTGGTGGTGCCAACATCGAAGACGTTCAGTTGATTGGAGTTTGAAAATTGTTCTAAAATCGTCCTTTCTTGCCTTATCACAGTAAATGGATGTACTGTGCCATCAACATGGGAAATGTACATATGTATGTATGTATGTATGTATGTATTTAAATATATCTCTTGATGGGTATTCAAATACAAATTAGATCCTTTACAGACTAAATCGTTCAATTTCATACCTTCCCTTTATTCATACAACGACGTACGTAGGATACCACGCACGTAAATAATTCACCTCCTACAATCTTATTGTTTAGAAGATAATAAGAATTAAATGAATACGGACAAATGACAGCAGATGACACATCACGCGAACGTGTCATTCACACTATTCATTCCCGCACACACACTCCTCCTCCTGTCCTCCCGTTCTATTCTCCAACTTAGAAGACAAAACTGGTTAAAATCCAGGTCAAGTGACGTAGATAAGAACGAAAATACGGAAGGAGACACATAAGGAAACATTAAGAACTAAAAAAAAAGAAACATAGATTGTAATTTTCACAACCCTTCTCATCGTCCCTCTACGGTTCTCTCCCTCATCTTCCCTTTCGTCCTAGTTAAGTGGCAAATGTATCAAATAAAAACACACACACGTGAGGGAGGGAGGACGACGAAGTGGAAAGAGAAAGAAAAAAAAAAATTCACTGGAAATCGATTTACGACCTCATACAATGGCCACTCGAACAATATTTTATATCCATTTTATTTATTTACAGTTTCCGATATTCATCCACCCGATCCACCGTCGCTTCACCATCGCCACATTTAGCACTTCCATTGCAACCCACCTACACCCCGTTTACACTTATCAGTAGGTAAACAGTGGAAACAAAAAATCAACGAAGAAGGATATCAAAAAAGAGGAAAAAAAGAAAACAAGATGGTGATTTATTCAAGTTTAAACGAATATCGAAGGACATGTCTTGCAAGGCTACGAAAAGGGTGGTGTGCGGTGCGAGACAAAATTTATTGATAGGGTGAAAGTTGAAACTCGCCGGGGGTTGTTACTGTTGTTGTGGATACGAGGACGACGAGTTTGTAATGGAGTAAAAAAAAAAAATAAAAATATTTTGTTTAGCTAGGGAAAGATGGGTTTCCTTCTTTTTTCTGTGAATTGATGGGACCGTTTTGAGAGAGAGGAGCAAGAGTAGCGGACAAGCCCGATTAACATGAAAACTATTTTGAATATTCTATGCATGTCATAGAAATGTCAAAAATTCGATTCGCTTGAGAGCTTTTTGAAGGAGATACTTCAAAGACAAGTACCTTATATCGGCCCTCATGAGGATAGGTTTTTGAAGAAATTTTCTGGAGCAAAAAAAGTTTAGTTAATCGAAGTTCAGTTGATTTTCAATGTGGTTGGGTTAGGTTAGGGCTAAGATTGTCCCAGGACTGAAATTTGCCGTTTTGGAAGGATGCCATTTTGGGGATGCAAACATTTTTTTAATAAACATAATTTAGGCAGTCTGTGTACCTTACCTTTAAACTGTATAGTATAGTCCCAGATTTGGGAAAAGATTATTGATAGTAATTCAAGGGGTAGTGATCATATGATGTCTAATATATCTGCTACTAAGCACGGGGTGGAGCTTAAACTTTGTTTTACACAGTCATACTGCAAAAGCTGATGAAAAGGTGTGAGCGAAGAAATTGTAGACTCCTCGTACAGAATAGCTTAAGCGAAGTTCTTTATCAAAGAAAGTGCCACAAAAAGTGTTTAATATTTTGGTGAACATGAACTCTCCATAAGAGCGTTTAATTTCACATCATTCTATAAGGTTGGCAGCTTAAAAAAACGCATATGTATATCTATCTACACACATTGACGAAGGAACAACGCGTTATTATTGTTAAAACTAATTATAAAAATGGGGAAGCTTCTGCTAAAACAGTTTGTAAGCTTTGTGGAATTTCCGATTGAAATAATGCTTCATATGAGTCATAAATGGTTTGATTGTGATTAATATGTCATCCATGCGCCTTCGTAGTGGATGTTCAATGGATAACATAGCCACAGTGAGAAAAAACATTACTGAAACTACAGGGACACTAGTTTCTAATCGTTCACCAGAATTAGACCTTTCACCTTACTACGAATTCTCAAGAAAGATTTTCAGCCAAATGCGTATAAGACAATTTCTAAATTGGTTGATGGAACATCAACGCTGAGGCATTAAGCAAAATTGCCGAATTTGGGACAAGGGGCATTCAGGAGTGATTCTAAAGAATCCAATGCATTCAAACAAGCGTCACATTTCGACGCAGTTTTTAGGCTGGTGGAGTGATTGGTCGTACTTCTTTGAAAATGCGGTTGCAGTGAATAGTGTATGTTACAGAACGATGATAACTGATTGAACTGATGTCTTGAAGACATGTGGTTCCAACAGAATGGTGCAACCTTTCAGACTACGCGCGAAACATTCCAGTTGCTGCAAAAAAAATTCTACGTTCCTCAAGAAATCCAGACAACAATTGACCAGCAAGTTCGTGTGATTTCACATCCATGCGATTTATTTCTTTTTCTAAGCTACATGTGTGTAACAATAAACCACAAACCGCTTAAAGCGGAAATTCAACGTGTTGTTGCCACCTTAGAGCTAGAATTATGCAACAATGTATAGAAAACTTCATCGCAAGCGCAATAGTTTGCCAAATGATTTTCAATGTGGTTAGATTAGGCGCATTTGTTTGATGTCTTACTCCATAATTAATCGCAAACAATTGTAGTTTACAAGGAAAGAAAAATACTGTCACGGTTTAAGTAAAAAACTAAGCTCAGCACCCTTATTGAGGTACAAATACAAATATTTATTCGCAACAGACCCGAGATTCTCGGGACCAGTCGTGTTGTGCGTGTTATATTTCTAGGCACAGATGGAAGGGACCTACGGTTATCCGAAAGGCTTCTTATTTGTTTTCTTCTTAAATTGAGAAGGTATCTCCCCCAGTTGCACTCAGACTCTATACAGTCCATCGTACTTCCAGGCAACAACTCCTTTTTGGTGTAGTAGTTAGAGAAACTCAGGTTTCATTCGTTTCTCTGTTGTGCTTGGTGGCTGTGATTGCTGGCGGGGATTGAACTTACACCGCCCAGATCACATGCAACCACACTACCTACTACTCCAACAGAAAAATTATTCTAACGTTAAAGGGACATTTTTTAAATTCATGTCATGATGATAATTTCTTATCACTTCATGCATCATGCATTAAAAAATTACTCGAAAAGTGATGGTGTCTGACCCATTAACCCATTAACGACAAACTCGTAGTCAGTGGAGTGTGGAATTTAAAAAATTTACATAAATAATTACTTTCCCAGTTAAAATAACCAACTCTTAACACTATTCAATTCAAAAATTGTTTACAAATTGTTAAGCCAGTGGCGAAATTTCATAACATAAAAAACAAAAAACACTTCCAACTGTTTACGAAATTCCAAGACAACAACAACAAATAGACAAACAAACAAGTCAATAATAGAATTTGCAACAATTTGCAAAACACAACAAATTGACGCAGCTTGACAATATGTCAACTGTTGACACTCAGCTACGTCAGCTCTACGCAAAACCAGCCAAAGTGCAAAAAAAACTAAACTTTATCGCCTGCCTAAGCGGTGTGCCAATATTGATTGTAGCCCGTTGCCGAGATAAAAACAAAAAGCAAAACGTTTTTGAACAATGTACGGATACATAGCACACACATCAGTGACAGAGGAAGAGTTTACCCCGTGTTTTAACAAAATAATTTCTTTTTTTTATAGATAACAACAGACTCGCCGTGCTCTAGCAATCAATTTTATTGTACTACAAGCGAATTGCTCCCCTCAGATATAAATTAAGCACTTGAGGAGGATAAGTAAGCTACTAGCCGCCTAAGATTATGCATAGTTCTAGTGTGCGATGAGTGTGTGTGTGCACAAAACGAACAAAGATACATAAACAAATAAATAAATAAATAATTTTGCCGACTTTTATTGGATTGAGAATGTGAGAGAAAGAGAAATCAATTATTGCGACCGAGGGGAGAAGAAGAATATGATTACAAAGCGAATCGCAGCAACTGATTGGATTGGTAATACCTTCGATAATGAGAAAGATATGTATTTTCAAGTTGTGTGTGACATCAGATGTTGGGAATTAAATTTGCAACGTTTACTCGTAGATCTATAAATTATTTATTAAGGGCAACAACGTGACAACCATTTAAGTAACGATATGAGGCAGAAGCAGGCATTTTATGACAGATTTCGATTGAATGACGTCGTAAAAATATTTTTTAGCAGAATGAGATGAAAAGTGAAACAAAAAACAAACCCTATCGCAATAATGCTGCCATTTTGTTGAAGCAAACTATGTGGCGAATTGAAGTCACCATTTCTTCATTCAATGCAGGTTAGGTTAGGTTGAACACACTTAGGCCAAAGGAAGGTCAGTTGTGACACCACCAATTGTCCTGCTTACAGGATAAACCAGTCTGAGCTTTTGATAAAACGTAAGAGGCTCCTAATACATACATATGTGCATTTATAAGGATGCCTATGCTTATCAGGATGATGCTCCTTCTTTGGGAGAGGTGATAAATAGTTTCTGCTTCTTCTTCATCCATGCAGTTTCTACAAGATTCGTTCGAATATACGCCAAGCCTTGCAGACGGACACTGCCCAATAAACAATTTATTGAGGAAAATCAAATTTTTTGAGTGTCTTAGATCCAGCCTCGGCAAAATCTGCTTTGTCGCTAGACATTTCATACCACTTGTCCACCAAGATTTGCTCTCTCGATAGCATCCAGTTTAAGTTTAACTCTGCAAGTAGCTATTGGTATACCTAATGTACTTTTTTCTAGAAGTATTGGTTTCGTTTTTGGAGAGTATATACATATGTATAAAGAGTTCGTTAGTCCTACAATTCCCCAGAATAGCCATGTGCCCCGGAAACCATCTCCAGGAGAGACGATCGGTAGTCTAGAGCTGCTACTGAAGTTAGGGAGACCGACTACAACGATTTGATTGCTGCTACTTACTGGCTACCCGAAAAGATGTGAATATCGCATCTCTCCTCAGCTAATAGCCATTATTTCCACTACCGGAACACGCTACAAGATTTGGAACACGGAGAGAGAGGTTGAAATTAAGCCTATCAGAGAACACAGCTCCACCAACCCGTTCTCTTCCAATTCTTGGTCGGTAAGGTACAACAAAATCGAGGGCTACCGAATGGAAATTGTGAATATTTCCCTTGTCCCCTGGACTTAATATTTCAGAGGTTGTAGTTCGTTCGAAAAAAGATTCAGCGACGAAATATACGAGCTGTACAGCGCTATGACTCTAGTAAAAAAAAAACTGCGCATATGTCGCCTAAAATGGCGACCCAGAGACGCTGGAGATAACGCTGGAGATAGAGAATGATTTGGCCTAAGGTGGCGCGCAAAAGTAGAAGGGGACCTCAACAAACTTAGAGTGCGCAACCTGAGGCAGTTAACTAATCACCGGGCTAACTGAAGAGGCTTGTTGGTTGAGGCCCAGGTTCACCCCGAACTGTAGCGCCACCTAACTAAGTAAGGATGGATTCAGAGCCTAGCGTTTCAATGATGAGTAATAGTAGGCAAGTAATTGATTCGAAGATTTTGCAAAGCAATGAAGGAAGGAAATATTCAGAAATGCGTGTCCTAAAACGGTTGGAATTACAAATGTGCAGTTCTTCTTGTTTACAATAGAAGAAGGAGATGGGATTTGTAAGTCTGAGAGATTTTGCATCTGAAGGATATCTTTTTGAAAGCTTTAACGATAATCACTACATAACTTTGCTCCATTTCAAATGCAGGATCGAAAAACTCCACCAAGGGATGGAAAGTCCATACCTTATCACACACGGAATTTCTCCACTTCAAGACATTCTGCAGTGTTTAAGTATTTCTACAGAACACATCATACTGGGATTTTTGTTTTAAATCTGTACAAACTCCCACGATTCGCCACGTCATCGTTTCGCCCTAAGGACGAGTATAAAGTGGGATTCAAATAATAAACAAATGCATAACTTCCACTTCATTTTACGACATGCAAAGTGGTTTTATTGTTCCCCAGTAATTTGTAAGAAAAAAATATATATTTCGACGATACATTTACAGGTGATGAAAACTTAACAACCAACCGTCTTCATAACTCAAATCAAATTCTAATAAAAACCTCCAAGAACGAGAGAGAAAATAAATAAAATTAAAAAAAACGCGAACTATTCACTCTAGCGGAACCGAAAATGATTGCTGGCGCATGCATAAAATTATCTCCAACCATAGAAATAATAAAAACAACAAAACCTCAAATAATACGACAGAAAAAAAAAAATATATATATTAGAAAATTATTGCGATTGTGTCCTTGAGAAATTATTATTGCAGCAACAGCAGCAGTGTGCGTGTTTTTTTTGTTTCTAGTGAGAATTTTGTTTTTATTATTCACATTCTGAACGTCTTTTTTTTTTTCTTATAGAAAATTATAAGACAGCCGGCCGCGAACAACTGTATCGCCTTAAAAAATTTTAATTTCCTACAATCTACGAAATTGAAAGTATCTGTCGTCTTTTGGATTTCTCTCGTTAACACACACGTTAGGTCTACGAAGCGATAAACAAATTAAAAATTATGTCAGAGAGCGCGACAACGATAACAACAGCACGAAGGAATGAAACAAAAAAGCAAAAACGAAAACAACGAATGAAGGAGACAACAAAAAGAATTTTCGCCGCGGATTCGTAATCACAGATAATTGCTTATTGTGATTGCGTCGCAAAATGGCATAAAAAAATTAATAAAAATAAAACAAACTACTAAATTGACGAACACTGTGACGATTAATATGATTGGCTCGGAAGGAGGAGGGTCGGTAAGGCACCACAGGCGAAAATATTCAATTTTGCGGATCTTTTAAAGTGAATTATTAGACTGTCAAAAAGCGAATAAATTTTCGAATGTCATGTAAAAGAGACAAACGCGAGGGGGAGGAGCACAGCGAAAGGCAGACGGAGCCAGTACCAGTACCAGTAGGCGATGCGACATAATATCACAATTTGTTTTATTAATTCGAGGAGATGAATGGAGATTTCATTTTTAAACGAAGATACACCTGCTGCTCCTTTGTGTGTGAAAAATTAGTCGATAAATACGCGGATAGTGAAGGTGACAGGTGCATGGAGTCTATGGGGATTGTTTGAGAATCATGAGATTCTGTAGCAGAGACCATACCATACCTAATCTGACATTGGAGTCCGTTGAGTTTTTAGGAACTGGTGTAATCATAATGACTACATCATCGGGTTAAGGTACAGTAAATGCGTTTATGTTTTCGTTTATGGTTAACGGATGCCTTCACAAATAATGACTTTAGAGGAGGAGTACATATGTACATACATAAGAAAATTCTACAGTCCTCACTCACATGACAGTAATTATATCCTGAATTGTAAACGAGGCTGTTCAAAACGCATTAAGGCGATGTAACCTTTTACGACAAACCTATAGCCCACGACAAACGAGAATGGTACGCCCCTTTACCGCAAGGGAGACCACACCGTTGGGTCAACAGCCTAAATATTGAGAATAACCTTAAGTCAGTTACTTTACTTAGCTTCTGAAGATAGACATAGACATGTTGGAGGTGCCATATCGCCCATTTGAGGAAGCCTGGAACATTCTCTATCGGATTCACACCAAATTGTAGCAAATCGACGAAGCAGGGTTCCCTACGCCCAAGCCAAAAACCACAGAGTTAAATGGGTAACGAAGGTGATCAGAAATTCAATAACAGAAAATCTTAGGACACCATTTCAAATTGTAAAGGAAGAGAGGTCAACTACTGTGACATTCCAATTTCTAGAAAGTACCAGACTAAGGTACTTTCCAATTTGCCTTTCGGATATGGCTCTAAACTGTAGGTCCCTTCCATTTGCGTGAAAAAATATAACACGGTCAACACGAATGGTCGAGAGAAGCTAGGCCCTGGACCACATACGGTCCATTGCGTATGTGGTTTGTTTGAGGTGCACAGATACAGGTCCTTTCACCCTTCGTACAGCCACTTGTAACTTCGGTTTGTTCTCCTAATGTTGATTGAAAACATCAAAGAAATTAAGGGATAGGTGTAGCGATTGCCATCCTGAGAAAAGCACTATGGTGCTGAGCATGCTTAAAGAAAAATACCCATGGCGGGACTAGGATGTAGCGCATCACAATTATTCGTTTTTCTACATATGTTGCATGGAAGGGAGCTACATACATCCTCCTTGTCGAATAGAGAATCTTTTTATGGCAATTATAGTCTTGAGTGTTTGTCAAACATTCGCGAGACGTGAAAGTTGCCCATAGTTGACTGAAAAACACGACTTTATTCAATCATTAAAGCCTTCTTTGTGATAAGCTATACAGATTGTCATCACAACCCAGAATTAAAGGACGAAGATATGCATTGTGTGTCATGTTTTGGTTTTTTAACTTTGCAAACCAAGTCAACCACAAGCTGCATACGATTTTTGCCTCCAGTCTCTACTATTTTGAAATGCATTACCCTTCATAACCTAGTATGTGGGTGTGTGATATTCTCTCAAAATCCAGTGAATTCTTCCATTCAACCTTCACCCTATCACCCTACTTCCTACCCACCTAACAGGCTGAACAAAAAATCGATTTTTTTTTAATTTGAGAACCAAGTAAACACTGCCACAGAAAAAAAGAATCACAACGTGTTCTTCATTGAACCTTTCGCCTCGTTAAAGCTACCTATACCTACCCTTCAATGCATTTTTCAATCTCACAATTTAATTCTAATCGAATGTCACGGTACACACAGAGAATAGTGTGCTTTAGAAAATTAAGCAACAAACCAACAAAAAAATACGAAATAAACAACAAAAGGGGCTACACACTACGAAAGGGGCTACGACCAGGGGACGAAGTTAGAATGTGAGGTGGTAGGGAGGTAGGAAGGAACGAACTTAGGTACAACAAAATGAGGAATAAAAAGTACTAGAGAGGCAACGGAAAAAAAAGAAGAAAAAAACCATGAAACTGTGTTGGAAGCTCCGCGGATTGAAAATAGGTTGGATGAATGACCGCATGGCGCGCTACAATGGAGGAAAGTACAGTGATTGTAGAACATTGTATAGAAGGAGGCAAAGCTGGGGGAATGGGGAACAATATGCAGGAATAGCAGCAGAGAACAAAAGGCACCACCACACAACATGGCATACAAAACACTGACACTTAAATCACGCTTTTTAGTATGTCTCCTCTTCTGTCTTATTACACAGAGCAAACAAAAAAAAAAGATCGTTTTGGATTAATTTTTTTTTTCTACTTTTCACCCGGGGTATATCTTTTCATTGCTATTCACCACGCATTTGGTGATTTAAATGTTCGACCTTTTATTTTCTCTGTGCACCTCTTTCTTTTTTTCCCTCTGACTTTGGCTTCTATGGCTGACTTTTTCACTTTTTTTCTGTTTGCTTTCTTTTTTTTATTGTCGCAGGCTCTTTTTTATTACGATTCTTTTCGGATTTTTTTTTCTGCGGAACGCTGTCAAGCATATGCTAATTAATTTGCGGATAAATGAGAAATTAAAAATGGACAAGAAGAGAGAAAGAAGATAAAATTATAATGCCGGAACAAAATTGCAATTTTGGTTGTGGAATTTTTAAAGTTTTTTTTCGTCGGTTAAGGATTAATTTTTCGTCTTTTCAATTAAATTTGTGAATGGAATTGCTGACATTTATGATAGCATTGAATGCTTTTAATAGCGAAAATGGAATGACAGTTTCTCACTAATTTTGACACTTGAATGTGTTCGGGTTTTAACAGCGATGACAGTATGTTCAACGAATTTTGTTGACAAGTTCTATCATCTCGGGAAATGCCACATTGAATCAATGAAATATTTTCTCTATGTAGGTGGATTCTATAGTAGGTATGCCAAATGGAAAACAAAATTCTAGGAATTGATTCAAAAAATTCCTGAAACCCTTTTTACAAATTCTGAGAATAAATGTGTAATTTGCTTCGTGTTTTTGTGACAAAAGTAGTGATTAAAGATTGTCAATCATAAACTAATGACGAGTATTGACTTCCAAAAGTGTAGTTTTTTAATAAATTTTATAGAATAGGTGGTTTAATATACACATTTTGCAGGTAGACAAAGATACTTGAAATGTGAAATTGGATGCTTTTTCTGATTGTTATGACAACTAGTTTAGCAAATGCAGGCGTATCCCTAATAATCCATTACCCGTAGCGATAAAGTTATGTAATCCATAAGAAACGCAACTTATTTTTCAACACATCCCGGTGGTTTTAACATCGAATACTAATTTATGTACCTATGTATGTAAATAAAAAATATGAATTCTTTTAAATTCAGAGAAGGTATACGTACTAGGGAAGTATCTCAAAAATTACAAAGATTTGTTTACTTAGAAAAAGGGTTCATAAGCCCTTTTAACTTAACAAAACGAGTGCATAACTCCTGCAAGTTCACATGTCGCCATGCGGAAGAAAATTCGGTTTATTTTTAAGAGAGAGGCAAAGACGGCCTGATCACCTAGCATAACTATGAAAGCGTTGTCCACATTGGTATAACCGGATGCAACAGTTGGTATAAGATTTAGGGACTATGTTCCCATAGAATAGGTACTTATAACGACGAAGTATTTCCTAAAAAAAAGATGCTCGTTTTTCAAGAAAGCTATAAACAAACTGTGATGATATGTACGTCTTGTTAACAAAGGACATATATATTACGGATAATGTCTCTTAGTTCCTGTGAAGTGGACCAGATTTTCGGTCTATCACAATCAGAAGACTTCCACGTTCAGTAGGGCAAACGAAACCACGCTCGTCAGTGAATACCCAATTGTACAAGATGTCGCAGTTTGCAATAATGACAGTCACTTTGACTAAACTATGTTACTGCATGATTGCTTCTAAGGTCATTTCTTAATGCCAAACGTCAAGTTCGAATGTCTCAAATGTACTGCATGTGACATTGTTTACTTTATTTTACTGATTTATTCTCATAGTTTACTACTTGAGGTATGCACTCTGGTGTAACATTTTTTCTCTCCCCGAATGCAAATGAGCACATGAAACGAACGACGATAACAAAGTTAACATAACCTTATTTCTCTCTGGATATCTTGAAATGCTAATTCAATTACTAAGTGACGTTCGTTTGGAATGAATGATTTACACTAAAGCAGTTAACAACATCAAAATTTTGATCTAAAAAGCCTGATGACCCTCCAAAGACCTTGAATTTTTTTTTCCACGCCCAGAAAAAATTACAAATAAGACGTGTGTATATTCTAATTCGTTAATTTGCGCCCACTTTACTGATTTTTTTTTTCTCTTTCTTAACTTCCCATGTGAAGATGTTTTCTCTTCAAAAAAATAAGAAAAAAAAAAAAACCACTCAAACGACGAACCACTTAAAGAAGTGTGTCGGCTGTCAACGACCAAATCAAAGGCCATATTCAGCAGTGTTTTTGTGTGTGTTTGTCTCGAGACGAACGAAAATTTGCAATTTCAAATGCAAAACAACGAAATCAAGATGCAAGCAACATTGAGGGAGGCTTAGGAGGATACGAAATAAAAACCAGCAACAGCAACCATCTTCATACCTATAGAATGCAATTGCAACAGTCTTGTATAAAACACAACATATGCATACATTTGTGACATGGGTGGAATATTTAATTAAATTATTTGTGTACTCCTTTTCTCTGCTGCACCAGTCGAGAAAAGATGATAGAATTTCCATTTGAGACGAGAATTTCAGAAAGTTTTCAATTTTGGTTGCGTCATGTGAAAACCGAGATGTACGAGTATATTTAGAAAAGCGTACATAGACTAGACTGGAATACATTAACTGACGTTTGCAAGTGAATCGATATTTTCGTTGGTATTGACATTTTTTTTTATATTCAGTCCGGATGTCAAAAACTGACATCTAAAGCATCTTCATTTGACAATGTGATTGCGTCAAAAAAAACACGAACTCGTCTAAAAGTTCAGGGTTTCCCCCTACCCACACACGGAGAAAAAAAACAAAACGTCCCACATTGAAATGTATAGCACAATTTAAAGAAATAAAAAATCAATAAACAAAATGCGATTACAACTTGTTCTCTATTACTAATTAATACATATACAAAACAATGACGAGAGGTGCAATAAGCCCCATAAAAACAGACACAAATCAAGTGGAGAGTGACACAAGCATATAAGGTAGAGGAGCTGGAGATGGGGATTGGAGATGCCCTAGTAATTTCTTTCCCAAGGCATATAAATCGATCGATTGACGACGACCAGGAGAGGAGAAGGACGTAGGCAACAGCGACGGACGATGTACTGGGTAAACGCTTCGTTTGGTAATTATTTGACAGACCAACAATCCGACTGACTATCCACCTATCGAATGTCGAATGTCATAAGAAAGAGAGAGTGAGTGAGGAGTGTAGAGGCAAGAACAACGAGTAATATGGAATTCTCAAACGATGGAACGCGCTAGTCGTCGTTGTCGTTCTCATAGTCGACGAACGTTATTCAAGTCACGTGCCTATTGACGTTGCTGCCTGATGCTCGCTACTATACTGCGGGTTCTATTGGGGCTTTGGTGGTGGATTTCTGATGTGTCGTTCCCTGTCGTGCTTTGTATTTTACTTACCCTGCTTTCACGTCACGCTGATTATCATTGTATGTATTTTCGCCGCTTATACTCACTTGAATAATGTTTATTACGATATTGTCAAACAAAAATACGAGATTAAAAGGCAACGAAGAACAACGGCCACACTTCATTTTTCATTTTTCTTCGTTCTTGCCTCAAATGGCGAATAGGGGGAGAGATATAAGTAGAAAAAAACAGAAAAGAAAATCTCTCATTGTTCCAGAAAGGTGGGCAGAGGGTAGCAAATGACAGTCTCATCTTTAAGGGGAGAAACCAACGAATCAGCAAAACGTTGAAGTACGCTAAATTGAGCTCTAATACCGTTTTGCTCCGTCAATTGTTATTGTCATCGTTTATTGACATTCCAAAAAAAAAACATCAGCACCATCGTTCAATGAATCGTTTGCGTCCTTAATGTTGTGTGGTATGGAATTAAAACTTATTTACCTTTACCACCCACTTTTCACCTTTCTTCTGTCAGCATTTCAATCTTCGGTGTCGTTGGTCAGTGTCAAATTTTATTCTCGGTTCTTCTTTTCAGTCGGAGTGTGTGTTTGTTTTTGAAAGCGACTAACCAATGAGAAAGAAGCTTTCACTCTTTCTTTGGGGGCCATAAAATACTTATTCGTGTGGTAGTTGTTGTTGGTTTTACTTTTAATTATCTCTTTGCGTGTTTATCTTCTTGCTACTTTTCATGCTTATTTTTTTTTTTTTTTTTCTACTCTGGGATCTGTTTGTTCGGTGGTGTTTTTTGTGACTAAATATAAATTGGATTACTAATTGATAGGTGGGTAGCGTGGGATGAGAGTAATTTTCGGTGGATGAAAAAAAAATTTTCAGACGAGCTGACATGAGGTTGTTGTGTCAGATAAAACGTATTTTATGCGGCTGTTAAAAAGAAGAAATTTGTAGACAACTGAGGTATTGATATAAATGTGGAACAGTTGCTGGGTGAAATATGAAGGCGCTAAGTCAATGAATACAGAATCACATCTGTTTTGAGGGCTTGGCGTTGGGCGCCACTTTTTTGTTTGTTAATATTGTTTGCTTTGATGGAGCATACTTTTGGTTTTTATAGTGGTTTCTTTGAAAAGAGATGCTTAGCAGTGACATTTTGATATTCGCTTGGAATTACACTTTTTGTGTGATGTAAAGAATTTTATTTCAATTTCGCTTTTATTTTTGGCGTCAATTCTTTAAAAGGGGCCAGTAGCAGTGCCACCAGTAGAGTTTTTCTTTTCAGCGATTGAACTTATTACTAAGATATTCTTCTGACGACCTTTAGAGCTTTTCCTTCCACTCTTGAGAGCTCGATATTTTTCTCAAAGAGTCGAAGAAGCTTACAAGGACGTTTTGGAACGACTAGACTAACCGTAAGCCCCTTTCTGAGAGAACGGGTTGGTAAACAAAAGGCATCACCATTCAACGATGGAGTAAAACTGCAACTATATAAAACCAAGTCAAAATCAACAATGTTGTCTACGCGCAGAAAAAATTGAGGAGTTACGATTGGAGAAATCTTAAGTACAGAAACCGTGGGAATTGTGGAGCCCGCGGGTCACAAAAAGGACTTATGCATCCTATAAGCCCCTACAAAACTCTGTTGACTAAAGCCTTTTGCCACCTTGCAGTACGACAGTAAAAGGTATATATGTACATACTTAATGGGAGCAATTTGAAAAATGCAGACAGCAATTTTTTTTTCACTCGCCTACGCAGTCTTCTTCGCATTTGTGAAACCATATTCCAGAGTGTCGAAATATCTACTAAAAATCTGTCAGTTTAATAGCCCAGTTGGTGTGCCCCTTCCCAACATTGGCAAATCTTTCATAACAGCAGTCATAAAATTGAACTTAAACGTAACATAAAAATCCACATTCCCTCTGTCATTTGTGACAATCCCATTGTGCCCATTAATTTGATTTGACGTTCGACAAGTACCAAGTCATAAAAGAATGACTTTCTCTTCTTCCACATATCTTTTCCCAAATAAAATTGAAAATATACTCCTCACTTCCTCTTGATATCATTTCATCACATCAACTGAGAAAAAAAAGCAGAAAAAAAAGAATTGCCTTCTAAATATAGAAAATAAATATCAATTCTCAATCGACTGTAAGAATGACAAAACGAGAGAGAGAGCAACGTAAAAAAAAAAAACCCAGCATTTTTCCCCCATCTGACTTTCCACACACACGACAAATGTACAAATCGATTTCTGCACCCGTAGTCAGTCAACTACCAAAAACAGTATATCAGTACTGACATTGCTACTGTCATTGCCACCACCAGTCAGATGTCCACACCGCGTGCCGCCGTTGCCTCTTCTCTCAGTCAACCATAAATAACTGAGTGAATTAAAGAATGAAAAAAAAAAAAATAAATGTGAAAAGCGTAATTGCCTCCATAACGAGTCAAATATCATTTATTCATGAACGCTCAACCGAATTCAGATATCCAGCTTTTGCTGCTGCTTTTGGTATTGTCACCGACACCGCGCGACTTACTCCATTTCACGAACGCGCGCTTCGTCTGTCAGAATTGTATGTACTGGCTGTCGCCACCTCCCGCAACTGCATACTGCTGTGTACGCCTGTTCAGTCACTTCATGCAACTGACAGAGTGAAGTGCAGTAATTAAGTCACGTAAAAAAAAAAAAAAAAAAACACCGCTAGTTAATATATGACAGCTGAAGTGTCAATTTATGCATCTCCCTTTTGTTAGTTCGGAGTACACTACTGTGGCATTTAAAATTCCTTCCTTAACCACCATCGGCTACCGTCAGTCAGTCTATCCTCTCTTCCTGACACAGTTTTGGCATTTGAATTAATATTTTCATAACGGACGGGGTACGTTCAATAAGTGGAGAATAAATTTAATTTGAATACTTTCAAGCTTAGTGTGTCAAAAATAAATGGGAGAGCACCACAGCACATGAAATATTTTTCCTCACATGCAATGAAAAACGTGGTGAATATATTTTCGGTTTTGGTATTTCTATATTTTTGACCGCATCTCGCGAGCCAACATTTTTGTAACACTGCCAAAAAGGAAAAGGAACATAAGCAGTTTTTTTTCGAAAAAAAAGTATCAAATCATGAACTCATTAAGAGGAAGAGAGGAACAGAAGATGACGTACAAATAGAAACAGAAAAAAAAATCATAAAAAATCCATACGGCATTCGAATGGAAAAGCGGAACGAGAAATGCAAAAAAAAAGTTTTTCTTTCATCAACATTTCATGATTTTTGATTTGATTTTCTCGACCGATAGTACCACCACTCACCAGGATTAGGTAAAGGAGAGGAGGCTCATGTTTAGAAAGTTTTCTCATTTTTTATTTTTTTATTTTCCTGATCTTTGGATGTTTTTATTTGAGTTGTCAAAAACGTTTAGGTTAAGGCTTTCGACAAATTAATGAAATTCTCTGTACGTACATGTGTGTGTGTGCAACAAGGCTGTGGAATGAATAATTAATTTATTATTTGACATATCCAAAGGCATGTAGCTCCAGGGAATCAAATATCAATTAACTCAATTCTCTATTTGAGATACTTGTGGTAGGTATGTACACACGTGCATACATGATTACAAGGCATAATTATGGTAACGGTAATTCAGAGGATACAATTTTGTATCCGTATTTAGAACTTGGTTCAAGTAAATGTACCCTGTTTCTGTTCTGGGATTTAATTCCTGCTCAGTAGTCCAACGCAATAGCCTCCCAACGCCTACATATTCAACATCTTAAAATAAGCGCACATGAAGTGGGGCTAGCTTTTTACAGCGGATAATTTTACATCGCCGAAAGCATACAGACAGGGGAAGTACACCTAGTTGCGGCACTAAGATCCAGTCCCGGATTTGCTTCAACTCATAAAGAGCATCAAATGATTTGCAAGATTGATTTGGTGCCCTACGCTTATTCTTTTTTCCATACAATGGACTAATGGGTCTTCGATTGAACGTGATGGGTATGTACATACCCATCAAACAAGCTTTTATAACCTAACCTAAGATCCAGTCTCCATCATTACCTAGCTTATAGAACTATTGTAGCTAATATAACACATGTTCTATAGAACTAAATGGAATGGAAAGACAAGCTGCTGGGACTGTTTTACAGAACAGGCAAACGTTGGAGTTCAGTCCCAGGAAACATTTCCTACAAGTTTGTATTCGACAGCTCTTCAAGGGTAGAATTCAGATAAAGACGCTGTTTAAGCGTTGAAGGATGATCAAGAAAAAGACTACTCCTAACCTCCACAAGTAGCAGACTAGATAACTCGTTTAGATGATCATGGATGCAGTGACTACAAATGCGATATACCAACGAAAGCTATCAATGTTTTGGTTAAGATACTTTTGCACACTCGTTAGGGGGTTAGTCCTTCTGCTTGCACTAATGCGATTCGCGCCACTGCGATTTGATTCCATAGGATAGTGGATAGCGTAGCCTATCTTCAAGTAAAAAATGGCGGCCTGCTTGGTTTACATCGGTAGATAAAGACGGTAGGAAAGACGAGGCCGTATTTATGACTAAATGTCATACATATGTACATATGTATGTATAAACGGAGAACTTTTGTAAATAATGGTTTAAATTAACCAATTTTATTATTACAGCAGCATCTACTATCATTCTTACCGACTTTAGGTGGTAATAATATCGAGACATTAAGCCAACACCATATAACCTCGTTCACCCCTACACAACCTGTGTGTTTATTGTCTCCCCTGCTCTCGTACACACCTCGAGCGGATCTACTTCTTTAAAACACAATCCAAAAGCCATAAATTATTATTTCGCCTCCCGTGAAATAAAAACACACACGCGCAACACATGCGAAAATTATTCCCGGCCATAAACAGTAAGCATACGTAATTAGAGAAAGCAAATCAACCCTGGGGTCTATGCTATCCCAACTGCCAACCCTCACAGTCACCGCCAAATACGATTCCACACACCACTCTTCACTCTCTCTCTCTGTCTCTCTTTATCTATCTATTTGTTGGATCTCTCAACTCCCAGATGTACGTCGCACAAAAACACAGGTGTAAACAGTAATTAACATCAACGCATGGTAGGAAAACCCAGCAAAAGCAGCAAGCAAAACAGGAGGCAATGACGCTAAGTCAAACAACCACCAAGCACAGCTAAAGAAGAAAATAACTCTAAACACGATGCGTTCGCACACATTCCGAAACAACACACAATCACATAACAAAGCCACCTCCAGCAAGCGAGTAATGCGACCGCGAGGGCTGAACTGGGAGGGCGGGGTTGTCAGCATTGGGAATTGGTTATTCATCATCATACTCATTGCTCCAGCATCTCAGGAGGTATCTACAAAGCAAAAAGAAAGGATGTGTTAAGCTAATTACAGGGTACACCAACTCGTATCTGATACAAAAATTTAACCCCACCAAGGCGTCAATAGAGACAGACATCAAGGCGTGTTATTTTCTTTTCTTTCTTTCTGCCTAAAAATAACATTCAATTCGCCATAATTCACCACACCTTCAACCCACACCACAACAGAGACTCCCAAACTAACCGCCGTGGTGACCGCAATCAGGTGTTATTTGGGACAATAAAAATAAAACATTTTATTACACATGGAAGGCACGTGCAAAAAAAAAATCGAAAAAAAAACAGGTGAAGGTAGACACCACCAGAAATGAGGAGATCAAAAGGAAAACGAAAACAACGAGGAATTTACGAGGGAAAACAACGACAAAATACCACAAAAAATGAATCACCATACATACACAAATCGCAGCGCTATTTTGTAAATTCCTGGCACGATTTTGTATTTCTAGCTATCCTTTAGCAGTTTGATTGACAATCTGATTGGTAATTAAAAAACAAAATTGTAAAATGATTTTTTTTATCTGTTCGCTGTTACAATTTTGATGAATGGAATTAATTTCCATTAATTGCCCTGTTTTTTTTTCTGTCTGTCTGTCTGTGTGTACTACGTATCGCCATTAAAAAAAAAATGCTGTTATAGCTGTTATAGAAAAGCGGGCACTTTCTCTGCATGCGATAATTCTCTCACTCTGAATGGCGGCCGCTACAGTTACAAAATAAAAACACATAACAAATTTAAAGGCGAGCAAATAAAAAAAATTCGAACAACTTTAGTTCTCCTTCGTCTAAGCTTCCAGGCTTTTTGACAGCATACGAATTGATTATAAGTTGCTTTTGAACTCTTCGAGGTTGTTGTGGCATCGTTTTAGTGTAGAGCTTGCTCAAGCTCCGTCAACAATTTTGTGATGCTGCCACGACGATATGAATATATTTACAATGTTGCACAGTCAAACTGATGCCTTATAGATGTTTTTCTCACTTGTTTAGTCCAAATAAATTTGTACTTAGGTGCAAAGGCTGTGACCCTATGCATTGCGTGGAAAATCTTGTCTGCCATGTTGTGTGAGTGCCTTGAACCTTTTGCCTACAATCGGAGTTGATATCCACCAATTTTTTATCAATTATGTACATAGTTCTGCCTACCTAAGTCTAACGATACCTTCTACAGATGTCTACAAAGTCATTCGGAGCCATTCCTAGTTTTGGCAAGATGACGGTGAAGAATACACACTGCTACATAAATGACATCATTTGACTCTGGTAACTCTGAAGGTGACTGCATTAGGCTCCATTTTCTCTATCAACGATTATTACGTCAATGATTTAATTCTGAAACATGACAGGCACAAACTGATATTTCGAAAAGGTTTTCAATGTGATTTCTCTAAAACCAATCTAGGGCGATTTTGGTAAACTATGACAACAGAGGCATGATCCTTCGAAAGTCCCATCAATGAGCAGTTCTGGGTCATCTACAAAGTTGTACGTGTAATGAAAGTAAAACAAGAAACAGCAACTCGGACAGAAGGTCCGAATGGACAGAGTTTTTCAAGGCTGTTATAAACTTTGAATTCCAAAAAAAAAAAAAAAAAACACCATCGTAAGGATTGAGCGAAGGACTTTTGGCAACCCGAGTTTTCTTTGACTAAGAAAACTTGAGTAACAAATACCATTCCCTCAAGCCATGGATGTTATTTAAGTATTCAATTTCGTCGAGTGATTTATGGGTCACTTGTATCTAGGGAGCATGGAGAAGAACGAGTTGTGTGGATTATACAGCGATATCGACTTGGTCAGAAGAAGTTTGAATTAATTGTCTGAGATACTGGAAGAGACGCTGCGACTTAATCTAAACTCAGCCAAAAAGTACATACATACATACATACATTTGTATATGCTGACGTACGCACAAGTAATATCGAAAGACATCAACGTCAACAAAGGCCATTAAAATGCAAAAAGACGTGAACAGAGCTCGTGGGATTACAAGGGGATAGAAACCATCGAGTCTGGCCTTTGCATGGAAGAGTTTTGGTGCAAAATTTTATGTTTTAACCTTCGGAAAACCGTTTGCAATATGTTAATATCGTCGATGCAATTTTTCCAGGTGATCGACGCTAAAGGATGGAAGCTATTTGTTCAGAGCAACGTATGTACCAACCAACAGCTGCTGTATGTATGTATGTAACTGAAAGTACAGAAAACACATTTGCGTCGAATTTCTGAAGGTGCTTACTAAAGATTTACAAATATGTCACTAAATATTTCGTGAAAGCTTAGAAGCCACAATGCTTAGCTTTTTCTCCAGTGATACCTTCAAAACTACCTAACCGATGAGAAATATTTAGTTCTAGTCATGAAGCGCCATTTTCTAACCAACTCACAAACACAAAGTTCGTATGTACCGAGTACTTCTATTTAAAACAAATAAGTCCTGCAAAAGCCCTTAATCTTGAAAACAAAAGTTAACCGCAACAATTGATTACTTTCCGGAAAACCGCAAAAATTCCTTGAGAATTTCAATTACTTTAACACCCAACACATTGTTCAGACTCGACCCAATTAGAAAGTACAAAAAGCACACCAACAAAAATAAAAAATTAAAATAAACATTCCAAGCCAGCTTAGCCCTGACCTCGTTGGGCGCCACCAGATTAATCCAACCGAATCGAAATCATTAGAATATCTGAATCATTCTCCTCCCAAAAACAATAAATCATCCCACTACACAATGCAACGATTGTTATACATACATATATGTAGTTTCAATCTCTAATAAAATTGTCAATTAGTTATACAAATTCGCTTTGATACAAACTTGCAAAGTATTCTGCCCCCAAAAATAAACTTGTTTTCATCTTATCACGAAATAAATACTACTCAAACCCTTATCTGGGGACAAAAAAAACTTGTCAAACCCAGAAAAAAAACACACCGACAGACAGAGAGAGAGACAGTGAAAAGAAAAACGTCAAAAAAAAATAAAAAAAAAATAAGATAACCAAGGCAAAGCCACCAGAAAAGTGAACTGAAACGCGCGTACGCAAAGCAGCAGCAAATTACTATCATGTACCTAAAAGCAAACGAAAAAAAAAAATCTACTCAAACTTAAGACTCGACCTTGAGTCGTTTATTTTATTGGCTTTTCGTTTTGTTTGTGGTTTCGGTGGAAAATTTCACTCCAAATCTATCTAGTGACAGCCAACCACATGTCACTATTTCATTTGAATCTATTTTTAAATTATTTTTATAGAAAGTGAAATGCAAATTGAATTTGAAAAAATTAACCGCAAGAGATACCACTAACTTCTTCGATATCCCCGAGGAACCTTAAGGATTTAAAATTGAAAATATCCCTTTCGTTGGCTCTACGCTCTCTTATGAACCTTTATGCTAATGATTGCATCTTTTTTATTTTATTATTATAACAGTTTTGGGTGTAGATACGAGTGCGAGTACATGTATAATGTGTATCTATGAAAAAATAAGACAAGTGCTCCTGGCGAGTGAAACCGTAAAGCGATTGCAGTTAAAATACTTTTTTTGTTTAATTTGTTCCTTTAATTGAATACGTTTCCTCACTCGCGCGTACCACCACACACCATCGCTACCCATGGACAGAGGGGGGTAAACGAAGCGAACGCGGAACAAATTGAACGAAAAAGAAAAGCAAAACAAAAGCCACAAAAAAAAGAGCCCAAAGGGGAGAACTGGTTGGCTACATAGTTTTTCGTTTTTTTTTTTCTTTTTTTTTGCGCGTAGATTTGAGAAATTAATTTCGTTGAGGAAAATTACCCGTTTTTGAGGTTATATGAGGCGTGGAAAAGATATTTGTCAGATCATGAAAATGTGGAACATTTCATTAAATGCTATTTGGAGAGGAGTTGTTTTGACAGCAAAGGAGAAATCTTAATTTATTTCGATAAACGGGTGGGCATAACGAACTGCTTCACACTTGACCTTTAAGATGACCTATAACAGGTAGCTTGGTCAAAGTTTAGACAGCCTTCCAACATGTGGGTGGAATTTCCTAGAAAACATTCATTAACCGACTTGATATGGTACACCGTAGATGCCGGCTCATAGGGAAAATTTGTCCCACTGTTGACTCAGCTCAGGTAGCGTTTCAGTTTTTCTTATAGAAAATCGATCAAATTCTTTGCAGAGAAGGAAGTAAGAGGGCTGAATTAGCTAGGCAGAAACGGATTCATTCCAATCGAAGCTAACAAGGAAAGACTATTCTTGCACTATCTAGGTATCAAATGCCCAACACAACTGTCGCAGGTGAAATACATATGTAGCTGCGCTATACTAAAGGCGTTTCAGTCGAGGATGAAAGACAAAGAATGATATAAAGCGTGAAAAGTAACTGAACTAATGCTCATGGGAAGCACTCATACATTCCAGTTCAACCTTTACGATCGCTCTGGCGAGAAACAATCACCATTTAATCACCATAGACACAAATTAAAGTCCCCAAATCAATCACTTTTTCTCCACATAAAATAAATTGTCATCACATCAGCGTTAATATGATCGATTATCATCAAACGAACATAGAAGGAGAACAATTCCACAAGAAGTACAATACCACAGCAGTACAAAACATGAACAAAGAAAACAGCATGATGCTATCGAGATTGATCTGTTTCCACGGATGAAGGCGGAGTAGTCGTCGCGTTGAAGACAGTCGCATTACGTAAATCCTACACAAACGGATTGTTTAGGCTTCTACCAAAGCCGAAGATACGACGCAATAGATTTGATTCCTCACATCCATGCACATGACTGACTACATAGCACTGTCTGATGATGCCAAAACTGACCTCGATTTTAAGACATTTCTGTCTCATCGTTTACACGATACTACTCTTACTACGAATTAATTCTGATTGGATTGCTCCGGCAAATTATCAAAGTACCAAAACACAAGAAAGTTTCCATTGAGGCATCCTGGCCACAAAATTTTCCGAAAATTTTCTTCCCAAAGACAATTTAAAAGTTTTCTCCTAAAGACGATTGTCCACAGAATTTCTCCAACCCCCTTTAATTCCTTTTCAACTTTAAATTCTCCATCGATGCAGCACACAATTCTCTCCTCAATATCATCTTCAAAATTGTATACACATGTGTCCTAGGTGACACGTAATTTCGATTGTTAACTATCCCACAGCAGTCAGCCCTCCGAAGGACGAAATTCCACCACATCCCACTTTCTATTGCGACTTAATCATTCATGCCTTGCACTTGCACACACAACCTATCCTTCCCTCGTCCTTAAGAAAATATTCACTCTGGTTGTAATAAATTTTTTTATTTTTTGCCAAAAACGCAACGAAGCCAAACTACTAAATTAGTATCAAAGTTTGTCCCTCATTTTCAGGACGAGAGAGACAAACCGAAATTCCTTTACGAAAACTTGCAAACGTCTCTGCTGTGTGAAGGGAAAAAATTGTCCTTCTAAACTGGGACATCATCCATTTACTTTTGGGCTATCAAATTTCAAAGCGAAAAATCTCCAAGGGGAAGTTAAATAAAAAATAAATAAAAAAATACAGCAAAAAGAAATAAAAAATAATAAAAATTCTTAATTTAATTACTCACCGTGGTTTTGGTAGTTTCTTCATATCCATTTCATTGGTTTTAGTAAGTTTTTTACTAAAGTCTCTCATCGCGTTTCATTTCTTTTTTGTTTGCAAATTTATATAGAAATGTTAATTTTCTATTTTTCTTTTTAAGTTATTTGTTTAGAAGGTAAACAAATTTTTATTTGGTGTTTTGTTGTAGTTGCTAGTTGTTGTTATTTTATTGGTGTTTTGTTTTGTTTTGATTTTATTTGTTATTTGTCATTGAAATTGATTTTCATTTTTCACTTGGTGTTTTATGTATGTAAATTGGCTACTTCTCTACGAAAAAAAGTACGTTAATTATAAAATATTTTAAGAATTGCGTTTTAGTTGTTAAATTAAACTATTTTTTGGTTCCTATTTTGAGCGAGAAAGTGAAAAAAGTCATGGAGTACCTCGTGGTTCTCTTCTAAGACAAATGATTTTTATCTAAATTCATAAAGTGTAGTCTTATACGAAATTCGTGTTCGTCTAGGCCACGATTGACAAGGATTTATAATATAAGGCTTCTGTGGACGACAAAATACGTACTAACAAGCAAAAAAAAGACAGTCCAAATTCGAAAAGTCCTAGTAAACTCAGAAGGAAGATTTAGCCATTCTAAAGATCAGAAAGGATTGCGCCAGTAGTAGAGACGACCTAGATGGGACTGCTTGGTTTCAGCTTGCGAACTTCATCCAGACAGGATAGGCCCTTTCTGAAAACAATTTTCCTAAAGAAGTACCCTCCTACTACACCTTTCACAGAGCACATACATAAGTTGATGGATTTTTCTCAACTGACTGGGACAAAAACAGACCATTCGAGTTAGTGCAACACGAAGCTGTTCCTAAGGAAAAGTCTTACAAAAAATCACTCTGAATTTAAAAGCCTATAAAGAATAAATGACAATTGAAAATTGATTGGCCTCAGTGACGAAGTGATCCGAATCCGGCAGGCCTGCAGATACTTTTTGAGGTCGAACCGGCGAACCCCACAGGCGGACCAGTAGGGATGCAATAAAGTAGGAGGGTTCTGATCCCTATAATCCTGATCATAACCTTTTCGCTGTTGTGCAACTTTTCAATTTTGGACTGGAAAATGCAATGCGAAGCTCAGCAATCACTTGATTTTTTTAAACTCTAACTGCCTATGCTGACGGCATCGGTATCATCTGTAGAACAAAACGAGTAGTTACAGGCGATATTTCGTTACAATAGTAAGACGAAGTACATTCTGTCAACAAATGAATCACATTTGGCTAAAACATTGCGATGAATAGCTATAAAAAATTGAGGTAGTCAAGAAGTTTGTTTACCCAAGTTTTGCAGTAAATTCTACTAACATCAGCAAGGAGATCAAACGGAGGATTACCGCTGCCAATCGCTGTAATAAAAGTAATAAAACCTTCATCATTAGAGTCCTATAAGAAACAAATGAAGGTGACCTTTGAATATTCAAAAGAAAAGTCATTTGTAGGATCTATGCTCCTATCTCCAATTAGTCACGAACTGTAAGGCTTATACTGCGATCTGGACCTAATAGGAATGTGTGAGCTACTTCAGACAAGAAAGTTTTCAATTCTTCTCCAAGCGTATAAAGTCAACCGTAAAAGCTAGACAAACGATAATGATGTCCAAAAGGAACCGATTGTAAACCGTAGATAATAACAGTGGCAATCAATATTCTGCCTGACCTTTCGCCTTCTTTGTAAATCAACCGCGAGAACTGAACTCAATATAAAGAAAAGCTTAAAAGAGGCTCAACTGCACCTTGCAACTCGTAATTGAGGAACCCGGTAAAGGACGGTAACGTGGATCGCAATAGAGGGTATAGAGAGGACGTAGAGACAATTTGTTTAAAGTACTACCCATTTAGAAGGCATATCATGAGACACTACAGGATTAGAATAAAGCATTGTTCTAAGACTCATATGAGAAGCAATTGGAAGTAAGAATCAATATGTAGGCTACGCCTGAAGAATGCAGAGACAGCATGTGTCAATGTCCTGCTCCAGTTAGCAGGAGAAAGATATGACAGGCTTCAGTTCAGGTCTCACTTATTGGAAACCGATTAGACGAATCGAGATCAGGAAGGGATTATGAAGAGGTCCCATTGACCAGAGATGAGGTGGGCTGCTGTGTGGTGACTTCCACACTAAGCATTTCGAGGCAATTTCGATATTGAATTGAAGGATTGGTGCTTATTCGCACTGCATTTGGAGTCAAGGGCTTCTCATAATCTTTTTTGAACCACAAATTGGTTGAAACAGTTCTTCATCTCAAGATAAATTACCTTAGCGACAGATTTAAAATCATCATCTTGACAGCTTTTTTTATTACATACATATGTACATATGTATGTTACTCTATCAATATTCAAAGTAGCATACTCCGTCTCTAGCTGGTCCATCCATCGCTGCTTCGTTACCAGCGCCATAATTTTCAATCATATCGGTGAATTGGAATGCCATGGCAGTTCAGGTCAACAAGCTATGCAATGTAAACAGCAAATCAGCAAACTTTCCAAAGCTTTTACTTTCGATCAATGTTTGCTTAGTAAACGATTGCTATCTGCTATTTTGCAAGTAATAAAAGAGATCACACATGATCGCCATAAAGGTTGCTTCAAAATTTCATTATACGAATATGACTCAGCACAACAACTTGCAATCGGCTATCGATCCTAAGATACGATAAGTGATCTAACCTTCTGCGGGGAATCAAAAATACCAGAATTTTGATGGCTGATGAGTAATCAGAGTCATAAACATATTTTTTCCCGATTTCATCTGTCACGTGAAATACGTTCTTCCTTGTAGTGAATGTTGTGCACAAAGTGCGCACTGCTCGCAAATACGAAAAATAAACTGAATAAGAAGATAGAAAAGTGGGTAAGGTGACAGAATCTTCTTCTTCTCTCTATCGTGTAGCAAAAAGATGCAAATAGATCATTTGTTTTTCGTATATATGGCTTGTTTTGGGTCTCAAATCAATAGAAAAAATAGACGTACGAGTATACATCTAAAAGTAATGACGAAAAGACGCTTTCGGCGAAAATAAACAGATTGTTTTGTACATTATGCGCAGATTGTGGAGTTATGCTTATGATAAGGGGTTTGATGCGCATTATAATCGGTTTTCCGCACTTGATACTTTAATGCGACATAATTGGAACTGAACGAAATATTGGTTATTGTAGCCAAGGCAATCCCGAAGCCCAGAAGGATTAAACTTTCATGTAGGGGTTCTGAAATACATTTTTCAGTCGAGATTTTTAAAACACGTAGGTCTTAAACTAGAAGAATGTAGCCACAGGTGGAGGCTGAAAAGTCTTAAGCCTACGACTCCCTCAAACTGCTGAAGCGAATGGGGCCAGCCTACGAGTCTGAATATTACTTTTACGGTCCTGATTTGTAGGTATCCACCAAACGAGTTATTAGAATAATTTTCAGCTAATCTCTGATTCTAAATATAATTCCCTACTGACCCTATTCAAATGATAGGTAAATACACCCCGTTTAAACTCACACAAATTATCATAATTTCAATAAACGAATTCGACTTCAGAAACAGGCTGCCATCTACCCATTCAAACAATTCGACTTCGTAAGTACGACCTTTTTATTTTTAAAATGTCTATTTTCATCCCCAAGGTAAAAACGATTCAGAACTCAAAGGTCGAAAATAACCCAACGAAGAAACCAACCCCTTGCAACATACGTACATACACAACTTTGAAGCACCCCACTTAATTAAATGGAACCTATTGCTGGTAATTTCCATCAAACAAACCACTTGACATTATTTCTTCTCCAATTTCCGATGAAAATACCTTCTCTCCTTTGTTGACACCCACACACTTATGGGATTTACATTCTTAGCGCACATCCTTCTCTTTGACATAAAAGGAGCAAAGCTTCGATTGATTTTGACAGATTATACTCACATAGGTAGGTAGTTTTAATCTGTCAAAGTTGCAACCTTTAAATTCCCATGATCATTACAGCTCATTAAATAAGAACAAACAAAAAATACAAGTCCAAACAACCAACAATCACCAATTGGCGCGCAGCAATAAAGCAAAAAAAGACAGTCCGACACAAAGAGTAAAAATAAAGCAGAGCAGTAAAATAAGGGATAAGAAGCAAGGATCCTACTTAATAAAAAGGGATGAAAATGACACAAAAAAATCGACGAACAAGTTCTGATAAAAGGCAAGGAGCAACAAGGGGCACATTCCCATATGACAGAGCGAAAGGGGAAGTTTTTCTTCCTCCGCTGCTCTTCTCTAGCTTGTTGCGTTTTTTTTTCTCTATGGTACTTCGCAAAAAGAAAATCAGAAGAAAAAACGAAAACGAAGGAAAAATAAAACACCCAACCAACTCAGTCTAGCAAACGATGAAATTTCCTTTTCTTTGTTCGCATTTGCAATGAAATTCGCTGCTACTAGATGTTGGCTCAAGGAAAAACCCCAAGTAAACAGATATATGTACATAGTTCTGACTCTGTCACCCGAAGTCGCCGTATTGTGGATTTTTCTACATACTATCGGAATACAGCAGTCGCTGGATCTGTTTGATTTTTGTGCTGTGGCGACTACGTGAATGTTTGACAGATGTTTAAGAATATATTCATACAAACAGTGGCGATGAAAAGTGAAACATTGGAGACGAGAGGAGGCATATGAGTCTTCTGGTAGTACAACGTTTAGACAACAATTTACAAAAAATTCGACTGGCTAAGCATGAGATAAAGCATTGTTGAGGCATTCGAAGATAAATAATTTAGAGGTTATCCAGACATCCAAGCAATAATACTGAATCCCAGTGACCTCGAAATAATAGGATTAACTCTTACAATATTTTCATGTATTTTAATGTGATTTTCATGAGCATTTTTTTTGAAAACATTTTAACTAAAGTTAAGACGAGGCATGTAAATATGTTTTCCCATTTTTTGCTCAAACAAAGACTTGGAAAAAACAACTGCAACTCTAAGCAACTCCTGAAACTCTTAACGTGTAGCACGTTTAAAATTTGAAGATTTTATTTGAATGCAAATATTTCGTTACACTGCGCAAATTTCGTGAAGTTGAGGAATGCCAAAATGCTCCCGTTAACGTTTCCTCAATTCATTAATTTCCTACACCAACACTTATACGATTCTAAGACTACCAGGAAATAAGCCATCATACAGAAATCTTACCTAAAATAGTGAGAAGTCCCTTAGACCTATGTAGACGAGATAACTGATCAGAAACAGAACTAGCATCTTCAACTTCAACACAACTTTACTGCAGCTCACAATACCAGCTCAAGATGTCTACCAATATTTTGAAAATTCATGGTTACTAGCAATGCATATAGGTACTTTGGGCTGAAGTCATATGTATATGTTGGTATACTTCGTGATTAAAAAGGACATTGGTTCAATATAGAGTTAACTATGAAATTTATATAAGTAAAACCAAAGCAATGTTTTGATACGTCTTTTTGTCTTAAAGAGTGAAATATAGGAAATCCATAATTCCTGATTATATTTCTAAAACAATTTCACAAGAGTTGGCAATAAATTGTCATTTGCACACTATAGTCCTCATCTCCCCTTCACCATTTTAAATAACCAAATACATCAATTTGTACTGACATAAAAATAAGCAAAGAACAAAAAAGAATATTTCGTTTGAATACCTCCACCACCCACTGTCTCTGGGCAAAATCCAACTCCTATCTGTCAATCGCATACACCGAAGCGCGAAAGAGACACTCATATTTATCCGGAATTTCTTGCCTATCCACTACGACTTCTGTCACTTTCTCACTTAACCAATTCCATATTTATTTTGACATTTCCAAGAAAAAATATACTATATCCCCAATCAATCCCGTACAAAAAAAAAAGAGAAAGAGAAGTATGCGCACAACACGTAAAAAGCAGCAAGTCCCCACATTTTCCCTCACACACTCAACCAAAGCGACTAGAGCAAAAGGGTACAAAAAATATCCCTCCTTCTCTCTCGCTCATTCTACAATATTTTGGCAACAAATGATTTTTAATGATTTTTTCTCTGCACATTTTTCCACTTTTTATTTCGATAAATTTTTTCAAGAATTCTCACGAATTATCCATCGGAAAATCGGGCAACTGACCCCGCGCTCTATGGCTACCCATTTCACTGGCAATCCATACCTCACCTCACTCTCTTATGACACATTTTGATTTCTTTACATCACAAGAAAAACACAGAAAAAAAATCGCACTAAATTGCAATTCGCTTTACCAATTTTTTTTTTTTTTACCTTTTTTCTTCACTTCCAGCATTCACTTGGTGGTGGAAAAACAAAATAAAGCAATTAATTACGAATTAACGTTGTTTTTGTTGGTTGTACAACAGCTATAGGCAGGTGGGGAGGTGGAAAACTCAATGGAAAATAGGAAAAGAAGTCTTTTTTCCCACCGAGTTGGAAAAATTAAAAAAAAAATTTTGCTACACACACGAAAAGTTTTTGCTTCACATTTTTTCTTCACTAGTCGCGTTTTGCTTGGTGTTGTACTTTATTTTCTTTTCGATCTCTCGTTTCACCTCGTCTTTGGTGGCCTATGAACCGATTCAGCGCCGCGAGAACGAACCGAGAAACGACGTCGAATAATAGAAGAAAAAAAAAGTTGAACTTTACAATTATTTCTAGTTTGGAGGTTTTCGCTGCGGAATTTCGGATTAAAACACGAAAACTGTTTGCGGAACCGTTCACCGAATGATGGGTAATATTTTCGGTTTTTTTATTGTTTTATTTTCTGGGAGAAATTTCAGAAAAGTTTCCAAAAATGAAAATCAACCCAACACGCAAAGTTCGCCATTTTCTACTCTTTTTCGGTTTTCTTCTTTTGACATATATTTCTCGCCTGGCGATGATGAAGTGTGCGAAAGAGACGTAAATGCAAGTGTTGGGCGAATTGCGAATGGGGCTGCAATTGGTGTGAAGGGGATAGCGTTTGTGATGGACGGAGGGAAATTTTATTCAGTTCCTCTGATGGAGGATATTTTGACGGTCATTGCCATATGTACGGAAAAGAAGTGCTTAAATGAGAGGGTTGAATTCGCCGGATATCATCTTAAGAACGGAGTAACTTAAGGTGTGTTTGTTTCGAATAGAAGTGCACATTTTACCATTACTAATTTAAATGGGCCTAAGGAATACTGTATCGCAATCAGTACCAGGTTTTCATGATCTCAGGAAAGTTTCTAGAAACACCGATATAGGGGTTGCACTATGAAGATAAGAACATAAACCTAATTTTTGGTTTCAAAATTGCTCCAATCTCATGTTGTTAAAACTCTGCAATTTACTTGAGTATTTTATCGGTTTGATGAATTTTTCGTGAAAATTCTTATTGGTTTTATTGAAACAAATCAATCGTTCGCCAATAATATTAATTTGAAAGTAAAAGTGAAAATTTTGAGTTTAGCTTTTTTCTTAAACTTGTAATGATACTGATAATAATCAATTCTACTCAACTCAAAAAAAAAAAACTCAACAAGTATCCACTATTATAGGAGAAATTAATGGTTAATACGTAATCTATCCCATAGGATAAATTTCGGTGGTACTTGGATGGTATGTCAAGCGAAAAGTTCTGATAAGAATGGATCGGATGAAAAGAACAAAACCCTTGAGAATATTTTTAATGGTAAATAAAAACGTATAACGTATATACACTCTACTCCACCTCGATTTCTAAACTCTAATTGAAAGTAAGTTAAACGACTAGCTGAAGCGCGATTGATATTCAATTGATATCTGGAGAGATACCTTGAAGTCATCTTTTAATGCACCTACTCCTCCTTTATTTAAAAAAAGGTAGTGTTCTGTAGAAACGTGGCTTTGGAGTTATCATGGAATGAAAATGTGTTGCTACGACACCAAGGTAGCAAGTGGTGTCGTCTGATTTTTTAAAATGATAATAGATTTTTCAATGACCGACGAGTAAGTCTGTAAAAAGGTTTGTGTATGGTTTGATTAAAATAAGGGCTCTTATCGGAAATATTAACAAAATTCTTGATTTCTCTTACCATTCTCAACTACTGAGCTCCAGTTTCAGATACCGAATGGGTACACCACATGAGGGTTCAGGTTTACTGATTCTTAATCCCATCCATGTCCATCCTCAATTTCGTTGACTTCGCGCTACAGTGGGAGCAGTGTTTTATTTCTCCTTTGCACGGGCAAGCCGTTGAAATTTCCTATTTTTGTCTTTGTTTCTGAATGTCGGTTTTCATATCGCTGTATGAAGCCCCAGTGCAATATTGGCCTTTGGGATATAGTTGTCAAGAAACATCTGCTCGTAAAAGATCTTTGTCCAGTCATTGGGCAGTGAGAATTCCAATTTCAGTTTCAAGGTACTGCGCATACTTGCTTTGAGAATTATACCACTGCGTTTGGTCTCTGTTAATGTTATGTGCTTTATTTTACTTTACTTTATGCTCAGATGCATATAAAGTCAAACACTTCCATTCCTGAGCATTTTATTCGTTTTCATGTGCCGCAAGACTGGCATAATTTAGCCTGAGGCAAAACATTGAGAAATATTTTAAAAGGATAAACCGCATTCATACCTGACAAACTTACCTCTTTACTTTTATTATACGGGTACTATAATAAATTATGAAACATAATCTTCCACATTGAATCGACGATTTCCCACTGGTTTTCGCGCAGAGTAAGACACAGTGCTGAGTTCAAAGTGAGCACGACAAGCTGGAGTGGACTAACAGTGTTCACAAATTTCATTCATTGCTGGCATTTATTTATTCTCATATAAATAATAAACAAAACTCATACTCATATGTTGTTTGTTTGTTTTTACATTAACAAAATTAACTTTATATTTTTTCAAAATAATTCATGTAGATATCTTTCTCTTACACTTACACTTTTTTCGGTTTGTTATTATTTTTTTTTGATTTAATATAGTATTAAAGTATGTATATAATAATTGTTATACGTACAATAGAAGACATATAATTTCGCAGAAGATGGGGGACAAATAAAACAAGTCATAAATTTTACTAAATGAAATGATCAATAATTTCAGTTTCTGTAAACAAAAAAAGGTCGAAAATGCAGTTGGTTTGTATTTTTTTTTTTATTATTTCCAACTGAAAAAGGCATATACATATTTTAAATGATCATGAAATGTTATTTTTCATTGATGTGAATTGGGTAAAATGTTTTTTGTTTGAACTTGGGAAGAAATGAGGATTTTTTCATGGAAAGAAAACAGTACAGATACATTGTAGTGAAGTGTAAGGGGGTGAAAAAGAAAATTGTAAAAATTCGGAGGTATTTATAGAGCTGAGACAATAAGAATATAAACATTACAGACAAACATATTCACACAGAAAAACCAGTTGAAAGTGTATTCAAAAGCAGGAATTAACATGACATCAAGGCTAGAAATATTATGTTTTTCTCCCTAAACGGCTTTTTGTGTAATGCTTGAACAAGCTTCGATTTGATTCGATTCGCTTTTATAGTCGAGTGGTTGCAGGTTGTTGCTTCCCAGTCTCGAATCTGCACTGCTCAGGTCAAAAGAAAACACACTGCCTGTTTCACCGCTCTGGCCTTGCTTCTGTAATCTATGTACATAATATTAAGATACTATTAGGGAATTCGGAAACGCAAGCATCAACCCTATTTTGGTTATGCCTACAATTCATTAATAGTTAGATCTTGCAGCCGAATGCATCAATTGGCAAAGTTGATCAAATGATATGGTACGGCAAACTCGCATCAGCTGATGCAGATTTGAAGGTAAAAGCGTTCCTGTATTATTCACTTTATTTTTCTAGTGCAAAGAACAGAGTTCAGCTTTCAAATCAGATGCTTTTATGTGGGCAGTGCAAAGTTCAAAGAAAATGCAATGTGGAAACGGCTTAGAAAAAATTTGAAGTCTATAACTGGAATACAAATATGTACAGAACTACATACATAGATCAAAAATATTCAACGAGAACTAAGTTACAAATGACGTACAGTTATAGTAGCTGTTTTGGCTACCGCTTTAAAATATCAAATTCTAGCGTCTTTAACATGAATGAATGCGAAACCACAATAAACAAAAACTAGAAAAATAGGCACTTTCCAAACGGATAAGAAAGTCCTCAAATTATCTGCTGGTACAGGGGATTGAACCAAATATATGCACGAACTGAGGTGCTTCCTACCACTTCCAAATTGTATCGAAGAGATAGTAGCTCGGAAAGGAATAAAATTTTCCATCAAATGATGAAAATGGGTGGTGAGGGGAAATGCAAAGAACTTCAGCGATAAAATCGACAACAATTCCGTTTTGCTTATTAGAACAGAGTACTACTATTGAGAAAAGTTAGTGATTCCATTTATTGTTCGCCGAACGCCTCAGTCGTCGTTTTCGAACCAACATTCTGTAACTACTTGGACACGAAAGGCTTTTAATCGAAATTCAAACGAAAGAAATATACCAGAATCGTATCAAGAGTTCGTGATCAATATGCAATTGTGCAGCAACTTTTCACAGTTAGAAAACGGTAAATATTTGGTGAGTTGCCCTCATAACACCGGTAGGAGCGAGCAGACACATTGATCGCCTTTTCTTTGCATATGTAGGACCACTTTCACTTCGACACCAACTTCAATAAAGTTTTGAAGTTGAAAAGAATTCCTTTAGGAGAATGAAAGATAGGAGAGATTGGACGGATATCCCAAACGCATTACACAAAGCCCTCAAGCTAAGCATTTGTTACTTTCGACACCTACTAACTGCTGAATCAATCCATCTAGGATTTCTAGGACTTCTATGCCCTTCCCCTTCTTCCTCTAGAATTTCACAGAACAAAATTATTATCAATGACCAATGAGTTTTGAAAAAAAAAAATCTTTAATAAAACATGAAAAATATTAAATGTGCACATGTATACAAATCAATTTTCCAGTAAATATACACTTCTTCATCTCGTCTTTTCTATCTTTGTGTACATCATATGCCGTTTCTTTACATAAAAATAATGTAACATAGTATAATAAAAATGAATGATTTTTTGCAATTAATAGACAAATATGTTGAGGGATAAAAATTAAATTAAAAAAAAAAAATTCTATCAAGGGAAATATTTGATCCTCAATCATTTCTTTTTTTTTACGTACATATCTTCTTGTTCTGAATAGTTTTCTTTCATGCCTCTTGATTTTCTTGTTTAATTTTATTTTCTATATGTTTTCTCAATAACTTTAGGTTTTTTTTTCGATTATATGTTTTCAATTTGATGGGGGAGATAATTTTTAAAAAAAAAAAATACGATTTTAAAACCAGTAAAGATTAAAAAAAAAAGATAAAAGCAAAATAAAAATTAAGGAATATGTGTAAAAATATTGTAAATGATTTACATTTAAACTTAACGTGCAAATGTCTGTTTGTATATTATCTCTGTTTGTATTATCATTTCAGGAAAAGGAGTAGGAGTAGGGATATATTGTATTACTGTGGTTGCTGCTGTTTGGAGAAATATAGTATTTCTGTTTAAATTTTCATTAGTATTAATTAACCGTTAAAATCTGGATCTTACAAACACAGCACTTGAATCATGCTCACTGTAACCGAGACGTTTCGTATGCTTGAACACTTCATTTGTTATTGCGGTCACAGGCATAGATTGGTCTAAATTTTCAGCCATGCCAAGGACTAAACGAAGATCTTTTTGCATGTGCATTAATGGCTGTTGGGGATTAAAATCACCCTTTGCCATTTCTGAAATACAAAGCGAAAGTTTATCGAGAGGAAATCGTGTGAAATATGCGAGGAGAACTGACCTTTTCCTTTTTCTAAAAGCAATTGCGATTTCATAGATGTCAGTTCAAATATATCAATGATATCCTTGAGCGAAATTGAGAAACGATCAGCTAGGGGAGACAGAAAATATTTCATAATGTTTCAGAATTATTTTTGTTTTGCTTACCTAAGGCCAAAGCTTCTGAGAAACCTACAAGACTAACCCCAAGAATTGTTTGAAGGATCAGATTAACTTTGCAAGCATTACCGACATCTGAAAACGATTAAAGTTCGTTAGCACTTCAATTAGATAATTATTTTTGCTAACTCACCTCCCAAAAAGAATGTATTCTTGGCGATCGTCTTAAAACATGAATGACACTCTTCGAAAACTGTGCGATCGCCGCCAGCCAAAATAATGAGCATACCGTCCTCGGCCTCTTGTCTTGTGCCATGAATCTATAGTTATTTACAATGAAGAAGTGAATGTCTCTTCAATAGCGAGCTTGAAGTCATTTTACTTACTTGAACCTCCAGATATCTGCCTCCACATTGAGCGATACCTTCAGCGATATCTTGTGAAGTCTCTGGATCTATGGTTGACATTTCTACGTAAGCCTTATTATTAAGATCCTTACCTTGTAAAACACCACAATTGCCAAACACCAACTGGAAAAGACATCGTCACTATAACTCAACAAAAAAGAAAGCTGTCATCACAAAACTTACATCTTTTGATGCTTTTGGATCTGATACACAACAGAAGGTAATATCTGCTGCATCGACTACATCCATTGGAGTCTCCTTAACATCAGCACCAGCTTCAGCGAATGGTTTGCACTAAAAATAGAGAACAACACAAAATATATCACTCAAACTGCGCTTCAATTTTGTTAATCTACCTTCGACATTGTCCTATTCCAAACGACTACTTTATGCCCCGTGCATATTAAGTCCTTAACAATGGTCGATCCCATTATGCCCAATCCCAAAAAACCAAAAGTCAAATTTGACGGAGTAATGTCCCGCTCGGACAGTGTTTGCGATCTTGCATTCATATCGATAGCTTGCGCTTCAGGTCGACTAACAATTGGACGGTCCAACAGTGCGACTGTAGAACTCATATTACGTCGAGACGAGCTACCAATATGCGCCAATGCATCCGTATTCACCCTTCTGCGAGAGGATGTTGCCTCTGCTCCTTCCGATGTCTCGCGTTTCCTTTTATTGTTTTCTGATGCCTTACTACCACTAGCGTGACGTTTCGTTGCTGTTGACTTAGCCGCCGATACGGAGGACTTGGCCCGGGATTTAGCCTTTGGTGATCTCTTCGGAGTTTTCGGTGGTTCGCCTAAATCATTCGTCGAGTCTGCTGTTTCGAGTCCATCGCGAATTTTATCAAAATCAGCATCGCTGGTATAGTTTGGGGCAGCAGCAGTGGATGCCGCTTTTATTTCTGCATCAATATCAGTTGGATTCTCACAGTAGGCTAGAATCTCTTGAAGGGCGAGTTTGAATGAGTTAGGTTTATTGGGTCGCATCAGCTCTTCCTTATAGGGGCCCTCGAAAGGTTTGATGTTGTGCTCCTCTATCCAGGCACTGAAAAATCGTGAAAAATAGTGTCTTGTTAGAGATTTGGTTAAATTTACGTTCAAATCTTTGAAAACTTTAAAGTACTTAGGTGTGTTGATGAAACTAGTACAAGAATTTTATACTAAACGCTGTGTTCAATTGACTGGCGATGAACAACAGAAGGAAATTAAACCACATTTCGGCATATGTAAGTCGACCTACGACAACGTGTTCATTAATTGAGTTCAACGAACGGAGCAAACATTATTAGGTTCAGACAGTTACGAGTACATTATTGAACGATAATAGACTCCACTGAACGCATGAAAAGGATCCAACGGATGAAGACAAGACATCATACCGTGTATGAATTGGACTTACACAAAAGGTTAAAGTAGTACCGTACCGAGCTGTGAAGCAACGCATACAAAAAGAATGGTCGTTTGATATAAGTAAGCTGGAGAAAGATGGACACGTTGTGGTGGTAGTGTTAGCTTGTGACGCGGTTGGAGCATATTCAAGTCCAGTCGGGAACAACAACCACAACCACTGAACATAAAAGAAAAACAAAAAGTTGCTCCAACCACGTTAACAATAAAAAAAGGAATTACTGACTGGTTGTCAAGATAAGTCTGAGTGCTCTGAGATTTCGCTTCAATTTATTTTACAGTAAAAAAAAAATCTGGATGGCCGACGTTAAACGGCATTCAAATAGTGGCTCGTTCAACTAATTTATTTGGATACTGCCTCAAGATTCTAACAGTGGTCTAACCAAATAGACTTTCGAAAGTAAGTATTGCTTAGAGTCAATAATATAGACGGATGCAGAAACACAAACAGAAAAAGAAGAGCCACAGAAAAACACTGGGGTCTTGATGAGAAGCTGTATAAAAGTATGGAATGCAAAGCATATACTGATCATGATGGCAGTTTCGGCCAAAATTATTTTTTACTCATACATTTTAAGCGAAAGGCGAATAAGTGCCAAATGGTTCCTTCCTCTAAGAACGCAACATAAAATGATGATGAAGCAAGGCCTCAGACTATATCCAAGAGCCTTAGATTATCACGCGAAAAATTACTAAGGATGGAACAAATTGAGATCACTTACATTGCATTCGATGAAAACAATTATCTGTGCTACCGTCACAATGAACTTTAAACGCAGGATGCAAAGAATTTACCATCACAAGTGAATGACCCATATTTATGATAAGAATCCTATTTACATACGTATGCTAATAAGACAGTGTTCCTTTTAAATTATAACAGCAAACTGAATTTCAGATTTGTTTACAATGTTTGTTGTGTGAATTGCTGTTGCAGACCACCCAATTGATCTTTTCTTCAAGGGTACGGTAGTGTCGTCACGAAATATTATGAAAGGTAGTATCACTGTCTGTCCTACGCGCTAATTTCAAAAACCCCTGAACGGATTTATAATTGGTGATCACTAGGGAGTAGCATGTTTCTTGAGAAAACGCTGTGCGTCCTTTCCTACATTTTCATATAAAAGAAACTTGGAAAAGTGGGCTGCCTACATCAGGGACTGCAGCCTAAATGACTTTCGTATCTAGAATTTGTGGGCCAATAGGTTTATAGTCAATTGAAAAGCATTCTACCAACAACATGAGTGATACTTTACAGACGGCTTGTGGAAAAGTAAATTTTATCGAAAACGCCTCGAGCGAATTTGTTTGAAATTCGTACTTAAGGTGATATGGAGGTTTGCAACGAGACTGCACATTCAGTTTTTCGCTTAAAATTCGAATAACTGTACTTTACTCAAGCGACTGTGAAAATTGGTCATTTTTCGTTTATAGCTCACACAATCTCGATAAAATTGTATATCTAAGCAACTCTGGGAATATTTAACGTGATATCATTAGAATTTTGGACATGCACATGGCTGTTTGTGAAAATTTAAATTCCACTCTTATCGCTTTGTCGAATTTTGAAACAAATATACGAACAGCACACATCCGCAAGTGCGTGTAACACAGTCGTAGCCTTTATTCTACGGAGTTTTTGGGCACTTTACAAATTTACATAGTTAAATGCACATGATTTTCCTTCAAGACTGTGTGTGTCACCTACCATATGAATGAACGCTACAAAAATGTATTCCAGTTACACTCTAAGTAGCAACAATTATTGAAATCATTTCTTTTATGTGAATTTCAATAAATTTTCATTGATCACAGATACCCATTTGACATATCGACGACATCATCGCCACATAACCAAAGAAAATAATTGGAAAATCACATTTCTTATCAAAAAAGCAAACATTTTCATTGACTTTACTCCCTCCTCGGGCCAACCAAGTGACTTAAGGTATAGAAAATAATGCAAATTTTTTACTTACTAGTTCCTGGATCCAAAGAAGAATACACATTTACACGGTACATTCCGCCGAGGCTGATGCAGCATCTCCTCTGGGGGTTCAACGATCTAGAAGAGCAGAAAAGTATAATTGGAATTATCTAAGAACATGGAAACGCTTCAAAATGGTCGAATTGCAAAATAAATCGTGAATTTAATTTTCTACACCTACCATTGATGGCCACGGAGTGAAGCCTTTCATTTTCGCCCTGAAATTACAAAAACATAAGATTTTTATTAGAAAATGGGGATTTTCATATAAATTCAACGAAAATATCACTCGTGGTAAAATAACGCGCGGGAAAGATTTCACACTCTGCCGGCCATTGTGGATGGCAGAGTAACCGTGTTTCTTAAAAAAAAGAAAAAAAAAACAACTTTAAGCACCCGCTTACAGCTATGCGGGTGATCCTAGTGTTTAAGGCATTTTAAATATTTTTTTCAATTAATTCTCGTATATTCTTCAATCAAAATTTCATAGCCACGGCGACACACCGAGTGAAAAGCCCACAGCTTGGGTACGTTGCCATGATGAAACCGAAAAACAAAAAAGCAGAAAAACACAAATAGCCAACTTCCAAGGTATCTTAGGACTTACCAAATTAAATCCTTTACTTTGTAACCTGCTGGTTCGTCCGACATATTGGGTTTGGGCTCAATTGTTGATTTTGCTTTACGTCTTCGTGCAATTTTTACTTTTGGAAAATGTCTTCTCCACCACAAACAGCCCACTTGGTACACTGCACAGAACCAACAAAAAAAACTACGAGTTTAGCACTCTCTATCTCGCTTTAATTTTTTACAATTCGAATTATGTTACACTGTGAGGAGATACAATGAAATAATATATTTTTTTGAAAAGCAGGCAAAATTGCCTACACAAGAGTGAAATTGATTTTATTTAGAAAATAATTTTATTGGGAAAACACGCAGCGATTCTTCGCGAAAGAAAATTCTTCAAGTTCGTTTGACGCGTTTGACTGAAACAATATGGCCGGTTGTGAGGCTGTTGTTGTCAAAAAACTAACGAAACCATCGAAATTTTTCACCAGTAACTTGACGACATCTTTCGTTCAAATTGTTATTGTGTGGTGTTTGGCGTTGGTTTTAGTTCATGCTCAATTGACATTTGGTTGTGCAGTGAGATAAGTGTTCGCATGCTGAGTGAGTAGGTGGCGTAGAAAATAAAAATAATTCATATTTAATTCGGGAGTGCGAATAAGTGCGAATTTTTATGTGTTTCTTTGAAAATAAATTGTGTAGATTATAATTAAATCGGTATATTGTGAAGAGCAGGCATTTAAATTCGTAAAATTCAAATTGTCTGATATTGAAAAATTTCATGTAACTGTAAATTGGTGAGCGTTGGTAGTAAGTACATAAACCTATGAATAAGTTAGTTCGTACACGGAATGAGTTTTTTTTTAGGTCATCCACACACTGTAAAAGGCATTGTTACACTAATTTGTAGACTTATTGGAATTTTCTTTTATTTTTCATTTTTTTTGTCTATTAAATCTATTTCTGATTCATAGGGGAAAGGAATTTGAAGAACGTTTCCAATAGTAGTTTCTTCCATGTCACCATATTGTAACATCAGCAATTCCCTGCGGTTTTTGTTAGGAACTTCTTCATTTCGGAAAGTGATATGTTAGTACATTAGGTGGTTAGTTCGTGCTGCTGAAGAGGCAGTTGAAGATGTGTCCATCTCTATGAATTGTGTGGCTTAGCGGGAGTCGAATAAGATCCTTAATCATATTTTTAAAATAGCCGTCTGGAAAGATGTCTGGTTGGCCATAGAGTTCATTGTATTTTTAACGCATATGCATTCCATCGATGTGGAGTGATTTTTAAAATATCCTTTATTGAAGAAAAATCGGCCAATCAATGCTTCTTAATATGTGGTCGATAAGATCCTCATCTTTGTTGCTTTTTTGTCTGCACTGATCAGTTTCCATAACAGTTTTAGCTTCACCCACAGCTGTGGTTATGTGGTATTTTTTTTTTTTTGCACGGCGCGGGGCGCATAGCCATATGTAGGTTGCCACGATCTGTTTGTAAGCAGGGCTAAAAAGCCATAAGAGAAACACATGTACATATGTACCTGCAAAGAGGTACCTGCTTTTCCAGTAGTTGGGTGCCTCTTTTATATTTAAGTGTTTTTAATAGGTACATACATACATACATCACTGTAATTAGTGCACATGTCTCTTATTGTTTTATTGTTATGCATCGCTCATGATTCAGTTGCCTTTTGATGAACTTAACTTGAACATATTTAATCTTTAGTTAATTGAGGGAAGATCGGGTTTGGTAAACATGTTGATGATGGACTGTGATTTGAATGATTGCATAGCTGGAGTGCACCCATTCGACGAGTTTAATAGATCGCATCATCTACACTCCATAATTCTAGTCTTATTTTTCCTTGGATTTCAAAATTCAATTTAAAGCAAATCTCGCTAAGAGTTGTTGGTTGTACATCAGTACTTTTAGCCATCGCTATTCGTTTTTCGATCCCTTTCTCAAGAATCGCTTCATCTATTCTTTTAAGGATCACTTCTGCATACATTCAATAGGTTCTCCTATTTTAATTTTATTAGGTACTTTTCCAATTTAATCACAAATAGAAAATTGGATAGCATACTATATGTATGGAAAGTTATATGGAATCCTTCCTTCAAGATTTCTCAAGGTCCAGGGAGATTTTCAGGCTGCTAGATCTTGTGAGAACTTGTGTAATTTCCTAGTCAATGGCAGATAATAATTTTCATTTATTTGATTTAGGTTAGTGAGAAATACGATACATTTTCGCCATAGGAGTCTGTGGCGGGTATTGCTTGTCTTTATTTCTTATTTTTAGTACATAAGAGCTTCTACTACACAAATTAATAACTATAAATGTAGATTAGAACAATGAATGAGTTCGCAGGCTCATAACTCATTCCTTGAAGAATGTTTATTTATTAGAAGCATGTAGTTAGCAAAATGTGGAGTAGAGAAAAAGTATGAAGGTTAAACAAAAACGGAAGATTTTTAGATCCGAGTTAGGACTAATTTATTCATCAAGTACCTACCTACTATTGGAAAGATTTTATAGCAAATGTTTTTTTTTTCTAGGATAACATGACATAAAAAAGCGCTCAAAAGCATCACCAGAAAAGCATCATCATGTCTATATGCATTCAGTTCATCTGGCTTAACTTTCAAGAACAGAAATTGAAGGGGTAAGTGAATAAAACTTTCTTTTTTCTACCATTCTTAGCTTGCTCATTTTTTGTCCTCAAATATTTATGTTAAGCAGAGCTATCCATGTTTTTTGATAATAGTTGCCATCGAATAGAATGGTCTCGAGTCCCAGGGATTTATAAATTTGCAAACAATGCGGCGTATACAGGAAATTAGAGTGCTTTTAGTTTGTTGGTCAGTGTACTTAGCTTACTTGTTGTTCGGAAGTTCACGCATCACCTTTGAGTCTTGTATTAGCAAACAAACACATTGCTGACGTTATCCTAATTAGAATCATCTTTTCTACTACTGCTTGTTGTCAGAAGAGGTCATTCATTTGCTCTCAGCAGAAATGTAGTCATGCGGTAAAAATAAACACGATATGCTTGCCATTAGGTGATTGTACTCATAATTTTCGTTTGTGTTTAAATAGAAATGTACTTATGTACGTATATGGTCGCGAGGACCTTGTTGACATTTTCCGAAAATTTGTTATTGTTTTTTCTTTACTTTTGTGTTAATAGTTTTTTTTATTTCGTGATCTTTGAAGTCAGTGTCTTAAAACATGTTTACGTGTCTATAGATGACTATGCAAAAACTACATATTTTGCAGCAATAAATGAAGGAACAAAAGCTAATTAATTAGCTACGAATTGTTAGCTACATGTTTGCTTTTGAATCTATGGCTGTTACTATCCCATTAAAATAAGCTTTATTGGGGGATAACGACTTTCAAGTACATTACTACTTCAGGTGCATATCACAACGCATAATCTGTTACCTAAGCCGCGAAATATAGATAGTAGTTCTTAAGTGCAATAGATTTGCGAGGTATAATCCGATGATAATTCAACTAAGATAGCGGAGTTTTCCTTGATAGACATATTTTTTATTTTTCGAGAAGTAAACATTGCTTCTCAATTTCTCAATAAACTGTGGGGTCCCTATATAACGTGCTCGACACGAATGGTTACAAAAAGCTAGGCACTGGGCTACATACGCTGTGATGCATCAAATATTTGTATTTTTCAGATATTAAAAGTGACAGTGGACGCGATTCTTACCTTGCTGTCTCCAATGGTACATTCAACTTCTAGTTCTATATTATTCAAGTTCGAGTTCTGGTTAATTTAGGCAGTCACAAACGATCATTCAGTGATTTAGTCTCTTGCTAAGGCTTAGTTTTCAAAATATTGCTTTGGCTCTAGCCATTGGCTCTGACTAGGCTAGCTTACAACTGAACATTTTTCTCAATAAACTAGAGCAAGACTGTGTGACTGGAGTAACCATTGCCAGGAATATAGGTCAATCATCCCTTTTGCGTGGAAAAGTGAAAAAGCCTGATGTATCTAAAGCTGTGTCCGTGGCTCTTTCAGTCTTTAGAGTAAAAGGTATTCTGAAGTAAGGAAGGGAGAGAGTAACTTTGTATTCTAGGGTTGGAAAGTTCAATCTGCGTTGCACAGATAGTACCATTTGGTCCTGCTGATTTCTATTGAAAAAATACCTATGACAGCTTCCGATAACAGCATCCCTTTACTCCTTCCTCCGAGTTCCTATGCCCAAATCGCGTTTGTCCTCCTTGTGAGTAATTCTTCATATGCCCACTTCACTAATGCAAACAAATATTGTGTGCCAAAGAGCTCTTATGTTATTCGGGATTGTGACAACTCACTATGGCTCTATCAAAACGACGCACTATCTTGGCCCCATCCCATCCTCATAACAGTAGCAATTTATTATTGTAATAATAAAACTCAAATCTCAATTCGATAATCCCAACAACAAATATCAATCTACTCCCGCACAGTCAGAAAGAACCCAAGTAAAAGTAAAGCAATCCCTAGCTCAACACGAGAAATCATAAAAAATCCGGATGTGAAATAAATTTTCCGTTTCCGCCTTTCCAAACACTCGCAAATTCTCCAACTCAAAGATTAGCTCCTTCTTTATAACCTGGACCAATAAAACCAAATGAAGCAGCCATAAACAAAAATACAAATACACTTAGGTTATCCCTTCTGAGTGGAAGCGATTAGGAGAGTTTCTTATTTTTTTTTTCTCTCTTTTTTCCTCTTTTGCCCCGTTTTCTTCTCATCGCCGCTTGATGGGTTTCCAGTTTTACCTTTAATCCTATTTTAAGAGTAATGTTTTCCCATATAGAAGCAAAACGAAGTCGAAAAAAAAGGAAGAAAAATCAAGGAACTCTATTTTGATAGGTATAGCGAAAAAGAAGGATCATTTCTTATGAAATAGGTCTTGGGTCTCTCTGTGTGGTTAGGATATTCAATTTGATTGAAACGCAAGTAATTTACATTAAATTCGCTTCTCTATTTCTTTCCAACTTTCTTATATGTTTGTAATTTAAGCAAGTAGTCTCTATTTGCCATAATATGATTCCAAATGAGATTCTCATCTAAAATGTTCTTCTCGGGACCACCATAAAGTACTGGAACGTAGTCTTCACCTAAAGCGTCGTGGAATTTTTTCAAATTTTTCTCATCATGATGGGAGATCTAAAAGGGATGTAGGTTGAAAATAGTTTTCTTGATAAATTAAGAAGGATAGTAGGACTTACCCTTTCCCTCACACTTTTGTCCATGAATGGCATCATCATAGATGTCGCTGTTGTCATAATAAAGCCCCTTTGTATGACGTGACAGTAGCGATTTACAATTGGTAAAATGTCATTCTTTTTGTTGATAAGCTTCGAATTCGAAGGCGAGACTGTCTTTACGAATTTCTTTGTTGCTCTGAAAGTGGCGGAAAATACATAGGTTCGGTTAAAATGGGTCTTTTGAATGAGAGTAAATGTTGACGAGCCCTTAAAGTACAGATTAAAACCAGGGGAGATGTTCATGTAGAGGATATTAGTTGAGAGACTAGATGTTACAAACTACATAGTGCTTCCATATTGCATCACATTTTCTAATTCTTTCCTGTTTTCGTTTGATTCTTAGGGTTCTTATTTTTGTTTCTATTATAAGAAGGAATGGAAACATCAAACACAAAACGTTCCTTCAATTTCTCGTCTTGGATAATAAAAGCTGGGAAATATTTGTGGAGACTTTGATTGAGACACAATTTCAGAATTTTGACATTTTTGTAGTGTTTTTCTTTGCTGAATTATCCAAGTTAATGCCTAATTATGCAGAGATTCTTGCGAGACAGACAATGTAAAACTCCGTACAAATCATGTCCTGAAGCGTTAGAGTCCGAAATATAAATTTGAGACAAATTATCAGATTTGTCGATGAAATATTACGTAGTTGTAACGACTTCTTCATGTGTCTCTAAGTCTATCTCTACATGTTCAATGTTTTTTAATTGTTATCGTGCCTGTTATAAAATACACTGACGTCAAAAAATTCACTTGAACGGTTTAAAAAAAATTTCAAGCTTGTTGCAGAGTTTAATTCACCGGAAGTAAATCAATTAAGAAAAAGGAGGTAAATACATAGAAAATAGAAAAATTCAGCTACTTACTCAGTCAGATCAAAAACAATAGTTATGCCATACTTTTGTACTTGTGGGAGCAGGAACAGTGATTCAAATATTAAATCATCCATTTCGACGAGATCATAAAAGTAATTCGGGTATTTATCAAACCGGTCAACTGGAAACAAAAGCAGTCACATTTGGCATATCTAATGACACCTTGCCTTTTACTTACTTGATTTACTGACGGTAATTGCTCGTCCATCCTTATCGGGCTTTGGCATGACAAATTTACACTTAACGTCCAGAAAGTGCTCCTTAAAATGTTCTGGCGGATGATTTGCCACCCATGTAGGATGCTTAGCTTTGAAATCGTAGTACCGATGAATATTATCGTATGCCTTTCTTACATTCCACTGGGCATGGTTTAAAAACTTTGACATCAGGACATCCTCGGTACCAATTTGAAGTTCAATGCAATCTGTCAAAATGACATAAAAAAATTTAAAATAAATTGTGCTTAGGAAATAGAGACACACCTTCTACAGCTTTTCTTAGTTGAACAATTTTTTGCTTTTGCTCTTCCGTATAAACAAATTCTTTATCCTCAAACATTTTTAACACTCTTACAACTTCTTACCGCAACGACAGACGAATTATTAATAAATTTATGCCTGACACTGTCTTCTAATTTAAACAATTATTCACCGGGTATATTTTAATTCGTTTTCTGCGTTTAATTGCTTTTCCATTTACCGATAAAGCTGAAAGGAAAGATTACGTAGCGAAGCAATAAAAATAAATGGAGGAACAGAAAAAAATAAATAAACGAAAAGTAAACACGTGAGACCCGCCAAGAATTGTAATTGTCTTATTTTGACCCGATACGGAGACACGTAATGGCTTTTCATGTAATTGCTGGGCGTATTGGAGGAGTTCTGCCTTAAAGTTTGCCAAGTATTACTGCTCTGAGTGTTTCAGGTGGTTTGGTGTTTTGCTTTTTATTTGACTTTCATTTGGGAGACGACGTCGAAGACGACCACTTGCTTAAAAAATGCTAATCACGTTTTGGTAGTAACGGTTTGACCGTTTTGTCAAGTTCAAGGTCATCGATTTGAATCAATTGGTGTTTGGTTGGCTAGCACTAGGTACCTTTGGCATACTTCTTGTGGTTTGTTATTTCAATTTGTGCTAGTGGTCGAATTGCCTACATTTCCATGTATAAATTGACAGTGTGTCTGCTATGGCAATGCGTCATTGAATGCTGCTACCACCAAACGTCAAATGTCAATGAGTAGGCACATAATAATGACAACACAACGGAAAGTGTATATTTTTTCGACTGTACTTTGAAATGTCAAGTTCAAACTAAAGTCTGCTGTAAGCTACCTTTAATGTTTTTTGGAGCAAAGTCGGCAATAAAAATATTTTTATACTTGAACGTATTAACTCAAAAAAAAAAAAAAAGTATTTTTGACTACAGCTTGTCTGACTGACGACTTTACATGATATACGCAATAGATGGCAATTATATTTACATACATACATATATTTAAACGTGCACACTTTGTTAATGTTATTATTATTGTTGATAGAATCGTTTAACTTATTGGGACATGCCAATTTAGAGGAAATGACAGTGTAGACCGATATTTGCGTACTTCAGCCATGTTTGGCATGAGAGCTATTGTGGAATTTGCTTGGTTTATATCTTGATAAGCTCCTAGTGCGATTTTATGAATGACATTTCATGCGTTAGTACTGAGCCATCCTGTGAAAAAAACACTTCAGTCAAAAACGTGAGCATTCTTTTGTAGCTGTCAAGATGACAGTTAAGATAGCCTAATGAATCACGTTTTTGACGTTGGATTAATAAGAGTCCATGTGACGTAGATGTTTGGGCTGTTGTATGTATTTTATGCTTTCAAGCACGGGGTTCACTTGAAGTAGAACTAGGCGAGGTTAGCTGAAGGTAGGGCTGTGAAATGTTTTTGTACCTATTTCTTTTTTTTCTTTCAGTCCCTTTAGGCTGGGCACATTCATTTATACAGTTTGCAATAGAATTTAAGTACACTAAGCGTGATTCAACTTGTCTTTGAAGTCTTTTCGAGGAGGCTTATTGGAAATCTTTCCTTTGACTGTTTGCCTTTTCGGTGTTTGGTGCTGATAGAGAGGTATATGGTTACTGATCCAACACCTATTTGGTTGATCAATGCTTTCTTATCGAATCGAATATACCTTGCTTGTTGGCCGGTATTCCAATTAGAATACCTCATTGGTGAAATCTTAAACGTCAGGGGGCAATTCTTGCCAAGCCCTTGTCTGTCTCTTAAGTCGGTAAAAAGTACTTAAATTCCCCAAGTACAGAAACGGGTTATCACAGAAATGAACAAACCGCAACATATTTACAAGTGGAATGTCAAAAGCTCACAAATTTCAATAGCTTGTCGTAAAGCGTACCCAGTGTCACTTGAGAGTTTATACACTCTTGTTGAGCTCATTCTTACTTCATTACTCTCAAGGGTAATCACATAAAACCCCCAAATCGATCCTTAATAACCAATAAAGTCCAAAGAGCCTGTGTTACCAAATAACAGGCTAACTGTATAGAGCAATTGTCATTGTCTTCCTTGTTATTCAGTGTATCACACTGACAGAACGAACAGAAGCAAACCCCTTTTATGAAGGACAAGGAGAACAACAAAACCGTCTGACGGAAATATGGAAGAAAAAAGGAGTGTAAACCCGGCCAACACAAAACTAAAAGTGTCTCTCCAATCGTTTGCCACCCACAATTCCTGTGTATCTCTGGGGAAATAAACTTCGCAGACGCAAATCAAATTGTGGCACACATACATACGTATGTACATACACACATTCGATAAAATCCAACTGCAACAACAACAATGTCAAAAAGGTGACGACTGACAAGGCAACAAGTACCCTACCGTAGAGCCCTACCATATCGACCATCAACCGGAGATCCTGGATAGTTGGTAATAAAAATGAACACCTAAACCTTCTTCTCGTATACACGCGTGTTGTCCCGTCCGTTCTCTCCTCTGAGTTGCTCTTTCCTTTCTCACATTTCACACCGGAACGAAATTTTTCCGCCAGTTAGGTTTTATTTTTTCGCAGTTTGTTAGTTTGTTGTTGCTACTGTTGGTGCTGAGCTGTCGATGCTGCCAAGAAGGATGTGGAGCCGTCCTTTTTTACAGCAAACGAATTGATAGTTCAAACGGCACTCTGTCGGAGTTCATTTATCCATCGATGATGATGAAAATGAAAACGGAATGAACGAGAGGTTAAAGGACCCTATCAATGATGTCTTTCTTTCCGATATACGATTGGAAAAATATAAAACCGGAAGTGCTGTCTTCTATAGGATAGGACAAGCATTCACCAGGACCAGTAGCAGCAGCAGCAGCACCATCAGTAACAGAACTCAATGAGCCAAGGTAGCAGCACCTTGGAGCAGCGACAGGTGGATTAGGGTTTATGAAATGTACTCCAGTTTTTCATTCTTTTCTTGATTACAGCTGTGTTCGTTGAATTTATCACATAAAATGGCGCATTTTAGTAGCCACCTAGAGTGCCAAGTCGGATGGAGTGACTATGATCCTTTCATGACGGCAAACTGGAAATGAAAGTCTGTTATGTGTGGCAGGATGAAATGTATACAATCGAATGAGTAAGCTATTCAGAATGATATTGTATTTTATTAGTCGTACAGCTGTGAGGAATAATTTAGCAGTAGGTTGATAAAAGTCGAGCTTACAAAGTCTGTCAAAGAGGGACTGTACGAGTATGTGTTTTTGATGACATGTGCTACAATTTTTGTCGTTTTTTTAGAAGCTACTCGAGAGGAAATCGCAGAGGTTTTATGTTGGGTAGCTAGTGGCGTTATCTGTTTGTATTTGATGAGTTCTATTGGTTATTCAATAACTCATCTCCATCAATATAGCTGTTTAATAATGCGAATAAGACCCACATAGATTAACCAACCAGCGACCTCTCCCAGAAAGAAGTTAGAAGGTTATGCTATTGGTAGTGATATTGGGTAGTTTCGTAGCTAGTGGCGTTATCTGTTTGTGTTTGATGAATTCTATTGGTCATTCAATAACTCATCTCCATCAATATAGCTGTTCAACAATGCGAATAAGACCCACATAGATTAACCAACCAGCGACCTCTCCCAGAAAGAAGTTAGAAGGTTATGCTATTGGTAGTGATATTGGGTAGTTTCGTAGCTAGTGGCGTTATCTGTTCGTGTTTGATGAATTCTATTGGTCATTCAATAACTCATCTCCATCAATATAGCTGTTCAACAATGCGAATAAGACCCACATAGATTAACCAACCAGCGACCTCTCCCAGAAAGAAGTTAGAAGGTTATGCTATTGGTTGTGATATTGGGTACTTTCGTCTGAACATTGTCATTAACGTTGAAGCTGTTTGAACCTTGTGATATTCTATCGAATTCTCGATTCCAGTTTTAATGGGGTGGTGTTCGCGCTGTAGATTAGATCGTATTTTCCTTAAATGGTCGCAGACTGTTTTATTTGCAGAATTACCCGTCCCAGCCTCTTTTTGTCTCTACTTACGTAAGCTACAAATTTCATCTAATGACTTTCCGGAGAATTCTCCTTGGGTTGACAAAGAAAGTGAAATGCATTTTCGTGGACTTATTTATCGTTTTCTTGCTCCTTCATATGCTTTAACGTAGTATGTCTCATATTTCCTGCTATAAGAGCGGATATAGGGGTTCTATTATATTGTAAGGAGTCCTTGAATATTCTGGCTATTATATCCTTTTTCAGATAGTCGTATTTTCCACTTGTTCTGCTGATTTGATTGATCCGTTTAGGGAAGTCTGCATGTCCTCACATTGTGGCATAGTCCAAGATCCTTGGTCTGACATTAAAAAAAAGTAATATCACTGTGTAATTGCTTTCATTGCTTAGAATCGCCTCCGACAGCTATACTGATGACTTTCACTAACAAATTCATGTCAGGAAACTAGAGAACGCATTCCTCTAAGTAGTATAAGAGTCATAGATCCTTTAAATCAACGGTCGTGTACCAAAAATTTCCAAAGCGGACACCACGAACGACCACAAAAGTACTCGATTTCCCAAATCCCAAACATATTCATTTTCTACATCAATCGGATTACACCGAGTCTGACCCACAATCCGATTCTCGTTGGTCCTTAATTAGTAAACACATTAGCTCCAACCACAAACAAAGTCTGTGTAACTACCAATAACGTCCGACGACTCTCCCTCGCCGATAATCCAATAAATAATCGATTTCAAATTTTAATGGAATATAACTCATCCCATTCCATTACGCCGCGGCCTACGTTCACATTCCATGGTTACACTACACATTATGGTTACCAATTTTGCACGCATCTATTATCCTTGCCACCGCACCTCTCTCTCTCTTCAAAATGAACCGCAATCCAAATTAAACCCGCCAAACATCAAAAAAGCACCACCTATTCGAGTAAAAATATTACAAACCTCAAAAACTAACCGAAATGCTTGGTCGCTTGGGCACCAACCAGGATATACACAGATAGACAAAACAAAAGGGATGTTAGGCAAAAAAAAAACCGTTATTTGGCGAAAACAATAATAGGAATACTAACCATCACCCACCGCAGTAGCAGTAGAAAACCAATTTGAAACCGTTTATATTCCATCATGAAAGGCGAGCACACACTCTCTGAACACATCCGCTGCCGTTGCCGTTGCCACAGTCTCATTTGTAAAATCGACCAGAAAACTCGGAATTTGGTTTTGTATTCTGTGGTAAAGGGCTTCTACTACCCCCACCCCCTCCATGCGCGCCCTCAAACTCCCGCTATTGAAATTAATTACAGAAGCTTGATCTTTAATTAGTGATTATGTGGTAAAACGAGAGGCCAGCCAGAGGAACAGCTGCTGATGTGCGACAGAGATGCCCAAACGAATTAGGATATTTTCATTGAACCCCAAAACTTCAATTGATTATTAATTGGAATGTGAAATATTTACAAACAAAAAAAACTACAAAACTCCAGCCTCGAGGCTGGATAGGCTAGAATGGAACTTCTACGTGCAGCCATTGGTGTAGGCTCAGGCTCTATAATTTACGCGACAGAATACATTTTATTATCGGTTATTCACCCTCGTTAGTAGGATCGTTATTTTTATTCAGAAAATATTACGCTGTTGTGTGTTTGTTTTATTGCATGATGCGGTGGGGGTAGGTTTGCGTAGGTCCTGTGCATTGTTGATTCAGTGAATGGCGGATAGCGACCATTATTTTGTTATTTGCGTCAGGAAATTGCATGTCACTGCATTGTATCCGATTGTATACATCATGATTTTAAAAATGTGAACACATGTGGATGGTAGCTTGTTAAGCCGGCAATTTGCGACAAAAATTTGGAAATGGCTTTTAATTGAGAGTTCTTTTTTGCAGGAAGATGTAATAAAAAAAAATCGAAAAAGGCATTCAATTTCCAACTGGTTTTGTAAATAAGAAGTGTAAATCAACAAACCTAGAGAGGACTGGCGTTACAGTTGGTCAGTGAACCGATTCGGTGGCGATTATCGCAACTTTTTTCGCATGCCTAGGTGGTAAAATGAACTCTAAAGCGTTGCTAGTATGGGGAAGGGTTTTATTTTATTATACAGTAAAGAGGAGTTGAAAGATTGCCGTGAAGCAAGCTTGTGGGGTTAAATCCAAATTTTTAGCTTATCTAAGCGTTGAAACCCACTCTTTTCGCGCTTTGGCATTGCTAGGCTTGGCAATTTCTTCCTTCTTCTGGAAATGTTATCCAGAACGCGCAAATTTTTGTATCCAAACCGTTTGAGTAGAGCAAGCCTTAGCTAGAGAGCAGGCACATTAGAACGGTGAAAAAACGTGCGACCTTAAGAAAATCATTGCTCTCGACCACCAGTAGGGAGATAGCCCCTGTTTTAGTATAAATTCTCTGATAAAGGTACATTCACACCAAGGGCTAGACCTGTTTTTTGTGCTAGATCCTCCCTATTAGCTGACATTGGAACCCGGAAGATCTATTGTATGTTAAGGTACTCTTCGTCCTATCGTAAGGTACGATACACTCCATCTTCCTGAGGTCAGAATATAAGTTCTTGTGGAAGCTTTTCTGATATCCTCAGGTTTGGAATTTATTTAAGGGAAACACCTACATTGTCTGGTCTAACTCAGAAGCAAGGCATTCACAAAAAATCATTGACAGTTTCGACATCCTCTAAAAATTTTAGCGTTCCATTTCTAGAGACAGATTTAACTTACTTAAAATATATCTCAAGCAGCAGTGTTTTGGGTGACAATCGTTATGGTTCTCAATACTCCCCTTATTAAGCTTAAAGAGTTCTCTTCAGTGACTGTATGTTTGATTGAAACAGTTCTGGTCAACTGAGTTTCAATCTCCCACCAAAATTTGACTTTGCTGTGCTGAATTAGAGATTGTGGAGCATTGAAGCAACCCTTTACCACTTTGACGTCTATTAAGTTGGTATTTTAAGAACCTTCTTAAGCACTGCTTTGTGCTAGCTCCTTAATCGGATTTAATCTAAGCACCCCCCGATTATCTGCCTTCAATGTCCGTAGCAATGTGAATCCTGACGCAGATCTCAATGACATGAATCTAGGCCTGAAATACACTGGGGTACGCTCACAGTTGTATCACTACTGATGTAGGATTCTTTCCCGATCCGTTCGGAATATCAAGTCCACGGCCTACTTCAGATTTTTTGATCAGTATATCAAGGACCCTCCAAAACATGTCTTGTTCAGGGATTGATTGAGAGTTACACGTTTCTACGACAAGTTGCATGAAATGTCCTGTCGGATTTTTTTTGTTATTAGCGATGGGCATAGTCAATAGCGCTATGTAGTACATTAGTACATCATTGATGATGGTAAGGGAAACTTTGATACCATAGGCAGGCATTACCACTCCTCGAGAAACAAAAAGTGAGAATTCGATAAGGCTCTGATTCTCTCTGATTCATCTGTCGGTTCTACAATGCCTTTATTGCTTCGATGTCGAAGCCTTATTTAATGTCTAGAAAAGCTTACAGACCGTTATCGTTCCTCCGTATGATGATATTGAAAAAAATTGGGTTCTTTTGCGACAAGTGTCAGCCTGTTATGTTCCAACACCAGGAACCATACCTGCTGAATTGTGTTCAATAAAGAAATCTTTATGGTTTGCTGGCTCTTTGCTTATGATTCGAACCTGATATGAAACTAGATACGAGTCCTTTGATTTTACAGACAGATCGCCAATTGGGTTTTCTTCTTCACGCTGATAGAGCTTTGACAGTTTATGCAGGGATCGTAGAGGCAGCATATATTCTTCTCCCAATCATTCTCATCTTTAAGTGTTTGTTTGTTGAAGGGAAACTTTCCAATCCAAGGCTCTTTTGGCCTCAATTTCCACGAATCGATCTTGAAAGGCCTTCTACAGTCCCATGAATTCCCGATCAATTCCCCTTTCATTGAGGAGGCAGGTAGCCAAAAGGAAGCCTAACGAAATACGTCGTCAAACAAGCAGTCAAACTTCGACATATTCAGGAAATTAAATCCAAAAGGTTTAATGAATATAGAGTGAGTGTATAACAGCCGCTGTCAAGTGTTATTTTGACCTTAAATCGACAATTGATTGCGTGCACGTGCAATACTCAATTTCGATCAATAAAATCCATAAATTAATCATTATTCACGTGTCAGTAATTATGTCTCGGCGAAATCACCTACCCTGACTCGGTTAAAAATCACTTAAAACCAAATGAATCTATTGGATCAATAAAAACCCAATTTCCTCAATTTGCATAAAAGAACTCAGCCACAATAACCACGGCGTGCGGGTAAAGGACACACACTTGCCATACCAGATATACATATAGTATGTATCAACGTAGAACCAGAGAGAGAGACACAGATGAAACCACATAACCACTCAACGAATTGCATGACACCTTACTCGTATCTCGTACTACACCCAGACACCGCTGCCGCATCCTGTACACCTATGCATAAACATTAGTTGTGGCTTAGGACTTTATTTCAGTTTGTATTTCGTTGGGTATATGTAACGGGAAAATGATATCCATCCGTTAGTCCTTCTCTCCCTAAATGGCTTCAATGTTGTCTGTCAAGTAGACATTCCGAAACAAACGACAAGTACCATCGCCTTTCGAAAAAAAAAAAAAAACAAAAAATAGAAGAAGGGAAACAACCCCACACATACACACACCTATCCATCTGCAAGGGCCAAGGAATGTACAAAAAGTGAATTTAAATTGCTTTCGCCACCGCTGTCCAACTCTTACGTACACCCTCCGACTCCGGTGTAAGGGTTTCATTTGAATGCGGTTAAAAAGTTTAACACTCTCTGAGAGGAGTTTTTCCTTTTTTCCTGCATTCTCTAGGAAAATTGCATCAACTTTGAGAGAAGAAAACAAAACAAAGCGATGCAGAAAAAGGAAGAGGACCCATCACTCAACCCTGTGTACAAACCGCATTCCATGGTTCTGTTGCTACTGCTGCTGTTGCTGCTGCTGCTCCTTGTGGTTTTTCTGTTTTGCTGTATGACCAAAAACCTCTCACACGTTGGGCTATTACATTTTAAGGAATTCCGAAGGAGTCCTTGTGCAAGGAGTCTATTAGTGCTCGTACATCCTAGCTAATGGGTGGTAGTCGTGGTGGTGCTGCTGCTGCTACTGCTAGTGGTATGTGATGTTCTCCTTCAAGTTGTTTTATTGTTGGCTCATGAGTCTTCAGTTAGATTTTAATATGTATTTTCTGGAGAAACTTATCTCAAGTAGTGCATATAAAAACTTGTGGAATATCCTTTTGCTATACAGTTGAAGGGTTTTTATCTTCGCCGAAAGTGAATCTTCGTTTGGTGAATGGATGAGGAGAACTACGGGTGGGTTTTCCAAGATTAAAAGTGATAATCGAGTAAAACGAGTTTTTGAGTTGAGTGCATGCATAGATTTGAATTTCAAATGAGAACTTGAGACAAGAAATTCGTGCGTCAGATATCAAATGTGAGATGAAGACGATTAGTTTTACGCACGTTCTCCTTGTTATTGGTTGTAATCTTGGGTGTAAGGTTTATCCTGTTGATTTGAGAGCTGCATAGAATGGGAGTTGTTATTTGTGCACAGTCCACGAAGCAAGGAAATGGCAGCAGCAATAACTGGACGAGTGTTGTCGCTTAGCCGTGGATAGGGTTGGGAACTTGCCTGGTTGAGTAGATCATCTCTTAAGTGTTTAGTGACATCAGCTAGGAGAACTCGGCATAACTCCTCCCCTATCACTCTAGTTGTCGTTGGTTAAATTTGCTTTGCTATTGCGAAGAGCTAGCATTCTGGAGCTTAGATTTAACTTCTGGTAGCTTGGCTTTCCTATGCAGGTCTCTGCACCACCACCTGGACACCACTTCTAAGCTTGAGCTACCTTAGTGTCAAGAATTCTCATTCTTCTGTTGGCTAGGGAAGGAGAAGTAAATTCTTTCCTGCCTCTGCAGCTTCTCATGCCGCTCTGAGCTGTTCCTGATTCCGCTTTTTTGTTACTCATCGCTTTGGTCTTACCATTGACTCCTAAGCCTTAATCGTACCTCGGTGAAAGCGTGCAAAGTAATCAACCCTCTTTTCCAATAATACTGTCTTCCTTGATTGACTAAGCGACTTCTAGTTGTAGGAGGACAGGGCATTGAATACAAGGATTAAATTATTCTAATGAAAAGCAAAATATTTGCAAATAAAAGACTAACTTTCAGACCTCGGCAACTCTACCAATTATTTACTAGAAGCAGTGCATAGTGTAGTGGAAGGAAAATCTCGGTTACCAAGTTGGTAGCACCGCAGGTCGTCACTTTGAAAGCATTTCCTTCTAAATGTTTACTGCAAGGACCCATATACATAATTGGTTCGAGAAAGCCACCTTCAGGTCTCCCTGGGTGGAGTTGATCCTTCGCAATGAATGGATAAGTCTAACTCATTTGCAGAGGTTAGCATTGAGTTGAGGCCCGTGTAAAGAGTTCAGAATGAGCTTCTAAGTGCAGCTCTGCAGTCAGCTTAGTATTTAGGGTCTTCATCTTGATTTTAATAGACTTTTTCTTCTATGAGAAGGTTCCTGTCATTTGTGCTCAGTTTTGATTTGAAAAATCCGTAGGTTTGGTCCTACTTTGCATCCTGCAACATTTCAAACACATCACCATTGTTTTTTTGGTTCCTTTTCTCTCTTTTTTCAACAAAAAAAACAATCATTTCTCCCATTGAAATCAAGAGAGCATAAAGAAATTCATTTTAAGGCAACATTAAGCAATAATACAAACTTCCGGCTCTATCATTTAATGGCGTCTTTATCCATTTAATGGTCCCTCCATTTGGCAAAACAATGCTGCCATTACACCCTTCGCCCCTCGCCCCTCGCCCCTCAAACCCGCAGCTGAAAATTTAATCAACAGCAATAATGCTCACTGAAGGCCACAAAAAATAAGGACGACTAAACTCTTTGTACGTGACTATTATTTAAATGTGTACTCGTACTTGGATCATATGCGATACACTAAAGGAATTGAAAGATTTTTTCTTCTCCTTTAGATAATTTATTATCCTTTCTCTCACAGAGTGCTGTGTAGATGGATAACATTTTCAATTGAATTTGATTCTACGTCCATAAGTCGTTTAGTTTATGTAGTCAGTAAAAAAGGAACGAAAAAAAAACCTGCCCTCACTAGGGTGACAAAGATGTACATCCTTCCTTCCTGGCGTGTATCATTCTTTCATCACACCCAAAAATGCGGAAATTAAATAGTTTCCTTGTCCCTACAGATTGCTATCCCATGCCATGCCATTTGTTAAAACAAATCTGAACAGCGCGCAACTACTATATCGCATCTTTGTCGCATTGTTAATCACGGAATTTATCTTTCTTAGTAGTCCCCCGCTGGTGGGTGGGTGGCTTCGCATAGAACTCCTTCTCCCGGCCGGATATAAGGAATCTTCCTTTGTTGCGAAAGGAACAACTTTTTCTCCAGAAAGAGAAAAATAGCCTGGAAAACAGAGAAATTTCCCGTCGACGTGATATCCGTGGGGAAGACATAACAAAAGCAAAACAAAAGCAAAACAAAACACAAAACTTGTGTTTCTATCTTTTATTTTATTTTTTTTTTTTTTTAATTTTTAAATACTCGCGCGCCCCTTTGGAGAAAAAGTTAGCCTTGCCGTCTCCCACAGCGAAAGAAAGAAACATGTTCGTGCCGAACAGGCAAACAGATGGTTCGGGTATGCGGTGGAAATTTGTAGTTTTAGACATAAATTTTGTGATTTTGCGAAAGACATTGTTATGCACAGAAGTGGCAGACGAAAAAGAATATGTTAAACGTGATCGTGTCAGTTTGGAGCTTGCATCAAGATTAGAAGATACATGAGTTGGTTTTGGAATTCTTCGATTGTAAATTTTCAGACTTAAGCCCAAACAAAGTTACTTTTTGACTTTTAATAAATGGGGATGGGGGCGTACTAACGCGGTGTAAGCATGCAACCGAAGGGATTTTGAATACGAGTTTTGAATAATTTCATGCAAACAATTGATTTCGCGGTCAGACGGGGAGAGAGGGATAGTTTGAAATAGACAACAGTTTATGGTTGCTCTGGGATGTGCTTGAGGCAGTTCTTGTCGGATGAAAAGAAGTCATGCTTTTGCGATGAAGGTAGATAGGGTAAAGGATTCGTGATAAGATATTGCAACAGAAAGCTCGTCCATACGACAACCGCATGGATACTTTCTAGTAAGAGAAGTTGCTGCAATCTATTGCCAAAAACTAATTTTATGTAGAGAAGCTCTTTCAGAGACCCAAAACCTGGGCCTCACCCAACAAGTGTCTGCATCCAGCTCGATCCTTAGCTAGCTGTCTCCAGTTTCGCACGCTTAGCTGGTTGAGGTCGCCTTTTACTTGCGAACGCCACCTAAATCGTGGTCTTTCTCTACTGTGCCGTCCCTCGGGGCGTATTCCGGTCCGAAGCATTGGTGTCCATTCTCTTTACATGACCCAGTGACCTCAGTCGTTGTACCTTCACTCTTCTGATTAAGTCGATGTCGATGTACAGTTCGTACACTTTGTCGTTGTATCTACAACCAAGAGCAACCTCACCCACTTTTGACAGAGTACATGCTTCTGCGCCATAGTTGTTTGAGAGATTGCTTTGGTGCTCAATTGCCTTCTTAGCCCAAAGAAACAGCTATTCGCAAGGGTTATTCTTCGTTTGATCTCAGCGCTGGTGTTGTTGCCGGTAGACAAAGTCCCTAACTATCTGCGCGTAAGTTCTGCGTTTTGGGAACAACGTTAACGCATGACAGCGCGTCGCCTTGTCTAAATCGTTATTTGCCATCAAAGTGTCGGTGAGTTCGTTACCGAATGCAGCGTGCATTCTCTATCGTCATCCTGAACAAGCGGACGAGTTCGGCAGGGATGCCAAAACTGGGAATTGCTCTCTATAGCTCGTCTCTATTGACACTGTCACATGCGGCCTTGAAATCGAAGAAAAGGTGGTAGGAATCAATTCAAAGCGCCTGGGTTTTTTTTCTCAATATCTGCCGTAGTGTGAATATTTGATCGATGGTGGACTTTCCTCACCTAAAGCCACACTGGTATGGACCTATCAGGTTGTTGACGAACGGCGGATAAGATCTTAAACGTATGCGATGTTAGCAGGCTGATGCGACTGTAATTGGCGTGTCAGACGGTGTCCCTTTCGTGGATCCTTACCTTATGTGTATGAAATGGATTGCAATGTTATAAGCGAACTGTCTGCAAGGAAACTTATAAAGTGCAGTCTCCTGCAGAAAAATTTCAAAGACTTAAAATATTGAAGCTTAATCTGCCTGAAACAACCCCACGATCGCGGAGTCTGTCTTCGTCGATTTTTGAGTGAAGGTGGGGTTTGCGATGAAGGTTTCTTGTTTCAAAACTTTCAAGTTTATGTCCGCTGAATTTAAGCAAGTGATAGACTGCAGTGCCTCTCTATCGGCTCCATCGTTTCCCTTTGCCCGACATACCAAAAAATCAACTGCCAGCCACTATCACAGCAGAGCTGAAAATGTTGTTTTTCTTTTCGTTGAAGGATCGGTTCAACCACAGTTGGTTTGGCTTCCAGTGACCTCCATTGTCACCAAAAAGAACTCGGGAGGCCCCATGTAGAGTTGCTGGATCTATGGTGTACTACCAGCAGTGGGAGAGGCTGATGGAGGGTCCTGTTTATCGGAGTCCCAATATATCAACATTTTTCTTTGAATTCATACCCGTTTTGGTATAAGCTTACTTTGGTGGAGGGTTGTATAGTCGATGAGAAAGGGAACTTTAAGCCAAAGATTGTTGTTTTTTTAAACACTGTCAAGTAGAGATTTGCGTAACACCTTTAAAACTTAAAGAATCTCTTAAAATCTAACTAATTAGCTCTTATTTTTATATTTTCTAATTTTTTGATCTTTTTTTTGTTTTCTTTTTAGGACATTTCGCATCGCGTCGTGTTGCGGTTTCGGTGTCGCGTTATGATTTGCTTCGCGACGGGTATGTACGAGTATGTTGTGCCCGGTCGTGAAACGTCCAGAAAAAAATATCAAAAGAATAAGCGTCTGTGCTTTCTCCTGTTGCCGGTCGGTTGTAGTTTTTCGAAAGCGTTTTTGTCCGAAATTCCTTTCCGTTTGTGCATTATTTGTGCTATGGTTGCCCCTTCGAAAAAAAATATCTGAAGGAGTATGCAGTTTTAAAGTGTTTTTTTCTTTTAATTTTGCCGCAAAATAGGGGTTATATGCTCCGGTATCTTTGAAAGTGTGTGTACGAGTATGTTGCCCCCGGTCGTTATTTTTTAGTGAAAAGTTCAGAAAAGTTGGCCTTCGCAGTAAAAAAAAAATGTCAAAAAAATAAGTCTCTGTTGTCTCTCCTGTTGCTGTTCGGTTGTAGTGTTTCGAAAGCGTTTTGTCCGAAATTCCTCTCCGTGCTATGGTTTCCCCTCGCGAATATCTGAAGAAATATGCATCCCCTATCTGTCTCTATCGCGTTCGGAGTGGTTTTAGTATTTTTATTTTGCCCCAAAAATTGGGGTCTGCACGTCGCAATGTGTTTGAAAGTGTTACGAAAAAAGTGTTCTACATCCTTTTCCTCTCTGTCGTGTGTTGGGTAGTGGTTTCCCCTCGCGAAATATCACCCCTCTGCCTGTTCCCACTTTTGTATTTGAAAGTGCCCTTAGTGATAGTGAATCCGTGTCGTGTTAATTTAAATTAATCCATCCGTGTGCCTTTGAGTGCTGTTCACTGCCTTTGCTTAGTGAAAAGAAAATTCGTTCCGTTCGGCTTAAATTTTCCATCAGTTCGATTGGTGGCATATTTTCTTTAAAATCAATCGATATATGCATGCCCCTCGCGAAAAATAAATCTTCTAGAATACCCTGGTCTCTCAGTCTAGTTGGAAGCAGCTAAATATTCGCGTGTCCAAAGAAATCGTTACGTTCGTTCGAATGTGTGCCGATTAGTGTTCATTGAAATGCAACCCCAGAAGAATAACTACAAAGGACCAATACGGTGAGTGAATTTTGATAACTTTTTTGTAAAATTATTGGATTTTTGACAAAAAAAATACGTCTTGCTTAGCCTTAATGCCTTATAAAAGTTCATACTCTGTTTTTCGTTGATAATGCTTCTCTTTTAAATGAGGGATTTCAACCCGAAGCAGTAGGCCTTCTAAAGAGGTACCCACCTTGTCCCAGGGGTCTGTATAACCCTTCTAAATGCGTTGGAACCGTCTTAGGAAGCTCAAACTGCATTAATTCTTGTGATAGGATTTGTGGCAATTGCTCAGGTTTAACGAAACGGTGGGGTGTGTTTAACAATCTTTCCTGATTTACATCGTCGCAGTGCGTAAGAGGGAGAAAGAGGTATTTTTAGTCATGGGAGTCTGCCAAAGTCACATAAGTTTCGGTGCAAAGGGTAGTTACTGGTAGCTGGTATTTCTTCCGCCCTTTTGGTACCAAATTTTTGTTAGAATTTAAATTTTTGAAGATCGCTTACATTCGTTGTCTGATCTCGAGTTTGAGTTGCTGTCAATTTGGTTCCGTATATTTTTCTGTTGGAGGAACCTGCGCTACCTTATTTATTTTTAGCATGATTTAGATTAAAGTGTTAAGGCTCCCTACTGTTGAATCATTTATTTCTCATTGTAAAGCCGAACAAAAAGTCCTGCAACTAACTAATCCTCTCTCAATCGAAAAAAATAAATTTTCTAATCGATTTCCTGCGAATAAATCGAAATAAAAAGCCAAGGAAAAATAAATATTTTCCCACGTAGGACAGCATGTTTCAATTACAATTCAAAGTGAGTTAAAAAACCATTTCCATGACTTCCTTTTCGACAAAAAACAGTTTGAAGGACACAAACTCCGAAGGGAAGAAGAAGAAAAATCCCAGGAAACCACAAAAATTGGGGATAAAAAGAAAACCTCCAGCTCTCCATTCCTTTTGCACAGAACACCACAACAATTTCAATTGAAAACCGCTTAACTTTAATTTAGTGGCACTTTTACAAAAGAGGATCTTCCTTCCTTCTTCTTCTTCTCCTTCATATTTATCCAGATTTCTCGAATTCGAAACACATTCGGTAGGAAACAAATTTTCTCATCCTTATCCGCACAAAAAAAAAAGCTTGGAATTCAACTTTAATTCACCTTAATTCAATTCAATTATACAGTTAAAAGGATAAGCACTCTTCTGCTTTAGCTGTTTCCTCATGCCAGTCCCACCTTACACACCGCTGAAATAAGGACTTACATAGTTTAATGTCCTTACACCATGGAAAATGACTTCCTTTCGTGTATTTTTCCATTCGTTCTCTCTCTTTCTATCTGATCCCGAGTGGTGGGCGAAAATTTCACCTTTCGTCCTCGTGTATAAAATATTCACTCCTTGGAAAAGCAGACCTAAAGGAGTACCTTTTTGATCAAATATCGGATATCCGGTGAAACGCTTAGCTTTCTTCAACTGTATCCTAGCAGTTACCACCAAAGTCGTCCTTACTTACTCTTTTCTTTTTGTCCCTACTTCGCCTACTCCTCCTTCTTCTTCTATTCATTCATTCACGAAATCATCCGCAAAATGACTTCATATCCTATTTTGAATATTATTTTCTATTTGAACGAAAGACGAAGAAGAAGGCAGGACGACGAAGAGACGAAGGGCACACGGAAAAAGTTTAAAAGAAATCGCAAGGATTTACCTTTTCCGTTGGTGGGGGTCTTATAGTAAGTGTAGTACGTATGTGTATCTAATGTTGGGACCGGGATAGAGAGCACAAAAAAAAAGTCATCTCGTGTAATTCCCTTTTCTACCAAGGATAATGCAAAGTAGTTGAAGAAATTTATGGTTTAAACGCAAATATGAGACGACGGAAAGCAGGGAGGGTGGGTGGGGTGGCGAAAAAGGACACACATAACCTCATGCCAAATCATCCGTCGTCTATTTGATGGAGAGGAGTTTTTTTTTTTATTTTTCTCCGAATATCTTCGAATTCTCCCTTTTTCCTAAGTGAATCTCAGAAAATAACGTTCGGAGGTGAGTGTGTAGGAGGCTCAAAAGGATATCAGGCAGCAATCCCATACGTATGAGTAATAATTTTGTCATAAATACAGAGTTGAGTTGAAAGTTCAATAAATTCCACAAAAAAAAGGAGGATAAGTGGTAACCAAAAAAGAGGAAAAAATGAGAAAATATGAAAAACTTGGTCCTGATTTCGTCAGGATAAGAAATATTTACACATCAGTGGGTTTCTTTGATAGGTTGTTCTGAATATAAGAGCAGAATGAAGGTAAAAGTATTAAGATTCCTTTTCGGTAGAAATGGATTGTGAAGTGCAACGATGCGATTTGTAAATCTTTGATTTGATTTTTCCCCCATACTCTTTAGAATTACATATGTACATATGTAGGTATCAGGACATTTTTATTTCGTGGGAAGATGATTTTGAAGGTCATGAAAGGATTATCGGAAGCTTTCGCTACTGTTTTTATTGGGAATTGAGAATGCAATTTCGGTAGAATAAAATGAAGTGATGATGTTGTAAAAATTGAATTTGATAAGAGAATGCGGCTTGAAGGACCAGAAAAGAGAATTTACAAGGGAGTATACGAGTATGTAAGCACTGACAATAGCTCCTAGAGAATTCAGTAAGCGATGCTTATTTTTATTTATCGAACAAGATAAGTGGAAGATCATTTTCGTCGGGAATTTTTTTTGAGGTAATTCTCTAGTTAGACCAGAAGGATCTAACCTTTAGGCACTATGAGCTTTTTGTCTTACTCTTTGTAGGCGTCTGCATTAGATCGTTTGATCTTCCTAAAGGTGAGGATATGACCTGTGGAATCAGTTCTTAAATCTGTAGCAGCAAGGATAGAACGTTTGGCTCCTAGAGGGCTGAGTATGGGTCTCGTGTTTTCTTTTAAGCAGAGTTTCATTCTTTTTATCTTTAATATCATCAGGTCTCACTAACTTCAAGAGGTGTTTTGCCCGCTGACAGCCGATTTCATGCTTATCATACGTTCGCCTCCTTCATACGAGTATTTGTCAAATTGTCTTCTTATGTCTCAACTTTTGCCAGCTAATTTTCAAAAGGTTGCAGTCGTCCTTAAATGCTCTGCGCCACGTTTACTTAGGTTGACCCACACTTTAGCCCGATTGATGGGAGTGGATTCCTTTGAATATCATATTTTGCACTGCAGTTCGGTAGATTCATTGTTCCTCAACGTAGGGTTTGACATATGTTTTGCTTTGACGACCCATTCCTTTAAAAAGCTGATCGTTTGAGGTAGGATTCAGCCATTCCTTAAGGCGACCGTCTGACATTTATTTGCGAATTTTCAAGTACATACTCCGTCCATAAGGAAGGTCTGAGTGCTGAGTACATTATTTATCCAAACTTTTAATAGCATCCCAAATGCAACTTTAACTTCCCCACAACCAGCTCTGTGCTATTGTCGGTCGAGTCCATGTTTCTTAGATAAAGGAAGCTGTCAACTTCCTGTCGTTCCTGCTGTTAAAAAGAAACACGGAAGCACGCTCTATAATAAATTTTAAGACTAAATTCTTTAAAAAATATTACGAAACCCAAATCCGCTTGTCTTAACCTTTAACTTCAAAAAGCAATTCATTTCCCGGAAACTCGAATACTTTCCATACATCTTTCCAATCTACATAAACATTTACAAACCACCACAAACCCCCTACCTACCGCTTGCTTGATATTCAACTTCTTAACCTAAACCCTCCTTTTGACCGTCTTAGTTCATAGGTTATCCCCACGTGCTCTTCAAATTTCCACACACGCACACACAGATGAACATTTACCATCTAATTTATTTGAACAAATTGTTTTGGGAAGGAACAACCAGTAAGAGAAAGACGGAAAGACTAAGAGAGAAAGAAAAAATGGGAAAACTTCTTCATCCCTCATAAATCCAATGGCGGCATGTGTGGGACTCTCTCTGGATTTACAAGTAATCCACCGCTACACTACCTTTTGCGAAACCCCCTTCTTGTCCTGCGACTCTAAAAACACACATGTTGTATGTACTATTGTACAAATCCTTTCGATATTAAATGTCTCAGCAGGACATAATCCTTTGAATTAGTATTTTCATTTAATTGCTTCAAAATCCGAAACTTTGGGTCAAGAGAAACAGAGGTAGAAATAGAGAGAGAGAGAGAGAGAGACTAGGGAGTCGAGGTGGCTAGCAATGGTAACCGTAGGAATAATAGGACTAAATGCCTGCTTCCGGATTTCTTGGATTCCTGTTACCAATCGACGACGTAAGGTGTATAGCGTGTTCGGTCTAGCTTTAATTTAATTAAAAGCCATTTAAAAATTAATTGAAACGTAATCATACAGAGGGTAAAAGACTGGATACGTGAGTTGGTCACACGCTGGCTTATTGTAGACCGTGATTTAGAATCAAAATAGAAAGTCATTAGTACTGTTTGTGGTGGGTTTTTGCTCGATTTACAGGTGGTGGATGAAATTAGTTAGGTGTACATGGTGACTAACGGAAGTAGAAGGAAGAAATAATCAAGGAAATGCAACTTAAAAGCCCGACCGATCTTAAATTAGTTCTGTTCCAGTGTTAGGTAACGAAAACCTTGGCATCGAATAGTATGCAATGAAATCCAAACTCATCGTATTTGGTGGTCTACTTTTAAGAGTGAGATGGAGGTCCAGCAACAGCTCATAATTCCTTGAAGCCTGGCATTTACTAAAATTGAGTGGCATATCCGAGGTATGGCCGGGGCTAAAGGTTGGTGCAGTTTCTGATAGAAATGTAATCACACGCAACGTCCATGGGGTATGCAATGAAAATTCAGTTTTCCTTTGAAGAGAGATGAATTAATGTCCAAGGTTCAATGACACACTCCACTAAAGTATTTATGCCAAGGCTGCTACTTTAATAGCATGGAATAGTTGGCAATGTCCGTCCTCTAATTGTAAAAAAAAATCCATTTAATACTAATAAATGACATTTGCGATCCTACAGTCACTAAGTTAGCTTTCACATCCAACAATAAGTTAATTTTCCATAAATCTAACAATTTATATTCCCACAACACCATAAAGCCTTCCACGTACTCATTGTGACTGTTAATTTGTGGCCCAGCTTACTCAGCAACAACCGCAAAATAATGGAGGAAAAAAAAAAATGAAATAATTTGTAGAGCAATCTCCCTTCACATACATACATATATCCTGTGACAAATGTCCTCAATGCTGCTGTGCCTATATGAAACCACACCGCCGCGCCGCTGTGCTGTGCCTCCTTTTCTATGCCACTAAGTGAATAATAATTTTTAGCTATTGCCTAGACGCGCGATGACTTTATCTGTCATCCGAATGTAAAAAAGGGATAAAACTTATTGCAGAGCAACGTTTTCGTAATATTTCTTATTTTTTTGTTTTTCTTTTTCGTTCGCTTCCTACACTATCAACTCACCAGGGAGAGAGGATTACTTTTCTATTTCCTACCCTACAACTCGTTTGGTTGCTTTGGTTTATTTTTAGGGCACGATCACACTATAGCAAGGCTTGCCGGTGGCACTATTATGACATTTCTTATGACACCGTGTATGAGTTCATGTATAGAAATTAAATTCTTTTTTTAAGGTCTGTTCACACTATACCATGTAGGATGCACATAAACAAAAAATTGTGTCTTTCTCTAATGGCGTACATATGTGTGAGTGTGGTGAGAGGTAATTTGCTGCAGATGCGACAGGACAGCTTCTCTCTCTCTTGCTTTTCTTTCCTGTTTTCTGTTTTTTTTTTTTTTTTAGAAATGGTGACCATTTATGTGACCAGTAGTCAACTAGCTGGCCACGGTATACAAGGAAATGAAAAATGCGAAAAATAGTCCTTTCAGGGAGCGAATTTAGTTGAGGGTTTTACAGAAAGATGGAAAAAGTTTAGCAGTAATTTGTTCACATAGGTTCACCGACTATTCAGTTCATGAGTTTCAAGGAAAAAAAAACACAGATTCGTCTTCAAGTTCCCAAGTCTCCCATACCCACTCACATTTACGTGAAACAGCTTCAAATTCGATGACCTTGTCGTTGACAATTGTCATCCAACCGCATAACGGGGAAAATTCTGCACAAACTTCGTCTGCACTGTACACCGTTATATTGCAACAAGGAAACACTTATTAAACGTGCATTAGATGCTTAATGCTCTGTGACTGTTATGCATGCAGCATTAGCTTCTGCTGCCAGTACTTCTGCTCTGCTGTGTGCCGCAACATCACATTTAATTTTATTTATTTCGTTGTTATCCAGCTTATTATCTGTCGTCCAAAAATGTTTTCCTTTTTTTTTTTATTTTTCTATGTCCTCTAGGATTTTTGCATCTGGCACTTAAAATGTCCGCACTGTCCAATGAGGCGAATAAAGAAAAAAAAAGGATTCGGCAACAACTTAAAATGACAAACCGCATGACCTCGCTTAATATTTAAAAAAGTTGGCATAATTTTGTATTTTCATCAGGTGAATGCGATGAAGTGTACGGCATCATGGAGGTGGAGGCCAAGCACCGGCAGGAGCAGAAGGAGATGAAGAAGAAATAATTTCCAGTGATGCAATCTCACCAAACAATGAACTGAGTTATGAATCTGCATTAGCTCCAGTGTGGACGTTATGATTGGGTTATGAACGAACGTGAGGGGTTGTGGATGAGATGAGAATGTGGTTTATTGACTTTAGTTTCTTAAAGAAAGGTTAATGGGGTTTTTGCCTGGTATACATACTTTACAGTGCCTTAGGCTAAGGGGGTCTGTGGACAACAAACTTTTTGAATTGGATTCTGAATGGTGATCTGCAGCATGGGTACACTGATTCATACACATGAGATTCTTAGAGACTTCGGCTCACGTGATCCTGAACGGATTTGTTGCTGGTGATGAACGTTATTATCTAAGGCATGTACAAGTTGTAGGAGAGTTTAACCTAAGCTCTATGGTTTGCTTTAGGATCGCTAAAATAAGGATCAGTGCGTCGTAAAGGATTTTCAGTCATTTCAGCCAGGTTTTATATGCCTACAGTTCGCGTGGACAGGAGATATGTGTTGCTATGGATATGACGATGCAGTGGATGCAGGATTCTAACATTTCTCACTCTTTATTCTCTCCATTCTTCAGTTCTTAGGCTGCGCTAGTACCTAGGAACTTCTTTGTCCATGTAGATGCAGTATGCCCCACTGGCCCGCCTGTGGGGTTCCTTCTGTGTCTTTTCCTGTATTTTACTGTTGTTTGAAAATTCCAGTCTAGCTTTGCTTCTCCTTTTTTTACCCCTTTGTCCCCTTAGGATATATATCTGTGGACGTGTGTTTCCGGAGCAGGACAGTCATCGAGGATAGAAACAGCGTCGGAAAATTGAGGTCTACTCCATGATTTTTCTTCGGGTTTGAATCATTTGGTGTTACGTTGTGTTAGCCCTTCCTGTCCCTCTTTCAGGCTGGTCTTGTAGGCTTTCCTTGAAATCGTTCCTACTTCTGTGCAGGGATTGCTCCCTTTTTTCTGATAATCGGACAAGATTTTGGGACCGTGGTTGATAACGAGCGAGGGTTTAAGGTTCGCGAGTTTTGGGATGCAATGATGCAGTAATTGTGCCTTTTTTCGCTTCGTGTTCAACGTTTTCTCTGGATTTTTACATAAGATGAGGCAGGACAGTCGTGACATGCATTTACAGAGCAGGGACTTGTTCTTGAAGTTACCAAATAATGTATCCTTTAATTCACGCATAGGTATATGCCTGTCTTTCCCTGAGTGCCCCTGTTATTGTTGTTCGGTTCCAGTCTTGAAAGCGGATATCTTTATGCGGCAACTAGAGAAATAGATAGGTTGACAGAACGTCACATTATGCAGTCGATGGTAATTGAAAAAAGGCTCGGTATATGGATTTGCCGTTTACGACTGGGCATTTTTTTCTTAAGGGAAGGCTTTTCTGTTTCTGCGTAACGAACTTCATTCTATGTGCCCCCAGAATTCAATTTTCAATGGGCTGTTCTATTGGGTCTAATAGTGGCATGGAAACTGTCAGGGTACCAGTCAGAATGCCACTCAGGTATGCATCTTGTGTCCTGCGTTTTTGAGTCTTTAAATTTTCATGCTGCAATCTCTGTGTATCTTTCGACCTTTAATTGTAAAGAATTGCTCTTTAGTAGGTCGATGCATTTAAGCCTTAAACTAGAAGTAACGGCTTGTTAACTCTAATAATTAGTCCTGTAACAAACCATTGCTTTGCTTCTTCAAAAGGGGGTGACAGGTTATAGTTCCAGTCAGGGAATCTGAACTTCTTTGGCAATAGTTTAAAAAATTCTCTAGATCTCCGGTTTTATTAAGGCCACATTTTGAGATAGTGGGCAACATACTGGTATTTGAATGTAAATACCGTGGGTCAACAAAGAGAACAATCATGCTATTCTACTCGTCCTCCATCACCAATGTCAAATAAACAACATCCTGTACTGAAAAATAATAGAATCCAATAACAATTAACACTTTTCATTGAATTTTCAATCAACAAAGCAATCAAAAACAAAGGATTCAGGAGCACACACGCATTTTTCACATTCTCCATCAAATACACCACACTCTTGCAAAACCGTTTTCAAATGTTCATCAATATTAAATTGCCAATAAAAATTAATTTCAAGTATTGTACGTTCCCACCTTGCAATGTTTTAAAATTAAAATTTATTTCACATGGGTGTATGGGTGTCATGTTTTTGACTTAAAAACTGAATAAAAAAAAAGACGAAGGAAAATTCGAAAAGAAAAACCAACACTCAATCGATTTCCACAGATAAAGCAGAGTAGCATCATCTGGTTGTCGGTTCGATTCCAATCGGTAGAACATTAATAAATTCACCAATTTATCCTGCACACTGTCCTGTGTTTACCACGCCCACTACCATCATCCACTTAATTGAAAAAAAGAAACCATCGTTCGGACCCGATTTTAATTAATTACTCTCATCTACCTGATTGCAATGTTAAAACCCAAACAGACTATCGCACTCGTACTTGTATCCCGTCCAACTCTCGCTCATTATTTTCGCCACCTCCTTGTGAGACCGTTGCCAATTTAAAAACCCATTTTGTATGTTCTGCCCGTACACAATTCAATCACAAAAACGGGTAATTAATTAGCCCAAATCAATTAAATCAACAAAACAGCCTTAAGTCCCCAAAATACCACCTTTCGCAGCCCAACTTCCTTCTGAGAGTGGAGACCAAAAAAACAACAAGACCGTCCAAAATTTTCGATCATTTGTCGTTAAAGGCGACAGACGGATTCAGCCATAATCACTCGAAATGGAAACGGCGGCAGAGTATAACAAAGGAACAATAAGGCTTTCACTTTATACTGAGGGATTGGTGTTTGAATTTTTTTTTCAAACGGCACGACGGGACAATGACACAAGGACCTATCAATAATTTCGAATTCAGAGCAATTTTAGGATGCGAGTGGAGGATACTTCCTACGAACAAAAAAAAAACTGAAATGAAATTGAATCGCATGACAGCAGTAGTAACGGTCATAAAGGATCCATTTGCAACTATAGTTTGACACATTCTCATCGTCCGTTGGGTATTTTTTTTCCTCTTCTTTCAGCAAAGGGCAATAATAACGAGCGATAGACTTCTATTCTCAAAATGGCGCCCAATATAAAAGACGAAGGACATACGAACAAAAAAAAACGAGTGAACAGAAGCAAAATGAGTGAATGTCGTTATTGTGTCGCTTTTTTTTTTTTTTTTTTGGTTCTGTTTGTTTTGTGTATTAGTGTGGTAGAGAGTAATTTTTTTTTTTGCTTTGCTTCCCCAAGTTTTGTCTGTTTGCTGATGGTGATTGAAATTAAGCTTCAGAAAGAAATTTTCGTATTATTTGGATAGACAGTCGGTACAAATGATTGGAAGAATTTTTTTGGTTTGTTTTGAAAAGATGGTGAATATGTTGTCGTCCTTGCCGAGGAGCGAAAGAGAATGACGCTTTTTTTTTCTCTTTTCTCTTAAATTAGTTAGCGAACAAATGATAGCTTAAGGATAATGGTAGAGTCATTTAGGTATCTGAATAAATAGCAAACTATAAATTATCATGTACATATCTGCTTGTTTGTAGGCTAAAAAGGAAGTAAATTGAGAGGAGATTAGGATACAGGAAGTAAATATCAAATTAATGTACTTATAGTGTTGGAGATTGCTTCGATGAGTAGAGATTAGATTGGCACATATTTAATGTGTGTTAAGGAGGGATGTCTTGTGGGGAATGCTAAGTAGAATGGTACAGTTCCCTAAGCAAAATGGCATTTCGTGCAATCTTATTTATTGTTGTAGAAAAAATTCTTCTGGAAAACAGAAAAAAGAGTCCTAACTCTGTTCTTTCCTTACTTAAAATACATACATACTCAAACAAATTAATCAATCTACATATGTATACCCCAGCAGCAAGCAATGCTCCGCATTTATATCCCTGCAGTGGTTCGATGATCTTGTATTCGCTTTATTCTTGTAGACTTTACTGAACAAAGATTTAATTAGGTTACGTTCATCGGTATCTGTACAATCTTCGTATCCAATATCAAAACCAAATTGGAAGCTTTTAATTTTTCCTGACAGATGTCAGTGATTTTGTAGGTTAAGTTCACGTGCTATTCGCAATACTCAGCAATGCATTTTCTTTTTCTGTGACATGATTTTGCAGTGTTCCTAGTCGTTATACTTTTTATGTTTTCGTCAGTTATATGAACAGGACCTGACGTAAGGAGTTTTAAGGGTAAAATTTTGAAACAAGCAACACTGTTTAAAATTAGAATTTAAAGTTGTGTGAGGTATAACGAGTGTTTTGGCCAGATTCGGCGGAGCCATTGTAGTCAACTATCTTGGATGTAGGCTCTTCTCTGTTTGCCCTCGTACTTAGGACGAAGAACTCTTATTCTATGAAGAATTTTTTTTTTTAAAGTTTGAGCAGATACAGTTTACCCGACCCTAAGATTGATCAGAATTTTTAGATAAAGCACCACTACTGTCCACCAAGCATTCCGATCTCCACCAAAGAGACAACGCTTACGCCAAGGTCAATGAACTCTTAGCTTCTTCAAATGAATAGTACATAGGTACCAGTTCACCAATGTTCTAGACAGTGGCCAATTAATTGCTTGTATTTTCTTATCGAAAGCGCGTCCTTGATTTATCGTGACATTCAGGCGTCTAATGGTAGTCGATTGCAGTCATATAATGTTGATGTAGGTTCAGTAATAGCGGAACACATTTGGGAAGTATAGTGCTGTCCATACCCTACACTTGCTTTTAGTAATATTCCCTTCTCCTCGAAGTCGATTGGATATTCAAATATTATCGGAAAAAATTCTCGTTGAGCCTTCTCGTTGATGACTCTAGATTGTTGTATCGTCTCATCTCTGATTCGAAAAAGACCCGATTCTAGGGAGCAATAAAGGATTTGCTGTAGGCATTGTTATATTCTATCGCAGTCAGGACTAGTCTATAGATCCACTAAAATCTTCTTTCCTGGGAGGCGAACCTATAACATTACGACAATGGCCCAGGATGTCTATTGATTCAGTCCTTGAATAGCTGAGGTTGTACCAATAAATATCATCTTTCCACCACCCTTTTCGGAGCAGGTCATTTGTCGATTCACTGTATTTGCTTACCCCTCGTTCTCAGTACTGTTTTGCAGGAAGATTGGCGGAAGATTCGTAAGAAAGAAAGCTTTGAGATTGCACTCCCTGGCATTTGTTTGGATACGAAATGCTTAGACCTTTTTATATATGTAGCTAATGGTAGTGAATTTTAAGGATATCTTCATTCAAAACGAGATTTACTGAGTGATGCCTTTAGTCTTACAGAAAAGTTCATGCATCCGAGTCTACTGCTGACGTATAATCTGCTTCGAATAAATTTGATTACTGCTCCTTGTAGTAGTCTCCGTAGTAGATGTCGCTGTTTTTCATCCGTTTTGATGGTGACGTTTATCTTAAGATCATCACTGTCATTCCTATGCTATTCAAAGGGTGTAGTCCTACTTGTTCGTTGGTCATAACTCCTCCTCCTCGGATCAACCTTCACATAATTGCTTCGATAGTATCCCGTTCCCGATCACTCACTGCGACTAGAGAGTAACAATATATTTTGGATGCTCTTATCGAGGTTACCAGTGTATCTTACATAGACGAGCTAGGAGTTAGGAGTCTTGGGTCTTGGGAACCAGGAAAATGTCTTCTTCCACTCTTAGAAAAATCGGAGAAAAAAGCCATCACCTGCCGTACTTCAAGACGGTTGCCCTTTAATTAGGTTTTTAAGAGGAATTATCCTTGTGGAGGGAAAGTGGAGGCACTTACGAGAATTGCAGATTATCAGCTACTACTTCTGTGTTCTTTAAAACGGGTTCCACACTTGAAAACCAACGAAAATAGATAAACGACGTTAACAGCAGTTTCTTACAGCAAAGATAGCTTTGCGTAGTTCGTATGTACTTCCCTTTGAAAACTACCAGAGCTCATTAATGTCTGCAATGCAAATATTTACTAATAAACATAACTAAGCGTTAACTGCTCCACGATTCGAGAATTATTTTCGCAACTCCTTTCAAAGGGAAAAGTAATAATCAGCACACTTGAGATGAATTCTTGTGCAAGCTCTTAGCATTCATCTTTCCTTATTGATTCCACAAGCCGCCCCCATCTAAAGCCTTCGAAGAGCCTGAAAATAAAAACACCACCCAAAGCCCCAAAACTCCTTCCTCAACTAATTATAAAGTAACAACGACGAGTATGGTTCTCTATGTGTTACAAGGGAACATAACATGTGTTCTGCTGCATCCTGGTGATTAACCAATCTTGCCTCTAAAATGCTTATTACTTGCATGCAAGGCACACAGCCGAAGCATAGGCACCCCTACTGAACTTCCTCTGACGAGCTGACGTGAGGAGTAAACAACAACCCTAGTCGAGAGGGTGAATATGGAAAATCAAATTAAATAATTAATTCATCCTGTGTTGCATCTCAAATGACTGCATAGTTCAACAGTAGAAGAAGGTAATATAATGCCCTGGCGCCCTGTTCATGCATAACAAGAAGGAAGGCGGGAGCCTTCCCAAAAGCCCCTGGGGAGGAAGGTTTGGATTGGATTCCGTTGTAGTAACATTGACTTTGACGTCGAGTTGAGGTGAGCAGCTTAAACTGTGGATGTGATGAGAAAAAAAGTGGAAGAGTTCATTAACCTGTAGATTCCGTTGGGATGATTGGCAGGTTACATGGAGTTGCAATGAGGGAGAGTCATGGCAGTTCGTGAACTATTTCTGCTGATTGTAGATACTGATGCAACGCCGAATCAGAATGCACCAATAGGCCGCCGTGAAAGCACCTGCCGGAGTGCACATTACCTAACCCAACCTAATGTTTTGGTGTCGTATACTTGTTATTTTCAGAGTCGAATACGTAACCTTTTTCAACAGAACAGTGTTTCCTCAGACATATACTCGTAGGTGGACGTTAGGTTAGGTTAGGTTGGGGCGGGCCTGAACCTCAACAGGTACTTCCTTTACGGAGGCCTATTGATCCACTTTTAGAAATGGTTTGCTGATTCCTGCTCGAACCAGCGTGTGCTCTTTATGAATTGCTTTAGGTCCATCAACGAAGCTTGTACAAGCTCGTCTAGGTCTCCAAACAGTCTGTCTCTTCTGTGCTGGCGGCGACGGTTTTGGATATTTGGGCCAGTCGCACAGAAAGTGTTGGTGGTTTCTATTTCTTCCTCGTCTTGACAGCTCCTGCAGTAGTCTGGCGAGTTTATGGCTAGCCTGTTGGCCATAGTGCCGATCGCGCAGTGTCCTGTCAGTACCCCTATTATGGTGCCGATTTCCTTTTCTCCATGGCTAATAGGTTTTTTGGTCTTCTTCTGCGGGAGAAAACACAATCACCTCTCGATAGCCAAGCGGCGTTGGTCAGCTCACTGCTCCTGGGATCTATTTTCCCTTTAGCCAATAGGGATATCTAATTGCGTGGGAGTGTGTTGATGTGATCCCTTCCTGGCTAGTTCATCCTCTATCTCGTTCCCTTCTGTATCACTATGTCTGGGAACCCAGTAGAGATTGGGGATACCTGCTGATAGTAGGTGGGCGTTATTCTAATACGAAAAAGGGATGCCTGCCTTCCCCAAAAACGAAGAGTGGAGATCTGCTTCTATGTCGGTCTGAGTGGTGATTGCGCTTTAGGATAGTAGCGCCTTTTCTGTCAATTTTCTTCGGTTATAAATTTAGCTTAATGCTTCCTTCATCACAGAGTAACGAGTCCTGTTCGATCAACTACGTTCACATGCTTCTATTCCCTTCGCAACAACTCATAAACCTTCCAACAATGTTCTGGAATTTCCACATTCAAGTACCAAACTAATCATGCAAAGGTCCTTTTACCTGAGGAATTGCTTTATTTCATTTTAATATTCTCCACTATCATGCGGCATATCAAGGACCTTCGAAAACATTTTCAAATTTCAATTACTGCACTCCTTGTCTATCCCTGTCTATGCTTCATTGACAATTAGTGCGAGACCTGGTATTATCCCTTAATACCAGGTTCCGGAAACTATGAATGCATCCTTTCTCTGCACTCTACGGTGCATTGTAGCGCACTGTATAAGTTAATAATAATTACTGCATTAATTAAGAGCCCGAATCCTGTGTCTTTTCATTTTCATCCAACCTGGCAATTGGCTTTACCATAGACAATCTTGAAATCTGATAATAAGTAGACACAGGATATTCATGTTCCAACTCTGTAAATAGAGAGGGAGAAAAAAAAAACAAAAAAAAAAAACAAGCTCAAGCTGTTATCCTTTTTCTCTCTTCCGATGTTGTGTGCAAAAACGGCGGCAGTCGCCCGAGGGATATAACAGACGAGATAATGATGAAGGAGATTGTAAGTACACATATGACAAACAGCCCTCCGTCCGGGTAGGTATCACTCTGGAGATAGACATGGGATATCCTTTTCTTGCAATTAATTATGACCGTGCGTCTGGTGATTGAGATTTGTAATGAAGATGTATAACTATAATGAGTGAATTGTATCCTGGAATTAAATCAATAATACCTACTGTAATAGGGAGATTGACAACAATGTGGAGGATGTCAGCTGCGATAGTGAAGGGATAGGCTAATGTGTGGATGCCTATGGGGATGGTAGATGAGTTGGTAAATATTTACAGTTGATATTTGGTCCTCAAATTACGACAGAAATTAGTGCTTAAAATATGTGTCTCGTGTTAGGACCTGATGCAATCAAAGAGTTGACTGGAAATTGCTTTGGCTTGACAAGTGGTTGCACAATGTCACTTGTTTTTCTTTCCAGGTCCTTGCATCGATTGTGAGCAGAGTGATTTTTGTTGTTTGTTTTGGCGTCGGCTGCTACTACCTACATTGTCTCCTTTGTTGCTCACAGGTTGACTGATGGTTTGAAACTGGGTGCTTCGTTAGTGGCGTTATGTAAGTGTGAAGTTTGGCTCATGATTTTCCGAGATTCAACATCTAATTGATCAAGTTCTCAGGTTTCTATAACTAGTTCTCTTAATCTTAGTTGAGGCGAGATGTTGTTTGTAGAAGTGGACCAAGAGTGTTGAATTCCGGAACTAATGCCTTCCTGTGGACTGTATCGGTAGAAGCTATCTTAATGGAGCTCGTAACCAACGCTTTGTGAGATTTATTTTTAATTCAGTCAATTGCCGTGACGCAGCGAATGGTTGCGGTAAGGTAGGCCGTGGACCAAGCAAGCACTGTCTGTATTTGTTTTGGATGGGATTGGCTTTTCGAAAGTTGGCTTTAAAAAGACGTTTTTGCTTAACGCTTAAATTAAGGATCCTTGCAAAAATATTCACAAAGTGTGTAGATGGCTCCATCATCCAATAAAGCGATTTTCTTAAAACTGACTTGTCTACTATAAGACATTATTTTCTGAATAGTTTCGAATCCATTTGATATTTTCCAGTTGCGTATACCGTTAATCTACATGTTTTGACAGATTTCCTCTCATTAAATCATCTGTCAAATGGCAAAATGACAAATGCCAAACGACAGTTGATATGTTTATCAGACTTAATGTAATCTCTGACTCAAGATGCACAGATTTTAAATGTAATTCTATCAAATAGCATCTTCTTCGTCCTTAATTCCATTTAAAATACGTTCAAAAAGTGCCTGAGATGAAGGAAAAAAAAAAATATTCTTCAACTACCCACATTACTGCATACTCTGTGCACACATTATACCAACTCGATAACAAATCCCTTCTCTTTTCGTTTTCTTTCGACTTTTTCTTCCTATGCGCGCATTAAAAGTCACTTTGACTTTGACGGAAACATTTACTCTAGGAATAGAGCCCCCATCCGCCCCCCACTCCCCGTGATATCGTCCTCCCGGCTGGCATTTTGCTCCCATCATCGCATCATTTCAAAGGAAGCGATTTTCTTTTTCGTATGTTTGCAAAAAGCATCGCAACGGCGTAAAATCCGATTTCGTTTCGTTTGACGATTTATTGCATATGTTCACATACTTAAGCGCACACAACGAACGAAAAATAACAAGAAGAAGAAGAAGAAGATTTTTACATACACTTGTATACAAATTTCTTTTTTCTTTACTCTCAATCTTCTGTGAATAATCATGACGTGATTTTTGAACATTTTTACAACAGTCACGGATGACATAAGGAGCGCGCGATGGAACATCTATTATTTGCTTCTGTCAAATGCTTTTGTCAAAAAAAAATGCATACCACCCACCCACCACCGCCACCAATCATTCATCTTTTGTACAAATTGGAAGGAGGCAACCGATTCAGCAGATTTGAACATTTAGTTTGGCAGCACACAATGGGGTTTTATCCGCTTTTTGTTGTACATCTCTCTTGGTTTGTTAAAGTCAGCCAAGGAGAGGTAATTTTCGAATGACAATTGATACATTGTCCATTGTTTGACAGATGAAAGGATAAAGAACTGTCAGTTTGACATTTATTATTCTGTCATTGTTACCATGTGTTATGTGTTATGTGTCATTTGTCAAAGATAATTTTTTTCGGATGGTTGACGTTTAGCGAGAAAACCACTTAAAAAACGCGCCAGCAATAATTTTTTTTACTACCGCCAATCTAAGCTTGTGAGAGGATAAATCTGTTCCGGCACTAAGCACTCGTGCTAACATGTATTTTTGAAAACATATTTCAAAATATAAAACGTGAATTTAATGCATCATAACGTTTAAATTCCCCACTTAAATCACATTAAATCCCAGAACAGTATAATATTTATAAATCCAATTCCAGAGAAAGACAAACTGAGGCAGGCGGTCGTTGCTTTCTGCCTGCTGCCTGCTGCTTGTGAAGCGTGCTTATTTTTTAGCATATCAAGCCCCCGGGGAAGGTGTGTAGCGCGCCGTATAGGTTTGCATAGAAATCACAAAACAAATTACCGCTATTACGATGTACCTACCCAGTGGTCGAGCCATAACCACCCGCGGAGGCTTTATGCAAAGTGAAATCGTGTGAAATGAAATGTGCCGAATTGTGTTTTGAAAGCCTTCCCCCTCTCTAGCCTCGCGTCAGATCTGTTGTATATGCGCGCGGGTTTCGTTACGTTTTTCTAAACCATAATGAGCGGCATGGATACCTTGTAATGTAAACACCGTGGGCAACCAACCGACCTGCTCTTGAAAATATACAGAAAAAAAAAAATTATGGGTGATATTTCCTTTCCTTTTGTATTAAGGATTTCGCTTGAGTTTTTTTTTTTCAAAAATGTTAAAGAATTTTCTTTACATAAGGAATGATGTGAAATCAAAGACCATCCCAAGAGGAATGGGATTTTGGATGTGGGCTTGGGAATTTATTAAAATATTTTGCAGGATGGCATGCCTTAAGCGGTCTTTAAAGGGTCCTGTTGGCATTTTGTCTTCAAAGAAAGGGACTCGTTGCCTAGGCGTTGTTTTAATAAATTGTTTGTTAAATTAATGTATGACAGGAGGAATCAACAAGTTGGTTAGGAGTGTTTGACAAATCATATTTGACACAAGTAACACTTCACAGCATAAAGAGCAGATGTGGGTAGGATACTTGAGAATTTGAATTTATGTGAGGAAAATATTCTTTTCGTATCTGCAGATTTTTTTTTCCTAATTTTCTACATCCTTTCTATGTAGGCGAATCTGATGGTGCAAGGTGGAAGGTGTTTTAGAGTTCGTTCACCCTTTTTCTATCTGTCTTAAGGCCCCCATACGATATATACCGGTACCATTCGACGAAGAAGACTCTTTAACACTCCAGTGCTAGTGGAGAGTGTATTTCTTGTCGATCTTGACTAATTCAGTTCAGGAGAAGACTTCGTCGCCGAAGAGAAAGGTGTCAGAAGTTTTCGTTGCTGGATATATACAATATAATTTCCTACATCGGTTGGTAGGCTGTCATTTTAATAGCATGTAGAGAGAGGTGTTAGAACTGGCTAACTCCTGCTTCTACAAATACCGCTATTGTATCCTTCTTGACTGTTGAATATTCATGTTTCGTAGCGGTGCGCTTCCTTGTTTCATACTCGGTATTGGGTTTGAAGCTGTCTAGGTGCTTTAGATACTAATATACTGTACCAGTTGAGTGGCCAGTTTTTCTTAAATTATTGGCCTTTCTAGTCACAGAGACGGTTTTACGTATACTCGATCCACGCTTTGTAGCTTTTTCTCCCAAATACACCAAAGTATCACATAAAACTATCGCAAGTCACTTGTTTTTTAAGTACAATTTGGTGGGTGGAGAAACTGGATTCTAATATCCGTAATGATCCTTGTCTTCAGACGCTATTCTTGCCAATTTGTCAGTTGCATAGATGTTTCAATGCTCCAATTTTCTACCGTGATTTCAAAGTGGGGCTTGTTATGGCGCTTATGGTCGCAATCGCCATCGTGTGGTTGTGATATATGGTGACTACTTCCACTCCCTTTACTCTGCCATAACAATTCCAAATGGATTTTGAGGTCAATCAATATAACCAGTGATTCCTTAAATTTATTTATTCGTAGGGCGTTTAGTATCCTTTCTACAGTTGACACTATATACCCTTCTTTGATCGAATACGTAAGAAAGGTTCGTGTCCAGACTTTTTTCACCAACCACTTTACGATTATCATTCTCAGTCCCACAAAAGTGTCTTTCAAACGTTTGGCAGCAATTAAGCAGAATAATTAAATGCACACATTCACACGACTGTTGTACATTAATTTACTAATTTAACTTCAATTATAAAACTCTTAACTCATTCAACAAAGCACAACGTATTCAATTTGGGAACATTTTACAAAAATCAACCTAACATCCGCCTCGCCTCGTCCGCACGTCATTCTCAACTACAGAACAACACCAGAATTAGCATATCAACCCCGAAGTCCATTTTCGAGGGAAAACGAATGAAACTGAACTGAAATAGAGGGAGCACATATACTCGTACACAAAACAAAAGGATCTCCCCCCCTTCCTTTGTGTTCACATCCTCAGGCACACACAATGGGCTAATTCATTCAATTTGTACTAGGATCTCATTCCCTACTCCTTCTCTACACTGTCATTCGTATGTTAATTCCCATTTCTGTTGTTTTTACAACTTGTTCGACACCGACAAAAGAATAATTTTGGAATTTTTCTCGAATTAAAATTGAAATACGGAAAGAATCTCCGAAAAATCTGTCCCATCCCCTCTCACTAAATCTGTATGAGAATGGGTTTTTGGGACTGTTTTAGTTTGATAACTGTCGTCCATCTCGCATAGAAAGTGTACAACGATTGTGGTTTGCTAGATAGAAAAGAGTGACAGACAAAGGATTTAATGTTTTCTGAAGGACGATTGAATTAAATGAGTATTCATGTTGGGATTGGCAATTTGGTAACTGTGGGGGGATATGATTTATTTTGTGACTTTAGGGAATTAAAATTGGTGTGTGTGTGTGTTTTTTTTTTTTATTTTTTATCTGTCTTTGAGCACTAATTCAAAATTTTTTTTAAATTGGCGCCCAAAGTGGGGCCATGTAAATTTGTGTAGGGATTTCTCTCCATCACCATCATTCATTCATCAATTAAGTATGCTTATAAAGGCAAAGAAAATTGCAAGCGATGAATGATTAGACTTGCCAGAGAGCAACAGAATCAACAAATTGCCAGCAACAAGCTGAGGATGAGTTGTTTAATTTCGAAAAATTTCTGTGGTTGCTGTGGTTCTATCTTACCTTATGGTAGTCAAAAAAGTGGATTGTAATCACCTTTAAGGGACGATGTCTATAGTTACAAGGAGAAAAGTCTGGTAAAGCGTATTTTTTTTTTAATTTCTCCAACGAAACTGTACCGAAAAAAAGGATACCGAAGGCGAAGGCGGGCACGGGTGGACGAAAGAAAAATTATAAAACGGGAGATGCAAATCCTCGGTTGGTGAAAGCATTCAAATTATAATTTTTTATGCTAAAATATGATGAAAGAATATTACAAAGCGGTGTTCTATGTATGGTTGGGGGTATTTTTAATAATCCTGAATCCTTTTTTCCCTTTCTTGGGACTTTTTTTTTTTTTTGCGTCGTTCGTTCCACGCTCAGTGGTGGGAAAATTGAATTCATTATTAATTTTATTTCTTCCTTTTTTGTGTTCACTGCGCATATTTTAAGGGTGTAAAGGTGGCAATTTTCGGACGAAGGCGATGGCAGTGGTTATGGATCGAATCCCATTTTAATTTTAAACATTAATATCCTTACCTTAGTTAAGTCTTTAAGATTCGCATTTAATGGGGTAATAGAAAGGTTAATTCATTTGGTCGAAAGGGATAATTGAAGAATCATAAAATGGAGAAAAGCTGATGAGAGTAGTTAATGTTGTAGACTTGAAGGGGAAAGGGGAAAGATGTGGAGGATTTTGTCGGATTGGGTCAGCTTTAAGTCGTTTAAGGTTAAATTAGAAATAGTCAAAATTATTTAAATTTTGAAAACTTAAAATTCAATGGATCCAGCGTTGGGCGCCAGATTTTCTGAAACTAAAATTCTGGAATTTTACTCTGTCAGGCTAAACTTTAGGTGACTTTATTATGTTGATACTCTTTCCTATTGATTGACGAGTCCATACTTAGAAATAAGCCACTCACATTTCCTTGTAAGAGGTATTCAGAAAATGGGGTTACCTCCTGACTTAGATTGGTGTATTGCACCGGATTTTCAAACTTTTAGTACCATTAGTCTTGATAAATTTTCTTGTGTTGGGCGCCATTTAAGGAGTGCCTTCAATGTCTTAATAGTGGATACTGATTCACAGCTGACTTTCAAATATTCTGTCTGCTAAGGTGCACGACATCTTCCCGTATCTATGTACAGAAAGCTCTACTGTTTCCTATATGAGTGCATACATTAAACATATTGGGCGCCAATTAGGGACTGCCGTTTACGTTTTTGATTGAAAATTCGAATTTCTTGGAAGAAGCAATTACAATACCACACCCCATCGGCATACCTCGGCATATTCCAAAAATATATCCTGGCTTATGACAACGAATTAATTTCTCATTAAGATGATTTGTTATGCCTTTATCCATCACATCCAAAAGCGACATAAAAATTAAAAAAAAAAAAAAAACAACTCAACTTGTCCCCTTATCATAGAACGACATAGAAAGCCCAGTCAAGTATGTACCACAAAATCATGGCTGTCATGGGAAATCATTGATAAATGTCTTAACCCTTCAATCATCTGCACTAAAACCCAAAGAAATAACAACAAAAGCAGGATTCATATGACAAAACCACCACACCACATTGGACAAGGAAAACAGAGGGAAAAACCTTTCCTTCGGCATATCCTATCACCCACAAATTGTCCTTGTTGCCCTTCACAACTCGATGTTTCAACAAGAAACTCTGGGTGAAATGATTAAACGAGTGGACAGACGTTACAACAGTACAACGGGTCGTAGTATAAAGTTCAATATGTGTATGTGTGTCGGTAGGGACGACAACTAATCCAAAGTGAAAGCGGTAGAACATGTACATCGAAAAAGGATTGACCTCCGATGATACTCTGGTAACATCTTCAATTGATACACCAAGCGGAGAGGATGGATTATGATGGGGCACATATACACACACATACATTTGGAGCAACACAAAAAAAAAAATGAGGGAAGGATCACACCACAGTCAGTAATCCTGACAGCAGCTACTCATGTAGAACATGTGTAAAACATTGACTAATGATGGCCGGGTTTGCAGAAAGGGTGACGATTTTACACCCTTTCGGCCAGGATCTTCTTATAGCTCGCATGTGGAAAAAGGATTGTTAGGCGGCAAAAAGGATTCAAAGCAAAGAAAAAAAAATTAAAATTAGGTCTCCCAAGGCATGAATAGCACTAAATCGACTGAGAAGGTGATTCTGGAGACATAATCTGTCAATTTAAAGTCCTCTTGACATCAAGTCCTTTCGACGACCTTTATGGAAATTTTTCTAAGGACCCGTATGTGATTTTGATTGGAATTCTGTTACCATGACTTAAATATGTTTTCGCTAACTCATTAAAATATGTTGTTCCTTCATCATCTCCATCTCCGCCCATTACATGAAGTTGCGTAAAATCTGTTCGTAGAGAACAAAAAAAAAAAAGGATTCTCTTCTACCCCTCCACCCTGATGATGAGATGAGACAATGAATTATTTCGAGAATAATAATTAACTAGGATATTAAAAAGTTGTGCCTTCTGTCGTTGTCTGTTGGCTGTGTCATTGGTGTCTTTATTTACGCTGACTTCCTTGCCAAGGAGTTTTGGGGAGACTCGTGCGTTTTGTGGGAGTGGAAGACTTACACCTGTGTATCATGGAAAAATTTCCATATTACACAATGAAATTGTTTTTTTTTCTTCTTCTGCCTTTTTTCTGTATTTTCTTTTGCAACGGAAACTTTTTCAAAGTAATGGAGAGGGAGTTACAAGGATACTTATAAATGCAGCAGCAACAGCACCGCTTAGCACGATGACGACGATGACGACGATGACGACAACGTACGGCAGAGAGTACAGAAGTCTATTTATACAAGGATACGTAGGAGTACGTAGGACTTTTGTCTTTTTTATTTCTCAAGAAGCAAGTGAAATCGTCGTTGCCGGTGCTTTGTCACTCTTTTTAAGGACTTTCACTTGATGTGTGTGCGTTAATTTTCCACGTGAAATCATTGTGATTATGTTGAGGGGATGTATTTTCATTTATTTGCGTAAATATTCTGCAGGAATATGATGTTGGTGTCATCTTTCTTTTTTTTTTCCAACGGATTGAACGTATAAAGTTTCAATTAAGAGGCTTTTTTCGACTTATTTGAAATGCGCGGTGAAGTTTTATCATATCCTTTGGAAAATAGGAAACGTCTATGCATTGTAAATGTGATGAGACTTAATTATGCGCTATACGTACGGGTATGTTTTTTGGGGTAGCACGCATGACAGCACTTCGGAGAAGAACACTGCCATTAGCAGAAATGCAGCATCAGACTCGTGTCTTAGCCCTCCCCTGTATGTGGCATTTGAAAAGCTCGGAATATCAGAGAAGTCTCACCTATCAGTTTCTCAATTTACCTAGCTCAGGTAGTCTTCCTTAATCGGAAGTAAGCCACATACTTAGTATTTGTCTGTTCAGGCTTCAGATGGTCGTCAAAGGAGGGAACCTCTAGATGGTTTGCAAAATAGTACTTAATGCACTTCTGTGTCGGCAGATTTACTAACATTTTCATCTGTCGACATGGGTAGTATTGTGGGTGAGGTCTGAGGAAATTTTTAAGCAACTCCGACAAGCTACGCTCAGAAATCTCGTCGGAAAGACACATTCACCAACATTTTTTATAGCTGCAGCAACATGCACATACTAACAGCGGTGCTAGTGGGCGATGGCCAACAACTGAACTTTACAAAACCACCACTTCGACATATGTATATGCCTTAGCGTGTATGTAACTTCTTGAAGCCAGTCGTGCTGTTGTCTATTCTTTATTTTTCGCACAAATTTAAGGGACCATTGTTTGGTGTCGTATTCGTAAACGGAGTCGAGAACTTTCTCATGACCATGTCTTGCCATCTGAATCCTGAACCTTCTCTTCGGTAGTCCTACCCCCTTTACTCTGCTTTTGGTAGTCCTATGCATACAGTGGTTCCGAATTTCGCTTAGAGTCTACGGATCATGTGTCTCTGTACATATTTGATATATCAGAGTATATTGTTGTTTTTGAGTTAGTCTACGTCTTACTGGGTGGTTCCTTGAGCCGTCTTGAATTTGATGTCTTTTCAAAACACCTAAATTTTCCATTGAATTGTGCTTTAATCGACTATTCTAGCCATCTTTTGATATTTCATTGAAGGACCCAATGTTTCTGTAACATGTCTGCCACACCTTTGCACTGTGAAGGTTGTTTTGGTATAGTGTGGTTTCTGCAGTGTCAAATGCTTATGTGTTGAGTAAGTGCTTACTTCCCCATCGGTACCCCTTGGCATCCACTTAGTCTCTTGAGCTACTTTATATGAGCCGAGCGCGTGTTTCTGAAGAGACATTAGACATTAGACCCAGACATACCCACGGTTTCACTCGTCATGGGGTCTTAATTTTTGATCCATCAGAATAGTACCTAAGCTCTTGTACAAGATGGCTAACATGAATATGCTGCAAAGGTAAAGTCGCTAGTAACGTCTTCGTCCTTAAGCAGAGCTCAAGGTTATGGTATGGTTTGAAATAGAAACGAATTTCTTTAATTTCCACACAAAATCACTGCGAAAAGGGTCTGGAAATGAATGAACGAGAATCCTGTCACTAAGGTGCCAAAAAAGTGAAATCGCTCCTTGAAATTTTGGAAGCAGCAGCATATACATACGTTAACAAAAAAAAACACGGCTAACATCAAAATCTCTTAAGGCAACGATAGATTGTATCCTTCTTGTTTCTCATTACTCTTTATTCATTCAGCAACAATTTTTTTTATCGTTATCGTCCTTGTTTAATCGTCTTCAACTATGGCCTATAAATCGATGCATCCTTACACTCACATGTATGAATGTGGTTTGTATGAAAGAGGGAACCTAATACCCACTAACTGCTACGCATTAAAAACCCACTTAAGGTTAGCTAAACTGGCAGAGTCCTAACAATCACGTAGCACTTCTAACTCTGGCAAAACATCAAATCTTTGTCATGGCAGAGTATACTGAAATTGTATCGGAAACCTTATCCCTTCGGTTAATTAGCAAACTTTTCGAATCACGTATAATTGTTTCAAAGCACAGAACTCACATTAAAATTCGCGTACGTTTCACAGCGTACGACCAATTAGCTTTTCTACCTTCACTGAAGCAGGAGTCGCAACCTTCCAAGTAATTACCTTGAAATTTCTCAATTACAAAACAAACAGGGGACAAAAAAACGGCAACAATAACAATAGCAGTCTTTAGCCTAAGGTGAATCGTTTTTCCCTTTTTTTTTTGCTGTTTTCTTTTGCGTTTCACCCTTAACGACAACATGTCATAGGCATTTAGCAGCAGCAACAATCGTAATTGTCCTCAGCCAATTAAACAATATTTACCCAAAGGCACCCAACTTCAAGTGGTTTCTGCCGTACAAATAGAGATTTTTCTCTTTGACACCTTTACCATCGCGCACGCACCCTTCAAATAGATGCTGGAGCACATGTCACATGTCTTTATCCACCGCTGGAGTAGGTACCTAACGGGTACCGGAAAATATTCACAGACGCTGTGAAAATATTTGCTTAGCACTGGAGCGAGAGAGCACTGAATGCACTCCTTTGCGCTGGAGAATCTATTACATTTCTGTTTGTACAGTAGAGTTACTAATTAAAATTACACCACTACTGTGCAAAAACGACAGCACTCCAAGGATGCGTCATTATTAATGAGGTCCTTTTTCCTAGACACTAATTAGGTACCGCTAACGTCATTTGTTGCCTAGTGTACGAGTATACCTTCCAAAAAGCGGTGAAGGAAAATTTGGCGCGCTGTGAATATTTATCGAATATCAGAATAATTTATGAAGCGACTCTGCGCGAACAATTAAAACGAATTCCTTAACCAGGACCTGTGAGGGTGGAGGCAAAAGTGGGAGTACTACCTCAAAACCACTAGGCCACAGCAGCAGCGGCGGCAACAACATTGTTAATAGGCTTTCCGGCTTTCTGGCTTTCACTCTCGCAGTCGTGCAGTCAACCCTTATCCCTTTTTTTTTGCGAACTCGTACCACTCCATCGCTTCCCCCGTCAGTCCCCTTTGTGTAACTGATGATGATGGTGTAAATTATACTTTCAAAAGGATAATAAAATTTTATTATGAGGATTTTTATTGCCCGAAAGCGCAATTTTCTAATGAAATTTATGACCATGAGATATTAACAATTATTTGAAGTGACTGTTTGTCTGTGTGTACGTATGTGTGTGTGGCGTTGGACATATTCAAAGGATTTTTCGTCCTTCTGGTCAAGTTTTGGGCGGGAAAGATTTTGATCGTGAGGCGAATAGCTTTATTAGATAGAAGAGGGGCTTATGGGTAACCCATGAGCCTTGCGATGTTTTCGAAAATGTTTTTGTTGGGGATCATGGCCGCTGGGGGAAACATAACTCATCGGATTAGGGATTAATTGGAGATTTTTGTCGGTGGATAACATGGGGAAGGGATTAATCACACATGTGGTTGTTAAAAGGAAGATACTTTGTGTTAGGAGATCGAACAGCAGAGAGTTTATTATTCCGAAAAAGGGACATTAAATTGGGTCAGTTAGAAAGTGGATAAGGCGAGGACGTCTCCTTTCGAAATTCTCTGGTTTATGACTGTGAATGCAGACATGATAGGATGGGGTTATGGGATGGGGTTGACAGACTATGTGTGAAATGCGAACCTGGACTTTAACCAATAAGACTCTTCACTCGGCCTTTAGTGGCGAATTCAAACTTGGTTAAGGCTTCTTTCCACTTGTCTTTGCCGCCGGGATGAGGTTGTCTAAAGGGTTGACAGCGCCTGTAGTAGTGCTACAGTTCGATGCGAAACCGGTTTAGGTCACTTTTTTACTTGTCTGTTTCGCCTAGGATGAGGTTATCGAAAGGGTTAACAGGTGCCGTGGAGCTGCAGTTCGAGGCGAACCTGGTGTACGCCCCTTTCCATTTGTGCATGCCGCCTAGGATGATGTTATCGAAAGGGCTTCGGCCCCTGTACTAATAAGCCTCTCCACTTAGCATGGTTTTAGCTGACAATAGCGTATGCTAAGTTGGTTTAGGCCCCTTTCCACCCATCCGTGCGGCCTAAGGCGGGGTCTCCAGCGTTGGCATCCATTCGTTCTACATGTACTTGCCATCTCAGCCGGTATGATTCCTCGTCGAGTCTTCTCTTTCAAAGTTTCTCAACGTAACTGAATGTCTTGCGAAACGACCAAAGATGTCTTCATCTGACTTCGATAGAGTTAAAGTTTCAGAGCCGTAAAGTAGAACTACGTTCGTTAGGGTCTAACATAGAGTCTTCTTTGTTATGTAATCGAATTCGCTTACTCAAGCTGGCAAAACTGGGGGTCGCCCTAGACATATGTGGTGCAGAACGGTTGAAAAGGAGTCTAGAGCTTTGGGAATGAGTTAGAGAGATTTGAAGCGCGTTGCAGAAGTCGGAACACGATGGCGTACGGACCTTGTGAACGCCTTATGCCTCTCGGGGGGTGGCAGGAATCAAGAAGAAAGACGATAGAGTCTTCTTAGTTGTTCTGGATGGGGCTCAACTACTAGACTGTCTTCTTAGAGCGATTCTTTGTTTATTTCTGCGCCCAAGTTGTAGCAGCCTGCACAATGTGTTGTTCTGTACGATCGATGTTGCGTGTCCCTTGGTTTTGTCCTAGTTTACACATATTATCTACCACGTACTCCACGCTCAAGAAATACGGCATGACGTTGTAGGCTGCTTTGGTTGTGGTTGTTATTCCATGGAATTTCACGGTGATTTGCTTAGGCTCCTGCTGCGCAGCTATCAAAAAGAAGCAATAGTCTGCTTCTCGGGTCTTCCCTTCCGGTTTTATTAGATACTTTCCGTGAAATCTTCTCTGAAATTAAGTTTCAGGATCATTTCGATGCCAGCGGTAACGTGTCTAAATAAACTTAAAATCCCGTGAAAGCCTTCATTTTTCTCAACTCCATCCAACAGCATATCAGTAGTAATTGTTTTCACTCCAGCCGACCTCGCTGTACTTCCTTTATTATTGCGTTAATTTAATATGAAAGTACTTGTCACCAAGGACCTTACAACAAAGGTGCCAAAGGTGCCCACCCACAAAGACATAACTTTTGTACTTCATATCGCAAAACATGTCTACGCGCATTATTCATAAGGGAAACTAATTTTCCTGCCACCACCGTATATAGGAAACAGGATGCAACCAACTAATTATTCACCTCAAAAACGAAAGAAAGTCTCTCCACCCTCTCCTGAAAGTTATACGTGGCACATGTTGCGTCAAACCAAAGTGCTAGTACTACAGAGGCGGCAGCAGTCACCACAATTTTAACTGATGCACTAAATTAGTCCTTTTTAACACTTGTGCAATAAAATTCCAATTTCAATGGTGTGTATACTCGCAAGGAGTAGGTACTCGTTCTGTGTGCAAAACAAAAAGAAGTAGAAAACGCTAGAACGGAAACGGAAACCGAAATTGCTTCAGTGATAATGTCAACTGGCTGAGAATTTATACTTTATTATTATTTTTGTTTCCCCCGAAAATCTTCCAACCCGCTTGTGCTATCCTTGTAAGGATAAGGAATGCATTCAGCAGGGGTTGAAACTATTGAAGATTGCATTAAATAAGTGCGGGCGGGCGGGCGGCTGGTGAGTGCAATGCTGTCAGGCACTTGCGATGCATTCCATTTCTTCCAGAGAGAATGAGCGAAAGAGAGAGCTTGTCTATGCAGTTATTTTTTTTTTGTTTTCTTATTCTTGAGTCGTTTTCCTTTTTATCTTTACCCAGGATAAAATGAAATTGTCGGACAACAAGGAATCCCATTTGGAAGCAGAGAGCACAGAAAATGCAAAAGGAAGGACGCACACACTCACACCCATACGAATAAACAAGAGAGCTCTCATTCTTGAGAATGAAGAAGGGGTCCCAAAACCCCTGCGGGCCTGTAGAATTGAGAAATGAGACGATGATGCCCTTTTTTGTTTTATTTTTCACTTTACTCACTCGTGCATAGAACAATTGCCGAGAGAAATTGTGTCCTTATACGAGTACACTCCCTGTGCAATTGCAGTGTGAATGATAAGAGGAGGACGGTGGAGAGGTGGAGAGGTGGACGGGTGCGGAAAATTAAAGACACAAAAGAGTCTTTTAGCCCCCTCCCCCACCTAGCCCACCCGGTGCTGTCTTTAGTTTTTATTATTTCTTAATAGAGTCAGAGGGCGGGTGGTAAATAGAAAAAGGAGCATCAACTTGTAATTGATATGTCCTACATCCGGGTTAGGAACGAACAAGGGCTCTGTGTGAGCATTTACTCGAAACTTAATTGTTATACGTACCAGTTGGTTGGTTGCAATTGTCGTGTGTGTGGGTGGCTCCTTGTCAGAGGTCTCTGTGGATTTGTACCACGGAACATTTATGAGTGCTCAACGTGGCAAAAAGAAAGAAAAGGATATGTGTGTCGTTTGTTTGGTGGCGTTGAGAAAGGAAAAATCAAGGAAACGAGGTCATAAGCATGAATTAACATGGTTCGGTATTGAAAGAGCCAAAGGATCGTTCTGAAATGGTGTTAATTGGATTTCTTAATGAGTGGGGTTGCGGGCCGATTGACTCTGGAACGGAGAGGAGACAGACATTAGTTTTAAGAGTTGTAGGTTTGCTAAGCAAAATGTGTTCTTATGCTAACGAGGAATTGCAATCCGCAACTGAAGCTAGGAAATATCTCCACAGGGGATATTCTTGCCATGTCTACTACAATGATTCGTGAGAACAGTTTCTTTGTCGCATGGTCTCTTGGAATTTGAGGGTCCTTATAGCCTGGGAATGAGGTTCTCATTTTGTTCTATCTGTCTGTCATCAGGAAAAGTTTGGCCCCAGTTTAGATACTCACAGGAGTTCGAGTCATGAACTAGTTCATCTGCAAAATTCCAGCTTTGAAGACTTCAAAGGATTTCCGAATGAGGTCTCATCAGTGAAACTCCTCTAAAGTCGTAGAGGGATAGATTGGTTATAGGGGTGAAGTGGCACTGCGATCTCTGCGAATCTATTGTGCTTGAAGCTCTAGTCGATGAGATACTCGACGTAGAGCACATTTTCCTGTCCAATTTCCTTAATGAATCTGAGTTCCTACAGAGGATCCAGCAATGACAGATTTTCTTTTGATAGTTGGTAGGCATCCAGGTCTTTCCCTCTTTTATGTGTCAGTGCTCCACATTCCACAGAGGGCCCTAGGGTTTGATCAACATCTCTGTAGAATCTTCAGCCTCCACCTTTACCCAGTGACCTGTTAGGAAGCCTGTAAGGATGGGCAGCTGGCTCATGTTGATGTTTATACGAACCTTACTTCTTTTTCGGTTATAGTTCCCGGGGAGTTCTTTGGCCTGTTTTAGTCTATGGGAGCTCGAGAGTCTCGAAGTATTTATCCATTGGCTGATGGATGGGATGGGCCTGCCAGACCGAGCTGGTATTAATATCAAACTCTGCTATCGCGCTTAAATCACCGTTTCTTTTTGACGACATCTTTTCTTCGCTTAGAATTATTACCTTTCCGTGTCGTAAATTTCCTGGAACTTCTTTGTTTGTAGGCTGCAACGTTCTTAGCTGAAGCTCTTGTCCCTTCGACGGCATTTTCAATACAAACTGAAGCAAATTCGGTCGAAGTAAGTGCCTGGCTTTTCAACTGCTTTCTTTCTCTCCTTTATGTTAGCCTTTCATCTTCTTCTCAAGTGGTGGTCTTCACATCCCACACAATAGACTGACCAAATGGCTTTATTACCCAATTCTTAATCCTCTCCCCTCCCGATGCAAGGATTTGGAGAAATTTCCTTGCATCGTATATTCTTGGCAACGCTTTTCAATATTCCCCCCTCGAAGAAGAATAATAAGAAAAGGACGAACCAAATGAAAGGATCCCAATTTTTTTTTTATTTGTTTCCAGTATTTCAATTTGCACAAAAGACCACGACAATAATAAAGACTGTGTAACATCAGTCCGGTGGTCATTTTCCTCCCAACCTTGTACAGTTACCACTTAAGGACTCTCGAAAAAAAAAAAAAAAGAAATTCCATGTGGCAGCCTTTTATTCTCTAATGTTCTTCATAATGAAAAAGAAGAGCGCTGCGAAATAAAAAAATCCTGGGAATGGGATGACAAATGAAGTATTTTATCCACCCTCAGCCGCCCTCCCAATCACCACCTACTCGTGTCCTGGTGGGAAAGAGAATAAAAAGCGCAAAAGCATTCATTTCTATTGGCGCTTAGCTGTCACAGTGTCCCTATTGCCATTCAAAATTCCATTCCAGATATGTTTTCCCGTATATTCATCACATTATCATACAGTAGGGTCTGTTCATTGGGATCCTAGTTCTCTATTCATGGACTATGCCTTCTAGTTGTCCAGGACGAAGGAAAAAAAAAAAAACACAGAAAATAACATGTGAACGTGAGCATCATCACCATCATTTCTGCTCCTTCCTATTCAGCGTGGTTGAATAAAAAGGGGAGGGCGGGGGTCCAGGCGTAGGACAGATCGTAATCTGCAATTGGTCACCCATTGAGAGTTCGCCGGCTCCCAATTGAAGCCCAGAAATCTATGTGAGAGGACTTCAATTGAATATTGAAACTGAGGACGTATGGGAGTATGGGAAAAATACAAAAAAAGGATTTCTGGGTGATTGTGCCACAAAACTACACACACTCGTATGCCACGAATTGGAAAAGGGTTTTGCGGTTGCGATTTTGGCAGTTTCGTGTATTATTATGCGAACCCATCTCTCTAGCTCTGTTTGTTCGTGAGGTTTCAGTGTCGGCAGCGGTAGCGCTCTGACCACTGATTGAAATAAATCCTTTCTCATGCATTTTGTCCCAGCGAGCGTATGTATTTTGAAATCCTTTCATTCATCCTGTATGTCTGTCTAATAATATTGCGGTTTCGCGGTTGTAATTTAGGTTTTTTTCAACGATAGCAGATGGCAACTATTTGTTAATTTTTTTTTCCTTATTTTTCAAATGAATTTGTCCGTTTCGTAGGTTTTTTGAAAATGCACAAAAACTGCGTGATTGAGTTGGAGGACCTTTTTTTTTATTCCTGCTTCAGCAAGGGATTAGTTTTTTTGAAAAGTCTTGGAAACTAATTTAAGTTTTAATAATGGAAACGGTTGGGGTTTTTCTATTTTTGTGTAGAATTGTGTCAATAAATTTGGGATTTGGAGAGTAATTAAGTGCAGTCTGTGGTGGCTTTGACCAGAATACGAAGATGGAATTAATTACAAATATTTCGCAGATAAATTTGTTTGAAGTACGGAAATGTTTCCGTGATTAGTGCTGTACGGGATTTTCATTAGCTTCATATTGGTAGTGGAGGCTGATGCTGAACGGGCAGTTCAAGCTCAAAGTTTGTGCAACGTCGCATTCCCCGGAAGCATCCAGGAGAATGGGAAGCTTCTGTCACAACTATTAGTAAGGTATTCCTAAGACCTTCTCTAAATTTTAAACAACAAACCGAACTCAACACGTCTGTTCTTCCGATTCTGTTGGCTGAAGAAATACTTTTAAGGCACCATGAGCCTGCAGTTGATTTCACCGCTTCATACTTAGAAAGCGTTCTAAAACAAGTGAAAGCTTACAACATTCTGGTTACCGATTTGAATGTCGTCGTTCTGGCGCTACGCTTTCAAAGTATTTTTTTCATTGTAGAGACCAACAGGATTGCATTAGCTTCCTTGGGTGCGTTGGAGTGAGAAGTTCAGTGGGACAAACTCTCTGCCTAGTATCCGCTTTCTTATCCGTATGAGAACGTCGCATTCTGCAGAGATTTGAAAAGGGGTCTCATCACGCTCTAGGAAAAGTTAACAAAAGTGATCCTGTGTTAGGCTAATTCTGTGAAGGTAGGCTCTGTCTACGAATGGCGGTGTTTCCTGCTCAGATTAACAAGAGTCATAGATTTCGTGTTCCGAAAGTGGGGCGGCAGAAGTACAGAATGGCAAATATTTTCGCCTGAAAGTTGGTTGAGCATGTGCCTTGGGTGGCCGAGCTGGAGCCATTGTCCATTTTGGACCCATTCTTATACCTTACTAGATCGTATTTAAATGGATGTGGTGTACTTTTTCGTTATTACGGATGACCACTGAGGAACGTTCCTACTAATCCACACCCTACACCTTTCAATCACTCTTCCCGAGGGACAGTCGATAGGTATTACTGCGCGGAGTTGGTTAGCAGTTTATACTCTTCTTTCTGTAGTTTCTGCTACTGATTCAGCCTCCGGTTCTATGCGAGATATCATCTGGACTCAGTTTGCAGTGTTGCTCTTCCTGGGCTTTTCCAACCGCCGGAGTTCCTTGAGGGTTATTGCTGTCACCTGTTTCACCGCATCCCTAACTACGCTTGATGCCATCCTATGGTTTACAATTTTCTCAGGAGTTGGTGTCCCTTCAGTTGTCTATTCGAAATTGTCGGCATTGCGCATCTCCTCCGAATTCTCCGCAGTATAGAAAGGTTGGGGATTCATCACGCCCATCTCATCTTCCCTTCGACGACTGGTTCATGCTCTCATGCTTCACTCGATTTTTCTTTGACTGTAGCTCGGGGTTTCTGAATTTTGACATCGTACGCCCTCTGTAGCTCGTTATCTAAGATGTCTGCTGGTAGAACTCTTGCGAATACACACGTTTGGTTTAGTTACTTCCCCCTTACTTCACAAGTACGTACCTTGGATCATTGATGTAGCTCTTGGATACATGACCTTTCTTCCAACACTGGACGATTCAATTGATTTACCGTCCATCCGATTTTTACTCTTGCCACTGTCAGAACTTACTCGGCAGTTTGTGTCTCTGTGTAAACTTTTTTCATGTATTTATTGGATGACAGCTGCATTCCTCGCCCCCTCCTCGAACTATTCGACCAGGGTTTGGCAGATTTCATTAAGGTCTTTGCCCTTAAATAGAAACTCGTCCATCTCGGGGGTCTGGAAGCATTAAATGTCATGAAAAGCTTCTCATCTAAGTCTTTCGGATATCGCATGAAACCCTTGGGCCAAACCTAGCAACTAGGCCTTCTATTAGCACTCAGGCTCTAAACGGTCCATTGTGCTACCAGGCAGCAACTCCCTTTTTTGGTGTAGTACTCGTAGTTGGACGAACTCATCATCTACTACTCGTCGCCACCACAAACTTAGCTTAAGTATAGTGTCATAGCGAGAGGGTTTTTTGAGACTCCCAAGACGTCAAGTCTTTTAAAAGGCCCTTACCTGCAAGTACCATTAGCATGAAAGATGCCAAAACAACCATTACAATCTGCATCACAAAGAAACTTTCACCTATCAACGTCTAATTCGAAATTCCAGCAGTGACAGCACAACAACGTTTAATTTTAATTTTGTCTAGCTTCCTGCTCGCCGGGAACAGCTCAACAGAGTCCTTTGGCATATAGGAATTCGTTTCGCGTAATAACCCTGTCCATTTGGTCTGACATGCACTCAGTGAACTGTCAAAATCCATAAACTCTCCCGTCATCTCGCGCTGAAAACGTCTTCCAAAAAACTTCTCAGAAACTTCAGATTAAAAGGATCACCCCTCCCCCGCACTCCTTTCAATTGAAATTCCTCGGACAAACTAAAGCAATTCTTTACTTAGATGCCATTGCTTTTTACTCATGAGCGCATCAGCAGTTAGTTTTCCCATTTCATTGCTCCCATCAAATACCATTCAAGTACAACTGCAATAATTTGTAATTTCATTTAAGTTCAACCCATCAACATCGTCCTTTTCACGGCAAAAATAACCCAAAAATCCTAAAGCAAACCAAAGCAAACCAAAGCGAAGCTAACTTTTGTTATCCTGATAAATAAATTTTAATAATTCCTGCGCTATTGCTGCTGTGCTGTTGCACGGATTTGTTCTGCGGAGAAAAACTTTCTGCATTACTTTGTATTTTTGCTCCTTACTGGCAAAAAAAAAGGAAAATCGGGGAAAAAAAATCCGAAAGGAAAACTTGCGAAATTTGTGTGGCAAGTTTCAGTAGAAACAGGAGTACATTTGCTGGCTGCCTTGCCCTTATCCGTCCCTACGTGTGTATGTATGTAGATAGCACTTTGACATCGAAGCTAATTTACACTCTCGGTCATAACAATAAATTAAGACACCCTCTGGCATACATTTTCGAAGGTTTCATTAAATCACCTAGCGATGCTAAATTGCTTGCGTTAGCAGTTGCCCCGCTGTCATAAATATTATTTAAGATAACCACACTCTGCATATACATATATTGGTAGGAGTATTCACCTAACAGAATTTTTGCCCACACTCTTGCAAAGGACGACGTAGGACTCTTAATCAAAATTTAATAATATCACCCTGCTGGTGGTGATGGTGCTGCAGTGCAGGAGGTAAATCATTCCTCCTTCACTACTCCATTCACATTGACAAGCAATAATTTCTAATAATGTAATAATTACAAAAGGACCTCTCGTCGGGCAGTGCGCCCCCTATTACCACTTACGAGTATCTGTTAGCAGCTAGCTTTTCACATATTCAGTCATTCATCTTGAAAATGTCCTTTATCCGTATCTGTATTGGTCCATGCGTTCGGTTGATGGTCTCCAATTCCATTTGATTGCACATTGTGTGCGCATGAGGTAGTAATGTAAGAATGAAGGACAATTGCAATGCATGCCAGGATATAACTTTGGGTGTACGAAGCAGGATATTTGAGTTAATCAATAGAATTCTGGGGTACATTGACAGTTATTTTGTACTTCAATGGATCGAGAGAAATCGATAGAGAGAAGGAAGGAGGAATGCCAATTGGAGAACTGTTTTGTTTCCTTTATTTCGTTGAGGATATCTAGGGTAAATGATAGTTTTGAGGGAAAGTTAATCAACTGAACATGAGATGAGAGTATCAGTGTGGATGACAGGAGGACCAAGTCTTTTAGGAAATTTACAATTTCTGTGGAACGGATCGTGCTATACCCTTATCCCTCTTTGCTTTTGCGGATACTATAGCTAAAGTGGGCGTGTCGTGAAGCCATTAATTAAAGTGGAATGGCTTCGAGCTACTGAGGTCGTATTTTGCCGAAGTATTTTCTGTATTCCACTACGTTTCGATACTTCTGGCAGCTGCACTAGCCTATCAGGAAAAGCATTTCGCTACTTGGTTTCAAGTTTCTTTCATCCGCAAGTAGTTTGTGTTGATTTAATGTCCTTGTCAGGGATATTACCATTTTCACTGACAACCCAGCGGCAATCAAGTCCCTCGAATCGTGGTCCTTTACCTCAAAAGCCGTTTTCAACTGCCGCCTCTCTCTTATGAAGATCACAGAGCAGTTCAACATTCACCTATGCTGGGTGTCAGGCCACAGAGACATTCCACGTAACTGCAGGGCGGACGAGCTTGCCAGACATGGTACTACTCTAGCTATGCCCCCAGCTACATGTACATAAGCATCTACTAAAGCTGCTCAACGTTTCACATTTCGGGACAGATCTGGCCTAGGGTAGCTCATAAACGTAGTGCCGAATTGGCCAAACTAAAGCGATCACACGATCAGCTGTGTTGTCGGTGTTCTCACTGGACACTGTCTTATAGGCCAACATGCCAGAAGACTTGTCCTCTTTTCTAACGACTTCGACATGAGCTGTAGGGACGAGGACAAGGAGGAAACCATCCTTACCTCCTATGTCATTGCCCAGCCTTGTCGCATTAAAGAATACTCCATTTAGGGTCCTCCTTCCTTGAATACCTTCGCGATCTGGCGTCCTTAGGCGTCGTGTGCATCCATCGCTTTATCAAAAGCTCCGGCTAGTTTTGTTAGTCCTTGAGTGGCCAAATGGTGCGGACAGCCAACCTAGCCTTACCTAACCCAACGTCCTTGGGTCTTCTCCACGATGTGCCTTTTAATGCCTGTTTTGTCTAGATGCAATGTGGAACTGATAGCTCCTAATTAGATCGTTGATCGCATAAGTTTTTGGTCGCTCACACAATACACCGTACAAACAATGTCTTGGAGGCGATAGTCAGCAATCCAGAACCTTAATAATCGGCACAGTTGACCTATTTCGAATTTGGGGACTCATAGACTTCAACTATCTATTGAAGCTAACACGTTCCACACTTGTCCCTCCTCTTAAATTTTTTCACAACCGCTTTGATTTGGAGCCTTGCATCCTTTTGCGATTCAAAAACAAACACACAAGCCCGGATTCACCTTAAAAGGACCTTCTTTTACAATCAATGTAATCTGAGCGCCTTTACCATATTCGATACTAAAATTCGTTAACACCATTAGCAGGGAATGTTCAACAAACTCCTGACAAACCCTACCCTTATCCGAGCTGAACAAGTCCTTTATAATCACCATCAGGACAATTTCACAATTAAAACTTTCGAATGAAAATTATATCAACTCCAAGTGAAGTGGTAACTTTGTGCCAAAACATTAATTTCATTCGCGTTGTTCACTTTTTTTTTCTACCCGTGTCCACTTCAACCCAAGAAACTGAGAAGAAAAATAAGAAACTAAACTTAAACTAAAGTGTAAGAAGCAAAGGACGAGGACGAAACTGCTGGTTTTTGCTTTTGCTTAAATACACACGTTTTAATTAGCGAACCTCTCTTCTACTGTAATGACAGGATATTGCTACAAAAATGGCAAAAAACAAAAAAATGAAATAAAGTAGCGCAACCAACTTAGACACCCAGGGATAAAAGCAGAAATTGTCCTGCATTCCTAGTGACAGACAGACAGAAAAAAGCAGAGCATAAAACTCTGCACAGAAGTTGCACAGCTTCACCATTAAGAAAAAGATCATTAACTACTCTAAAAGGATACGGGACGAAGTGTCATTGCAATAAAAACTGAAAACTCTGAAAGAAATGAACACAAGAGTCCTTAATTCACTTGGAAAGCTCTCATTGTGCCTCTTGAGTATGTGTTTGATGGTAAGGAGGCATTTTAGTACTCCCGACGTCCGCTGACGACAACGTCATATCCATTGAAAGGGACACAATTTTCCTTTCTTGGGTTTTTTTTGTTTTAAATTATGACATTCAATTAAGGATACGACATGGTTGCATGAGGGCAAAATAAAAGAAAAATTGTATTAAATACCAGCGACATATTATTATGGTCTTGAGTGGAATATCGTAGATGTGTGATAAGGCCAAAGAGAACTGACTTGAGAGGATGTAGGAATGAGGCTAAAAGGAATTTGTTACTAGCTCAATGGAAGTCGTCCTTCAAAATATTTGCAGGAAACTATTAAATCAACGCTAAGCTGTTAGCCGAACAGAGTATCATTGTCGGATCTAGAGAAGTACGTTTCTGTAAAGTGAAGCTCTTTCGGGTGGAATATAGCCAAGTCCTGCCAGTTACAGCCTTTTCCTCTTTTAAAAAATTGGTCAGTTTGGTCGCATTAGTAATCGATATCGAAAAACGAAAAAACGCGGTGAGAGGTTATCTGTTATGTTTCGTACGAGCACTTCCATTTAATTTCATCCATCCTGTGCCATTTTTCACTACTCGACCTTTTACTCCTCTGACCCAGCTCTTGAAGCTCTGATTCGGTGGTAATTCTTTCCGTTGGAGTTGTCTTTCGCACGTCTCGGCTCCTTCAAAGCTCTGCCTCGGTGCTCCTTCAAAGTTTTGTTGTGTTCAACAGGTTACTTTCCACGATTTGTCTACTTCGCTTTCCCAACTTTAATCTCGCAAAGTTATAAGTTTTGTTGTCCCTACCAGAAGGCACCATAAATCGAGCGTAGAAATGTACCTCTTCGTCGCATTATGCAGGTTGGTTTACCCTGTAAAAAAAATCTGTGAGCTCTAAGGTTTTGCTTTCAAATTATTACAGGACGCTTCCTTCCGACACAGTTGCCATTGTCGCAGTCAGTTGTGACCTGTCAATTCCCCGGCATAGTCATGTAGGCACGGATATTGTTCTGCTGCGACATTGATTAGACCGTATGTGGTCTAGGGCCTAGATTTTCGTATAAATGGAAAGGGACCTACTGCTTAGAGCCATATCCTTTTAAATTGAAAAGGTTTCCCATGACGCTTTCGGAAGTTTGCAGGACATTTGCGAGAGCTTGTACTGTGGAAAAATCTTTTCGGTGTTTCCTGGGAATCGAACATCCAACTCGGTAGTCCAACGAACTATCCACTGAGCCACGCTGCTCCACGGAGCTCCTTTTTAAAAGAGTATTTTGTGGTCTTTTGGTTCGTCTTGTCATTTGGTTTATTTTCTTTTGTTTGAATTCGATTACCACAACTCATAGGCCTCGGTAATGTGGTGCGGCATTTAATAGAAAGAGAGTTCACCAGGTATCTAAAGGCTTTCGATATCGATTCTGTTCTGATATTCTATCTCCAGGACCTCATAGACTTGGGCACATATTGCTTTACGGCACATGTGAGTGTCTATTCGTCTCTCGGTGAAACTATATTTCCATTCCGCACTCCTTTGGACACTCTGAGTCGCAATCAACTTACATTTACGAACGTTTAACTATCCCGTAGGAATATATGAACCATCGGAATATATTTCGAAACTTTCCTTTTATCTCCGCTGTATCCTGCAGCCACTATTCGTAGGTTAGGCAACCGAGCAGTGTATCCAATACCCAGACTGATATTGCTTATCAGGTAGGGCAGCCCCTTGTCATTTTAAATTCCAGCCACAAAAGCAGGCGAGAGCACTAACAGCAGCCCCTCCCCTCTTTTCTCTCCATCACAGTTTAGTGTCTAGAATTTATAGCGGTGGCCCAATAAAGTCTATTTCTGGCCAACGTCTGGGCCAAAAGTTTCAAATAAAGGTGTGGCAGACAGGTGGTAACATTTTCATTTGCGTTTAACTAAGGACATCGATTCGAGTTGTACTCAAAAAAACTCATTCGACTTCCAAAAGAGATGTGTGTCTCATGTTTATAAAATGACGACCTCAAGGCCAACCGAATTGGCAAAGTAAGGACTTCATCCACTCTATCCAAGAAAAAAGAGACCATCAAGAAGTTTTCCTGCAGCTGCTTCGATCACTTTTAAAACCAATTTCTCATACATCACTCACACCATTGAAAAGTATCCATAAATTCCCCTAATGAACACACTCTCTAAAACACTCAGTTGTTTCCAAGCAACTTGCTACCACATCCTCCGTCTTGAACTTTATTTATGAAAATCATCTCGACGAATCCACACAAAGTTTCCTGTTCATCTATTTTTTTTTTTTTCCCCTACATAGCCAAGGATAACAAATCGCAATCAATTTTCCGCCAATTTTGCATTCGTTCTTCTAGCTCGCCTCATAATTTGATTGCATAATCAGCGTTATTTATAAGAGGATTACCATATAAACATGATATCCTGTCTGCTTACGTCTACATTAACGACTAGCGCCGGCTTCCCCAGCCCCTTCGACAAGAAACCACTGACAAATTTTCGAATATAAACAAATGAAACTTCAAGTATTTTGTGAGAAGAAAGGGAGGGAAAAATACCACAAACGCACACATACACATTCGAGAAAACGATATCGTCCTGCCTTATCAAAATTACCAAATGGTAGCTCCTTAGAGCAAGCCTTGGAAAATCGAGTGCGAATGAGGACGATTTTTCTTTTCGTTCGTCTCTAATGAAATATTGCCATTTGTCGTCGTGTTTCTTTCTGCAAGGACACTGACACCAAAAGTCTCAAAATGAAACCCTTCGTTGATGTTGTTTTTTTTTGCCTTAAATTTGCTTAACAAGACGGTCGCCTTATGTTTCGCTCTAGGTTAATAGAAAATTCCTACGAATAGAGACTATACGTGTGGATGCTTAAAATGTCATTCATCGTCTGCGTCTACTCATACTCATGGAGTATACGTATGAGAATGCCTTATTGTGGTATCCTACTTGGCAACAACAAAAGGATATTTTATGAAATTCCTTATCTGTCAGCAACAGATTTCGTATTCACATAAAAGCGAGGACAAGCTGTATATATGTACGTTCATAGGGAACAACCGCACAACAAAACATTAACAAACAACAACTAACAGCCAACATCAACCATCGGCAGCGCAGGCAGCATTCATACTCGTACACATCCCCCGGAAAGGGGATCAGAATGGACGTCATCGTCACCATTTTAGGCAGCATCTGAACATTGAGTCAGTTGTCCTCGTCGTTTCCAGAAAGAGACCAAAACTGGAGAATCCTTGTACTCGTATGCATGGTTAATAACTCTTGAGATTTTGGCCTAAGAAAACGAATTAGTGTACAGGAGTCTTGGTCTTTTGTTGTGCGTACTCGTAGGTCCTTGTAAAGGACTCTTGCCAGAGATATTTAAGTTGAAGGAAAAAATTCTTAAAATTCATAAAATCACTTCATTTCTGTTTCAAGAAATTTCATACACGTGTGTGGGTTTGGTTTTTGTGTATGAGTGCTGTGTCGTCCTGGGTGATTTTTGACATATGTCCCTTGGGATCCAGCACAAGAAAAAAAAACAGGAAAAAGAATATGTGTGTGCCCTTAAATAGATTATGACATATGAGATTGTGTGTTGTCATTAGATTTTCCAAGAGAGGAATGCCTCTGTGGAATTGATATTATTCATGTTAAGCTTTGTAATCAGGACGAAGGATCCTTGTTTGTTTTCTTTTTCTTCTGCTCTGTCTCTCGCTCTCTCGTCGTTTTGGAAAATAATTTGGCGGAATTTTGGGTTGTAATTGAAAATATGTTTGAGTGATTTTGGGGAAGCAATGCCAGTGACTTTTTGATCCTTTTTTTTTTTTTTTTTTTTTTTTCTTTGGGGGAACGAAAGAGAAATGGGCTAAGATCGAGAGCCATGATGGAATGATTAGTATGCAAATCATGGGAACTTGTCCTTTATACATCTGCGAGACATCCTTTTGGAGGATATTTTTAATTAAATTTCATCTTCATGAGGTTAAGAGATTTGACATTCTCATTTGTTTGAAGACAAGTGACATTATGTAGGATAAACTTCTTAAGATGTCTCGAATGGTTGCGAAAGTAGTAGTGGGTGCGCTGTGGAGGAGAGTGGATTTGTTTTGGTTCTTCTTGGAAAAAGGGACAAGTGAATGAAAATCGGGACTTGACTTAAACTCTGAAACTGCATCCTAAAATTTATGTGTCAAATGGGAGCAGGAGCAGTAAATATTCTCTCAGGCGCCTTTTTTACCTTCCGTTGTAGCTTTAGAGTATACGAAGTATTTGAAACCCTTTATGTGGTCTTTTTCTTCTCTCTTGTGGGCTTTGTTTTCTTTATTTGCCGATTCGTTCGCACCCTTTATTCACTCGAATGATTTGGTTGGCCGATCCAATTTCTTGCAGGGCCCCACTTCGGTGTCCTTCTGTCTCATTTTGACTGAATTTCTTTTGCTTCGATATCTTGCAGCAATCTAGAGATCATATGTCGTTTTCAGCATGAGGTTTCAACTTGCTTAACATAGTATGTCTGGAGGCTCCAGGTTCCTCCAGCACTTAGTCGAGTGCCACGCATTATTGCAGATCTGCTTCAGTGGTTCACTTATCCTGTTGTAAATAATATTTCTTGACATCAACTGCACGGCTCTCTATCAGTGTCTTGCGTGGGCAAAACTATTTCTGAACCCTTCTCCTTTCGTCATCTTGTAACCTCAGTTTACCGGTTTTTTTTCTTTGTTGTTGTTCGTCATCTGACTGCTCAGCTAAGGGACGTAAGTGTCTGTTTTGTAAATGGATTTGGTGTTGATGATGGGTACATTATAAAACACTTCATCTACAGCAGCTGGGGAACCTTTACAGAACTAATTTCGTTGTCTCTCTAGCTATCGTCAGCCTCTGATCTACTTCGTACTATGCCTTGGTGAAAGGATTGTCGTAATCTAGTAGCAAAGGAATAGTAGTTGATGCTTTCTTCAGCTAAGGACTCAAGTAGAGTCTTGTGGTTGCCTTTCTGTAAAGAGATACTATACAGACTGCTATGGTACCCGTGTCTAGAGTGAGCCATCCGAAGAATCTTTTGCGAGCCATTTTCATTTTTCAGCGTTCTTGTCGAAGCTAGTTGGTAGCACAGCTATGGTAGCTGTGGCTTTCAGAAAGTATGCTGTATCAACATACCATAGAATCCCTCAACCTGTTCCCATCTGCATTGTTGGTATCGAGCTTTTGCTTGGATCTTTTTTCGTTACAAAGATTTCGGTATCAGAAGAGGTGTTTTTCTTGAAGGATATGGCAGATTCCAGTAGTCCGCACATATTGAAGAATAAATTTTCTTCCTCAGCAGAACAATTTACGCCTGATGCCAGGAATCCTGCCATTAGTAACTGAATACCAAAGTATCGAGCCACTACACTACATTAAAACCCTACTAATTTTCGTACGCGGATAAACGGATACCGACACAGGCAGGGACATGGATATGGATACGAATACGGATACAGCTACCGATACGAGCATGGATACAGATATCAATGGAATTATTTAGGGATCAAGGTTTTGTAATAATTACTCAAAAAAAAAGACCTTCAATTCCAGTGTCATACTTCAATTAGAAAATCCTCAGGACTTAAATTCAATACCACTCCCTGAACTTGAGGCGTTATGATCTCAAAATTACCTAAAACCCACTCAAAATTCATCCTCTTCAGCTCATAAATTCAATGAAAATCCTTCGAAATACGACGCCATCTAATGAATTTATTCCGTCATGCTAACTTTGGGTAACCATTACTCCGTTCTTCGATTATAAAATATCAGGAACACTCCGTACAACATAATCGAATTCATCAACTCAATCATCATCTGGTATCGATGTTTATTGTTCTTGGTTTTTCTCCTTTCCTTTTCCTTTCTGTTAAATCAGAGACCGAGAAATCCCTAATTAATCAACCCAAGCGTACACGTTTTCCCTCTGACTTTTCTCTCCAAAAAGTTCGCTCCGTTCGCATCCATTTACAAGAGGAGGTATCCTGCTTCGAAGTCTGCCTCCGCCCCCATGTAAAATCAAAACAGTCTTAATTAAAACGTTCTCCAATATCACACAAAATGATAAACGGATAAGTTACGCACATAATTAGCGTGGAAAATAAGGCGTTGGCGCGCGAAGTATACTCCAACCCCTATCCCCAGCTCAGAGCGCACCCCATTTGGTTCTGTATAAAATCACAAATCAAAAGGCATTCCCTGAGGAATGATAAAATTCGACAGTGGTGTCGAATTTTTGCAAAATTTTCACTCCCTGGGGAAAATTTGATGCGCCACCAAAAAAGAAGGGTACGACACCAGCAAATTTAGGAAAATGTAGGAGCTAAGCTTACACTACCTACCTACCGACCTTTAAACTACACAAAGTAACAGTCAGTGTTATGCTTTCATACATTTATCGCAATAGATGTCACACAGGACTTTTTGTCGTGAGCGAAAATAAGTGTTTTAACGGATAATGGTTTTACACTATAAAAAGAATAAGGGGAGCAGGAAAAACTTTTTCCATTTTCCCATTTTCACGTCTATTTTTGCAGTTTTATAAAGGAAATTTATTACGCCTTAGGAAATGTATTACTATGTGTGCGGGTAGTAAAACCAACCACCCTGGAACAGTGCACCGTTACAGACATGAAACTTGACAAAAACCAACGGAGTTTCCTTATTTCACTTTATTTCAAACCGAAGTACATGTAGACGTATGTACATGCATGCTAGCAGCCAAACTGAGAAGGAGGACTACGACGGTCCTAAGGATGTGTCAAGCTGAAAAAAAACTGAGAGAAAGATCGCGGGACATTTATAGTTTTCGAAAAAACTCCTAGTTGTTCTTGTACTTCTGAAGGTTGCTTTGTCGCTTGAATGTCCTTTTTTTCTTCGGTTGTGTTTTACTTTGCACAACTATTTAATGTGTTTTTTTTTTGCTATTTATTTGCTGGTACCTTGCGTTCGGTGAGAGAAATTGTTGCTTTGAGAGTGGAACTGAGATGGTTCGCCTTCAATTGATCAATAGTTTGGAACCGAAAATATTTTGATTGCAAAGTTTTCCCTGGCAAGGAGGAGGAAAGTTTTCGCTGCAGCCAGGTGCTGGTGAAAACATAAGAATGAAGAAAATTTTACGGTGGGTGTCCTTTTCGTTGGCGGAGTTGGTTTTAAGAATAAGGGAAAGGAAATTTCATAAGTTGTGCATTGATTTTGGGGACAAGTAAAATCGGTGTCTTGGATTAGTTTTTGTGTTTTTTTTTTTTTTTTTTGTAAGCGAACGGCTTGTGTCGTCCTTTTTTTGTCGATTTTTGTTCTCTGTGTGGGGAATTTATGAGCCAATATTTGTTGTATGACATCTGAAATATTTGCTTTGCTTTGGTTTTTCTTGTTTTTTTTTTGTTGGAAGGAGGAGGTGGGTGGAACGGGGGATTTTGTAGACCATTACGTCGAGGAGAAGATATTTTCGAGTGTGCTCCTTCAAGGTCCTTTCGTATTTACTTTTTAGTTTGGTTGGATTTGTTCGCACAAGGTTTTTCGATGACTCTCAGTGGTTATATTGGTTTGTAAAGCTGGTAAATTTGTATATTCACGTCTATGTGATGATTTTTGAATGGCGAATGTCGTGTTTGAGGTCTCAAGCTCCTGCTGGGATTCCTGATGTTTTGTTTGAAATGCTCACGAAGAGTCATCTTGAAATTAAATCCATGTCAAGACAACTACGAAAGGGAAATCAGTGAGTGACTTTAATGTTAAAGGCATCAGTAAAGGTAGTTCCAATTGTATACATTGTAACACTCAAACGATAGGCATTGGGTAGGCACTTGGAAACCATCGACTTATTTTGATAAACGTTTCAGTTCCGTGTGTATATGGAGCTCGATATAACAAGACTCTCCATTTATCGCGGTTTCTTAACTAAGTTTTCTCCAGTCCCGCACTCCAAGTTGGTTGTGTTTTCTTTCTACTTGCCCGCACTACCTAAGGTGAGACCTTTCTCTACGGCGTTGTCCTTACAGTCTTGATTGAAAAACCCTGCGGTTCGGAGAAATGGTTTCCATTAAGACATACCATGGACAGTTTTTTGTGAATTGGTCGATGTCGTTTTACAGGTCCCATAATTCCTCGTTAAACCTTCTCCTTTAAAGACAGTCAACGTAAACGGGGCCAAATATCTTGCGAAGAACTTTTTGCTCGAAACGATCGATGACATCTTCATTCCGCTTCTATAAAGCCGTAAAGGATACCATTTTCCCGAAGGGCGTAGGCCCTACTTAACTGTCTTAAAGTCAACCTTTGAAGTTCGCTTAGGTGGTTGACCAAGGGTTTCAGGTGTTCACATAATATGGCAGACAAGTTCTTGTGCGCGTTGCGCAGACTTAATTTAGGTGGTGCTACAGCTCGAGGTGAACCTGGGCCGTCTACCAACAAGCCTCTCTAGTTAGGTGCGTCCATTATGCCACTTTAACTGGCGTAGTTGAGGGGGCTTTCTTGTGAATCTGGCATACACTACTCTCAACAAATTTCAAATAGACCGGTTGATAAGCCATGATAACTAGCAGTCTTGTTGGTCTTCTGCATTGACTATTATCGTCTAAGTTACATGGTTTCTTCTACCTGACTTTGGTATTCATCGCCATCTACAGAAATAGTTTTCTTATATTCTTAGCATCGACTGTGACTCTTCTACAAGGTTTCATACTTCATCTTTACATTTTTCTGTTGGAAATTTGTTGTTGCCGTGACATGTCCGGTGAAACTTCTGAATATCATTCCGTCGACAAGGACTAGAGTTTACCGATTCAGGAAGTACCACAGAGTAAGATAATCTAAAGAGAAACAGACAATTAGGAGACATGAGCGGACTTCTGCTGGGGACTCAAGACCTACAGAGCAGCTCAAACAAGTCTGCAGTCGAATAGACAAGAAATCTCAACGGATAATTCGTTATTTCTGAATTAACTGAAAATTAAAAGAAAAACTGGAAAGGAGCACCACGACCAAGGCTTGTAACCAGCTAGACCAGATAATTGGAGGCAATTTGTGCACCTTGGTGATTCCAAGTTGGACCAGCCTAGTAAATAAAGCCCAAAGCTGACCAGGCGATAGAACTGTAGAGCTAACACCAAACAACGCCAAAGAGCTCACCCTTCGTATAAATATTGACCTACTTTCCGCGTAATCTCGAAAACTCTCTCAAAACCGTCGTTCAAAACATAATAAAAAAGCTCCCCTGGAATACTCTGAAAAGTCTAAAATAAATTTTTCATTTCTGATATCCTTTTTCGATTACTATTTGTTTTATTAGACGTTTGTGTTGATTGTCCTTTATTTGTAGTCCTTTTCGCCCTAAAAAAAAAACAAATTCACTTTGCCTCAAATATTATTTTGACCAATTTCACAAGATAGCAGAGGAGGCGCACAGTCATGCCGTACCTCTCTCCAAGACCACTTGAAGCTATTTCCGGTTTTAATTGCTTTTGTGAATGAGTCGAAGAATGAACGGGGGTGGGTGAATTTTTCACACATGCCTTACGCTTTATGAGAGATCCTTTGGTATATGTGTGTACATACATACATTTGCGGTGGTGGAGGGGCTCTCCAACAGCGTAGCACACTTGGGTTTTTCGGTTTTTTGGAAGTGAAAGGATTTTTAATTAAAACGTTGAATTAATATTCTTTACTTTAGGGGCGGAGTGGAAGAGTTAAAAATCGTTTCGTTTTTTGAGGACTCTACCACAAGAGTGAAGTTGTGAATTTTTTTTTGTTTTGTTTCGACGCCAAACGGGGGCTACAATACGGAACTAATTGAGTTTCGGTGATGAGAGACAGGAACAGAAAAAAAAACGGTTTTTTTCAGGATAAAGAAGGGTAATGAGGTTGTTAATAAATGAAATGACTAAATCTTGGGGTTATGTTGTGTTAATTTTGGGTTGGACCGGTCGGATATCATACGGTTCTACCTTTTTGCAAGGATCTCATTTTCAATCGTTTGACTTTTGCTACTGTAAATATTGAAAATCAGAGAAATTTCTAAAATTTACAAAAACTTCTCACTTCATGCAAGCAAAACTGACTTGATTGAGGGTAGCTTAGAGGGTACCCAAGCCGAGTAATGCAGTTTTTGGAACCATTTTCCAATTACAGTTTTTTTTGTATCTATTTCAGGTCACTCAAAAATTGCGAAACCGATTGTTACATGTCAAGCAGTGTGCAAAGGGATGAAGGACTCTATTGAATGGCGGTAAGTTTTAATGCAATAATAAGTCGTTAACGCAAGGTAGTTTATCTTATTTGAAATGAGTAAAGCCGGGTTAGCAAGTAGGTTAATAAAATTTTGTTTCTATACACAAAAGACCTTGAAGCGTATAACATCTCTTCGGCTATGCAAGGACACTAGAAACGACGCTTTTCAAGTTCGATAGAACTTTAAATTTAAAAAACTCGACTTTTAATCGAAAGTTTTCTTGTTTGATAGCAATAAATTCTGAACAAGATTTCTGGCATATTGCCACCGTGGTTGTTCTTGACAAAGCGCATTCTGTCCCTCCTATTTGGGGCCACATTTTCGAGCAATGGTGGTCGTATGCCACGAATGACGCTGACATTGTTAGCTTCCAATGCGTGCCTTAAATGGAGCTGCTTCATCAGCATAAACCTGTGAGTCCCCAACCCCACACGAAATACTTAGTCCAGAAATGTCAACTTATCGCCAGATTGGGATTCCAATAAGTCGATGGTTTCGGCCGCCATAAAGCGTGTAGCTCCATTCTGTTGAAACTACGTATTTTCGAGATCCATTGCATTTAAATTTACATACTTGATGTGGCGCTACATTTCGGAGTGGACCTGCATCTCAAACAACACGCGTCTCCAGCCAGCTCCATCCTTAGCTACCTGTTTTCAGTTTCGTACGCTAAGTTGGTTGAACTTCCCTCTTTCTCTTGTGTGCGCCACCTAAATCATATCGCGGCCTTCCTCTACTGCGGCGTCTTATGAGTCTTATTTAGGCACCACAATCGTAGTAGAATTCACAGTCGGTTGGCCTGAGAAGGATAATTTCTGTAAGAAGACCCAAACGGTGGCCTTTCCTATCAGACTTTCCTTTAATGTCTTGCAAATATGTAGTGTTTTCTCGAAGCTTTATGTCTCAAGTAGCAGAGGCTTATTCTGTTACAAAGGAGTTGGCTGTGTTCTAAAGAACATCATCGTCGTTATATGTGTCTACGAGTAATTTGTTGTAGTTTGGCCAGAGCTTCCTTAATGTTTTGTTTGTTGTTGGCTAAGGTCAGGGTTTTTTGCAAGAATTTCTCCCTTAAACAGAAAAGTTTAAGGAAGACCCTCTGTTGGAAGTTTGTCAGTAGCTTCATTCTCAGATATGTTCCTCTAACCAGGAATCTAGCAGAATTTAACTTTGTGGCTGTTGTCATTGTAAGGTCTTCGCTTGAAAACCGCTACTGCGATCGAGGTTTTGTATTTTAGTACAGAAACCTGCCCCAATGTCCATGTCGTTTTGGGACCCATTAGTAAATATTCGCTTCTAGTTCACCAATACCTAGAAGAACAACACATAAAAATCCTGGGAGGGTAGCATCTGTGGAAAAGAATAACGAAATATGGTCTGTTGTGCTGTGTTGTGACAGCTTGTGCCTTCAAATAATCAGAATTACACACCTCAGAACCCAAAATTTGCGTTATTCAAATGAGTTGTTAGTACGGTCTGAAGTCTGTTAACTGATCCGTGTAACATTTAAAAACAAGTCATCCCCACATCAATGTATTTTGGTTTGGACTAGATTTTAACGACAAACCATTTAACGCTTCAACGCGCCTTGGAAATGCCTTTCTCTGAAAATTCAACGAAACCATTCAACGAAAAATAAATTCTTTCCAATTCTCCGAATTCTTCACACATCCCATCCATCGATACTGCAATGCTTGCACACTCTTTTCAGCAAATAGAACACCGTTATTTCTCACCTTTCAACAATTTTAAAAGTGCAAACAAAATGCCAAACCAGCACCTGCTCTACCGTAGCAGAGAGACCCTCTCGTCGTCTCGTTTAAAAAAAATATCACCAAACAAATATTTATTCAAAGAGAAGACTAGAAAAAAAAAATCAACAAAAACAACTGCATTCGTAACAATGAAATGAAAATCCTTACAAAACGGGAGACAAAACACCCTTCATCCAACTTGTCCTAACCTAAAAAAAAAAGCGCACACTCCCGCCCTCTAGATTTATATTTGTTATTCGCATGTATGATTTTTTTTTTATTTAAAATTTTTCATAAATAAAACAGTGGGTGCTGGGAGGACCATGCAAATATCGTATGTAGAGGACGCAACACTTTCTCATGCCATTTGTTGCCATCGACAGTGTTGTTGGGTAGATATCTACTACAGCTACAACACTTCGTCTCCTCTAAGCGATCCCTATGCTTTGAAGTATCCTTGAAACAGAAGCGAGAAAAAATTGTTCTCCTGCAAAAAAAAAAGAAAGAAATGGAGCAGCGTGGAGAAATCATTGTTTCCAACAGCAGAAGCAAGAGTTTTCCATTTTTTTTTCTAAGTTTTTGCCACCCCCTTCCAACCCCCAGTGATATAGTTTGCAACATGACAACATGAATTTTTATTCATTCAACCCTTTCCTCATTGGCAGAAGGTCGGATGCAGAGGAAAACTTTTTGGGAAAAATATGAAAAATTTAGATCCGTCGCGCGAAATATTTTAGATTTTTCGATTTCGATATCCTTTTTTTTTTTCCAAGTTTTCGATCTCCCCGCCCACTTCCGTGCGCTATTTTTGTTTGCTCTCTGCTGTGCGACTTTATGCGTTTTACACATGTTTCACGAATGTTATCCGTTTGGATTATCATAGAAGCACGAAAGAATGGTTTTTTCCGAGTCCTTTTATAGGAAAAAAAAAAATTGAATAAATTCGAAGCGGCTTATTGAAGAGTCAATTTGGTGTTTTGAAATTACCATCAAGCATGGTGATTCCCCGTCAAGCCTTTTGCCATCGATTCCGATTTTGTTTTGCATTTTGTTTTATTAAAATGACAAGGCACGATGTCTGTGTGATGGAAGAGGGAGAGAGTGTGTGTTTGCTTTCGGTTAAACGAGAAAGGGATCGGAAATTCAAATCACGATTTTGAAATATGAAGATTGTTAGAGGCTGCGCGCAGCCAGATGGCGTGCGGTGATGTGAAAAAATGTGTTTTATTGAAAAAAGGATTGTGGGCCAGGAGGCGTTTGTTAAGTGGGATGAATCTTCATGTAAAATTGAACGGGTTTTTCAAATTCAATTTGAATTTTGAATTTCTACTGAGTCTAGTTGGAATCTATGTATTTTTTCTGAGAGATCTTCGTGCAGACACTGATGAACAATTTCCAAGTAAAGTCCATCTTACATGGATTGAGGATACCTTAACACAAGTCCACGATCAGTGTGGACTGACTTCATGGGTTAGGTCAAGTTAAAGTGCCACTTCATCAGAAATGGACTGAATCAGGTTAGTGGCTCGGTTTCCGTTAGTTAAGGAAACGAAATTGCTTAGACTACCAGATGTCACGCCAATAGAAAATGTGTGGGCTCTAATGGAGCTAAAGATAGTCGGGAAAAAGTTAACAACGACGCGATGGTTCCTTCGCCATTAGTTTATTTTGGTTTGAGCATGTTCAAGATTTTGTTTCGTGATTTTTGCCTCTAAACGAGGACATAGTTCCCCGGGAGTCGTGCCTTAGGTATGGCCAATCCATTTTAAAATCTGACTCTTTTTCTCAAACCTTGAATCTGTGTTGATAAGAGTCAGCTTGGTTTCGCAAAGTGGATTACAACATTTGATCTAAAGTTCTGCTTTTCGTACCCGTAGATATCAGGGTGGAGCTGCAGAGTTTGCGAATCTGTTCAAATGCCTTGGATATTTCAGTGCCTAGGTATCTGATTGTGTGAGGATCCTAGCTCAGTAATAAGTGCTTAGCTACTGAGCGGGATGTGCTAGGCAAGGATCCCAGAAAAGCACCAAAAAAAGTTTCCATGATCCCACATCTCGCGAAGGTTTGAGAAACGTCTGAGAGGAGCTTGCATTTTGCATTTTTCCTACAAAGCGCGGGCGTTAAACTGCGGTTTCTTCTGGTGAGTACATCTAACAGAATATTCACCAGTGCTATCAATATAACATAGATTCCCCTTATTTGGGGGAGATTTCAAATTTTTTCGATCAAGGCTAGCAAAGGACGTGTCCTATATGAGCTACGAGCCTGCTTGTTGCTTTCTTAGGGTTTAGTCAAGTTTTCCTTTGTGAGGTTTGACAGACTTTGAGAAAGCAGACGAGATTCCCCGCTTGGCAGCATGGGTGGGTCCAGTAACCAGTACATGTTGTCACAAAAGGGACAATACTGTGCGGGCCTTACTGATCTGTTCGGTTATTCTTTTCTAGTCATATGAAGGTCATATTTTTCCTTGGTATGACACTGCTGTCTAGGCCATCCCAGATTTGTTCAGCGCTTCTCAACGAAACAGGTCGGTTATCCTCTTCCCATTGTATGGAGGTCATAAGCTTCTTGTATACAACACAGCTGTTTAGGACGTCCTAGTTTTTTTTAAGTTTTTGGTAGATAGTGTGAGAATAAGCTTCGTTTGACCCTTTCTGCAAGAGGCCGATACTTGCCTAGCAAGTTCAGTTAAAGCAGGGGCACTAACAGCTGCCTGACTATTATGTGTTGCTACGATTCCCTTAGAGGTCTAAAAGTTTTGCTGGAGATGTTGTGTAGCTCTGTCTAGCTTTGTCATTAATCGTGTTTTTTTTAGTGAAACATTCCTATAATTGTATATCTGCCCTCTTAGCGCCTATATGCCATCAGGGATTTCTTAAAAGTATGTATCTACGCGAGGTATGTACATATATAAAGCAGCGCGTTCAGAGCGTGTTATCGGTAGTAATTGCCAACAGGTCTGCAAAAATACACAGCCCTTGTCCTCTGACGGACTTTCTCCCCCCTTTGAAAATTCTATTTTAGACGAGCATATAAATACGTAGATACCATTTATTTCTTTTACCCTTACGCTGTACCCTTATGCTAATTTATTATTTTTTTTTTCTTTCTCATTGCAGGTAAGCAACCTTAAATGTGGATTTAGTTGATACAGTGAAATGCTTTGTAAGTTTTTTGAAGAAAAATTCCATAATTTAATCCTGTAGATACATTTTTGTGTTACACCGTTAAATGCTCATATTTGGTCGGTCACAGGTTATGCGCTCTCGGCAAGGATACCAAAGGGTTTTTTCGTTTTTCAAAATAGCGGTCATGTGTAAGAGATTTATAGGGTGAAGCCCTTTTTTCAACAAGCTTTCCTCATAATGATTCCTAGAAATTCGACATTCAGACGTCCTGCTAGACAAACTGCTAATATTCATCACCTTCGTGTCCACCTTCGCTTTGTCAAAGTTCATCTGAGCCATCAAACTTTCGAATTCACTCCCAGCCGATTTCCATTTTACAGGTATCCGAGAGCAGAAGCAACAGGTGTTGTCCTGGCGTCATAAGTTCGCTTTTGTTTTTAATCTTTCACGTTTGCTACTTCTCGTGGATCGTACTTCTTTTTACTAACTCTGGCTTGTAGGTATGCATGCTATACTATCGTCCAATCAACCTTGTGAAACACAAAGAATCGCCGTCGATTTGTTGGAGTCGTCCTGCCATGCACTTCCTACCAACTTTCCGCCTCACTTCTTATCGATAGTCAAACATTACTACTCGTATCTGCGTTAACATTCTCCTGATAACCAGTAATTACGAAGTTCGCTTATGTATCGCATTCCCTTCCACTTGTCGATGGTGGCCAAAAGAAAGGACCTCCATTGTTTATCTTTATTTATTTGCAATTCATTTGACTACCACCGGGCGCATCGGTATCGAATCCCTGCCAATTATTTGTGCAGTTTTCGACTTTCTTTCCCTCTGTGCTCCATAAATTTTTCTCTGTTGTTATCCTTGTACAAAGATAATTCGAGTCGCTCTTGTAGCCCTTGTAACCCACCCACCAATTCGCGCTCCGTTTACTTTTTCGTTGGAAGAGTTTATTGGGCACCAGATTAAAAGGGAATGACCACTTTGATTGTGTGTTGTTCGAAGGAATCCTTTAATTTGCCATTGAACAGTAAGTAACTCCCCCATTTACTATCAAAAGGATTAAAAGGACAGGTGTAAGCGGGGGGGATAAAAGGACAAATGGCTTCAGGGTATCTATCTAATTGTGTTCATCGAAAGTACCCAAAACAGGACAAATAGACGATCTGGCATATCCTGTTAAGAATAAGTTTAGATGTATCTTTCCCAGTTAAACTTGCTGAAAATTGTGTGCGTCCCTTAGGGAGGAGTGTACAAGGATAAGGAACGAACACAGAGAAAAAGAAAAGACGACAGACGGCTACGACGACAACGACAATGACGACGACGACGACGAGCATTTTAAAGTTAAAAGTAAGAAGCTTATCTATTAGAACTGAATTAAAATGCTTTTAATGAAATTAAAATCGTTTCCACGGTGGGGAGAGTCGGGCAGAGGCGGCTGCATGACAGTGAGAGGGACGGTTCAAGGCTTTGGATAGCCATGGTTGCAATTTAGAGGTTATCCTTCCAAGCAGAAGTGAGGGTACTCACATAAAATGAGAAAAAGTCTGACTCTCCTTCGAGATAAACGATAGATGTGCACTTTCCGAAAAGGGCTAGAGGGACGAATGCGGGGGAAAAGTGCGGGACCGATAGGGTGAATTAGATGGCTTAAAGGGCTGTGTTGCAGAAAAAAGGAGAAGAAAACTTAAATTACACAAGCGATGAAAGTGGTCTTCCGATGCATTTTTCTTTTTTTGTTGACTCCTCGCCTTCGCCTTCGCCTGCGCCCTCCTTTGTAATGTTTTCTTCCGGAGTAAAACTTTGGACAAATGTTAGAGGCGATAGAAAAAGAGTTGTGTAAGGGTGGCTGGTTGGCCACCCTAAGTAAAGGTAAATATCTCGAATTGGGGGAAGTTAACTTTTCTATACGTCTTTCTCTTGGTCTGTTTGCAAGTTTTTACCCTTCGTCGTTTGCCCATTATCAGCAGATTTTTGCGAAAAGAAAACTGTTAACATCCAACATCCGTTTGCATGTTTAATGTTCGTTAGAATGGAGGGGTGCGATCCTGCTCCTACTGGTACTGGTGCTAGAATAAGAAATTGACTCGGGGGTGAGATACAACATTTTCCACTTTGTTTGTTTAAAGTTCGTTTAGTTTATGGCAATTTTTAAGATAGCATAGGCGGGGTAGTTGCTGCAGGGAGGCTGGTGTTTTTTTTTTGTCTACATTTTATGAGAGCAAGCATGATGAGGATGTGTCAGTCGTTTAAATTTCCATTCGAAAGTTTTCTGCAGCTAGTTGGTGTGGTGGAGGTTCCATGTTTAACGAAAAGTGACTGCTGGGTTAACAATGTGAGAAGGGAGTTCTATTAGTGCAAAATTTTTGGGGTAAGTTGATGGTTGTAATCTTTAGTACCGGCAGGTACCTATCTCCTCGAACTTCTGACTTTATTGTGGTAGCTGAAGTTAGTTATGAATACTTAAGACTATCGGGTAATGCGGTAAACATTTTCCAGATTGTCTGGCATTTTTAGATGAGTTTTTGTGGTGCTTTTTTCTCTTTTCCGTGCCTTGTTACTGCCTCATGGAGGATAAGGTTCTCACTCAAAATATCCGACTTTTGAGCCCTGAGAAACCACTCTCTTCTGTGTTTTTTTTTCTGTTTCACATCGATGAGTTCCTAATCGAAAAGTCAGTTCTGCTGAGGCATCCTGAGGAAGTCCTCTTTTCCGCGTCTTGCTTCTGCTTCGTGAAGGATAAGCTTGTTGCTCAGAATTTTCGCCTATGAGCCATCTTAAAGACTAAATTTTTTGTAAGCATAGGGTTCTCATCGTATCATGAAGTCGAGCATATGTTTACTACATAAAAAGTATTGTTACTGATTTACAGCCTTGTGGTATTTCACCGGGAGCTTATCGTTGTGTCATTAGAATGTGGCCTTAAGAAGATTAGCTTTGCCAACCATGATAAAAAGTATCGTTGATCCTACAGGACTCCAAAAAGCAATATTTTTGTTTTCTTTCGAGTTCATAGATAATTCCAAAGACAAGGATATTAAATGCTCACCAACGTAATGCCACCTCGAACCAGAATTTAGCTTCTACACGTAGCATAAATAATTTCATACTAAAGCGAACCCATAAATAGCCCTTTCCCTTATTCGACCCTAACTCACCACGCACTGGCTGGCTAATATTTTACTGGTCTGTCCATTCGTCCATTTGGTGTGGAAAATTTATAGTCCATTACTGGGGTTCACCAGCAGTTGAGTACTAAACCATTGGCTAGGACTTCTAACTACTATTTCACTTATTGCTTGGTGTCGCTCACACTAATAAATTCGTTAAATGGATGTATACTCGTACAGCGGTGGCTTTGAAAACTTCCTAACAAGGAAGCGGAGTGTGAATCGTGTTAAAAGGACATGAATTTTCTGTTGGTAGAGGGTTTATTTGATTTCGCGTGATTGTTATTGGATTTTAAGGTCACCGGAAGAGGTTTCTGTTATTGTTGACAAATGAATTTTCGCGCGCGCGGTTCTGTATGGATGTAGGTCAATGGTTGTGGTCTAAAGGCGTGAGGTTTATAACACCTCGGAGTAAATTGAAATTTAAATATACTTTCGCATCGAAAGCAATTAATTAGATAAACAAGGAGACAAGTAGATGTGGGTCGAAGTGCATTGTGGACAGAATTTACAAGGTAAACAAACAAGAGTGGGCTGTAGAAATGGGTGGAAATGACCTACATTTTAGATGAGTTGTTTGCTTATTGATTTGAGCATTTGACATGGATTGCTGGTGCTACTTTCTCGTTCAAAAAAGTTTCGAACGAGTAAATAGTGTTTCGTTCAATATTCATTTTTAATTTAAAAATTTGTTAGATTTTTAAAATTTAACACGAGTAGACCTTCGTACATGGCAGTGCTTCCAAGTAATTCGATCTTTGCCAAGAAATATGCTTTCAACGGGAAACTATCCGGCACCACTTTGTTTTTGTAGAACTGCGGTAGATAGTCTTAGGATGTTAGGCGCGGCTCCTCGTCAGTGCCAGTGGAGATTACGTCAAGATGAAAGTTTGAGATGGATAGGAGTGGGTATTAATCAAGAGTGCATGTGACATTGAATAGCTCCTAGTCATTGCTCTAGGAGGTTATTTTCAGCAACTTAATCTGCTTTGACTGTAGTGCTTGTCGATTACCTTCTATCAAATTCATCATCCATGGATCTGCAGTATTTCTCCGTTGGCTATATAGAGTTTTCTGCCCACAGACATCCAGGCGATTATGTATTTCTCCGTTGCACTTCCTTTCTTTGTCACAGATCCCTCGCCTCATAAATCTGTTTGCATCGGATGCGGTTTGGGCGGGTCAATAGTTGTAAGTGTCTAAGACAGTAATTAAAAAAAGTTTCTTGACACATTGGTGAGATGTACTCTAAACTCCGATTCCATGTATAAACGGAACAGTCTAGTTCTCCACACCGCCAATCTACGCCATACTTGGTCATGGAACTAGGAAGTGTGTACTCTCCATCGGTTTTCCAGCAAAGTTGTCAGTAAGTCTGAAAGGTTTGATATGGGCTGAGTTTCCCTTCAACTGCATCGAGTTAGCCTCTGGCATTAAACCATTGAAATTTGAGCGTTGACTCATTCTTAAGGTCATACCCTATGGCATAGTTTAAAACGATTCAAGCCTTTTACCTGATTCTCTTTTGAAACGAGCAGAGAACCGGATGTTGAGACCATCTATCAGCCTTTTGGGACTCAGCATATAGCCGTGCTTTTGCATCTTTTTAAGAACAAGTATTGCTCCGAAACTCCTTTTCTGATCTTGTTTACTTACTCAGAAGTGAGATATTCGAAAAATGTTTTGTTTTACGGTTTGCTTCCTTTAATGGTATAATAATACCTCAAGCTGTTTACATCAACTACTGAGAGGGAAAGTCCTGCGTTTATATTTGCAATTTGGAAGCTACTCATACATACATAAGTTCTTTTTTTAAGATCCTTCTAATAGACACCAACAATGCTGCACAAAAAACTGCATTTTGAAGCAAAAGTGGTACCCTAGACGCATGATGAAAAAAAAGTATTTTTTTTATCGCAATTGAAAGGCCAACTAAACGTTATGCGCGCAATCACTCACTTTCCGTCAAAAGGTGGTTTTGTGGGAACAATTAAAATTCAAATAGTTCCACTTACGGTCCTTTAGTCCTTAACATCAGTTTTTATTTTCTAAATTAAACGTGGTAGTCCTTTGAATTGACCCCACCAGATGACCAAAACATAAAGCAGCGAGCCCTTCTCATTGTCCACTTGAAGAATTACCTTTTTTTTGGTCCTTTTGCTGCAACCCCTTTGACAGTATGCAATTTATTCAAGTTTCGTAGAAAAAAAAACGAATAAAGACCTACACACTCCTGTATTGTTTCCCTATAATTAAATTTCATTTTTCTACGCGCGCGTTGGTATCCTAGTGAAATGTACTTGTACCCATGCTCCTGTTTCATTTTTTCGCTGTACCTGGAGGCATGGTAACCATTTACTCATATTTACACACAAATTGGAATGGTGTTGGCAGGATACAAAGGATAAAGCAAAAACGAGCGAATAAAAAAAATAGCAATAGGGATAAAAATGCCTAAGGTGAGGTTAAAACGGTCAGAGTCCGAGCGAGAGATATTGTGTGTGTGTGCAAGGCACATACGCTCTTTATTGCATTCGACCATTTGAGCCTCCAATGAACAACCAAAAAGAATGACCAACCGAGTTGTTGATGTATTCGAACGAAGGTGGTTTTTTATTAGATTCCTAAATGGTGGAGAAAAAAATTCAATGTTTCCTTCATTTCGAAAACGGGACTGCAGGGGTTGAAGATGATTCGGTTTTCAAGGTGTCGAGAGTGCTATCTGACACCTCTGCCTCTGGGTGTGAATTTGTGTGCTACGAGTAATCCTTGAATGGAATAGTTTTGAATGCGAACTAGTATGTCTGGAGAACGTTGTTTTTTCACAAAATGAGTAGAAGAGGTGGTTTCGACTTTGTTTGTCGCGGCTTAGGGTCCACATCTTATGCTCACGTGAAAGGCTGAAATCCTCCTAAAAAATAACTGAACAGGATCCATGTTAATAGTGAGAATGGGGCGTCCTTTCATGTCGTTAATGACCGTGTGTTATTTACTGAAATGGTCGAAGCATAACCTTAAGGGACGTTCCTATTTGAGAAGCTTTCCGATCTTGTCTCTTAGAAAGGTAAAGAGTAGAAGCAAGAGGCTGTAGCGAAGGACCCAGAAGTGGTGTTTGGTAGTTTATCCTGGTTCACTCTTTACATCTTATGCTCCACTGAAAGGTTAGAAAATCTCGATGCCTTTCGTTAGGCGACTTCTTTCTCCAATCCTTGTGCAAAGTACATGATGTTATCTCCAACTTACTCTCTCTCTCTTGCTATAAATCTTTCCCCAGTGTAACCTCTAAAATATGTCCACTTTGTGTGTCTACGGCGTGGTATGAGCTGCCATTTGAATTTCATTTCCTTTATATGTCTCCCGCTGTTTTCCGGTACTCTTTGACTTTCAAACGTCCTTTGGCGGACGGGTCCTTTTCGTGTTTATCAGAAAAACAATAAATTAAAAACGTTGCCATTGTGAATGTTTGAAGATTTCCGATTATTTTCACTGAGAGGGTTAATTCAATTTACAAAAGGATGTCCAGAAATCCTGGAAGCCTCCGTTTTTTTTTTAACGACTTCAATCAACAATTTACGAAGCCCTATTGGCCGTAATCCTGCCAAAGTAACCAACTCGCAAATATCTCCTGCAAACATGAAATATGGACTGCCGACATAAAAAGAATGTGTCATATCCTTATAAGCTCCTAAAATTTCAGCAACCTTATATAAACCGGTTCGTCCTTTTGGTAGAAAGGTTGTGTGGTGTGGGCTCCGTCTAAGTTGAGTCAAAATAAAGGAAATGGATTCTGGTATACATACGGACGGCTGTGCCGTGATAATTTTTGCGGTTGCCTCTATTATGTGTCCTTTTTTTATGCGATAAAATGGCGCCCACCACTCACACGGAAGGAGCACAAAAAAAAATGGCATCCACTGATAATCTTGACGACACGGCACCTCTCTTAGGACCGGGAATAAAAGAACTTTAGCCAAAGGAGATTGGTCCTTGATGATGTTCTTGTTATTATTATTATTATACCTACTCGTTCTCTTGTATCCTTTGTGTCCGGATTTTATATATATTTTTTTGTTGCTGCTCTGCTGCTTTGAGTTGTTCGCATTGTTCGTCCTGCCAATAAATCGCCAGCTTTTCTTCTCATTTAATCGATTCAACGTTACTACACGTTTCGTTATGACACAATAGTGAAAGGATGGAGTTAGTAGAGATGGATCAGAACTATGACAGGACGATGAAAAGGGACAGTCTCTTCGCATACACCTTAAGGACGAAGAAAGGCCAATTCACTGGCTCTCACATAGTGTACACAGGGATAAGTAGTTATCTCTCATTCATTTCAATATTGAGAGACACGCCGGCGGGTGGATATTTCTTGGCAATTTTTTAGCATTTCCCTTTTTTTTTTTTTTTGTGTCCTTGTTCATGGATCCACTCTCTGTGTTCACTTTAACACCACCACCAATGTTTTATTGATATATACTCGTACTCGTACACTATGCGAAGAAGGGTGGTGTGTAACAAGCATTTGAACAAGGCAACATAATCATAATAAAAAAGGAAAAACCAGTGAAGCAGGGGGAAGGGAGAGAGTGTAGGAGAGAAAAAAAACGCTTTATCGAGTATTAAGGATGATGGGTGTGGGTGGGGGTGGGATAAGAAATTTAAGGACTTCGCTTTTAGGCTGTTGCCGCTGTTCGGGCTCTTCTGCTGCTGTTGTGTATAATGTTTGAAACGTGATATAATAAAAGGGGAAGAAGCGCCACCATCTAAATCTTTAGAAGGATTCCTTTTCAATAAATTTATTTATCCTTTTTTTTTTTTGTTGTTGTTGTTGTTGCTTGCAGTATGATAGTACTCGCTCGCACTCTGCTATTCTATACATTTCTCTCGTATTTCTTACGCGTTATTTTCCACTTCTTATTTAAACCTCCCCCACCGACGACGACGTCACATTCGCCAATTTTGATCCTTTCCTCGTGGATTTCAAAAGGATTGGTGGCCCTTTGTGGGGGGTTTTGCTGTGCGAGTTTAAAGGATGCCAAGGCACAGTGGAGAGCTCAGCTCTATGCACGTCGTCGCAAGTGTGGGTGAATGTGTAATTTATTTTTCGAGTATATCCTAATGTCATTCGAGATAAATTGAATTTGTGGCAATGGATTGTGAGCGTGCGTGTTGGTGTGGTGCGAAAGGAAAGGATCTTGCGTCGAGAGTATTGTTTCAGAGTGAAGGTCAAAAGGGGCTTGTAAGGATGAAGTACGTTTATTGAAAAATACCTTCTTTCGCTTGAGGGAACTAATTAGAAATCACATGTAATGCAGAAGGCAGCCGCCACCGGGGATAGCAGAGCTGGTTTAAAGGATTTTTAGTCATTTGATTGGATGTGTTCGGTTCGAATTATAAGGATTACAATGGGTGGGGGTGTGTTCTTTTGAGCACGTGCCTGGTGATTGGATTTCACTTACATTGCGATTTTATTTTCTATGATTTATTCGAAGGAGTTTATTGGCTTTGACGGTTGGTGTACGATTAAATAACTCTTAAGGACACTTGATGGGTTGATGGCGTCGTGTAACGTGGCAGGGTGACTTACATTCGCTACGGTGTCGGATCCTTCAAATGGTATTGAGTTTTTGTTTGTAAATTACATAAAATATTCCGGGGGGAGTATTGTGATACTATGTATATCAATATGATGTTGTGACTCTACTGCTGGCTCCCTAAGGGATATCAATGGAAAGTGAGAGGGGTTGTGTATTTGCTTGGAAATATGACTTTCAAGGAACAATTTTTATAACTGAAATCCTATGAAACTTGCCGTCATTTCAGGGTGGTTTTCTTTCACGTCAGAGAACTGCCTTTAATCCAAGGTATTTGGGAAATTATCTATTAACTAGCCGATACAGGAACCATATAAGCCAAACGAAAGGGAGCAATACAAAACGATTTGATGAATGTATCTAGTTTCTTGGTGCCTTAGCACAATTCTGACTTAGAATTATCTGTCGTTTTCGGTCTTAGAAGCAACTTCCCCGGTATAACAGATCGTTAGCCTGGCTAGATCAACCATTATGAGTATATGTTGGGAGATCCTCGATTGATTACTTACGAATTAATTAACATCATTACTCACTTGAATTAAAATCAGATGTACATACAGTATGTATTGCTAAGATTTTTCGAGTGTCCTTAGATACGCGTACATCGAGATTAGATGGCCGATTTGGGAGGAAAATTTTGGGATGCCTCGATGTTTGTTTATTCTGCTCTTGAATATCTGTAGATTGCAAGCTCGATTGAAAACGGTCTTCTGTCTCCGATCGTACGACTGCCAGGTGAACGATGTGCCCTTATACTGATAGCAATGAGTGGATAGTTCCTGCCAATTGCCTAAGTACCTACGGTGTTTGGGAGACCTCAGCATTTTCATTCGATCTCAAACAAATTTATTGAATCGACTTAAAATTGACAGCAGAAAAATCGGGTACAATAGGTGATTGTCTTGCATTGTAAATTTTTCGCCGATATGCAGAGCGTGTTGTTTTTAAATTTTACGAGTTCTGCTTCTGCGTGGAGTGTCATCGTCAGATTTCTGCAAAATAGGGAGTTTCCTAGGATTTTCTCTAATAAACAACTAGCGTCATCTATCGTATTCCACGCCTTCCACAGAACTCAACTCAAATACTAGGCGCCCATGATTTGTAACAGGGTTTGCTTTGACTAAAAGCGAGTACAAATCGCCCACAATACACACGTCTTTTTATCAGTCTCATCACACTCAATACAAGAGTCAACTGCATACAAGTAAAATCTTATTTCATTTGATAGTCTCTTCCTATTTCTCATGCTCCGTGCTTACGAATTCAAATGTGTGCAGCTGGAGACTCAGACTTCACAACAGAAACTCTCTCTACCACCATCTAACGTGTTTACGATTTAAGTCGATCTTCGAATACATGCAAATGTGTGTATAAGACGGCTTGGGATGTATTGGCTTATCTTTTTGAGTGAGTGTACGTGAAAATAAGGAGGTGACAAGTAAACATTTTACACAAAGGGTACCTACTACAATTTATGGGCGACTGGTGTCGTGTGAAGACTCTGGGAATGCTTTTCTGTCGGAATTGAAAGAAAAACGGATGAAAGTGGACAGAGTAGGCTGCGTGGCATTAGAGCCTGGAGTACAATTTAAGCCCGTCACTTATCCCCGTTCACCCCAACCATTTGTTTACAAAACCAGCATCACACTTTTAGTTAACTAACAAGCTTCGGTCCCTAAGAACCTTGTCTATTAACCAAATAGCCAAACAAGTACGGAGCCGATAATTCTACGATAGAAAGATATAAGTCCGTAGTACCCATAAAAGCCTTAAGACGTTGAGGGTCTTAAATCGATTCGCTAAAATGATCGACGCCTCAAAAATGCTAAATTTCCACAAATTAAAAGCAACAAAATTCTTTATCGATAGTTGAAAGCACCAGGCGAGCATAAATCAGCAGCTGGTACTTTATCAGTCTTCCAAAAGAAATTCTCTATCCCTTGTTGTCTTTAGTCACACACACACTACAAGCTGTTTACTTCAAAATAAACCCCACAACCTTTGAAAGTATTGTTCTTCAGAGTTTTTTTTTTACAAATATAAAAACTCTCTCTTCTATTTCTCTGTCCCTCATACATACATCCTACACGGACACCAAAGATTATAAGTACAAGTTGGGAGATCATCGATTGTGTACTTGCAATTGTATTCCCTCTCCCCATTCATATAGATAACATCAGTCCCACCTAAGCGCGACTTAGTGTCGGAAGCACTTGTTCGACATTACCGAGACGAGAAATAAGAATCATACGAGAACTTCACCTCTCGTCCTCTATATTTACGAATTGGCACGTCTTCCAGTGAATCACACTTCATACCTGAACCTTCTCCTGCGGCCATTCTCTGTGTTTACAATTGAAGCCGTTCTGTGTAGGTAAGCTCGTTTCTCTCTAATAAGTTTGCTCTCAGCAGATCTCCTCGAAATAAGACCGTCTGTGACTGTATGTGTTGTGCGAATGAAAGAGAGCAGATTGAATTGGTGCGGTGTGGATATGAAAAAAAAAAAGAATCGCTAAAATTTTGCAAAACTGGTAGCTGCTACAATTCATGGTGTCCTGGTGATTAAGTGGACTATGGTAGCCATCCATGTACATACATGTATAACAGGGCTAGTCAAATGCTGCTCTGCGGCCCAAATGAGTGCTATTTTTTTTTGCAGCTGCCAAACACGCATCGTTTACTATCACAGAATTCGGCTGAAACACCAAGTGCTCATGAATGTTAGCAGGTCCTGCCCTTTTTCGATTTGTCTTGATGTTATTACACCCACGGAAAGACCACGCATACATAAGAAAGTTTAGATACCTACATGTCTAAGCATGTAGTCTCTCTCTGGATCTTATACATACTGTCTTCATACACGTATACAGTATGCATGTGGCAAAGCCGCTCTTTGCCGACAAGAGTGATCTGTACCACTCCAAATGTTTCTCGACTTGGTAATGTATAGGTAGAGTAAGTTCTTCTTAGCGTGAGTGTGTGCGAGTGTTAATGTTTTCAGCGAATTACTAATGAAAGGAGAGAAGACAAGCCCTGCTATAGTTCATGAGCGCCTGGTGTTGGAGTTGAGTAGCAGATTGTATCGTGTCCATTTCTTTCCTTTTGGTTGTCGTTCTCATGTAAACCCGCTCGCTCGTCTTATAGTATTTGAAGCTGGCTTTAACCACGAATGAGCAACTGCCATGTAACATTTTTTCCCATGAACCGTAGCAAGCGCTTTGATATTTTCTTCCATCTTTTACTCTCGTCCAAAAACAAATTAAATCACCGCACACACGTTCACAGTTTCGAAAAAAGTAGTGTCCCACTTCCAATACAAATCTGACTGCTCACCCTTTCCCTCCAGCTATCATTCTTGACTCACCCGCTTTTTGAAGTCCTTTTTTTTAAGACGTGATGTCTGCATAGCTCGCTAAGAAGAACGCTAGATAGACTGACAAAGCTACGGATATCAGCAAAATTACCTAAGAAAAATCAACTAACTGGGCAAGTCGTTTAGCACTTCGAAGGATTCTTGTAGATGCCCTCCATGATGCGCCTTTTGAATGAAATTGTTCCTTGTCTTCAGTTTTTCAGACTAATTGCGGGCAGGTATAACCTACAAATTCTTTGAAAGAGTATTGGTTCTAACCTCCAATCCGTTGACATTTACTTTAAGATGACTGTCCAAATGGTTGCTTAGTAAGCTAATTCGGTTTCGCTCATACTGCGGCGTAGTCTTTACCTCCTGAAGAGGTTAGGCTGGGTTATGCCTTCACATGTAAATACACAAATTCTTACAATCGGTGTCTGGCCGGCCTGTAGTAGAAAAACTGAACAGTACGAGGGCCAACTGTGATCCTTGCGGTAGACCACTGTTGAGTTTCGTAGGTTGACTGCAATAGGGGTTTACTTTCTTGAGGAAAACTGATCACAAAGTGTCAAGGAAAGACAACATACAGTATCGTAGGACAACCTCAGACTTTTTGCGGTCTATTATACTACGTCGATGAACATTTACAGCTGGATCTCCGGCGGGGCCTGAATTCTCATTTACACCATGGCCTCCACTGCCTCGTTTTGAACCTTCAGGTCCAGAATAATTCGGATGTGGCCCTCTCCATGAAAGTTTTTAGTTCAGTGGTCTTAGTTTGCGTAGATTCTCTGTTCAAAATTCCCCTTGCTTAACTGGAGTGTGTGTTGATGATCGGCTTGATATCGTTGTACAGCAGTATGGCGAGTGTTGATCTTTTACAGACCTGATTTTGGATTATGTTAGACAAGTCCACAGTGGTATGTTAAACAAGCTCTTAAAACTGAGTACCTGTTACAGCATTTGGTTTGCTTAGACAACCCCACTAGTGTCGCTTCCAGACTCTTAATTCAATCTCATTAGTCGAGGTCTCACGACATGCTTCACATATTCAAAAAGTTTGTACCTCTTCCTTTAAAGTCACACATTTAAAACGAATCCCACCCGTCCTTAGTTCGTTTACCTTACTTTTCCATTTGTAGGCATACGGGTATGCAAAAGAAAACCAAACAACCATTGTATGACACTTCGACGAAGATCCTGAATAAGTCTTAGCAACTTTTCCGACCTTTGTGTACACCAAAGTTTGCGAAATTTAATCCACTTAAAAATGTAAAATTTCGAATATCAATTAGCATCCCTATTCACTCGAAAAACTTTTCACTTTTACCTGTACATGCAACTGAATCTATTTGATTTAAAATCCTTGAGCAATTTAACATCCACCCACGCATCGTCTTCGTCTAGACAGCATTAGAACTCCTCCGGGCCAACGCTTATTATAATTTACTACCATACACCAACTTAACACCTTTTGGCATTTTGTTACTTTTTTTTTGTAATAAAATTGCAATCATATAAGAGACACGACATACACACACATGTATACAAGTCATAAACCACCCCCAGGTACCGAAAAGTGTGCCTAAGTGGTCTATTCCGCCCTAATAGACAGAGAACGGGGAAGGAAAAAAAAAAACTTCAGCTAAAAGCACTCGTAACGTCTTTTCTGTGGAAGGTGATTGAAAAATATTGGATTAGAAGCGAGGACGGGTCCCTGAAGGTAGATTTGATATCCTCACCCAGAACCAGAAACCACGCGCTAAAGGATAACAAAGGAAAGAAAAAAAAAGAAAATTAATATTCGAATCTGAGTTCGGTTTGATATCTCCACACAATGGTGGACGAAACAGACCAAACCGAGCCAGAAAAAAAACGTACGAAACATCGGTCGTTTTCCTATTTCCCATGACTCTTTTCCTCTTTTTTTCTTCTGCTTTTCGTTCTTATTTTTTTTGTGTCCCTTTTTTACACCAGCAGAGAGTGAGCGAGCGAACGCCACCATCAATGCCACAACGAGACTGGCAAAGCTACATCCAATACTACCCTTACCATTGCCATCACCACTGAACCACCCCCTTGGGTCGTTAATTTAATCAACTCAAGACATTTATTACCAGCTATTAAACCACCCACTACATTGGACCAAAGTCGGTCCGTCGGTCTGTCGGTGTGTCGGTGTGTCGGTCTGACGCTGCTTTACGAATCCCATTCCAGCGCGCTCGCGCCGGCCGATTTTCAGTGTTTGCTGGAGGGAGGCGAAAGAGAAAAGGACGAGACCGAGAAAAATCCCTGGCAACGAAAATTTCTCGTCCACTAATTCATTATGAGGAAGTTTATCACACTCTGGAATACATTAGTTTGTTGTTTTCGGCAGGCTTATGGGACCTGTGCTTGGGAGGGCTTGGGAACAAGCACGAGAACAGAGGACGAGCTGGTCTCTGTGGTCCTTCGGGGGTGTGTGTGTCTTATATTTGTTCTTATGCCGATGATGATAATTTTTGGATGTGTCCGGGATATGATGTTTCTCGGGGAATTGAGCCTAATTGGGGGGGACCCGGATAGATAGGGGTTTTTTTTTTTTTTTTTTTGTCGTTTCTTTGGGTTAGGTCGTTGTCGGTGATTAATGAAAAGAGCTACATATTGGCGAATCTTTGTAATCTCCCGAGAGAGGGAGGCAGCAATGACATTTTGTTGTTTATGGGTTGGTACAAATTTGCTTTTTAAATTTTTCAGACTATATTAGGCGTCGTATCTAAGAACTATTCAAATGAAATTCTCAATCTCAATCGAGATCTAAATCCTTTTTTTGAATTTTAATGGACAATTTCGTCCAAGTGTACTGCAGGAAAAAATTGTTGGATGCGTTGGTTAGGTCGTAGAGGGTAAAGCGTAGACAAAGTCACGTATAAACTCGTGGAATAGTACCATATTTCAAGTATGCCGAAATACTTAAATCGTTGCTTAAAAATGAGTTAAAATTTCGAAATACGAAGCTCGTTTTTGCTCTTTGATTTAGTTGTCTAGTCCAGTGTTGAGAGGGTCCTGCTTTAGATAGATTGGTTGTAGGGGTGTAAGCACACTGCGACTTTTGTTGATATATTGTGCTGGAGTGGATCCAATAATGGTAGATCTTTCTCTGATATTTGGAAGGCATTTTATGTGGATCACTGCTCCACATTTCTTTAGAAGATGCCTTGAGGTTTCCTCAATATCGTCCTCAATAAATCGTCGTCGGATATTCAGGACGGTGTAGTTTGCGGAATTGTATGTTTATTCCGAGATAGGTGAAATCTACTTCGAAGTAAAAGCTGTCGCTAGTGACGTTTTCTCCGAGTCGGTGGATGGATAGGACACTACTTCGTATATCGACAACTTGGTTTTGTCCAAGTAGGCCATCTTTTCACGCCCGCTCTTCCTTTGCTGTGAAAGCTTCTATGACGGTACACTTGCAGCGCCCGATAATGACAATATCGTCTGCATATTGCAGTAGCTTCATGAACTTGTTGTAGATAGCTCTTTCAGTGTTGATAGCGTCCGTACGTATTATCAGTTCCAGCACTTGTTTTCCAGCTTTACGATTGAATTATTTTACTTAGGATCCCGAAGTTTGTTGACGCATAGCACAATTCTTGGTCACATGAGGCTTTGAAGTTGACAAATAGTTGGTTTGCTCTTTACAGACATCAGCTCCACATATAAAAGGTTCCACTGGGAGACTATCGAAACAGGCGGCTCTGTTAGTTTTCAGATTTTTAATAGCAATTCTATCGGGTGGAGCAACTGCTTTCCCATTCATGGAGCTGGGTTTTCTCCTTTTTCTCTATCTGTTGTCGATTTAATATATCTACAGCTTCCTGTATGATCTACGATGCGCTTTATATCGGAGGCTAGATTTCCTCGTCTATTGCGAAGAACGTATATTTTGGGCTTAAAGCCAGCCGGTAATTCCTTGGCTTTTTTGTAGAACATTCGGATTTTGTTTCGATCGCGATACTCTTCGACTTCCTTAAGAAGACATCGTGGATTCGTGGTTGGTACGGGCAGTGAGGCACGTTGGTCTCTGGCGCTTTCTGTAGGCTGTAGAAATCCAATCTTAGCTTCAACATTTTTCCCTTTTTGTCGCTTGTAATACCTATCTCATGCCAAAATCAGGACCAACTGATGATATTTCTCTTCCGTATTTGGTCAAACCTTGTGTTCTAAGAACAACCTGTATAGGTCTTGGAATACAACTTCTTGCATCGGTTCGTTTTGCGCGTCTGATATTTTTTACATAAACAGAGTGGATGCTGCCTGAATATGCACAGTGGTCGCCCTTTTCGGGGTAACAGCTTACACAATTTTAGTAACCTTTAAACCTTGCCTAGCTCATCCCATTGCTTCTTCCTGTAATTGCGGAGCTGGAGCTTATTTAATATTGGGGTTCGCATTTCTATGGCTTTCATGTCTAAAAGCTGGCATTAGATATCAAAGGTTAATTTAAAGTAACAAATTTCATCTAAAAAGGTATTCCTACGCAATCTTAGTCCGTACTGCATCCCCTCATAACGCCACTAATAAGCAATTAACATTCACTGTCACCATCTACTGCCCTCTAAATCGCAGCTTAAAATCTCTTACCTAACAATACCCACACGGGCATAGCAAACTACCATCCAAGTCTCCACTCGAGGTGAGAGCTTTTGTTTTCGAAATTCCCATCAAAAATCAGTGGCGTACTCCACTGGAAGTGCATAAGGCGCGCCAGCACTTCCAATCCTTCATCTACAAAGAGAATCAAGAGAATTCCTTTTTCCACGCAAACTCTCTTTCCGGAAGAGAAAACACGAAACTTTCTCTCACTCACTCTCTCGCATATCAACTTCATCATTCACATCCTCTAAACTCATAAAAAAAACGGAAAACAGCACCAACAACAAAAAAAGAAACATGACTACCACGGCGGAATATACTCCTTGATGGAAATTCACACCAACTCGGTGTCGATTGGGTGAAATCAGTTCCTTTGATAACGCGATACGGGTTGGTTTAAAATCTGCTACGCGCGCTACCGCCATCTATCGGTCGAAAGGATTTCTTTTGCAAACAATATTTTTTTTCTCTGTGTATTTTATGAAAATAGAAAAATTTATTTTAAGGTCCTTGTGTTAGCAAATTTGGTTTTAATCAAAAATGAGATTCACCCCTGAGGGCCGTCTCGGTGTCCATTGAATTTTCACCGCTGGTTTCGGGTTAAAGAGGGATGCAAAATTGGGTCAAAAAAGAAGTTAAATCGTCCGAAAGAGGGGCTTTTTTCGGTTTGTTGTTATTGTAGCCATTAGTGTGGGTGAAATCGGTCCGCGTTTTACATTAATTGGCGCCCGGACGACGAGGTTAAACCGGCTGGGTTTTGGTTTTGTTTTTCTGTTCGTCCAGATCTCCGAGGACTGCAATTTCCAATTCATTGTGCGTACATTTAAAAACCGGCTAAAGAGTCCTACCCGACTATCTGTATATGGTGTGTGCGTTTATTTTTTTGTAATTTCACGCGGAAAGGGATCCAATTAAGGCTTAAATTCACCACCACGACAACCAGTCGTCCGAAGTGTGATATATAATTTTAATTGGTGACGGGACGGACCCGTGAGTGAGCAGAAGGGAAGGGCTATGCGCTTACCATTTCTGCCTTGTTAAATAAATTAATTAAAAATGTATTTAAATTCATTTAATTTGGATTTTGTTACATATCGCCGTAATCGACAACGCCAACGCCAAAGCCATCAGCGACGCGGCCAACAGTGTTCGACAAGATAAACGCGGCGAGTGCAGGACACGACGACAGTACAAATTGTTCGAGATACCGGGTTAATTCGGTTTGATATTCCGTGCCATCTCGGGATCAGACGTATCTACGCAGTCTAGGATGAGGCAAGGTCCTGCTGAAAATAACAGGACATTTTAATGAGGGTGAGTTTGCAGTTTTTTTTTTTCTTGTTGGGGTGTCAATGGGGATGATGGTCCATCCTTTTAGAATTTTCTAATTTTTAATCACATAATCTTGGTTAATGGATGCAGATGAGCTGTTCAAGTGGTTCTTTGACGTTGGAAAGGGGCGGAGGGGGGAATTATGATTGTGGTAATTGAGGTTGAAGTAGGGTGGTGGGAGGTGGCCATTCAAATGAACGTAATACCCTCAATAATGCAGATATTTGCGTTTAGGATGAACATTTATCACAGTAATGAGAGGGAAATTTGTTTGTGCGTGGTTAAGTCAGTTGAGAGGAACAATTGTAACCACATTGACGGCGAGCACGAAGTTTAATTAATTGAAACCATAATTAATTAGCCAATAACATGGAACTCAAGTCGCGTAAGGGATCAATGAAAGAAATTCTCTATAATTGATTGTTAATGTCTATCTATGCGCATGATGTTCATTAAATGATGTTTGACTGTGGTACCTAATTAAGGGGATTTACGAGTGTGGCGTTCCGACTAGCATAAGAACGCACCTCCTTGATTTACAATGATGACAATCTCATTCGACGAAGGTCTAAGCTGTTTATAAAGTTCAAATGAGACGCGCACTGGTGAAGTCTTTTAATGATGCGCAGTTTTTTGACCAGGTCGATGTCGCTGTTCAGCTCGTATATTTCATCTTTGAATCTTCTTCTCCAAAGCCCGTCAACGCCAATGGGACCGAAAATCTTACGAAGAATCTTTCTTTCATCTACCATCTACCTTGTCGTCATTCTAGGTTTCCGAGCATATATACAACGCTCTGCTGTGTTCTAATCTAATTTAGAATCTTCTTTGAAATAGGCTTGGTTACTGGGTTGATGAGGGAACGAACAGGAACAGTTCTTCCTTTTTATTCTTTCCTACGATGCTAGAAACGCTTGAAATAGTATTACCATAGTGCGGTACCTGATTGTGATCAGTGTATTGTACACCGTTCTAAATTTATCTTATCTAAATCACGTCTTGGTCCTTATCTACATATTTGTCTCCTCCTTTATTGTGCAATCTGGCAATGTGCTAGTATGTAGTAAAAACTCGTATTCTCTATTGAAACCTTTTGGTACACGTTTGTAATTGCCAGTATTGTATTCCTAGTATGTAAGTTGAGATTAGGTTTCTTCTTCTTCTTCTTCTTCTTCAGATTCTCAGACTAAAACTTAGGTCAAGACTTAACAGATTGTTATGGTCATTAGATAAGTACTCGCCAAAGGTTTTTCCTTCCTTCCATTATTAACACTAAACCTTTCTCCTCTATTTTAACAGCTTCCGCAAGGAGAGAGGGGAGAAAACAGTTTATCTGTGGGAACTCCTTCTATAAAATCCCCAGACTTCTAGAAGTCTACAGACTTTGAAGTTATATGTAGTACTAGCTTACTAAGTGCTTTCTGCGTACTGATACATTCAGTAATCGTATCCCAACCATGTAGGACCTATCAACTTGCCGCCGACGCGATTGGCTTTCTATTTGAAATCACACAACCTGAGGATGTATAAATTTGTATGGGTGATTTCAGTCTGCCGCGGTTAAAATGGTTTCGTTTCGAAGATGAGACTTATTTTGTCCTATTGAAAATCTCCTCTAATGAAGAAACCCTACCAACCGACAGCCTTTTTGAACCAGACTCAAGCAAGTGAGTGGCATCTGCAACTTTATGGATACGAAACTCCGATATCTCTCTTCCGATGCAGGCAATTGTCATTTCAGAGAGTTCCCACCTTTAGCCGTTTACTTCTTTTATGTTGACCTTGATAACTCTTTCAATGTTACTTACTCTGACCTCTGACCTCTGACCTCTCCGCTTCGTTCATTCCGTAATAATATGAAACAAGCTGTGGGAGACTTTCTTGGTAACCAAATCTGACTAAAATTGACCACTCTAACTACATCCTCGCTATATAGCGTAGACTTATTTGTTTTGCCCTACGTGGTTGTCCCTGGGCTGACAGATGTAATTGGGGGCAAATTACGAAGATCGGCTAAGACTTGTCAGTTTACACAGTCTAGTTAATCGTCACCAAATAAGTAGCTGACATTCTCTTCGTTCACCAGCTCTTAGTAGATACAGTTGATTAACCCGCACTCTTGCAAACAATCTATCTGAACACTAATTCCCGTAAAGCTTAGGTCTGTACTCGTGTTTAGTCTCGTTTTTCACTGGAACAATTATGGTCACTTTAAACCCTTTATGAAACTGTGGACTGACTCTAACAATAGGGCTAACCAAGCTTCCTCCGATTTCAAATCTGACGCTATTTTCTGCTCTCTATGTTAAGATGATTCTCATCGATTGTTTTATCTTCTGTTAGCTAGTCTGACGGATTAGTGAATTCTATGGGCTTTTCCGGGAGTTAGAAATTAGTCTATTTTGGGAAATATTGTTTCCAAAGAGATTAAGCGAAAATAAAGAAGAGCTTACCACTCATTTGCCAGGTCAGGCTTTCAATCGATAAGTTTCTTCAATGATCACGACTAAGTGAAGTCTGTTTTAGTGAAGTCATATTTTTACACCACTGAAGGCAAGGTTTGAAACCATCTTTGTTCTACTAGGCTTTAAAATGAATAACTTATACTTATTCAATTTTATTCCAGCTTGGGCTAGGGAGCAACCCAACCAATTTAATGACAGTCTTTATGGATGACAAACATGCCTTAATTTGGGAATTTTGGTGGTGTATTATGCGATATTTAACTCAATAACAGGGCTTGCGAAACGTTTTACAATTGGTGGCATGCAGTCTCGTCCTATTTTTGAATTATTTTATTTTCATTTCCAAAAGCTTTAATTGGACACCGATTAGTCAATTGCTGAGTCGATTCTGAGGCGCAGGTTGGCTATTGCGCCATTCCATACTGAAAGAAAATTGTGGTCTGTTCTCTGTCCCATGCTATTCATTCGTCACATAGGATTATTCCCAGGTCTTGGCTACGGATTTCACATCCTTAACTTTAATGTCCCAGTTGTGAAAGGCATGAAATGAATGACTTTTGCGTCAAGTGATCCATTTGAGAGCTTCTTTGCGCTCGACCGCAGAGCTTCTAGGAAAGGCTATAGTGGAAAAACCTTATGTTCCTTTGTGAGGTGTCCTGCTTAAGGATATTTTCCTTGTCAAGAGTATCCTGTATAAAAACTGAAAGGGAAGTAAAACATGTTAACTCTTGGGAGTTGTTGCGGTTATAGTGTCCTTTCAATTCTAAGTCGGAACCTGTTCTCATACTTCATTTTTTGAATGCGTGGGTAGTGACTGCCTCTAGTATCAGGTTTTCAAGAATATTTAGGTCGTATTTGCCAAAGTTCATGCAAGCAGTTTAGACTTGATAATGAGACACACCGGCACACGTCGTGCCAGCTGACTTAATGCAGATAACACGCGAGAACCTTGGAGTCGTACGCCTACTCCCTAAATAAGCGAAAATCGAAAATCCATTCCACAAATTCATAAAGAATTAGTCATGCATTAACACATGATTATACCCCTCTTCCAAATCCCCCTCCCCCTCCCACTGTTCTTTTGAAAATTTTGTATCTAGTTGTGGCAAGAAACATTTCGTCCTGTCATATAAAGGAGTAGAAATTGTCATAATCCACTTGGATTTGTTATGCAAATTCGCGTGCTTCTATTTTTGGAAATATTGATTTTTCAAATGTCCTTGAAGGGAAATGACTAGATTAGCTTTAACAAAATTAAATAATTTCGCCCTCTTCGGCGAAAATGTTTGCAATCTGTTTTTTTTTTTATTTATTTCCCTCCCGCCCACTTGAAGAAGAGTGTTGCTCTCAAGTGTGTCTCTAATGACACTTCAATGTGTCAGTTCATTTCCCTTCATCAACAAACACAAAGGAGACTTCTTTAACGAGTCAACAAACATAAAAAAAAATGGAAGGGTCCTTGCTGTTGCACCAGACCAGCAACCCTCCTTGAATTGGTTTGTCTACGTATGTGTGTGTGTATGCTACCATTAAGTGTCGAGTGTTGAATGATGAACATTATGACGGCAACGGCAACAGCAACTTGAAGACGACAAATAACGTCAAGTGTCACGACGAAAAAGCTTCCTCTATACCCAGCCAGCCATCCATCCTAAGGATCCGCCACTCTATTCGTTCCTATTTAGTGCAAATGAAAAGCAGCAGAAGCAGCAATTTTTCATTTCCTGTCGTCGCCTTTTGTTCAAAGCTAATTACCACCCACTAGTCTCTCTGCCGTTACCCAGGATAATGGCTGAGACTGCATTTCTTCTCACGGTTTCCATTCAAAAATCTGTGTTCGTTCGTTTCGCTTTTGTATGCGCGCTGGCTTTGATTACACGAAATACAAACAGGATGGCTAAAATGAAATATCTCGTGATACAGGACTGTAACTCACGATTACCCGGCGCACAAAAGTCACATTAATTCTTCAGTCAACAAATTTTGCGTTTTCATGTCAGTTATTGGCGAAATACCTGTTTCCTTTGAATCCTTTAGCTCTTGTTGCGCATGATGTACACGGAGTTGAACTTTGTTCGGTTATTAAAAATTCCTTTTCCGCTGTTGTTATCCTTGTACTCTGGTGGAGAGCGATAAAATTATGTTAATTGATGGTTCCTTCATTGAGGGGAGTTTGTCAACATTTTTCGAATAGGGATGGTGTAGCGTGTACCTATCTAGGAGGGAGTTACTGTCAGCAGTGGTCTAATGTAAAGGACTCAATGAGTGTAGCTTGTTGCTGGGTCCTCTTCCTAGATGATACAAAATCATTGCGGAGGCAGGTGGGAAGGTATTTCAATCAGAAAATTGTTTTGGGGCATACGATTTGGTAGATGGCTCACAGGTTTTTTTTTTGTTAACAACGCATTATCTGCTTGAGTTAAATACCGGGACAAATAGACGCGAGAAAACATGTTCTGTGAGCGTAAATATCACTCTGGATGATATATCTACATCAGTTCCATTGTCCTTTTTATGAGATGTTCCACTTTGGCAAACCAGTTTTGTAAACCTCTTGCACTTAGTCATCTAGAACATGATCCTTGCAAATAATCTCACCTAAAGCGTAGGAGTATCGACCCAAAATGCAACGTGATTGACTGAACAGCTCTTGCTAGCAATAGTCTTCTTGAAAATGTGATATTCTCCCAGGTTGCTTGTTTAGATGTCAAAGGCAACTCGGCTTCTGCACATTAAGCGTCTATTTCTCTTGTTTTCCTGCTGTTAATTAACTCTGCTCCAGATTTGGGTTTGGTTTGGTCTAGTCCAATAGATATCAACCGATTATCCCTACCTCGCCTAGGCTATTTCGTCTGCATAGTCTATGACCTTGAATTCTGTGGAGATTTAAAAAAAAAAGTGGACTCGGTAGTGCTTCTTGTGCAACTCATGTGGTTATCAGACATGCTTTCCATTTTTTGGGGCATGTAGTGATTATAACCTGCCGACAGTCACTCGAAGAGTTGCCAGTCGAACTGTTTAGCATTCTGTTTGTAACATGTCCTTTCCGTCTTGCTCTCTCCGAAGGAATTCAACGGATTTATTATTTTGCTTTAAAGAGGTTACCAACTGAACATGTCAAACCTTCCAAAGGGATAAATTTGAATTTTGCAAACGACTCCCATTCATGGGCATGATTTTTCTACGAGATTTAGTTTTCTGATGCGATTGGTACTTCAATATGCCTGGTGTGCTACGAGGTCAAAAGAATACCACACAAAAATCGCGACCTAGAAAATGTCATAGCTTGAATTGTGGATGCTAAGCTTGGCTTTGTGTAGGATTCAGGGTCACGCTCCAATCTAAGTATCATTTTAGTGGATAACTTGCTGGTTTTAGTTGGGGAAATGGATCGCTTACGAAAATGTTTAATCTTACTTCGAGCAATGGCGGGGCATTCGCACAGAATTTGATGTGAAATTTCTTGAATTTCGGGGCAGTCCAAGAGTGTCCAAAGGAATTGGCTTCATAAGATATGGCGCAACAGGTCTTCTAAAGGTCCTGGATGAGAATCGTATTCGCCGTCGCTAATTTGTTGATAAAGGGTCCTCCTACATGGTTATTGGCCAAATGTATCAGCTTCTAGGTATCGATTAGCGGCTAGTGCTCTACGAGTATCTACCACTCGCCATCGTACTGCCATTTTCTCTTTAAACTGTGCACCCTGAACTATGGGGAAAAAAAACTATCCCGACCCAAGATCTCGTTTTGATAGATACCCTTGGAAAGTTTACTGCACACACTCAGTTATGAAAAAGGATGACAAATAGAAGGTGTTTTAGCAGACGGGAAAACTGAGTGTCGCTGGCGAAAGTAGAGTTTTATCCAACGGATTTCTGGTTTTTGTTTGCATTTTTAACCTCATGCTCCCTAGTTTCCTGACCAAGTTCACAGGATTTGTTTGTCGGCTTCCATTTCAAAATGTTTTTGACGTTGAAGTAATGATCCAAGCCGTAAACTCATCCCTAACACAGGCTCAATTTTTCCACGGAACAGGGATGTTATCTGATGAAAACATTGAATTGTCACTGTTTTTTTTTTTTTTTTAAATATCAGTTGCAATGAATATTATCCAACTCCACGTGCGTGGTATCTGTTGTATTTTTGTGTAATGACACTCGTCGCTTATCACTGTATAGTAAATGTACACTTACATATGTACACTCCTACATGTATATTGATTTCAGGCGAGCTTCTCTGGATCATGTGGCATGTAATCGCATTGGTTAAAGTCTCATACTATTAGTGGTCAACGGTGTCCTTGTTCATTTTCATTCTTTAATATTTTTCCCCCCCTGCCATTTTTAAGTAATTACTGTTATGTGAATGTATCGGTGTAGCGAAAGGCATTTTAATTACTCGCTAATGGATTATTTAAAAGGGAAAAAAATTAAAGGCTTTCTGTTTACAAAAAAAAAACAGGAATTCACCACGCTTTAATGATCTTTTTCAATTATAAATAAATTGCGGGGAAATGGTTTTTCATTATAATCGGGACCAGACCGACAGCCGATGTGAAGTCCTTTACCAGTGGGTGTAAATGGCCATCACGTGTATCAGCACCAAATTATTTTTCGTTGAATTTTCAAAAGCTAGATGCGCACCTAAACAACTAAAATATTTCGAAATTTCCATGACAATTTCGAGAAAATAATGAGAAAAAGCAAAGTTAAGTCATGTCCTTGCGGACGATGGCTTTGATTTCATTATCCTGTCGAAGGAAACAAAAAAAAAATCTTCCTCAACAAGACAGACTTCGTAGAGTGACGCGGCGGCATAAAGCAATGTTCGAGGTTAATTTTAATTCAATTAATTAGGGCCACTGATTGTACGGAGGGCAGAGAGAAAACGAAGAAAAATTCTACGTTTTTTTTCTCGTCCACTTTATTTTTTACAATTTAATCAAGTTGAAGGGAAATTGGGCGGATATCGACTTGACAGGGGCAAAAATTTTCCCTTTTATTGAAGTTTTTCGTTTTTTTTTGCCAAGTTTTTATTTCTTTTCTGTTTCCCGGAGTACAATTATGACGATGTAGGTGGGAAGAATAAAGGAGCAGAAGGACGGGCGTTAGGGTGATTGGTATATGGGGTGAATATATTTTTAGCAATTAATTTGGACAAAGGCGAAAAAAGTTTACTTTTTTAACGAAAATTAATTTTAGAATTTTTTTTTTCAAGTATTGGAAGGGAGTCAACCTAACAATTAAGGTGAGGTGAAGATGTCCTGATTGGGGAGATATGAAACCACAATAGAAGGTCAAGAAAAGGTTTTTTCTAAAGGATTTTTTTTTTTGGGTTTATGGAAGTGATTTATGAAAAAGGTGTTCTCGAGAAAAGAATAAGAAAGTGGTCTTGTGGGGGGAATAACAAGAGGCTTTGGGAATTTTAATTTGCTTTTAATAAGAGGACCTTGTGTAGGTCGAAGTACTCTGACACGTAGGTAGACATGTCTGTTTTGACACCTTCTCTTCCTACATAGAAAGCCCTACGGCCAACGCAGTGGTTTAATTAAGGGACATTGTGCTTTCATAGCTTTTATGGTAGCCTTGCTTTGAAGTCTAGTCCGATGCCGGAAGAAGGTAGTGTCCATCCGTTTCAGACATTTCAAAACTAAAATTGAAATATGCTGACTGATTCAAGATATCGAAATGAACTTGCAGGTACGCCCTCAAGTCGTAGTCTTGACTGACTGAGTTTGGTGGTGGAAGGTTTTCAAGTTGAATGAAAGCTGCGATTGTTTGCTGCACTATAGCTCATGCCTTGACAAGGCTCCAAGTGCGAATATATGTTTACGCACTAATGATCACCATTTTGTTGCCCAACAGTATTGGAACTGCAACTGGCCAGTGGGCTTTTGTTCCTGGGTCAACTCGATTTATCCGTTTGGTCGCTAAGGTCTTTACGCAGACTTTGACAAAGGCTATGTAAGGCTTGATTCTAAGTTGCATGCAATTTAATAACGCTTTTTGCCCTTAATATCGCCACAAAGATTCTGCCATAACTGGATGTGATTCTATAGATTTTGAGCACCTTCCATTCACAATTGGAAGATCAATACCCCTATTGAGACGTGGCTCACTTGTGATAGACAGCCAGTGTTAACGAAAACAGTCTCACTCTCTATTAAACGAAGAATTCTCTGTCGAGGTTATGGGCTGGTTTGATTTGTATTGCAAATCTCCTGGAACGGAGAGTCACTGACATATGTATGTGTCCATTTATATTTCCGTAGAAATACAACCTCAAACTTGGTAGAATTTAGGTAGCCCTACTGGGCTTATTTCCTAACTTTAGCTTTACACCACACTTGTTTCCCACTAAATTTGTTGATTAAATCGCAGGTTAAACCTGACATTAAATGAGGCTACGCGAGCGTTAGCGTATTTTGAGTCATATCTGGACAGACACAATCTCATCCTGGTGCCTTGTCTCATTAATTTTACCCTAACAAAACCTCAAGTTTTTGAGTGAAATGGCTCAGTGAATCGCATTTATTTAACAGACTAAGTATTCCTTAAGGAGCTTGATCCATTTTTTTCCACCCGGAGTTAGTTTCATGACTAATTCACGGCAACCTTCGCTTCTCTGAAATTGTTTCTATTCAGTTCAGGTCCGTTCGCTCACATACATAGCTGTTGGGTGGCACAGCGAATAACTGTGCAAAACAACGAAAATCGAAATTCTATTTTCCTCCTCCATATCCTTTTAATCTCCTCGAAGCGTTATAGTTTCGAAAATCCGTGCTGCAGATTCCTCGTCATTCAGAATCTAATAAGAATTTAACGAGACTCATTGAATTTTACGCTGATTGGGTGAAGTTTTTTTTCTTATTTAGTTAGCAGAACTTAGGAAAATCATGGCTACAGATAGCGGACAATAGAATCCTTCATTTATTATCAAGACAAACCCCCTTCGTTTTTTTGTTTTGTTCATCGTAGCACAACATGTATACTCCTACGTTGTTCAATCTTTTATCACTTTACCTAAAGTTTTACCTTCAGAAACTCGCATCAAACCAAAAACCTCATCAAACTGTTGTCTGCTTGTCACTGAAAAGCTTTTCAAACAAAAAGAGTCCTTCAACAAACTTCAATCACCTTCATATCCGCTCAATGGAGAAGAATAACTTTTTTTTAAGAGCAACACCGTTAAGCATTCCAAAACTTTTCTTTTTCTCTACCAGAAATGATAAAAATGAAATATTTGTGTGTGACAAACCAATAAATCACCTTCACGAGCATCAAGAGTCCTTCGCGTCCCTAAAAAAAGAATAACAATGACTGCCAATAATGAATGCCTTGCAGGTCCTTTTTGGTAAACAGAAACTTTCGCGAACTACGTATCTCAACAAAATCAAAACCGGAGTGCACAACTTTGAGACATCATTTCAACCCGACGGCCGCCGCCGGCAGCTCACGATCATCAAAGGACCAAAGGAAAACTAAAAATGACATTAATATCGAATTTGTTTACGCCATAAAATTTAATTCAATAAAATAAGGGCGAAAAAAAAAAAAAATCATGTCGCCCGCAAAGGAACTCCAAATTTCTTATCTCCTTCAGAGGACTGTGTGTATGGTGGAGAAGCCCCCTAGTAACAGAATTGTTTTGGTGTCCTTTTATTGCTCGTGTTAGGACGCGAGCGGGATACTTTTATTGTTGTTCCTTTTCAGATTTATGGAATTTATGGAATATTTTCCAAGGAATTTATGGAAGTTTATGGATTGCTTTTCGGCGGGGTTTTTATTGCTTTTATTGTTCGCTGCGAACTTGGAACTTTTGTGCGCGAACAGATTATGGAATATAATGGGTAATCATATTGGACTCGCCGCCGGTATTTAATTATTTTTTTATTCGATAGTGAATTGTTGGTATTGGAATATTATTTTAATTTTTTTATTGACCATCTCGTAAAAAAAAAAAAAAACGACGATGGCAAGAACATCATAAATTGTTTGGAAAGTTTTATTTCGGCCATTTGCCGATGATGACAAGGATGACGACGATGAGGACGACTGCCACGACGAGGACGACGAGTTTCTGTTTTCTATGGCACTCTTGTAATGTTGTAAGTGTTAGGAATTAGTTTTGATCAGCATTATTAGAAGTTGGAGAGGAGAAAAATGCAGATATCTAAAGTTTTACCATTAAATTGGTCATCCTCTTGACATATGTTTTGGTTTTGAGAGACCATTAACATTTAATGAGATACTAATCGTTTGCAAGTTGATGTGGCATGACAAACGGCAGGGAGAGTGGATAACATCTTTCATTCAAAATGGGAGAGGTCAGATTTAAAAAAAAAACCACCCCATAAAAAGGCCACTTTCGAGTACAACGAGTTCCGTTTTTCAACAGAAATCTCACATTATACTTTCGACATACTGTGATCCAGGAATTTATCGGGAGGGTTTCATGTGTTTCTAGAGTAGGGAGCGCGTGCAAGTTTTCCATTTCGTGTGTAAAACTGGCTCTAGTTAGCTAAGGATCGGAATAAATAAGAAGTGTGAGTAAATGCAAGCGTCAAAGGTCCGCCATCTGTTGGTTTCTTTGAAATTCGCTGCTTAACCTACATCCTTTAATATTTTTCAATGGTTCTTGCTCTATTGCGGTGTGTACACCTCTCATTTGTTTATAAAAATGATTTCTTTCAAATGGGTGGCTTGTGGCTTTATTTCACTCGACGGATGCTTTCCTTAAATTGTTTGTGGATCGTTTAGATAACAAAAAAAAAAGTCCAAACAATTTGAGTCGCATTTGCACGATGGCTAAGGCACAGGATATTTGCAGTGATGTCTATGAAACTGCCTCCTTTCTAATTGGAAGGCATCAACTGCATACCTACTTGAGAGTTCGTATTTAGGTTCCTTAGAATAGGCTATTAAATACCGCCCTGCGGACAACGCCTGTGAACTGTACGTCTTTCCAGAGCTAAAGCCCTTTTTAATGTCTAATGCTATGAGGGCCAGCCATATTAAGCCCCTCCTTTGATGAAAAACGATTTATTTTTGAAAAGTATCTGTAGTTGAATCTAAGTATTTATAAACAAAAAAAATATACTAACGTCATAAAATTTTGTTTCTTCTCATTGCAGGTAAGGAGCTTTAAATCTATTGGAATGCTCGTAAGTCCTTAATTTTTGCTTACAAATTTTAATCAAATTTTTGGTAAATATCTTGTCGATCACGCGTAATGCGCGCTTTTAACTGTATTTGGTTTGCAAATATTCCACTCCATTCGCTGCAACAGCTAGATCAGATGGTTACGATGAAAACCAAGACCGTCATAGTAAAAGCTTAGCACTAAGGATAAGCGTCAACAATTTTCATTTTAATTTTTTTATTTTTTGAAAGACAGTGGCTTCATTGGTTGACCTATCCAACCAAAACACTCACAATTGTCCTCTCAATTTCCGTAAAGATTTTTTTTGAGGTCGCCTCCTCGGGTCAAGGGTAGCAATTGCGTGAAGGGCAAATTATTTATTTTCTCGGTTTCTAGCCAGTAGAAGCCTGTTATACTTCCTCTTCTAAACATTGTCATTGTCATTGGATTTTGTCAGATATTCACGAGAGGTGGGACCGTGAAAATTTTTTTGGTGTTTTCTCCGTTGCAATAGTCCAACGCACTAACCACTGAGACACGGCTGCCTCCTTTGTTATATAATATGCCTTATGACAGCGCGATCTAAGCATCAGCCTTTCTGCTTAAATTTCTATCAAAAATTGTATTGAAACCTACTCTCTTACTTGTAATCTTTATTTTCTTCTATACTCTGGGATAACGCCCTGGATGCCTTCAGATGCCCATTGATTCAGCTCTAGAGATGAAATCGAATTGAATTCATTGAATTATACTTTCTACCTATGTATGTTTACTCCTTGAATCCTAGTAAATTTTCAGTAGTGCCTACCAGCGAGTACCACTTCGTTTCAACTGGCTGCTAGAACTCTCACCCATAACTCCCCTCATACTACCTTTGTTGCTTTATAGCAATAACCCACATATAGAACAACTTTTTCATCCCTTAAGTGAGCATAATATTTTTAGGTCCGCAGAGAAATATTTTTAGTAACCATCTCTGTCAGATTGCCCCATCATCGTATATCTCTGTCCCCCAATGCCTACGTCGTCGATCCTAATCTCAAAAATTTCCCAAACCTTCGATCGTTCCTTACCAATTAATTCAGTCGTACATACGCCACCAACTCCGTTCAACACTAAAACTCCTCCAAAAAAAAAGGGACCAACACATTTGAATAATTCATTCAGCGTGAAATCCCTGGACGAATCCTCACACTTTCCTTTCGTTGTGTATGCCTACGTAACACGTATGGAAAAGAAGAATTATCCTTCTGAGACTTTTATAAATCTGAAAAAGTTTCATTCCGCCTTTAGGCTCAAATCTACATGTTACTCCAGACGCAACTTCTTTATCACGTATCCTTAAAAGCTTCCTTCCTGTTCTCTCATGCATGATAACCCAACACACACCCACACACATGCACACATCCCATAGAAACAAAAATCGACAATACGACTAAAGACATGTTGATCCCTCCATCCATAGCAAAAAAAAAAAAAAAAAAATCTACCAATTTTCTTCTATTTTCATTTTCGTCCTTTGACTTAGAAAACAAAATACACAACAAAATGAAATAATGAATCCATCACGCATACACACATTCACATGCGGAGCGTATACACAGAATTAATGGTAGAAAAAATGAAAAATGATAAAAAGCAAAGGACGTTGGGAAAAGGAAGAGAAAAAGTTTTTCTCATCCCCCGCACCCCCCTCTCGTTGACTGAGATTAACTTTAATTAGCCCCATGAAAGTGATTTATTTCCAACAGGACATATTCCTTGGGATAAATGAGACCCACTACAGCGAGCACACTAGTAGGACAACAAAGGACGCTATCAAGAGTTGAAGAAGTCATATAAAACACGACGGAGGGTAGGCAGAGATGTGTGTATGTGCCATTGCGTGGGAGGCGTATACTAAACACAATTGTGCTGTCAAAGTCAGGATGAAGATTTCATCTCATCAGCATGTCCTTCCGTGAGATAAAGCAGTGTGTCAGTGTACAAAGGTAAAAAGTTACAAGAATCATTCAGGAGAACGCAGATGCGTGCGGTTGTCCTTACCGAACCTGATGAAGGTTCTTGTGTATCACGAATCACTATAAAGAGCTGCCAACAAAGAGGACATGTTGATGGCATTTATACACAGCGGTTTTGTGAGTGTTCGAAGGGGGGAGGGGCGGGTGAGTGCCAGTTTAGCCTTGTCTGTCTGTCAAGTTTCTTGACAAACTTTCCTGCCAGCCTGCGTATGAATGTACGTTAAGAGGGCGGCTATCCGTATTTACTGTTGAATCACTAAAGGGCATGAACGCATTCAACGTAATCCTCCATACTCAGGTCGGTCGTTTTGCACCCTTAACCTAGTCGGAGAGATCCTGTGTGCCACCTGTAAGTGTGTTCAAAGGATATGCTTAAACAGGACGAACATTTTAAATGGGGCAATTTATATTGTGTTTTGCTTTCTCTACTCTACCTCTCCGTTAAGTCAGTCAGTTTAGAAGAGAGAAACATTGAGCTCAGTGAGGGATTAGAGAGATTCTTGTTTTGTCCTGTTCGTCATCGTGTCCGTTTGTCGTCTGTGTGTAATTGTCCTATTCCTGTAAAGTCCTCTTAATACTGAGTGTTGTTTGTTTCCAGTATTTATTTCTGGAATGAGGGTGGCAATGTGGAGAGTGTTGAGTAGGAGTAAATAAATTGACGTATGTTAATCTTCGATTCTGTCAAGGATCAAATAAGGACTTTTTTTCCTTCTTGATGCTTCTTGATGCTTCTGTCAGATCATGTTGGGTTGTGGTGACTTTGTCACTTCCTGATGAAGAGATTGTGCGGGTAATTGTAGGTAATTTTTAATAAGGGAGCTTTACTTTGTAATCGTGTAACCGGACAGGCATTGTTAAGTGACTGTAGTAGAAGCTAGGGATTGAAAAGGGCCCTAAGAGTGCTTCGGATTAGCTACATCAGAAGTTCTTAATGAAATAAGTTGAAACTCTCTCAACTTAAAGACGGGTATCAGAGGCAGTTTGATGTGTATATTCCTCGTAATTTGCTTTAATTCGCGCTTGTAACGCCAAAGTTATAACTCTGGAGGCGTGGGCATATTTATTTTTTCCAAGACTTGCCTTATCTGTCATGTAATCTAAGCACGGCTTGGAAAAGCTTACGGCTTTTTGTGAACTACCAAACGATAGTTAAGTTATCCTTTTCCGGGTTTCAAGCCACTTCATTTATACCGAGTTAAGAAAGGCATACATACAGTATTTGTTCCTACGTTCACGAACGATAAGAGCTCTACTAGACACTGCCTGTAAAGGAGTAGGAAGTTAGCAGAAACAATGGTTATAATCTCATCGTTCTCTACCGACTACAGGACTTCCTCGTATCCAACTGCTCTGATGAACTGGAGTAATTCTAGAGATGGCATCGCAAAATCTCCTGCTGTGGATGATAGGCCTCCTGCAAGATGCTTCTTTAGTAGATCAATGCTCCAGATTTCTTAAGGCGGTACTCTAAGATTCTCCTGCAAAATCTGCGTTCTACGTTTTCTTAAACCCAGTTTCGTTTGATTATCTTTTGCAGCGTCTTAGCTTGTCAGAATGCTATGGTGATGCAGGTTTTGCTTCTTTTTTTCGGGTATAGTTCGCGAAAAGCTCTGTGTCATTTCAGAATAGGGACTTTCCTCTAAAGCCTGGTTCTTTAGACCTTTTCCTACTTCTTTAGCTCTTCCCGCATTGTGCGGAAGTCTGGTGGAATGACAGCTGGTTCAACGATACTTACATGCTTTAAAGCTAGCGCGACCTCTTGGCGATTCTTTGTAGCCCTATGTCCCATGACCTCTGTGCGCCACTGTCAAATTTAGGTTTTGAAGTTTTAGACCAACAAATCTGTAAGCTTTAGAAAATGAAAAGCTTTCGTATCATCTCCGGATTTATTAGGATGCATAATTAGAAAAGAAACAGTATTTCGCATGAAATCCTTGAAACTCTGTCCATTTTTTTTTCAATTATGAGTTTTTTGACAGACTTAAACTTCCTTTGTACAATGCGTTGCCAGGCTTTGGTTCCGAACGAAAGAGCCAAAGGAACAATTTTTATAATTTCGTTTCCCTAGCTTAAAACTTTGTAAAAACCACACACACAGTGTACAAAAACTCGAGCGTTATTCCTCTGTACATACACACATACTCGTAGGAGTATATTCATGTTAAAAGTGATATAACATTCCCACCACCAACTTTCAAGGAACTTTAAACTTTTTTTTTCTAAAAATTATTATGCATTACCCAGAATCCGGAGCTCGGAACTTTCCAAAAAGTGTACATACGATGATTTACAACTCAAGTTAAACCATTCTTTCAACACCATACACGCAAGGAAACATAACAAAAGGAGAACAGGAAAAAAAATATAAGTACCACGTGTGAATTTGTTTTCAGTCTACACTCACATGCCCCACTTCAAAAAAAAAGGAAAATAAAGTTTTTTTCCCAAAAAATCATATCAACATGACTTACATCGCCCGCAATAACCCCAAAAACTGAAGAAAATCCCTCATTCTCCCTCTGACGCAAAGGTGAGGAAAGCACAAAAGGAAAAGTTTTATTCCTTCTTTCACACAATCATCATTCGCATCTTGTGCACTGTGTGTAACACACACGCGTTAACAACGCAGAAATACAAATCAAGCAAAGTTTTCCTTGTAAACGCAAAAAAGGACGAAGCGACCAAAAGAAACAGAAAGACAGACAGATATAAGTGACAAAGACGACTTTTAGTCGCATTTTTCTGATATGAAGGAGGAATGGTAGAGTTTCCTAAGTGCTCGAAATACACTTGGGCTACCGAAACCTCAAAAAAAAAAAAAAAAAAACCGTGAGGATCCTTGCAAAAGTCATCATTTCCATGTGTGCCTGTGCACCACCGCAGCGCAGCAGCACCTCCACACTCAATAACATGCCTCTATTGAAAGTGTGTGTAGAGTCCTTCATTGACACGCCAAATAGCTTTCCTAACTGAGTTATGGGTGACAGAGTACGACTGAATTGAATGAACGATTTCAGGAGTCCTCACTTGCGCGCGAATCGAAAACGAACGAACGAACTAAACCCAACACCAAGTCTCTCCTTTTTCCGGTTGAAAATGGGCGATGACGAAGGCTTAGATGGTTGCAGAGGGACCGGCAGAAGGCATACCCGGAGGCCTTGAGAGATGTGTTTGCGAAAACTTTGCCATCGACCGAAAAAATATGATGTTTGAACATCCCTTAAGGAATTTAAATTTTTATTTTACTGTTGTGCCACTTCTTCATCGTCTTGCTGGTTGCTTCTCCTTTTTTTTTTTATCTATTCTTGCGATGATTTTCAGGATCCTACTTCTCCTGAATTCCAAAAGAGGACAAACAAAAGTCGTTGTGTGTATTTTTTTTTGTTACTTTTTGGATTTGAAATTTAGACAAGGAGACTTATATCCTTCTGTACTTTGTATATGTGTGTGCAGAGCAGACACACGTTTTATTGATTAAGTATACGCTGAGTGTGTTGGCAGTAAAAGAAAACCACATAGGATTTTCTTTATGAAAATTGAATTGAAGAACACATTAAGTGGGAGAAAGAGAGCGAGAGAGAGAGAGAGAGAGAGAGAGAGAAAGATAAAAGGAGAAAGGAGAAAGAGAATCACAGAGACCGATAGTGAAATGAAAATCTCATTATCAGCGGTTGGGTGGTTGGGTTTTGTCGAAGAAGCTGCCAGCAACAAGGATACAAATGTATGTACCGGGTACCGTAAGAGCCTGTTAAATGAGGTGAAGCACTCTGGCAAAGCGGAAGTAATTTAAATTTCATTTGGATGTTTGTGTGTTTGATTTGTGTGTATGGCCCTTGTGGCATGCAAAGAAAGTTAAATTTGGGGCAAAAATCGTTTCTAAGGAGATTTAAAAAAAAAATTACGATCGGCAGAGGTTTTTGACATCCTGAAGAGTGCAGTGAATATACACTCGTTACACTTAAATCGAATTCAGGATAGGTACCCTTGTCTTCTTGTTCAGCTTTCGACCCCGAATTACAAGGGTCAGAGGACCAAAAAGTTTCACAGGAACACGTTTAAAGCGCAGTTCCTGTCTGGCTTAGGAACCATCTGATTGTCAAACCCCTAGCAGATACGCTTCTAACTTGTCTCCAAAAGCAAAGAAAGTTATCCTTGATATAAAAGTAATCGCCCAGAATATTTGCTAACTGCAGAGGGTTGTTGGTTGGGGCCGAGGTTCACCCCGAACTGTAGCCCTAAATAAGTAAAGCTAAGCCCACAAAGTACTACATTTTTCAAGGTCCCGCCTAATTTTCTTTGGAAAGTGTCTTATTTCTGCTTTTGGGGTCATGAAGTTGTATTTCCACGCCAAGTATGTGAATTTCTATTACCGTCATCGCGAGCGTGAATCTGGTAAATGTATTCGGATGTATTATAGATTTCTCTGCCTTGCATGTTGCAATACTAAATCTGAAGGGTGACTAAATCGTTTTGGTTGTTATTAGCGACTTTGTCAGGAAAAGTTTACAGACGTGTTATCCTGAAGCTAAGCAATAAGCAAAATAAAATAGATTTTTGCACCAAATCATCGTCACCATAAATGCTCGGTTAGTGGATAACTAAACCATCAACGGTGCATGGGATGATAGTGTTATATATGGGTGTCTGTGCCTGCGAGGGTTTTCTCAATTCGCTCAATAAAACGCGAGAGGTTTCGATAATCTGCGCCTTCGACCGTATACTATCTATTCTACAAATTCTACATTTTCAACGTATACAATGGTTGCGGATTCACTGTGAATTTAAAGTTTCAGAGCGTCGTTTTAAAGTAGTTGTCCTAATCCAGAACCTTGTGGGATCCCTCTCCAGACAGATATTTCAGCACATCGACGTCAATGTCATACAACAGTTTCCCTCTTTTTAAAATTTTTGCAGTAGACCGGTACTCGCTTTCTGGAATGTGGCCTCATTTGTCATCTTAGCATTTTTAATAATAGCGTCTACTGCTGCGCTTGGTCTATAGAAGCCCACGTTAAACCAGACCTTCTGTTTCACCGAGAGCTGTTTGCAACCTTCTTCAAAAAGGGAGTGTCCTAGAAGTTTACATTTGTCCAACAAGTCACCTAAATATCGTCTGTAGTCAGTGTTAGATTGCGTGACTAGAATACCCTTCATGTGGTTCCTAGAATGCACAGCTTTATCCGTGAGAAACCAATAGGGTGGCTCTTCAAGTAGAAGATTTCTTATATTCAACTCATGTGCTTATGTCTTATACCAACTGGCAGTCCTGATTGACTTTGAAGTTCACTTAAGCCATCGTTTCTCACACTTAACGGGAGAAACTAATCAGAATGCCAGAAGGGATACTATCTCCCTCATCCTCCTGATGCGTTCCTAAGCAGATTAAACGCCATTACATTATTATTATATTTCGGTTACCATGTAACCTCTGGCACCAAACTCAATTTACCCAACACTTGACCTTTTGTCAAATGGGAAATCAACAGAAACCCTATCACCTTCCTCCTCTGCTGACATTCAACTTAGTCAGTTTGCTAATTTTTGCTTTGATCTCCTTTGACCATTCCCAGCGCTAACATACTACCGAGAAAACTTAATCAGCCAAACCAATCAAATAACACTATTTCACCTCGACACTTGTTCGCTCATCCTCCTTGACCTATAATACTACACAAATTGACAGTTCACCTTTAGCAAACTTCTTCTACTTCAAGGATATTTCCACAAAGTAAATAAACCTTCCCATATGTAGCGCAAGAGTGGGAGAGAAAACAGGTCGAAAGGATTTGTGTGTGATTATCCCTTCGTCGTAGTCAGTGGAGGAAAGTCCCACCTTTGTCACCACAAATCCTAATCAACACTCAATTTCATGCGCAAATATCCATAGATTATCATTTTGTTAGAGAAGCAAAAGGACTTACTGAACTGTGTGTCATACAAGGACGACTCATACTCGTATACAACGTGTATCTGGAAATATCCAAAAAAGGAAATTACTTTTGCCATACCAATGTCCGCCCCCTTTAAATTTAAGGATATAATCTAAAAGTGCTTAGCCAAAGGAGTCTGTCTCGGTATCTATCCCTCTCACTTTCGAACAAGAAGGAGCAGAAGACTTTCTCGCTTCAAGTACCAAAAATACTAAAAACACTTATGACAGGATAATGATAAACTTTCTCTCCGAAGGAGGTTGGGTGGGTGTTTGCGGGTGTATTTGGGTGCACATACGTGCTTGTCAAGATGACCTCTTTCGTGTAGTATGTAATTGAAATGCGAGTAATTCAGTTGACGTCCTGTGTGAGTGAAAAGAGATGATGTCCTTTTTGTGTGTGATACGCACAAAATTGTAAATTGAAAAGAGCACTCTCCTACAAAAAATGAGGGATAATCATCTCTATATGGGTCCTTACGATAGAAATTTACTCTCTTACATCGGGATGTTATCCTTTGAATCGATGATGATGATCGTCATATGAGGCAAATCGAAAAAACAGAAACCATGAAAACGCATTTGAATTCGTTGGAATCCGTTTCGATATCATACAGATACAGATGCAAAAAAAGGACCCTGTTGACCGAGACCCCTGCTCGTGTGTTTTATTCAATTTGGCAGATTACGGATGCGAATTGGAGAGTGGCAGTGTAAATTTAATTTATTTTGAAAGGACACTGTGGGCGAGATGGAAGTAAGTAGATTGCAGGGGATCAGAGGCGGGAAATGCAATTTAATGTCATTGTTGTTTAATTAATTACATTTGTGCCAATCTCTGATGCACAGTCTATGCACTATCTCGCCTAACGGTGGTAATAAGACGAGCACAAAGGCCTGCATCCTTTGATGCTGATTTTCACTTGAACTTATGCTTGGAGGCATTTTGCTCATTGTCTCTCTATGGACCTCTTGTTGGAGTGTTGTTGAGCGTTGAATTATATTGTTTTGGGCTCTGTGCAGATAAATTGTTTCACTAGCTGCATGCTGCCGCCTTTGAAATTGGATCTAACTTTGGCATTACCCGAGACAATGCGAAACTAATATTTGTTATCCTTCTTTTTCTTTGATGCTAATTACTATGATAACCCTGTTCTATAGCTGAGGGTGGTAAATGAACCAAATGGAAACGCTTGCAAGTCTAATGCAGTCGTGTTGTATTGCTTTGAGAGGTCTAGGTCGATGGAGAATCGCTGCAGTTGTGTCAATATTGTCGAGAGTTTTGTGATTTTTTTTTCATTAAAAACTTGATGACAACTGTTTTCTGCATCTTTGTTTTGAATGCTATTCCAACCTGTGGAGAGCTTGTTTATAATTTTTCATTAAATTTTCGTTCTTACCTAATCCCCAAGACATCTACTTGACTCCTTTTCACTTATTCTCTTCTGATTCTTTGATGTTGTATAGTATTCTTCCAACTTTGGTTCTCTTTCCATGAAGCATTTCTTTGCTCTTTGTTGACACTAAATCGACTCTTGTAATTCTTATAAATTATTAACAAATTTCAGGTCCTTCTGTTCTGTATTTTAAACACGCGGAATACGGCCTTAATTGTTTTCTGATTGGTCCAATCGGAATATCCAACCTAAACTCAAAAATTCGAGTGCTTATAACTTGGTTTGTCTTTCCATTCACACTCGACTCTTTTTAGCTGCTCAATCTTGACTCTTTTCGAATATTTCACTATTGAAACTGCCACTAATCAATTGAAATTTATCTCGAACTTATTGACCACTCGTAGATATGTCTAGATATCTACTTATTCTAGATTTAGGATCTGTTCTTTACAAAACACTTATCGACTCATTTTCGACTCAGTTTTCACTCGATTTCGTTGAAAACATTTATTCGCTGCTTCATGTACAAAAATCGGCAGATGACTGATTCTGACGATTTGAGATGTAATTCTTAAGCTTTTTTACGATATTCCGCTATTATTTGTATCTCAACTACTTTTTGCAGAATACTCTCAAGCCAAATGATGTCAGAAACTGTGGGATTACTTTCGAAATATTCACGCGATTTGAAGTATTTTTTATTGAATATCTGAACCAATTGTATTTCGAATCGAATTTTCCCTATTTTTTCGTTAGATGTCACTGGTTTCAATTTCACGTCGCAGTAACGTGCCGCAAACAATATCGTTTTTTATTACGTGGGTGACATGCTACAAAATCTGTTTTTAAACTGAAGGGAAAGGCTTAAGAAATAAATTAAAATCAGAGCTCAAATCAGAATCAAGGACGTGAAACTTATCGGCGCGACAGATGAGATGAGTGTTTCAATTTGAATCCGCTGGTTCACATGTAAAATCCGTAAACAACGTAGAACGAATGCATTTCGCTTCAAGAATTCGATTATTCACCGATGAAATCAGAGATAGAAATAAAAAAATACTCATACGCCTCGTGTCCCGATTACCAATGAAACCACTAAACCGCATCGCAAATTGGAAAATATCCTCTGCTCTTTGCTCACCCGTCAGTTCGACTACATGAGTGAAAACTATGTCAATAGTGCACCTGTTACTCTTATCCATCCAAAGTAAATGCCTATTAAACCTGATATCACAATACACCACACTACTGCGGCTGCTGCTACTGATGCTACTGAGGCTGTGTTGCTTCCAGTAGTTGTTGTACATTTTTACAAAAGTACTCCACTGTTGGCCTTGTCTCTGCTTTTTTTTGTTCGTTTCTCCACTTGATGACTTTCGAACCGAAGCGAACACAACTGCAAACCAATTCCACTGATTACAAAACCGCATCCAACATATCGAAAAACCACTTTTTAATATTGCAGAGGAGCGGTAAAAGGCATGGTAAAGGACCTTCTCGTGTGTGTGGTAATGCTCTTCGATAATGTTGCATTTTATACGAATGACATCCTTTATTCGCAGACTTGACAACAAAATAGGCAGAAACACACAAAAAAACGTATTTAGTATCCTTCTCCCAGGTCATGGAAGGATTCGCTTTGCGGTTGTTGGTAGGATACCTTATGCAACAGCAGTTAATCACACCAAAATGAAGGTGCACCTCCTTCGTAGCCATTTATTTAGTAGCAGCATGTGATTCTAATGATGTGCAAGGAGTATCCTGGCAAACGAAATTCGTTACAAAAAGCATTCCAACAAGGATCATAATGAAGATGTGGATGATAATGATGATGCAGGTAAACCAGCCTTTCAGTAACTGACTGACTTACTGATGTTGATGCTCTTTCTCAAGCTGCTGCTAGTGATGCTTTTACCTGTTTGCTTGGTGGATCTCTGACTGAGTAGCTTTCTGATGGAAAGGACAACATGCAAAAATGGATGGAAAACTCACAAGGAAACAACAAAAGTAAAAACCTGGGTTTTTACCAGAAGTAAGGGGGAGCTAACAACACAAAAAAAAGAAGGAAAAAACCTGGCAAATACACAAAAGAAATGTGAAAAGGATATACTCGTACCTTCAGCTTTCTTTGGATTTGAATGGTTTCATATCCCACAGGATGAAGGGGGTAGCACGGCGAGAAGGATAGAGTACACAGTGCTTAAGTCGGTTAACCTAAGTGGTGGGGCAGTTTTTGGTGAATTGTATTTCTATTTATCTTTTACCTGAACCTGCATTTGAAAGGAAGAAATCCGGTATTTTTATGCAAAATTAATGGTGGCTCGCTTTTGAATTTAGGCTTTTCGAGTTTTATGGATCACAGAGAATAAGGTCGTTCGGAATAATATCCTTGCTCTCGAAACTAAATTGTTGGAAACTGTTTAAGGGGCTTACTGGTGTTTACCCATATCCCGTGAGATCTAGGAACTGCTACCTTCACATTCTCGTGGTATGTACTCTTTCGATAATATTTAAGGTTGAATATTTAGAAGTGGGCGCCGTGGCTCAGTGGTAAGTGCGTTGGAGCGGGGGGAGTTTTTTCACGGTCCCACCTTTCGCGTATGACAAAGGTCCGAGAGCGTAATGAGAAAGCTTTTCAGTATGGCTCGAAACTGTAGATCCCTTCCATTTGTGTGAAAAAATATAACACGCACAACACGAAAGGTCGCGAGAAGCTAGGCTCGGTCTGTAGCGCCAAGTATTTGTGTTTTTGTATTTAGTAGTATTGAAATTGTATGGAAGCGAATTTCAATAATTTCCCCTTCATCTCGAAGTATCTAATGACTTATGCGTACGATGGTTCAAATGAAAATCGCTACAAATACTGAACCTAGCTTGTGAATGTTGGGATCTAGCTAGTGCGAGGCTTTTGTTAGTCGCCTATCGATCAGCTAGGGAGCTTATGATATGGTCTACATGATTCCAGAGTACAATGTCATCTGCCTGCTTATTCTTATGTTTAAGACTTTCCCTATGAATTTCTTTACCTAAGCTGCTGAAAGCTTTTTCTCAAAATTTCTTACATTTTCTGCAACGCAGCATGCACTCAGCTTGAAAATAATGTTTCAAAAAAAAAATGTTTACCTTCACAAATTTGTGCGACAAATCCAAGGATTTCTCTAGCCGCCTGACGAACGACAGCATCGATTCAATTGATTCAATATTATAACCTATTATAAGCGAAATTTCCTAAAATAGTACATGTCCCCTAAACGTTTATTACAATTTCATAAATCGATATTGCCACAGAGGAGTACGAACCCTCCCCTTAAAATATCTCCGCATAAAAGGTAGCCAAGTGTGCTCGCATTTCATCTCCTCTGTGCGCTTGCAAAGATTTCTTCATAAACAGACAGATTTAATAATAAACAACCTCATACTCGGTTTATGTGTTTTTTTTTTCTTTTTTATTCTCATGAATACATTCACCATAAAGAAACTCACGTTTAATACCACAATCGTATCAAATCAGCTTCCATGGATGGCTACAAAAAATCAAGTACAACATAAGGGAGGCGTCTACTTCGTGAGCTCTCCCTTCGGATCCTTTTGTGTTTTGTTGTGTTTTTATTTTTTATTTTTTGCGAAATGAAAAATCATCATGTTGTCATTATAAACTTGGAGCGATACCAACCATTCGCACCACCCACGTTAATTCTTGTGTAAAAAGGCTCACAAAAGATACATGATTTCCGATAATTTTCCATTTTCATGCGCTTTTCACTTTCGTTTTCTATTTTTTTTTTCTTTATTTTTTTGCTCTCTTTCGAGGAACAATAGCTGTGCTTAGCAAATTTTATTATACACGTCCCTGTGTTGTGTGATTTCCAAGGAAACAGGTGGACGATTTTAAATAGCATTTCGTTCCCCTTTCAATCATAATTGGACACATCATCATGGTTGTAGCCATGCCATCTATGAATTCGATGGTATGTGTCTGAGTAAAGACAATTTACAGGTTAACGAGCTATGGACTCAAAATTGTCATCATCTCTGACAGATGTTAAATCAGGGGAGACAGTTACTCCATCTATTGGTTGAAAATGAAACAAACGAAATAAAATTACAAAAAAAAAACGACTTCCCCTTGACTTATGACAAGTCATCACAGATTCCTCCCTTGTGTCAACATAGTGAGAGAGGACAAAAAAAAAATCCCAAAAGGAAAAGGAAAATTGCTGTCGAAAATTCTATCGCAATCTAACGATACATCTGTGTGGAATTGCAACTGGAAAGGGTTCATTGCTGGAAGACAAACGATGACAACTGCTGCTGCTTTGGTGCAATGAAACACCAGCAAGGACCTGGGCAACCACCAACGATGTATTTCTGTTTTCTTTTCCTCCCTCGCTTTTCGATACAACAGACGAAGAAAAGTAAAAAAAAAAAAAAAAAAAACGAAAGAAGAAATCCAATTTCATTCTCTCTGGTGGTGGGGAAAATTGGAAAATGATCGCAAAAGGATACCCATTGTGAAAGGATTCAATGGTTAAATGTGATGGAATGTGCTGGAGGAAGGTCTTCGATTGGTTAAAGGGTGATTGTAGTCCTAATTGAAGTTTAGAAATAATGCAATTGGGAAGAGTTTTCGTTTTGTTTTTTGCGCTCGTTACCGGTTCGTTGCGGAAGTATTAATGTTTACTCAAGAGGAAGGAAGCTAAATGGGGGGAAGAGGGCTGGCTTGATTTGGATTCCTGGCAATTGGTTTAAATTAATTGATTTATTAAATTTCCCAAATTCTCAAGTCAAAAGTGGAATAGAGGGAAGTGAATGTGGGTCAAAATCAATGTGTGTCTTATGCCATCGATCCAGAGTCAGGAGTATTCGGTAGTGAGGCCCAAGTTAGGGCAAATTTCAGATTCGTCTGCTTTTGCTGGCAAAGTTCTTTAAGTTTATAGGAAAGGGTCCACTGTTTCCGGTGCAAATCACAATCTCTCTCTTATTTTGACTAAGCCTGCATTTTGAATGGTAAACACTAGGTACTCGTTATGCTGATGATTGATTCCCATTTGTTAACAGATGTTCGCCTATTGTTCTACCTTCAATATTCAGTTGCTCATTGGCTATGACCACGATATAGAAATTTTTGTCTGTCATAAATATAAAACCTCCGGTTCAAAAGGGTGTAATGTGCCTTATCTGACTCTCATCTGGTCCTTCTTATCTGCCGAATCATTAAATTTTCAGAAGTGTCATTCTGAACAGAAAATTGTTCCAGAACCCCTCACATTCACCGACAAATTTATAAAGGCAGTAGAACACGATTGATATCTCGGTTGATCTTAATCCCCAGCAAAGCTTCGGTAAAACTCCAGAGGCTATTCCATCTCAAAAACGTTGATATGCACAACCTTCTTAATTTCATGCCACAATACAGCGAATTTAGCATGGCTGTATGTTATCCTATTAATACCAATAAGAACTCTGGATATGGAAACTCCGACGATACATCTGGCGCTGATTTGGTCAAGTAAGGAGCACTAAAATAATTTCCAAGCAGAGTGTAAGCATAAGCTTGCAATATAACGACTTTTCCAAACCGTCTTCAAAGTTCAGTGAAACACTGCTCATTTGAATCACATGGGTAAATGGCATTCTCGCTTACCAAGTTAGATACACTAACTCACTTAACAGTCAGTCTATGTGATGAGAAGATGACGGAATCTATTCAAACAAATCTTAATTTGTTCTGAACCTCCACTGGAATCGTTTAAGGACCCCAATCGGTGCTCGTTCTGTTGAAGATTTTCCTCTACTATACACAAACTGGTCTAACTACACCTTGCAATAGCCTTTGCCTTAATGATTTGAACGAATTTGGGGCTGTCTGCTCAAGACGAACTTCCAGGATCTACTCTGAAAAGTTAAATTTAAGCGAAATATAGGAAAGGGTATAAGCAAGTAGAATACTTGGTGCATTCTAGCCACCACACAGTTGTAGTTTTACCTGACCTCCCTTACATTTCTAACTGCTCTCCAGTGTTGCAAGATGCCGTCTTAATTTGTATTTGCTTATCACTCATAACGTTCCATCCTATACCTACAAGACATAATTTCCTTTGAACCTACCCCCTTTAGAACTCTGTTTAATATTAATCTTTCAAGAGCCTTTTACCGACACAGTCTTTGATTCTGAATTTAAGGGTATTTCTCACTCGATTTCACTTCAATGTTCCATATCATAAATTTCTCCTTACGACAACATTACCCCGTCTAAGTGTTATATCTCTTCGAAATCGTCCATCCCAGACATATATTTCGAAAGGCATTCATAAAAAGACTTCAGCGAATTCCAAGAAAAAACACAACTATAGCTTCGGTTCTATACTTTCAAAATAACGATAACCAATTCATTCAAAAAGAAAGAAGCTTTGAAAACCTCTTTTTTCTTGGATGAATAGGTTATCCCGTACACGTACCCGAGGGACACTTCCAAAGATAATCCCCAAAAAGCCATCCGTTTAAACGCAATCCTTTGAAAAAAAAAAATGTAGAAAGAATCCTTCACACTACAATTTACATTTTTTCCAAGAACAAAAATACAGAGAAAGGCTATTCAATCTTATCGTCATCATAACCATTGAACTCATAAATAAGCAGACGCAGAGGACCGACAAGAACAGAGAACGGTCTACATGACATGAAACATTATCCTGACAAATATTTACTTTCGTCCTTCATCGATCAGGGAATGGATGGATTCTTTTTTTTTTCTTTTTTGTTATCTGGAATTTTATTGCTTATAGTTTTCTTTTTTTTCGTAGGCAAAGTGGATCCTTTACGTTTGGTTACACCCGAAACATGTGTTTCTGCTTTTAAATAAATGCAACGGATGGCCCTAGAGCACCATGTTTTAGGAGAAAAAGGGTTGTCAAGTAGAAAGAAGTCATCAATAACCATCTACCGATTTAAAAGAGTCTGCAGCTCGAGGGTTTTGTCCCACATAATTAGTCCACACTCAAAAATACTAAAACACACAAAACACATTTAAAAATTAAAAACCAATAAAAACAGAAGAAAATAAATGCAAAACTGTCCGACTTTTTATTTATACGTTCTAATTAACCAGAAGCTCTCAATAAAGTTTGAGAGCCTGCAGTGTCAGATGTCAAATTCGTCGATATGGTAGTTCTATCGGCAACCATCTACCCGAACCCCCACACCCAGAAGTATGCTTATCGCCGAACACATGCCCGAGACACACCGGAATCAATGCTAAGACATTGTCTCGTCGCTGGAAATTTATATCAAGCTCGCCAAAGTATGCAATTTAGTCCGAGAAAAGAAACTGAACGCACCATCAAAACCAAACCACATGCGCACACCGGAAAAACTTTATTTAAAAATAATGGCCACCCTGTGTGTGTCTAAGATTATGCTAAACTACACCCTCTATCGCGCACTTTTGTTTTTGTACTCGCTAGGCTGCCTAGAACCAGCAAATTTCATAGAAAATATTCGTGAAACACCAGGCCACCAGAAATGCTCAGAAAACAGCAGGTATACCGACCCTCTACGAGCTCCCAAACTGTGGTGCCTGTTATCGTCCGCTCAGTACTGATATTGGTGTCGATTTGGTTTGGCTGTAACTTTTTTATTTGACCACGGATTTTGACGTTTGAGGTGTCAAATGAAAGGTAATTTTCCAAAGAATCGAATGCAATGATTTTTTGGTTGTTATTAGCGACTTTGTCAGGAAAAGTTTACAGACGTGTTATCCTGAAGCTAAGCAATAAGCAAAATAAAATAGATTTTTGCACCAAATCATCGTCACCATAAATGCTCGGTTAGTGGATAACTAAACCATCAACGGTGCATGGGATGATAGTGTTATATATGGGTGTCTGTGCCTGCGAGGGTTTTCTCAATTCGCTCAATAAAACGCGAGAGGTTTCGATAATCTGCGCCTTCGACCGTATACTATCTATTCTACAAATTCTACATTTTCAACGTATACAATGGTTGCGGATTCACTGTGAATTTAAAGTTTCAGAGCGTCGTTTTAAAGTAGTTGTCCTAATCCAGAACCTTGTGGGATCCCTCTCCAGACAGATATTTCAGCACATCGACGTCAATGTCATACAACAGTTTCCCTCTTTTTAAAATTTTTGCAGTAGACCGGTACTCGCTTTCTGGAATGTGGCCTCATTTGTCATCTTAGCATTTTTAATAATAGCGTCTACTGCTGCGCTTGGTCTATAGAAGCCCACGTTAAACCAGACCTTCTGTTTCACCGAGAGCTGTTTGCAACCTTCTTCAAAAAGGGAGTGTCCTAGAAGTTTACATTTGTCCAACAAGTCACCTAAATATCGTCTGTAGTCAGTGTTAGATTGCGTGACTAGAATACCCTTCATGTGGTTCCTAGAATGCACAGCTTTATCCGTGAGAAACCAATAGGGTGGCTCTTCAAGTAGAAGATTTCTTATATTCAACTCATGTGCTTATGTCTTATACCAACTGGCAGTCCTGATTGACTTTGAAGTTCACTTAAGCCATCGTTTCTCACACTTAACGGGAGAAACTAATCAGAATGCCAGAAGGGATACTATCTCCCTCATCCTCCTGATGCGTTCCTAAGCAGATTAAACGCCATTACATTATTATTATATTTCGGTTACCATGTAACCTCTGGCACCAAACTCAATTTACCCAACACTTGACCTTTTGTCAAATGGGAAATCAACAGAAACCCTATCACCTTCCTCCTCTGCTGACATTCAACTTAGTCAGTTTGCTAATTTTTGCTTTGATCTCCTTTGACCATTCCCAGCGCTAACATACTACCGAGAAAACTTAATCAGCCAAACCAATCAAATAACACTATTTCACCTCGACACTTGTTCGCTCATCCTCCTTGACCTATAATACTACACAAATTGACAGTTCACCTTTAGCAAACTTCTTCTACTTCAAGGATATTTCCACAAAGTAAATAAACCTTCCCATATGTAGCGCAAGAGTGGGAGAGAAAACAGGTCGAAAGGATTTGTGTGTGATTATCCCTTCGTCGTAGTCAGTGGAGGAAAGTCCCACCTTTGTCACCACAAATCCTAATCAACACTCAATTTCATGCGCAAATATCCATAGATTATCATTTTGTTAGAGAAGCAAAAGGACTTACTGAACTGTGTGTCATACAAGGACGACTCATACTCGTATACAACGTGTATCTGGAAATATCCAAAAAAGGAAATTACTTTTGCCATACCAATGTCCGCCCCCTTTAAATTTAAGGATATAATCTAAAAGTGCTTAGCCAAAGGAGTCTGTCTCGGTATCTATCCCTCTCACTTTCGAACAAGAAGGAGCAGAAGACTTTCTCGCTTCAAGTACCAAAAATACTAAAAACACTTATGACAGGATAATGATAAACTTTCTCTCCGAAGGAGGTTGGGTGGGTGTTTGCGGGTGTATTTGGGTGCACATACGTGCTTGTCAAGATGACCTCTTTCGTGTAGTATGTAATTGAAATGCGAGTAATTCAGTTGACGTCCTGTGTGAGTGAAAAGAGATGATGTCCTTTTTGTGTGTGATACGCACAAAATTGTAAATTGAAAAGAGCACTCTCCTACAAAAAATGAGGGATAATCATCTCTATATGGGTCCTTACGATAGAAATTTACTCTCTTACATCGGGATGTTATCCTTTGAATCGATGATGATGATCGTCATATGAGGCAAATCGAAAAAACAGAAACCATGAAAACGCATTTGAATTCGTTGGAATCCGTTTCGATATCATACAGATACAGATGCAAAAAAAGGACCCTGTTGACCGAGACCCCTGCTCGTGTGTTTTATTCAATTTGGCAGATTACGGATGCGAATTGGAGAGTGGCAGTGTAAATTTAATTTATTTTGAAAGGACACTGTGGGCGAGATGGAAGTAAGTAGATTGCAGGGGATCAGAGGCGGGAAATGCAATTTAATGTCATTGTTGTTTAATTAATTACATTTGTGCCAATCTCTGATGCACAGTCTATGCACTATCTCGCCTAACGGTGGTAATAAGACGAGCACAAAGGCCTGCATCCTTTGATGCTGATTTTCACTTGAACTTATGCTTGGAGGCATTTTGCTCATTGTCTCTCTATGGACCTCTTGTTGGAGTGTTGTTGAGCGTTGAATTATATTGTTTTGGGCTCTGTGCAGATAAATTGTTTCACTAGCTGCATGCTGCCGCCTTTGAAATTGGATCTAACTTTGGCATTACCCGAGACAATGCGAAACTAATATTTGTTATCCTTCTTTTTCTTTGATGCTAATTACTATGATAACCCTGTTCTATAGCTGAGGGTGGTAAATGAACCAAATGGAAACGCTTGCAAGTCTAATGCAGTCGTGTTGTATTGCTTTGAGAGGTCTAGGTCGATGGAGAATCGCTGCAGTTGTGTCAATATTGTCGAGAGTTTTGTGATTTTTTTTTCATTAAAAACTTGATGACAACTGTTTTCTGCATCTTTGTTTTGAATGCTATTCCAACCTGTGGAGAGCTTGTTTATAATTTTTCATTAAATTTTCGTTCTTACCTAATCCCCAAGACATCTACTTGACTCCTTTTCACTTATTCTCTTCTGATTCTTTGATGTTGTATAGTATTCTTCCAACTTTGGTTCTCTTTCCATGAAGCATTTCTTTGCTCTTTGTTGACACTAAATCGACTCTTGTAATTCTTATAAATTATTAACAAATTTCAGGTCCTTCTGTTCTGTATTTTAAACACGCGGAATACGGCCTTAATTGTTTTCTGATTGGTCCAATCGGAATATCCAACCTAAACTCAAAAATTCGAGTGCTTATAACTTGGTTTGTCTTTCCATTCACACTCGACTCTTTTTAGCTGCTCAATCTTGACTCTTTTCGAATATTTCACTATTGAAACTGCCACTAATCAATTGAAATTTATCTCGAACTTATTGACCACTCGTAGATATGTCTAGATATCTACTTATTCTAGATTTAGGATCTGTTCTTTACAAAACACTTATCGACTCATTTTCGACTCAGTTTTCACTCGATTTCGTTGAAAACATTTATTCGCTGCTTCATGTACAAAAATCGGCAGATGACTGATTCTGACGATTTGAGATGTAATTCTTAAGCTTTTTTACGATATTCCGCTATTATTTGTATCTCAACTACTTTTTGCAGAATACTCTCAAGCCAAATGATGTCAGAAACTGTGGGATTACTTTCGAAATATTCACGCGATTTGAAGTATTTTTTATTGAATATCTGAACCAATTGTATTTCGAATCGAATTTTCCCTATTTTTTCGTTAGATGTCACTGGTTTCAATTTCACGTCGCAGTAACGTGCCGCAAACAATATCGTTTTTTATTACGTGGGTGACATGCTACAAAATCTGTTTTTAAACTGAAGGGAAAGGCTTAAGAAATAAATTAAAATCAGAGCTCAAATCAGAATCAAGGACGTGAAACTTATCGGCGCGACAGATGAGATGAGTGTTTCAATTTGAATCCGCTGGTTCACATGTAAAATCCGTAAACAACGTAGAACGAATGCATTTCGCTTCAAGAATTCGATTATTCACCGATGAAATCAGAGATAGAAATAAAAAAATACTCATACGCCTCGTGTCCCGATTACCAATGAAACCACTAAACCGCATCGCAAATTGGAAAATATCCTCTGCTCTTTGCTCACCCGTCAGTTCGACTACATGAGTGAAAACTATGTCAATAGTGCACCTGTTACTCTTATCCATCCAAAGTAAATGCCTATTAAACCTGATATCACAATACACCACACTACTGCGGCTGCTGCTACTGATGCTACTGAGGCTGTGTTGCTTCCAGTAGTTGTTGTACATTTTTACAAAAGTACTCCACTGTTGGCCTTGTCTCTGCTTTTTTTTGTTCGTTTCTCCACTTGATGACTTTCGAACCGAAGCGAACACAACTGCAAACCAATTCCACTGATTACAAAACCGCATCCAACATATCGAAAAACCACTTTTTAATATTGCAGAGGAGCGGTAAAAGGCATGGTAAAGGACCTTCTCGTGTGTGTGGTAATGCTCTTCGATAATGTTGCATTTTATACGAATGACATCCTTTATTCGCAGACTTGACAACAAAATAGGCAGAAACACACAAAAAAACGTATTTAGTATCCTTCTCCCAGGTCATGGAAGGATTCGCTTTGCGGTTGTTGGTAGGATACCTTATGCAACAGCAGTTAATCACACCAAAATGAAGGTGCACCTCCTTCGTAGCCATTTATTTAGTAGCAGCATGTGATTCTAATGATGTGCAAGGAGTATCCTGGCAAACGAAATTCGTTACAAAAAGCATTCCAACAAGGATCATAATGAAGATGTGGATGATAATGATGATGCAGGTAAACCAGCCTTTCAGTAACTGACTGACTTACTGATGTTGATGCTCTTTCTCAAGCTGCTGCTAGTGATGCTTTTACCTGTTTGCTTGGTGGATCTCTGACTGAGTAGCTTTCTGATGGAAAGGACAACATGCAAAAATGGATGGAAAACTCACAAGGAAACAACAAAAGTAAAAACCTGGGTTTTTACCAGAAGTAAGGGGGAGCTAACAACACAAAAAAAAGAAGGAAAAAACCTGGCAAATACACAAAAGAAATGTGAAAAGGATATACTCGTACCTTCAGCTTTCTTTGGATTTGAATGGTTTCATATCCCACAGGATGAAGGGGGTAGCACGGCGAGAAGGATAGAGTACACAGTGCTTAAGTCGGTTAACCTAAGTGGTGGGGCAGTTTTTGGTGAATTGTATTTCTATTTATCTTTTACCTGAACCTGCATTTGAAAGGAAGAAATCCGGTATTTTTATGCAAAATTAATGGTGGCTCGCTTTTGAATTTAGGCTTTTCGAGTTTTATGGATCACAGAGAATAAGGTCGTTCGGAATAATATCCTTGCTCTCGAAACTAAATTGTTGGAAACTGTTTAAGGGGCTTACTGGTGTTTACCCATATCCCGTGAGATCTAGGAACTGCTACCTTCACATTCTCGTGGTATGTACTCTTTCGATAATATTTAAGGTTGAATATTTAGAAGTGGGCGCCGTGGCTCAGTGGTAAGTGCGTTGGAGCGGGGGGAGTTTTTTCACGGTCCCACCTTTCGCGTATGACAAAGGTCCGAGAGCGTAATGAGAAAGCTTTTCAGTATGGCTCGAAACTGTAGATCCCTTCCATTTGTGTGAAAAAATATAACACGCACAACACGAAAGGTCGCGAGAAGCTAGGCTCGGTCTGTAGCGCCAAGTATTTGTGTTTTTGTATTTAGTAGTATTGAAATTGTATGGAAGCGAATTTCAATAATTTCCCCTTCATCTCGAAGTATCTAATGACTTATGCGTACGATGGTTCAAATGAAAATCGCTACAAATACTGAACCTAGCTTGTGAATGTTGGGATCTAGCTAGTGCGAGGCTTTTGTTAGTCGCCTATCGATCAGCTAGGGAGCTTATGATATGGTCTACATGATTCCAGAGTACAATGTCATCTGCCTGCTTATTCTTATGTTTAAGACTTTCCCTATGAATTTCTTTACCTAAGCTGCTGAAAGCTTTTTCTCAAAATTTCTTACATTTTCTGCAACGCAGCATGCACTCAGCTTGAAAATAATGTTTCAAAAAAAAAATGTTTACCTTCACAAATTTGTGCGACAAATCCAAGGATTTCTCTAGCCGCCTGACGAACGACAGCATCGATTCAATTGATTCAATATTATAACCTATTATAAGCGAAATTTCCTAAAATAGTACATGTCCCCTAAACGTTTATTACAATTTCATAAATCGATATTGCCACAGAGGAGTACGAACCCTCCCCTTAAAATATCTCCGCATAAAAGGTAGCCAAGTGTGCTCGCATTTCATCTCCTCTGTGCGCTTGCAAAGATTTCTTCATAAACAGACAGATTTAATAATAAACAACCTCATACTCGGTTTATGTGTTTTTTTTTTCTTTTTTATTCTCATGAATACATTCACCATAAAGAAACTCACGTTTAATACCACAATCGTATCAAATCAGCTTCCATGGATGGCTACAAAAAATCAAGTACAACATAAGGGAGGCGTCTACTTCGTGAGCTCTCCCTTCGGATCCTTTTGTGTTTTGTTGTGTTTTTATTTTTTATTTTTTGCGAAATGAAAAATCATCATGTTGTCATTATAAACTTGGAGCGATACCAACCATTCGCACCACCCACGTTAATTCTTGTGTAAAAAGGCTCACAAAAGATACATGATTTCCGATAATTTTCCATTTTCATGCGCTTTTCACTTTCGTTTTCTATTTTTTTTTTCTTTATTTTTTTGCTCTCTTTCGAGGAACAATAGCTGTGCTTAGCAAATTTTATTATACACGTCCCTGTGTTGTGTGATTTCCAAGGAAACAGGTGGACGATTTTAAATAGCATTTCGTTCCCCTTTCAATCATAATTGGACACATCATCATGGTTGTAGCCATGCCATCTATGAATTCGATGGTATGTGTCTGAGTAAAGACAATTTACAGGTTAACGAGCTATGGACTCAAAATTGTCATCATCTCTGACAGATGTTAAATCAGGGGAGACAGTTACTCCATCTATTGGTTGAAAATGAAACAAACGAAATAAAATTACAAAAAAAAAACGACTTCCCCTTGACTTATGACAAGTCATCACAGATTCCTCCCTTGTGTCAACATAGTGAGAGAGGACAAAAAAAAAATCCCAAAAGGAAAAGGAAAATTGCTGTCGAAAATTCTATCGCAATCTAACGATACATCTGTGTGGAATTGCAACTGGAAAGGGTTCATTGCTGGAAGACAAACGATGACAACTGCTGCTGCTTTGGTGCAATGAAACACCAGCAAGGACCTGGGCAACCACCAACGATGTATTTCTGTTTTCTTTTCCTCCCTCGCTTTTCGATACAACAGACGAAGAAAAGTAAAAAAAAAAAAAAAAAAAACGAAAGAAGAAATCCAATTTCATTCTCTCTGGTGGTGGGGAAAATTGGAAAATGATCGCAAAAGGATACCCATTGTGAAAGGATTCAATGGTTAAATGTGATGGAATGTGCTGGAGGAAGGTCTTCGATTGGTTAAAGGGTGATTGTAGTCCTAATTGAAGTTTAGAAATAATGCAATTGGGAAGAGTTTTCGTTTTGTTTTTTGCGCTCGTTACCGGTTCGTTGCGGAAGTATTAATGTTTACTCAAGAGGAAGGAAGCTAAATGGGGGGAAGAGGGCTGGCTTGATTTGGATTCCTGGCAATTGGTTTAAATTAATTGATTTATTAAATTTCCCAAATTCTCAAGTCAAAAGTGGAATAGAGGGAAGTGAATGTGGGTCAAAATCAATGTGTGTCTTATGCCATCGATCCAGAGTCAGGAGTATTCGGTAGTGAGGCCCAAGTTAGGGCAAATTTCAGATTCGTCTGCTTTTGCTGGCAAAGTTCTTTAAGTTTATAGGAAAGGGTCCACTGTTTCCGGTGCAAATCACAATCTCTCTCTTATTTTGACTAAGCCTGCATTTTGAATGGTAAACACTAGGTACTCGTTATGCTGATGATTGATTCCCATTTGTTAACAGATGTTCGCCTATTGTTCTACCTTCAATATTCAGTTGCTCATTGGCTATGACCACGATATAGAAATTTTTGTCTGTCATAAATATAAAACCTCCGGTTCAAAAGGGTGTAATGTGCCTTATCTGACTCTCATCTGGTCCTTCTTATCTGCCGAATCATTAAATTTTCAGAAGTGTCATTCTGAACAGAAAATTGTTCCAGAACCCCTCACATTCACCGACAAATTTATAAAGGCAGTAGAACACGATTGATATCTCGGTTGATCTTAATCCCCAGCAAAGCTTCGGTAAAACTCCAGAGGCTATTCCATCTCAAAAACGTTGATATGCACAACCTTCTTAATTTCATGCCACAATACAGCGAATTTAGCATGGCTGTATGTTATCCTATTAATACCAATAAGAACTCTGGATATGGAAACTCCGACGATACATCTGGCGCTGATTTGGTCAAGTAAGGAGCACTAAAATAATTTCCAAGCAGAGTGTAAGCATAAGCTTGCAATATAACGACTTTTCCAAACCGTCTTCAAAGTTCAGTGAAACACTGCTCATTTGAATCACATGGGTAAATGGCATTCTCGCTTACCAAGTTAGATACACTAACTCACTTAACAGTCAGTCTATGTGATGAGAAGATGACGGAATCTATTCAAACAAATCTTAATTTGTTCTGAACCTCCACTGGAATCGTTTAAGGACCCCAATCGGTGCTCGTTCTGTTGAAGATTTTCCTCTACTATACACAAACTGGTCTAACTACACCTTGCAATAGCCTTTGCCTTAATGATTTGAACGAATTTGGGGCTGTCTGCTCAAGACGAACTTCCAGGATCTACTCTGAAAAGTTAAATTTAAGCGAAATATAGGAAAGGGTATAAGCAAGTAGAATACTTGGTGCATTCTAGCCACCACACAGTTGTAGTTTTACCTGACCTCCCTTACATTTCTAACTGCTCTCCAGTGTTGCAAGATGCCGTCTTAATTTGTATTTGCTTATCACTCATAACGTTCCATCCTATACCTACAAGACATAATTTCCTTTGAACCTACCCCCTTTAGAACTCTGTTTAATATTAATCTTTCAAGAGCCTTTTACCGACACAGTCTTTGATTCTGAATTTAAGGGTATTTCTCACTCGATTTCACTTCAATGTTCCATATCATAAATTTCTCCTTACGACAACATTACCCCGTCTAAGTGTTATATCTCTTCGAAATCGTCCATCCCAGACATATATTTCGAAAGGCATTCATAAAAAGACTTCAGCGAATTCCAAGAAAAAACACAACTATAGCTTCGGTTCTATACTTTCAAAATAACGATAACCAATTCATTCAAAAAGAAAGAAGCTTTGAAAACCTCTTTTTTCTTGGATGAATAGGTTATCCCGTACACGTACCCGAGGGACACTTCCAAAGATAATCCCCAAAAAGCCATCCGTTTAAACGCAATCCTTTGAAAAAAAAAAATGTAGAAAGAATCCTTCACACTACAATTTACATTTTTTCCAAGAACAAAAATACAGAGAAAGGCTATTCAATCTTATCGTCATCATAACCATTGAACTCATAAATAAGCAGACGCAGAGGACCGACAAGAACAGAGAACGGTCTACATGACATGAAACATTATCCTGACAAATATTTACTTTCGTCCTTCATCGATCAGGGAATGGATGGATTCTTTTTTTTTTCTTTTTTGTTATCTGGAATTTTATTGCTTATAGTTTTCTTTTTTTTCGTAGGCAAAGTGGATCCTTTACGTTTGGTTACACCCGAAACATGTGTTTCTGCTTTTAAATAAATGCAACGGATGGCCCTAGAGCACCATGTTTTAGGAGAAAAAGGGTTGTCAAGTAGAAAGAAGTCATCAATAACCATCTACCGATTTAAAAGAGTCTGCAGCTCGAGGGTTTTGTCCCACATAATTAGTCCACACTCAAAAATACTAAAACACACAAAACACATTTAAAAATTAAAAACCAATAAAAACAGAAGAAAATAAATGCAAAACTGTCCGACTTTTTATTTATACGTTCTAATTAACCAGAAGCTCTCAATAAAGTTTGAGAGCCTGCAGTGTCAGATGTCAAATTCGTCGATATGGTAGTTCTATCGGCAACCATCTACCCGAACCCCCACACCCAGAAGTATGCTTATCGCCGAACACATGCCCGAGACACACCGGAATCAATGCTAAGACATTGTCTCGTCGCTGGAAATTTATATCAAGCTCGCCAAAGTATGCAATTTAGTCCGAGAAAAGAAACTGAACGCACCATCAAAACCAAACCACATGCGCACACCGGAAAAACTTTATTTAAAAATAATGGCCACCCTGTGTGTGTCTAAGATTATGCTAAACTACACCCTCTATCGCGCACTTTTGTTTTTGTACTCGCTAGGCTGCCTAGAACCAGCAAATTTCATAGAAAATATTCGTGAAACACCAGGCCACCAGAAATGCTCAGAAAACAGCAGGTATACCGACCCTCTACGAGCTCCCAAACTGTGGTGCCTGTTATCGTCCGCTCAGTACTGATATTGGTGTCGATTTGGTTTGGCTGTAACTTTTTTATTTGACCACGGATTTTGACGTTTGAGGTGTCAAATGAAAGGTAATTTTCCAAAGAATCGAATGCAATGATTCTTATTCACATGGCTTGATAAGAAAAGGTAGTATTTGAGGATGAAAATTCGACATTGATTTAACAAACACCTTGTGCGAGTCAGACAGAACCGAACAAGGTAGTTCATCATAGTCCCACTTTGAACACGCACCGTGCGTACTGGATTGATAAAGCTTGACCGTTTAACTTGTCCAGGTACATCATCCACATCAAAAAGCAAAACACCCTTGTATTTGACATATTTTGTTGCAAATAAGGACCCCCTGTAACCTTAGTTTCAATTCGCTAGAACGAAAGATTTCGCACCCGAGCCAAAAATAAAGTCTCGTTAAACACAAAGTATACCGAGCCTCCTCACGCTGCCAATTTTATTCGAAAATTAGAACACGCACCTGCCTTTATATTTCTCTCATAGCCTCTCATAACCTTTTTGTAAGTTAGTTCATGTGAAATGGGGAACTACATTGAATTCAAATGAATTTCGAAACTTTTGCGTGGCCATGTAAGTTTTTCAAAACCTCTGGGTGCCTGTACGACTTTGTGTGTGTGCTAGTGACAGGTGTACCTTGAAAACCAGTCAGTTCTCTTTTTATTTTCCACTCAACGTCCATCAAAAGTTGCGTTGCATGTTTGCAGAGAAGTTGCAATTGACTGATTTTCCATCAGGAAGCCGAGTCCTGTCTGGCAGACAGGCACCCCTTTCGTGCCAAATTGACTTTACCACTACAAACAGAGAAGAAGAAGGGTGTGTGTTTTTTTTGTGGGTTTTGCTGTTGGGCCAATTGCTACGGTGCAAAACGAAGTTTAGAAAGTTACACAACGAAGCTTCTGGAAAATTGAAATTAGACGAGAATTGAAAAAGTTAGGAAAAACAAGAAGTTTCTCTCTAAAGAGGAAGCAGATAGGCAGATGTACGCTTACATTCATTTAACTTTCACTTTTTCAACTCTGTTAATGATGGAGTGAGCTTCAGTTGTTTTGGTACTTTGATTTGCTTCTTCATGTTCCAAAGTTAATGAGAAAGAGAGAGTCCTTAGCAATCCGAATGATGACTACAACGATGACGATGCCCTTTTGCGTTTCTAGTTACACTGCAACTTGATGGGGGCTACAATATGACCGAAGTGGTCATTCATTCACGTCGTTCGGATCGTTAGGCGCGTGCTCTTGTCCTTCTTTGTGCGTCACACCCAGTTCCATTACAACAAAGTCTCGAAAGTCATCATGGGGCCATCATTATCATCAGCATCAGTGGAGTGACTTTATCATCATCATTATCGCTGATGTAACTGCCGCCTTCATAGACGCCGCGCCGTCATTGTTTTTATTGCCATGTGATTCGGGTTTAATTGCCTAAGTTTTTGTAATGGGGTTGTGGAGCCTGACTCCTTTTTTTTTTTAATTACTTTTCGTAACGTTACGATGGAGTGGGAATACACTTCCGGATGGTTGAATTGCTTTAAAGTACCGTAAAAAGTCGAAAGTGTTTTTGAAATAAGTTCATAATCGTGAAGTAAAATTTACGCTCATTTTGGTTGAATTTTTGTAACAAAGTTGCAGTTGCTACTAACAAGTTGCACGCAGTCTCATCTGTTCTTAAGACGTCAGTTTTTATGGTTCTAGCGTTACGGTTCTCTATTCAAAAAGACGACTGTTTCTCGTCCTTTGCGTTGACATATATCTTTTTTTAGGATTGGTCATGATGATCATTCCGCGGCTTAGTGGGCTATTGTCTTATAGTGTTACCCCTTGGTCACACCCAATTCAAGCTTATTCGACTCAAATCCCAGCTGCGACATTCTTGGATTTCAGAAATAAAACTGCGGAATGCCATCACTTTCATAGACTCTTTTTAGGTAGAAACTAATGACTCTTCTCCTATATACTTCTCCCCACGACTTTTTTGATCAATGATAACCCTTCTCATGGAAGAAATGTGCACTTCTGGTTCTTTTGCTCCTATTCGACGTTTAATTCGGTCGAAGATACAAATGTGTAAATAAATTAATAAAAAATTAAAAAAATATACAACTCTTTGACTCACTGATCTGGAGGTTGACTAGCTTCCTCTCAACTTAGGAGCTCGCAGAACGAAAATATCAAATCCTAGGTTCGCCTCTCAGTAAGTAGATCCTAGAACGTTTTGTATTTCTGTCCTATCTACAAATCGATAGTATGAATCACCTCTAACTATGTATGTCGGCCGCAAATCTGTTCCTTTAAATTTACAGCTTAAGGTTCGCTTGTGTCGATACTCCCGTTTGCATAGTCTACACAGTTTTAAACAAAAACATTGAATCATCATCCAAACGCGAACTTCAATTAAGATTTTCAAATGGATGAGTCTTCTTGATTCTTTTATCTGGTTTGCAGCTTTCAAATGGACTCTTTTTTAATCAAGAACTGTGCTCTTTTGACGACTCATTTTGTGGAAAACAGTCGTTTGTTGAAACCTTTAATAAATTCTAATTGCTCTTCAATGATTCCTACTTTACAAGAAAATTAGATCCCCATAGCTACATACAACAAATCCCCTTTATTCATCCTAAGATCATAGCGCCTTCAACTGTAACACCAGAAAACTAAAAAAAATACTATTGCACTCCTCCGAAATTAATGTAGCAACCTTAACCAGTCAAATATCTCGTAAAAGCTCTTCAAGAATCTAGCACAAAACTACCAAATCCGCATTTCAATTAGTTGCACAAAAATCACCTGAGCTTCCTTTCATGGAAGTACATCCGCAAAGAAACCGTGCTGCCTTCAATTAAAAAAAGACCCCGACTTGCTTCTTTAAAATAAGACTTCAAGCCACAACAACCACTTACTTTCTATCTGCTCTTAATTTAAATCTTAAAAAAAAAAAACTGCGAACTGAAGCTTCTTTTTAATTAATTCTCCTCGATGCGTACTTAAGGATTCACTTGTGGGTGCAGGAATTCTACAAGATAAGCAAAACTAAAACTATTCGTCTTAAACAAGTAGATCCCTTTCTCAAAAAAAAAAAACACAAATCTTTGCAACTATGCAGCACCCTTACACTGAATAAATTCCTACGGATTTTATAATCTACATAAGCCACCTTTATCGCTGGTTTCGAAGAATATACCCGACACTGCACAACTTCAACACTAGTTTCCTTTGCAGTTGAAATATGTGGGCGGTGGCGTCGGGAAAGGATTGTTGTAAGTTTGACACAGTGATGATGTATTCCCTGGTTGCAATGTGCTTTGGAACAATTATCCTCTTACTCAAAGGAGTTGCTCAAAACACACAACAAAAGTAATTCAATTTCAGCTGCAGGTGGTTTTCTTGACGGCAGGTAGTAAAGTGTCTGTCAGCCATTCTTGTGGTGGATCACAGTTTTTTTTTTTTTTTTTTTTTGTAAAATAAGTCTTCTTGGAGGTGAAGTTTTCTAAAGCGGATTGTGAGGACCAAGTTGTGGGGAACAGTAGTCTTATTTTGAAATTTATCTCGAACTTGGTATTATTTTACGAAATAGAAATAAATAATCGCAGGATGCCTGCTGGTGTCAGTAGTGGTAATTTTTTTTTACCAATTTAGGACAGACGCCTTCGTAGGAAGATATGTTTGATGGCGAAGGAGTGATCTTTGTCTGGCAAACTACCTGACAGAATTTTGGTGAATAAATAAAAAAAAATTTTTCTAATGACAGAAGAGAGCCTCATTTTTCAAGAAGTTAGCCCAAGTATTGCAGTTGAATACTGGATTCAAAGTTTTTCGCATTTCAATTCGACACGGACACCAGTCCCACTTCTGACACCCTGCAGATATCCAAACGAAAGACCAAGTCACAGCTGTCTGACGCTTAAATAAAGGCTTCTCTATCGTACATATTTGTAAAGTAAAAGTTGGAAACACGTGTATTTTGATCCCACTTCTGACATCACTTTCAGTGGACCCCAAGCTAGTGTTTGAGTATAGATCTAGCTGGAAGACTAACCCAAAGCAATAAATTACAGTTCTTACTATTTCTCAAAGGTCTGTTAGGACTCTCATCGTCCTCATCCTTTCCTTGGCCTCCTTTTCTCCGCAACAACTTTACTTAACTTCAACAATAGACTGCAACATCCACTCTGGGCGAAATTAATTTTCTAAAAATTCATGGCACACACAATTCACCCGTCACCCGTCATGTCCACAAATAACCTCAACAAACATTAATTTCTCTGCTTATCCTGTCAATAATTTTCTAAATTTTATACGAAAACCGTTGGGTATCCTTACATCGGCACAAGTGCTGTGCAGTAAGTTGTTTTAATACCACAACCGAAACAATTCTGTGGGGAGCAAAACAAAAGTTTTCACTAAAGTGACACACAGGGGTCGTTTTTGCCCTTCTCTCGCCCCCCCGAGCTTCGTAACTCCGTAACAGTTTCAACAACGTCCTCGATGTCTAATTATTTCAAATGATTATTAGGCTTCTGCAGTGTCTAGAGAAAAATAAAACTACCCCATGCCATTGTAGAAAGATTGCAGATCCTTTTGCGTTACCCTCTAAGTGGTTTCGTATTGTTATTTCCTTCATTGGAAGGAGTGTTTATATTTTCATATCCTTAGCAAATTGGAATTGTCCTTCTTATACCAAGCGACCACTACCAACGAAAAACTTGCCACTTTTCTTCTACCTCTACTGCTGACAACATCTGTTTCAATGTTTTGGTCCCTAATGGCCCGCACTCAGTTAAAAAAAAAAAAAAAAACTGCAAAGCTCTTCCTGGAAAGTCACAACGTTGCTCCAAGATGGGACGTCTCAAGAAAGTGTGCATACACCCAGAGAATCGAAAAAGATATTTTTTAAGTTTGTTTCGTCCTTTTTTCGTTTTTTATTCATCTTTTGCAGCTGCTAATGGTGCGCTGCGGTCCAGCTGGAGAAGTTTCGCACAGCGGGTTGCAGGTCTTGGTCGTGGACGCAAAAATTTCAAGGATATTGCCTCATTGTCCTCTCGCTTTGCCGCACACTCAGTATTTGACTCGTTGCTTTGGTGTTCGTTCAACCCTTGAACAAGCTAGAATATAGTCGGTTGATTGTATGCTAACAGTTGTTACGCCATGTTCGCTGTTGTGTCCTTTGCGATGGTTAGTTAGTTAGTACGTAGTAGTAGTCCTGCTGCAGATGTTCAACTTCGGCCGGAAAATTTGCTTGTCACAAAAATGCTTCCTGTCAGATTTTTGTCACCCCGCTCTTGGACAGACCATCCTATTATTGTCCTTTGGCACACAGACTACGATGACGACAACGACGAGAATAGATTCCAAAAACTGTTCTCAAACCTAAGAGACCGACATTTCCTTAGAGCTACAGACAGTTTCTATACCGCTATACAGTTGTGATGCATGTGTGGGTGCAATATAGTCAGTCAACATGGTGTGTGGATGTTATGTTCTGCAGGAAGTTGTTGCACAAGCAACCACCAGAAAGGAGTTTATTTGCCATGCAATGCAATGATGATGCGATGGCAGTAGCAACGGGAGGATCGTTAATTATTAAATGTCCCTAGGAAATGTAAGAAAAAATACAGGAAGTGCTTAAAAAATAGCATTTCCCGTTTTTACTAGGAATGCGGTGTTTCTTTTTCCCTATGTTTCTCGGGTTGTCCTTTTCATTTTTAGTTTGTTGCTTTTTTTTTCTGAAGGACATTCTACTTTTTTTTTTGTTATTCTTACGATCCACGAGGAAAAGGATATGCATGGGGTTTTTTTTTTTCTTCTGTCTAAGCCTTCGTGTCTTCCTTTTTTTTCCAGAGGTGGATTTAATGACTTCCTTTTTTTTTGCCGTTTGTTTGTATTCGCTGCTGCTGGTGCTGCGGTGACAGTGATTGTGTCTGGGAAAATGCTGTTTGAGGTCGGTGGTCTGTGGTCGCTGGGGACGTGAATTTTTTTTCTCAGTTATTGTGATTTTTTTCGTATTGCACGGATATTGTCCTTGGGGTAATTTTAATGGGAAAAAGGATTGAAATTTAATTTTCTTCTTTAATCCATGGAATTTAATAAAAGTAAAACGAATTAATTCCTTTTGATAACAAAAGGGGGAAACAGCTTTAAATGGATTGAACAATGAAGATATCTTGATCTGATTTTCATCAAGGGGTCTCTGGACAGGACAGATGGGAATTTGCATGCTCAATTTATTGCAGTTCTGCTCACAATGAAGCCAAATTCATTCATGTGATGAATTCTAGAACGGAGGTGTTGTTTACTTAGGGATGTTTATTGTGGGAAGTGTTTTACCTGATTTCCCCTTCGGTTCTTTGCTTTTTTTAATGCTCCATCAGTCGTTGGCCTTCGACTTGGGTATTGCTATGTTTAATTAGCCGCAACCGCTTCCGCAGGCAGAGCTTTAGATTTATGTTGCAAGCATCCGTGATCTTAGCAATACGACATTCAGTAAAAGTACGTACATACATATTTCCCGGAATTTCGCTTGCCCTTTCTGATTGTCCTACAAAAGGTGTCCTTATTTGATATTTAAGATTGGAAGTGACCAAGACCACGGTCTTTACGTTAGATCTCCTTAAAATACTTCTTAAAAAACCCAAAAAGCCTCTAGAATATGGCTCTAAACCGTAGATCCCTTTCATTTGTGTGAAAAAATATAACACGCGCAACATGATTGGTCGCGAGAAGCTTGACCCTGGGCCACATACGGTCTGTTTCGCCAAGGATTTGTATTTTTCACATAACTCTCCCCCAAAATGGTTTGTAATACTTCAAGGGAATTGTTCTGTCTGGTAAACGATATTAGCCAAATGAAATTCTGCGACAAAGATATCCCTCGAAACACTTAACGACTGGTCCTTCGAGCCGCATTAACTTATACTCGTTGATTCAATTTGTTGCTGACTCATGCCAGGAAAAAAAAAGTGTCTCCTAATGACTCGCGCTCGTGCTGAGGCTTTCACAAAGATTTTCTTATCATCCACCCTCTATCCATCTATCACGTATGCTGTCGAAAATTCATTTACTTTCCGCAGGACACTACTCTTGCTCTCGAGCCTTCAAATTAACTAGATAAACCGCAACCAATTCCACGAAAAAAAAAAAAAAAAATCATAAGACATTCCACTTTCTGAACATGTCCAGCCTTCCCGCTCCTCGCCGAGGGATCCAGTTTTTTTGTTCTTATGCTCGTGTGCACCTAGTTTCGTTGTTGGTCTTGCCTCAATTTCGGTGGTCGTGGGCACTTTCTCTTGTTTTTGGCTGGCTTCTTCTCTCTCTCTGCACGTTATGTATCTCAAATCAACTTCTAATGAACTTTAAGAAGTCACTACTAAATCTCTAAAGGATAAACTTTTCCCATTTCTTTTTTACCCTCGTTCCTTCGGATATTGTCTTGCTCTGACCTCCCACTAAACTATTGTCTACACACTTCTTCTTCGTCGTCGTCGTTGTAGTCGTAGTCATCGTAGTCATCGTAGTCATCGTCTTCCTAATGCAAGTTCAATATGTGTGTGCAGAGGTTTTTTGTGTGTCTAACATGTTTCCATTTATTTTTCTATCCTTCTTGCAGGATTTTCATCCTTTTTTTGCTGCTGCTGCTGCTACTGCTGCTTCCTCCCCCCACTTTCTGATAGCATTTTTCCAAGTTTGATAAATAAAATATTGCTGCAGAACGAGAGAAGACTGGAGCAATTCATGTCCTTTGACATGTATGCACACATAAATACTTATACACCAAAGTCACACTAGGATATTTCTGCAAAGTTGTTGTTGGATTGAGGATTTTTTCTCTTTTTGTTGTGATCTGGAGAAAGTTTATTTGTTGCCTCTTTGGGATTATATTGTGCAACAGGGGACGGTAGAGGAAGGATTGCTGCATACTCGTATGCCCGGAATGGGACGAGAGCATAACGGATAACAATTTTTGGTCAATATTGATGGAATTTTGTTCGGAGATTTTCTTTCCAATAGCAAAGGACTGTAGTTTGATAAAGTTGCACGTTCGTTTATCCGATTTTCCTCGGGAGTTTTCTTTCTATTTTCTTTTTCTTGAAATTTTATTTATATTCGCTAGTTGCCGGACTTGTTAAGGAAGAGAAGAGAACCTCCTGCTGGTGCTGCTAGTGGTGGTATATCCGCTCCGACAACGACGACGACGATCCAATCATTGGTAATATGAAAAAGGATATTATTTGCCATCCATACGAAATAAATTGGTGTCCACCTGGGGATGTAATAGGACTTCGGCGAGGAGTACGGGCGACAGGAAAGTTGTGGTTACCTTTTGTAAATTGAGATAAACATAGCGAGTGTGCATGTGTGCTATTTTTTTTTATCTGGGAAGGGTTGGTTTTTATACTCCCTTGCCATCCCCTGCTTTGTAGTGTAATTGAACTTCGGACATGGCGATTAGAGGGTAAATAAAATGAATTTCGTGCGCTTACTTACATTTTTGGGATTTTCTCTGGGATATTGGATAATGAATGAAGGGTATTTGTGTCGGGACATGGGTTTGGGGGAAGTAGATTTGGTACATAATTTCGAGGATGTGTTAGGATTACGGAATTCTATTTGGGATTATGTATTTATTTTTGGTCTTAGACTGGATGGTGAACACGAACTTCAGGTGACTCAGGAGAGGATTTTTTTAAGTTAATCTAGTAAGGCGACAAATCACATGTGTGACTTTCACAGCGATTTGATTTAAGACGATAAACAAGGGGAGGGCAATTGACAGAGCTGACTCTCCACTTAGAAGATGACTTTCTAAGATAACAAACGTCCTTAGGATCAACAAACATAAATTCATTCACGTGGGTGCACTCATAAAGGTGAGACGGAGGAATCAGATAAAAAAAAAGAAAGAAAATTGGGGATACGAGTGTATGTTGTTCACTGCGATTTGTCCCACGTCAATGGATTGCTAAACCGACTAGAAACACCAGCTAGCCAGGTCCTGTAGACATAAGTGTTAATTTTTATAACTAGAACCTAACACTGGGAGCTATGAGATATTGAGTTGAATTGGGGACGTTAATTTTTGCGTAATCCAAACCAAGGTTCGCAAGCTTGTTATTGGTATCAGTTTGGGCATAGAATCTCCTACGAAAATATTTGTGGCTTCTTCAAGCTATGGCGAGGCATTCCAACAGAATTTGTTGTGAAATTTCTTAATTTTCTACACAATATCGACAATTTTCCGATGAAGAATATGTGTTAACTTTCGTTGAGCTCATAAATGAGAAAGCAGTGTGTGGTGAGGGACTCCTTTGACAGCTTTGGATCACGTTGACTCAATACAAGAATCAATAAATTTCTGGATTTATCGCAGGGCTTGAGTTAGGTTGCAGTTGGATAGCTTCTATTAGAATTTCCAAGCGTTCAATCCTCGGATCTGATGATTGTTTCGCGGATGGATTAGGGGCCAAAAATATTATGTCTGGCTGCGACGCCTTGTTGTATGGAAACCCCAGTGAGTGAAACTGGGCTGGGAGCAGAGTTCTTCCTGAGAGCGATAAGAAAATTTGACTCAAAATCGTGGAAATTTAGACCCCTAAGTTCTGCCTGGCAGTCCAAAAGTATACTTGTTTTTGTGTAGGCTATGACTCTGTGATTTTTGGATCCAACTACTACGTGAGAGGCGGTGAAGACCTCGTTCACACAAGCAGTCCGTATTCGATAACCAGATATCCTATCATTTGGCAAGCTTTTTGACTTGAAGTGCTCCATCCCAGAATACAGATTTGTCCCTATTCCATAATTCTTATTATTTCACAAGATTTCCGTTTCAAGCATTTGTGGCTCTATTGAGACGGGGGCGTATCTTACTTTTTTTACGAGGAGAACTAGCTCTTTATCTTCTCTCGTTTACAATCGCCGAGTGAATTCCTAGCTGACACCACAAGTGCGTTGAAGTCATACTTGTCTAAGGGAGGTAGAACCAGACCAACGTATCGGGTCTTTTTTGTCCCGATTTTTGGAGAAACTTACGAACTAAACCCACAGCCTAAGTTCATCCACTACACCATCTAACCTGCTGGGACGAAATCATGTTATCATGTTGGTGGCCACAGAGTAGTATAGTATGAGGCGTAACCATAATCTAAATGGCTTTGAAAATAAAATTTTTTTTAAAGCACATTGGGCATAGCCCTTTAGAGAGATATACCGTATTGCTTAGGTGGTAGGGCAACGCCTAAATGAGTAAATGTGGTACACTTCAGCTTATTCGTAGTCCAAAAACTACTAATTCAACGATTAAGGCTCGAAAACTTGTGACATATGTATGCACTAACGAACGAACAAGACACCAACATCTAAGCACTCCTCCCTCGAACGTGCCCATTATAACTGCCCTCCTGCACTGCGGTCTTGGGTTAAGTTTCCCCTAATGCTTGGAGCCCTCATATCAAAGAATTGCCATCCCAATGTTAATTCTTCTGAATTTATCATAAAATCTGCTACTCGTGTAGAACTTAGTCAGTCAGAATACCGCAGTACAAAGTTATCAGATCAATTCCAACTTATATTCCCAAAGAGCAAAACACCCCCATCCAACTTGTTCAAATTACCATATAACCACCAAAAAGTTGCAAGTAACAGATAATTCCGCTACATACTTCAAAGAAACCATTCCAACCCCATATTATCCCGAAATTTCCATTCCACCTTCTGTTCCACTCTACTCGCATACATATCCTTGCTGTGTTGCGAAAACCTAGAAAAACTTATTCTCTACTCGGTTCCCAAAAAAGACGTAACATTATTCTAAGGATTCAACATCGACCCAAAACAGACTGCTCCAAGTGGTGTTTCGTTGGTCTCTAGAATTTATTACTACAACTTGCACTTGCATGTACATCGAGGATGTGTGAGTCTATCTCCAAAAAATACAGATAAATCCTTTTAAAAAAAGTTTTCGGCATCGTCGATAAGTCGAAATCTGTTGTACGTGCAATGTGAGGTTGGGTTGCTCAAAAAACAAAGGAACTGTGATACTGAACTGCTTTGAAAACGATTCGGGGTAGGTATTCGAAAGATAAACAAAATGGTGGTAAGCTCTAGAGGGAACACTAACCGTACGTAGATCTGGGCGTATGTGAAAGCTAAAAAAAATGGCGATCACCGTCAAAGCCTGTTTGACCCAAAACTATGGATTTTGATTCAATCCTTTAAATGATAGTTGCGCACTTCAAAAAAACTTCGCATGACAGCAGGAGTAACAAAGCTTGATCGAATTAGAAGTGTGAAGATCCGAGGAAGCCTTCAACGTCAGAGAACCCATCTCGAAAAAGTTAGAGCTCGACCGGCTCAGCTGATATTGTCATGTTCAAAGGAGGGATTCTACGAACCCTGTCAAAAAGGCAACGTCAATCAACGTTGCCATACAAGCGCGGAAGAGAGGTTGGCCAAAAAACTCCTGGATCATTTGATTGGGCTCAGTGACGAAGTGATCCGAAACCGGGAGGCCTGCCTTCTTTCTGAGGTCGAATAGGCGAACTCCACAGGCGGACCAGTAGGGATGCAGTAAACTGGGAGTGAGATATAAAAATAACCACACCCTGTAACTTAATCTTTGGGTTGTTTCCTGGTGCTGTAATAATTCGTACAGAGCTGAATATTTACAAAAATCTGCTTCCAACCCTCCAAAAACTATGAACCACCCTGTACTCTAAAAAATAATTACACTCACATCAAACTACACCCTACATTCAGGTCTTTGTTTCAAGCCGCTAGCCCTTCTAGAACCCGAGATATCGCGGAAAATATCTGCAACATTTTCAAACAAATGCTCTCTAAAAGTCTTGGTCACAGTATTTCTTCTGCCACTTTGTATTTTTCCCTGTTACTGATTTTTCCTCTAACGTCCTTAACATGCTCTACAAACAGTTGAAAGCCGTTTGCCTCTATCACTTATCGTTAGTCCTAATCATTTAATTCGGTTAGTACATAATTTTTCTTTCATTGTTTTCGCCACCATCTTGTCTCCGCCATATTGGATTTTCATGTTTCATATTATTTTACATAAAATATCCTTTAATTTGATACCTGAATCATTAAAATCCGTTCAGAAATAAGGAAGTTATAGCTAAAAGAAATTGACTTTAAAATCGGTAGGTGGGGTAGTGCTTAATGCTAGTTTGAGTGCTGCTGAAGAGGGTCGGTTTGCCTCCTGTTTTCTGAAGATTTCTGGGCGCCTGGTGTTTCACAAAAATTTGCTGCGGAAATTCAGTGAATATTTTCTGCGATATCTCGGGTTCTAGAAGGGCTAGCGGCTTGAAACAAAGACCTGAATATAGGGCACAGGGTGTAGTTTATTTATTGTGTGTAATTTTTTTTGAGTACAGGGTGGTTCATAGTTTTTAGAGGGTTTGAAGTAGATTTTGGTAAATCTTCAGTTCTGGACCAGGAGCCCAAAGGTTAGGCAGGGTGTAGTTATTTTCATGTCGAATACAGGGTGGTTCGTATACTTGTCTAGATGATGTGCAGATATTGTCATGATGGTGGGAAAACATTGAAAGAAAATTATGTACTAACCGAATTAAATGATTAGAACTTACAAGTGATAGAGGCAAGCGGCTTTCACCTGCTTGTAGAGCATGTTAAGGACGTTAGAGAAAAAATCAGTAACAGGGAAAATACAAAGTGGCAGAAGAAATATTGCGACCAAGACTTTGGAAAATGTTGCAGAAGTTCCAAGTTTTAGCGACAATATCTGTTTTTCTTTTCTCTACGGTAATAACGTTGAAAAAACATTTGGAACTATTATAAATCTAATATGGCGGTCCTGTCTAATTTGATTAAAAATTGTCCATCTGCTTACGGATTTAGATGTTTTGGATGCCAAACTAAAGCAAATTTGTTGGCATTTATCGAATGCATTCATTGGACCCAATAGAGTTTAAACACCTCCCTCCTATCGTTAGTAAAAAACCAAACCAATTTTAAACAAAAATTCCCTTAGCAAAGCCAATTTAACCTGAAATTAGTAATCACCTCAAGGGTCTAGCCCCTCCTTCACACATTCTTTTGCCATAAAGAGTTAACCCATTCACTATCTTCTCATTGCAGGTACCACCATTACTTCCACCAGAAGCACATTGCTAACGCAATTTCAGACAAATTGAACCAGTACAGCATAACAACACAACCACTATACAACGCCATTTATCTCCACAGCGGATGCAGCCACACGTTTGTATCCTGACTGAATGCACCGACATTTTCGCATCAATCCTTCGTGTATTGTGTCTGTTCCAGCCAGCAGAGTTGCTCGTCTCCACAGCGAAGAACGAAGACCAAAAGATTTATCCATGTGCAAAATTCAATCAATTATGATTTGATTCCAGGACACACTAACAGGACAGCGATTCAACGTGCAGAAACCTAAAAACCTACCGAAACGCGCAGCTACAACAACAACCGTGTAAAGAACAATAATTGTGTGTAGCAGGAGGACGATGACGGCGATAACAGTGACGACTCTCATCTGAGTTTTCATGTGCGTTGGGGAAAATTGTTGACCGCAATAATTTGACTGGGCTGAGTCCGTATTCGTGCATCTGCTCCGTGAATAAATATCGCCGATCTACAGGACCGATGAAAGGTGTACGAATTTCTGGTGTATGCGTGGAATTCTTTTTGTCACGAAAAATATCCTTAAAGTGAGCAATTTTCGCTGGTTAATAGCACCTGACGTTCTTAAACGTGGATTGCATGTGTGCCGATTGAAAAAAAGTCCGCAAAAAAGAGTGTTTCCGTTAAGCGGCAAGGATAAGAGAAAGAAATTCCTCACTCACACGGTGTGTTTTTTCGGTTGAGTGCCGGGTACTTTTTTCTATCTGCTCTCTTTTTTGATACCGTCGCGCGCTAAAGGGAATGATATAAAAAATAAATCCTTAGGGATATTCTAGACCCCGGCTTGTGTTTTTTTTCGGTTCGTTTTCATTTTTTCGGTGTTTTTCTTTCGGTGAAACGGTGAAAAACGTGGCAAAAATACCATTCGGTCCGCCCTCGCTAAGAGAGATAAGGTGAAAGGACTCCACTAGAGGTACCCGCCTGCATGCTGTTGAAGGTGTAGCTGTAAGGATATAATACACACATACTGGATAAAATGTTGCACACTCGGGTCGTCTATTTACGATCAGCAGCAATTCTTTGCCTGCTGATAGTCATTGCAATCCCAGGTGAGTGCATATGGAAATTTATATGAACACTGTGTTTTTTTTTATGCTTTCTGTTTTGGCCTTTTTGAGCTTTTATCTCCTTCTCTAGGGTGCGCTCTCGAGAATACATTGTATAGGTACTAGGTGGGGTACAGACTTGCTTGCCCTCCCATTTGTGCATGTGCTAAGGATGTGTGGGAATTTATTTTTCTCACTTCTCATACCTTGAATCTACCCCCATCTAACTCTCACCTGTAATACATTCGAATTTTCTTTTATTCGAGTGGGGAATTCGCTGTTTTGCTTGATTTCAATTTCGCTGAGTTGGAGATTTTTTTCTTCGCCATCGTCGTCGGAATTCTCAAATGCACTTGAGAGGTGAGAGAGGATGGGATGATATAAATTATTTTGGGGTGAAAGTGTGCTCAGATATATGAGGGTAGATTAAGAAAATTATTGGAAAAAGAATTTAAGAGGTAAAATGTCGTTATGTTGAGTAGATGTAAGGTGAGCGGGGGGGAGAGATAAAATGCGCCAGTAAATCAGGTTTTAGAATTAAATTGTGGTTCCGTTTGGGATTTTATTACAAATCCTCTAGAATGCGTTTACGGGAACTAGGGTAGGACACTTTTTTGACTACAAAACAACGAAAATATCAAGCAACTTGACCTATAAACATGCTTCAAGCTGTGCAAATCAGTACACTTAAGGATGAATTTCTTTAAATTTCAAGTGTTAACGACACGCCCTTCCAGCGACTTTACTTCTCCACTCTTACCTTACTTAATAGCTTGCTGTATCATCCAGGAACTAGGTCATAAGATTTTTAAAAACTTTTTGCTCAGCTTGGAAATGCATTATCGTTGTTGCTTATCGCCTTTGCGATTAATCAGGAACGTAGATGTCACGAAGCTTGTGAGTTACTCTCTCATTCCACTTACGAGTCACGTAGCTGGATATTGCTTTTATTTGTAATCACTTATCCGTAGAGGTGAACCTATAACCCTGGTATGGTGCCTCGAAATGCCTGTCGAGTCTGCTCATGAATTGCTGGATACCGAAACCTCTTGGAAATACCTCTTCTGAGAGTGAATCACTTGTAACGATCGGATTAAATCCATTTTGATGATGTCGATAGCTTTGGGATACAAGCTTGAAGCGTCTATCGCTTTAAAACATGTCTCCCTTATGGCATAGGTGACAATCCAATTTCATGCTTTTTATGGTCTCTACAACATCGTCTCACAGAACATTTTTCTGTGTCACCATCGAGTTGCAGTCTTCATAAATCTTTTCCAAACCGAGACATGAAGTGTACTTAAAACTCACTTCAAAAGTAAGCCATATCCAAACTTATTGTCGAACCCTACATAGTGAGTAGAAATTTCTAAAAACTGTCAAAAAACTTCACAACTTTCCGACAAACTTTTCACTCTTCCAATTGCCTACGTTTTATAAATGATATTCTCAAGTTAATTTCATTTTACCTTTCAAGCCAATAAAATCACTTTACTGCTTCAGCCTTCACTGGTAATCCTGTGCCATCTTGAAATTGATTTTACATTCATAGTACCCTAGCACCCGACTAAAATCTCATGGAACGCAAAAACAGCACGATACACCGACAAACACACACTCACTGTGTCTCCGGAAACATTAATATTTGACAGAATTTCAAGTCCTTGAATACTAGGGAAATATATTTTTATATCCATCAGTCTCATAAATAATTCAGGGACATCTACGACGCGACGGTGAAAATTTCCATCTCTACCCTTTTATCCTTTGTCAAACATCCAATTTGAATTTTTTGCTCTTTCAAACACCAGGACTAACTGTGAGCAAAATGAAGGTAACTTTGAACCTACTTGAAATAGCTTTGAAGGCTCTTGAAACGTGTCCTGAATGATCACATAATTTTCCAGGAATCTCATAATTTATCATTCATCCCCCACAGTGTTGTTGCCTTTTGTATGGGAAGTGTCACTCCAGTCAATTGGGAGCGCTAAAAGGATTAAATTGAAAAAAAAAAAAAAGAAAAACCGAAAACAAATTATAAGTGTTTTGTCTTTCGCACTTTATTGGCTTAACGCATCCTCGATGATCCTTTTCATTCTGTGTGTCTGTGCATCCGGAACATTGACACTTAACATGCTTCCTTTAAGCCGCTTTCTGTCTCTCATTTTCTCTCTCTCTCTCTTACGATTTACCCATCAAGATGCTAAACGGTTTATTTAATCAGTTGTGACACTTTGAACATACATACACGATGTTACACCCCCGGAGCGCTTTTTGTCACCCCAAATTGCATGTCAAAATGTAGCACCAACCTCCAATAGCAGCAGAAAAGGACATCGAGATGTATACACAACTAGATAGATATACATACATATAAACAGCTGGCAAAAAGGACGTCGTGTATAAATAAAATTCTAATTAGTATTCTGTTGACAGGATAATCGTGCTGGTTACGGGAAAACGAGCGACAGAGACGGGCTGAATTGAACGTGTTTGTGGAGCGATAGTAGTGGCATATTTTGACACACAGCAGCTAGCAAAATGGAAAAATCAGAGAGCATAACTCGTAGAGGAAGGATAATGTGTGGAGGAAGAGCTGGAGGAGTTCATGGATTGGCCAAAGTTCACGCGTGAAGCTTTTTCGATTTAGTGTTTTCATATGGAAACAGCGTGTCTAACAAGAGTGGCTACAAATACCAGTGACAAGCTATATAATCGTTGGAGATCCGAGTCAGGTATTCATTCAGCTTTGAAAAAATATGGAAATAGGGGGTCGGTCCATTGAAAGTTTTGTTCTGTTGCTATTCCTCGTCGCTTTTTATGTTGGACAGCGGTGGCTTTGCCAGACTTAGCTGAAATCACTCTCCAGATTCTGGCAGCAGTGGCAGCTTCGATTTCATAAATCCTGCTACCAGTACTCATAGTAAGCGATTAACAGTTGATTAACTAGCCTGTGTGCTAGACTACGTTGTCTTGTGTGCCCCTTTAAATGAGATCTGCTGTATTCGGTGTTTTTGGAATGTGCGACCATTCCTACAGACCTGGAGATGATGCAGCGCATTATGTAAAACTTTGAAGGCCTCTCGGAGAATCTGTGCTCTGCCTTAAGAGTTATTTTTTTTTTTGCATTAGATGACTGATCTTGAAACTGTAGAAGTTTGAATAAATTGGAGGAAAGTTCAGGAGAAACTTGAAGTTCTATTTCGGATTGGGAACACCCGCCTCGCATGTCACTGATTACCGATCCTTTGATCTGGGTTATAATGAGCACCACATAGCAAACATTTTTGTCAAATAAACTCCACGGAATAGAGTAACGCGTTAAGGTATTGTGACCCCAAACTACTCCCAAACGATGAATCTAACCCTAGCGCTGAAAACAACTACTTCTGCAGTCATTGAACATGGAAGTTGCAAAGGCTTTTAGACGGTTATGTATTGAGCTGTGACATACGTAACAAAATGTAGCCATCCGTCGTCTTTAACTCAACTTAGCATTCACTCCTAAAATACCCCCGTAAATTTAGCCCCCTTTCATCTATCATGTACTTATGGTCGGGTTGAATCTCAAAGTGACAATCTTGTCACCACACACTGTTCATTTACTTCATTTCGATAAATTTTACCCAACTGTTTCACAATTTTGTTCGCGCGCCACACCAAGCACCTTCGACATCTAAGCATCCCCAAATGCGAACTCATTCGATTTTACCCTGTGAGTTAATCCTTATTGCCTCCCCTAATAAATTATGCTTTCAATTTGGTTACCAGGGCATTTTGTTTTATCCACATCGTCCTTGCTACTATGCATACCATCCCATACTACAATCTCTACAATGTTCCAGCCCATCAGCTCAGCTCGTTGTATATGTGTCAAATCGAAGCCTGATCAAATTAACAGGGATTTTCACTGAAGCATAATCCTTTGTCAAGTTATACACTACACATATATAAGCACACACACAGGCAGTAACAGACTGCACCACTATTCCCATTTTTGGTATCGTAGTTCCGTTGTCAAATGTTTTGACAGTTGTATTAACTTGGATTTCGAAATTGGTCTAACGCACACATGTTCTATTGGTACACGCACAATCACAATCACACTCACACTCGCTCTGTCAGATTCAGTTACTAACTCATCCTTTATCCTTTCATGGGGAAAGAGCAGGAAGAAAGACCCGTGGATGGATTTTAATTTAACGTTCAAACTTCGGTCGCTGGTTGAGAGGAGTATACGAGTATGTGCTGTCGCGTGGAAAATTCAAACAGTGATTAACGTCTGCGAAATTTTCGCTGTGTACTTGTATCTGTACATAGGTATCTATATAGCAAGTGAAAGGGTTGATTGCGGGTACGAGGCGATAGGTGGGGCAATGGTGTAGCCTGTGAGTTGGGTTTGGATTGCGAGGTAATTCTAATTGGTTGTTTGAGGGGCTTTTCAAGATCACATCATGTGGAAATTGTTTCGGCTAAAAGGGATTTCTTTATGTACGTATGTATTTTTGGGTTCGAGTCCTGTGAGCAAAGGATTACGAGTGGAACTCTAAAGATTGGTCTGGAGAGGGATCGTCGGGGTCGGGAAAGTTAAACTGAGTGGTAATAAATCTTGGTTTGGCGGGCGGCTTCTCAAAGAGGCAACATTGCAATTGGTTTTTTTTTTTTTTATTTTTCTTTTGGTCTTTGCTTTCTGTTTGTTTGTATACTTCAGAAATAACTGATTATTGTACCGCAGCTTTGGAGGAAGTTAAGGATCTCTTTGAAGTAATTGGTTTGAGTTTATCCGCCCGACAATTGTAGCCTTAAATGACAGTTTTAAAACGTTAAAAAAAGTTAAAGTTTCAATAAATTTACTTTAAGTTTGTATAAGAGCTAAGAGCCCATAAGGTCGTTGCCCTTCTAGTCATTAGCTTACATTAAAAAAAAAGAAGAGAAAAGAAATATAAATAAATGGCGCCCGAGGCAGGACTCCCAAACGGTTTTCAACTGACTGGCTTGTCAACAGATTTGATAAATTGCACAAGCTCCTTTCAGCAGTCTTTATTCAAATGACAATCTCATGGTGATAAAGGCAAATTGAAAAATTGTCGTACTTCCTGATTTAATTCCAAAGGAGTCTGAATGGCGAAGAAGAGGTTCCTTGATAGTTTTTTATATTATTTTTTCCATCGTTTCACAACAATCTTAAGAATCATCCAAATATTAGTCAGAATTTTCCCTACGGATCCTGGGTATTTTTTTTATGACTTTGCTCATAAAGCAAAAAGTACTTTCAACTTCGTAAATCCATTTCAATTACTTCGTAGACCTACTCTGCACAGGAATGTGCCTGTCACTCACAACATTAAAATGAAGGAACCCCGAACCACAAGAAACAAAATTTTGTGGAAATAACGACACGTGCCCTCCTAATATACTTTGCACAAACAAAAAGCCAAAAGAAGGAAACAATATATTTTGACGGCGATTGATGGTAGATCCGCTTATAAAATAGGAAAGAGTCAAATGGGGACGACCTCACAGTACAGCCACAGGATGTGTAGTAGAAAAAAATTTCGATGGCAGCAGAAAAAATAAGAGTTCGAAATAAATTGAAAGTATATTTATTCCTGAAAGGACAACTGACCTCGATTTAGGATTTCAAGCACTTGTTGACAATATTCTCTCAAGGAGACATAACAAGGACGCCTCTACACAACTTAAAGATCACAATCTCTTGTTGGATTTTCCGCTGAATCCACTCGCCACTGACTGTAAACACAAGACCATGTCGGGTGAAAACCATTGCAAATCCATGAAATTATTTGTATTGATCTAAAAATGGAGGCCACCCTCAACAAATTGTGTCGTCACTGACCTCGTTTCGAGGATTCAATCCGCTATTGGATTATCCTGCTTTCGCGTGAGGCTAAATACGGCCACCCACCCTCCATCGAGAGAGTCATCTCTCCGTGAAAGATAATGATAAATGATCATCCCTCTCACGCGTCTCCCATGGGGATTATATCACCATCTCTCCATCCTCTGCTGTCCTTCGTCATCGGCTGACGCGGCTGGCGGGCGGCGGCGAACAAATGAACTTTCGATTTGTCGATGGATGAGATGAGATTTGTGGCGCAACGGTTGTACTCGGAAGTTTATACCCGGCTAAAAATCTTTGATAATTATTCCATTGAGGATTAACACGCTGTCTCATAGTTTCTTCTTTTTTTTGTTGCTCCTTGCTTGCGGAATATATTTGTTTGGCAAGGAAAAGTTTCTTGCACCCCACTACACCACGAATCATTCCTCTTGTGATTCTTTAAAAACACATTATCGCAGTTTTTTCTTCCTGCGAATTCATCATTTTCTCTCTGCCACTCGATCCTTATGTTAGTTTTTTTTTTTTTTGTCTATTGGTGTGCCTTTCCTTGGAGGATTATTGGCATTAAGTTTCTGCGAAGTTATGAATGTAAGATGAAAAGTTTACCATTTGCTGAATTAGTGATTCAGAAGACGTGTTTTTTTTCGATGTTTCGTCCTGAAAAGGGAAAAAGTATCTACTAATTAGGAGAAGTCAAGCTGGGAAGGTGGCAAAAGTCAACAGTGGCAGGTGAATGTACAACAGAGAAAGTTTGTAACTTTTTACATCGAACGGGAGATCAAACAAAGGAGTTTTAATTGAATGCTTTATTGGCTTAGGACATGGCTCAGAAAAAATTATTGATATCTAAAGAAGCGCATTGCAAGCTCTTTTTTACGTACTTTGAGGCTAGCTGTTGCAGGGGAAAATGGTAAGACTTTCTATCTTATAATGGCGTCTGCAACTCCAATCCGGTCGAAATAGGCAGCGTTTACATGAGTTTGCTTGAGATGTTTCGTTTTCGGGTGCTAGACAAGGCATTAAACTACAAGACTAGTTCCACTACATGAATGGCTGTGGCATAAACTGTATGTGTGTCTGTTTCCAATGAATACTTCTATTTGTTCGTCCTTGTGTAAGTAGCTTAAAAAAAGGCTTTTCATATATTTTGAAAAATAATCATTCTGTTTTGATATTCTGGCAATAACTGGCGATATTTCATCATTAAATACTCCCCAGTTAGCCATTTTTAATGAATCCTTACAACCCATTGAATGCATGACAAGTAAGCCCATAAAAACCATAAAATCTGCACGAATTGCGTTTTTAATTCCGAAAACTGCAATCAATTTCTACCGTATTCTACATATTCAATATCCGTAATAAAAACCCGTAAAGTTTGTCATTAAACATCGTTTCTCTGTCACTCATACGAGTATAGGTTTTCCAATATTCAGTCTGTCAATTCTATTGTAAACAAATCCTTTCACGGATTGAATACGGTCAACCGCACGATATATGTATGTATGCACATTGCCCGCTACCGATTCAACCACAAAGCTCATCATCCATCTAGTCCAGTCACAGTTGATGCTCACCACCATGGCCACTGCCATTCGAAATAAAATTGTAATTTCCATGTATTTCGTGGACGGTCATTGCAATATAATGTTGAAAAGAGCAGCACAGTCAATAGATCGATATCGAAAGGAATAAAAATCAAATCCACTCCTTTATGATGGGCAAAATTCGATTCAAAAAGGAAATACAAACAAAGCACCAACAACGAGATACATTTTTGAACAACTTCTCAGGGTAGAATCGTCCTCGCCTTACTCAGATCATAAACACTCAAATTGAAGCCATAAAAATTCCATTCAACTTTTTATGAGGAATTTTCATATTTTCGCTGTCCTACGTTGGGCGCCATTTTTTTTTTTTTTTTTTTTATATTCTCTTCTCTATACAAATTGTTCGAACAAAAGATGACAAGCGAAACGAAAATGAAAACCAGATAGGAGGCGAGCTAATAGTTCTGGCAGACAACACAATAGGGCAACAAATCATTTTCTCGCTTCCATTTGAACAGGAAAAGATCAAATCACATCTTGCTTTCACGCATTAGGAGAGGATATGACAAATACACAAATAATAATTCGAAGCATCGCTTCCAGGGGTGTGAGCGGTGTATCTTACGCATAGAAAATAATTTATTACTATCATGGTGTCATAAGTTTTGCGATGCTCATCAATCAACATTAAAACGAATTATTTTGTTCATATTTGTTGTTTAGGTGGGTGGGAGTGGCAAGTGGGCGGCAAGATGAATGGAAAACTGGTTTTGAGTAGCTTATGTCATAATGTTTGGTACAAGTGTCATCGTGTGTTCGTATCGCGTATCCTGCTATTGTGCAATCCCCTTTATCTGTTGTTTTTTTTCCATCTTTTCGTATCGTTTTCTTTTCATAGCGATTTTTAGTTCGCTTCTATTTTGTACTTTGTTTTGGATCTGCGATACAACAGTTGCAACGGAATGCCAATTAAATTGAAGAGCTCTCAAATTCAAATGAGGGATTCAGGATGTAAATTCGCAATGGCATATCCTTTCATTTATACTTTTTTTTTTTTTTATATATATTTTTACGATGCAGTTGCCCTGAATACGAGGAAATGGGGGGAAATGTTGGAGAAACATTTGAAGCTATCAAATTTGTATCGTGTATTCGATTAATCAAGGGAAATAACTGTAGAGGATCGGTGGTGGGTGGAGATTGAAAACCCTAACGACCTTTTGCTTTTTTACTTTTACTTTTGTGGGTGTACGTATATTTTTACTTTGGTTCCTCTTTCTGGCTCTATATCTCTGCGTCTGTGAAATCATGGGTCGTTTGAAAGGGATTAGCAACAATTTGGGATATGCTCCATTTATTTCGATCTGTATCTAGTTCGTTTTTTTGCAGCTGAATTTGTGAAATAGAATATTTCGATGAAATATAGAATTTTATTTGTGGATTGGGGACTACGGTTACGGTTCGTTGAAATTGAATTCTTTTAGAATTTTCGGGTGATATTCGTTTTTCTTTTATTCGTAATCGTTTAAAGAAAAAAAAAGTTAAATGCATGCAACAAAATATTTACTCGCAGGGAGATATGTCTTTCAGTGGCAGCGTTGTGATTTTAAATGGTTTACATGCATTTGCCTTTTACAACCAGTTTTGGCAATCAGGGAATTGAACATAATTGGAAAATTCATTAGGCTTTGCAATATAAATGGAAGTGCCTTCAATAGTCTCAAGCTTTCTAGTTTTTTTCCACCAAAATACTTGCTAATGTCCTGTCACCCCTCGGGGGCAACAAGGCCTGTGCGCCATCGCGTTCGGAGTGATGCAACCCGTTTCAACTTCCTCCATCTCACCACCAGAGTCCGAGATTCCTTGTCAAGTGTTCTGCGCCACGTGTCTCTTGGATGCCCCGCCGTTCTGCCTAAACGGGTAAGCGGATCTTATTGCATGGCATATTTGTCAAAGGAACTTCCTTCGGTCGCAAAGTGTGACCAATGCAAAACTATTTTCTTCGTCAGATGGTGACGCCCATAGGTTCTCATGTGGAGCTTTTGGCAGCCTTTGCTTTGCTGATTCCGTTCTCCACATCAGCTTGGTTCCATACAGTTTAGGAGCTGTTACGTGAACATTTTCGATAAACCCGGCTATTTCCTCATGGATCTTTGTTCTATTTAATATTTTGGCAGACTTTTCTAGCACTTCCTAAGCTATTTGGCATCTAGCTCACCAAGAACATACTCAGAAGCTGTAGATACTTTTTAAACTCAAACATTTTATGGTAGTAAAACCTATTAGAGCTTGGAAAAACCCAGAACATAAAAAACTTGAATCCATATCCATTTTAACTCTTGTTTTTCATAAAATATTTAAGTGAGTACTAAACCAAAGCTATTTAAAAAAAATCCCGACCGGCATTAGAGGAAGGATAAACAAAATACACATCGCCCTACCCTACCCTTCACACACAGTACCAAATGGTCACTACATCGCGGTGCACTCCGTATGACCCTTCATTCTTCTCCGCCATCCATCGTCCACTTATTTCCGAAAATACGAAGTGAATTCTTTATTCCTCAACTCAGGATATTAAAATTCATCAAGTTTTCATTATGTGAGCGAAATGCAAAAAAAGGCCAAGAAAACTGCAAAAAAAAGGGGAGAACAGCGAAGCAAAATTATGAAAAATAAAAACGAAATAATTTTTCATTATGAAAATCATAAAACAACATTAAAAAATAATAAAAACAAAAAAGGACCCCCAACAACAATGGCCATGCGAAAGAAAAAAAAATCCAAAGAGAGTGAACCCCGCAGGGCGGTTTGTTCCTTACCAGAGGCCAGGCCGGCGAACTGACTGCAGTTATTATTACATCAGTTAGCAATTCTTTGGTCCTTCATGGAAGGAAAAGGATTTCTCCTTTCTTTTGGTGTTTTTTTTTCTCTGGGTAGCTTGCGCGCGTAGGGGTAGAAATAAAAATATCGAAATTATTTTTCATTACAATGCAAAACGTAGGGGCTTTCATTGAAGGAGAAGCCAAAGAAAGGTTGATGGTTAGAGGTTGTAAAGGTTCCGAGTGCGGTACAAGGAACAAAAAAAATGCATTTTAGTTGCTGCTGGCTTCAGTTTCGCATCAAGCGAAGCGTTCTGTGAAAAGGCTAACGATACTGTATAGCGTAAGCAAGGGGTTAAAATTACACTGCTAGAGCAGTAAAAAAAAAATTCCTAAAAGTAAAGTAATTTTCACAGAAACGAAAGCACAAAGGTGCATGCAATTGTAAACGAAGATGAGGAGGACGAAGGTAGAAAGTGCTTGGCGGACTGTGAATCATTAAGTCAAAAAGGCAGAGCGAGTAGAGAGAGGACGCGCTTGGATTTCATTAAAATCCAAGTGAATTTTTGAAAACTACTACGAATAATCCTCGAGGACGGGGGAGGTATATTTAAAAAGAACAACATGGACTTGCGTGAGAAGCTGTCATGTACATATGTATGTATGTACGAGTACATGTAATGTAAAAAATTTGGGTTCTGAGATAGAGTCAGTTGGGAGAGATATTTAAGTTCAGGGAGGAGGTCTTGCCTTTGGCTGAAGGAACAATGAAAAGGTAGAGAAGCTGCGTTTCGTTTAACTTTAAAAATTCGTGGAAACTGCTTCATATCACAGTTTAATTGCTGTGTCGTGTCGCTCCGTGGACGACTGCTACCCTGCTACTGCTCTTTCACATCTTTTTCTAATGTGGTTTTTGGTCTTACTCGAGTCTTGCTGACTGAAAGATTTCTTAAGTCAGCTGGAAAGGTACAGTGTGTTTTCTAGACCAGCCATTCGTACCTGATGGCACGTTTTCCGAACGTTAGCCTTGGAGATAGTGTTTCAGCCAAACTTGGAGTTTGCCCGTCAACGATGCCACTGTCTTCTGATTCTAACGATACTTTAATACATATGTATGTCATTCAGTTAATTAAAGAAAATGATAGATGAAGGGAGACGGACAGCATTAAAAGCTGGTGACAGTACAATAGAGCTGCGTAGGACTTTGCATATTTTTTCGCAGTCATGAGTTAAATCATTTTATTGTCCATGTGCATATCGAAAGCTTTATATATACCCTGTCTCATGCAATAGCAATAATCCTTAGAATATTTATGTGATCGAGACAGGATTGAGGGGAATTTTCGCTAGGGTATGATGTGGTATAGATAGGTGCGTAACAGCTTAAAAAAAGTGAATCCCTCCCCCAGAATGCTCACCTCCTTAAGACAAGTCAATGTGAAAAACTAAGAAAAAATTGATAATCCTCTACAGGTACTCTCTATTCCCATCGCTATCTCGAAGAAGTAATAGAACTGATGAAAATCGCATCTCTTGCTTAACTGATCCAGGATCATCTTGGTGACGCACCCTTAACAAATAGATGCACTTAGCTTTGATTTATAGACAAATCCGAATGCCAAGTCGCATTAAATCTTCCATTCACCATCCTATTCCACTTCGACTCCCTCTTTCGTATTTCGAAATCCAATTGCTGCCATTGTAATGCTTTTTCAAATAAAATTTAATTCTCTTCTCTCCTCGTTCAATTCATCACAATTTACTGCAAATTGTTTTGTACCACCGCCCACCACCCTCCTCAACCCCGTATATGTGTGTCAGTTCAAATATATTCAACTCACTAAATGTGTACAACCCTGTAACAACCATTTGTCATTTCTATGCTCACCTTCATTAATCTTAACGTTTTGTCGAGAGATGCAAAAAGCCAAACCCATCCAAAGCACAGCAGAAGACTTCTCTCTTCTCCAAGGCAAATCTGCTTCCTTCATCCTTCAATCCTCTCATACATATTCAAATGTTTTTCACTCAGTGTTGCCGTCCCTATTTGCAATGAAATCCACGCAAATATAATTTATTAAATGCATAAAACATTCCTAGCAAATAAACTGGAATAAATCAAAATCGTTAGGGAACACGAGAGAATGTATCTTAACCCCCCCGCCCCCCATTGGAAATTGAAGAAAAATTATGAGCACACTGAGCAAAGGAAACCCCCTTGAGAAATTACGTATACGCACAGGTGTGTACGAACACCATAGTCAGTCGTGCCTTTGGGGGCTTCTGCGGTGTGTAGGTATCGAAAACTTTTGCATTTATGGTCCAACGAAACATTTTAGACTTTCGACTTGAAGATGCTATCTGTGGGTTCATTTATCAAGTCAAATGAGAAATGAACATCATCATTTGGAGATGCTCTGTGTATCGAGGATATTTATTTTTGCGAAAAGTCGAGAGAAAGATAGATACCTAGGTGCTAAATTCTCACCGCATACCGGAAGGACGCGCAACCATAAGTTAGATAATTTGTGAGGTTTTTTTTTTTTTCAAAAAAGTTAGTGGAAGAAGGGGCGGGGGGGGGTTTTTGCAGGGTGTAGCCAAGTGAAAATCTCTCAAAACGTCCAAAATGTTATTTTATGGTCAGAAACGAATTACCTTGTGCGGGCAGCTGCAACGGTGTGAGTGGCAGATGTGAGAATGAAATGTGAGAATGAAATGTGAGAGTACATTAAAAATTCACTTTGGGAAATTTATGAGTCCTGCTTGTGGCCAGTTCTGAAGTGGATGGGAAATATTTTCTCTATTAGCTTAATTGGTGTGGTATTTGCGGAACGTTAAGTAGAAAAAAGAAATTGTGTGTTGTAGAAATTTGGGCAATTGTTCATCGTGATATAGAATCACCTTTGAAGGGGAGCAATGCATCTGGGGGTGGAAATTTTAGGAACTGTGCAAGGAAATAATTTGGATTTTCCAAATTCGGGAATGTTGGCCTTTCAATTTGGGACTTGGCGCTAACGTTAATCGTAGAACTAGAGACAGTAGAAGTGTGTTGAACGTTGTTGATATACATACATATGCAAGCATTCCGCGACAACCGTTCGGTTCCACCCTGACTTTCTTAAATGCCTTTGTTTCGTTGGCTGTTGGCATTACAGACGCATTACAGACGCGTTACAGACGCATTACAGACGCGTGTTTAGCAGCCCTAGAAGCAACCGCTTGTTCACGAAAGCGGACCGTTGTATGTTTTTTTTTTTTGTTTTTGTTTACATTTTTGTTCATGTTTTGGACACGAGTAGTGGAGAATAAAAGGTGGATATGCACGAGATCTGGATTGCGCAGACAAAGCAGGCGGAGATCGCCAGGTATCCGGATACTCCGTTAGCGACTGAGCTATTTGAATGGTCCCTCAGCCAATTTGGTTCTTGGCATGGGTCGTATAACACCTTAATCCAGCCCAGGGAAAAGGGAAAATACGGTATGGTGGGATTTGGGTAGTTTGGGTAGGGAGGAAAGAGTTGACTGCCTATTAGTTTCAGGACTCATCTGGGGATAGTTCCCGAGAATCTTTGACCTTACTCAGCCCCTACACCGCAACAAGGTTGGCAGTCAGGTAGGGGAAAAAACCTTCCTTACAGTCTAATAAAATGCTCTAAGAGCCTTCTCTCCTACCGTCCGTAGGGAGGATCTCACCTACCGTCCGTAGGGAGATATCGAATTATCAGAACTTCGCCCTAAGCTACCTTCGCCCTAAGAAACCTTCCTAACAGTCTGACAAAATGCTCTAAGAGCCTTCTCTCCTACCGTCCGTAGGGAGGATCTCACCTACCGTCCGTAGGGAGATATCGAATTATCAGAACTTCGCCCTAAGCTACCTTCGCCCTAAGAAACCTTCCTACCAGTCTGACAAGATGCTCTAGGAGCCTTCTCTCCTACCGTCCGTAGGGAGGATCTCACCTACCGTCCGTAGGGAGATATTCAATTTTCAGAACTTCGCCCTAAGAAACCTTCCAAAGAATTGTACAAAGTGCTCTAGGAGCCTTCTCTCCTACCGTCCGTAGGGAGGATCTCACCTACCGTCCGTAGGGAGATATCGAATTATCAGAACTTCGCCCTAAGCTACCTTCGCCCTAAGAAACCTTCCTACCAGTCTGACAACATGCTTTAGGAGCCTTCTCTCCTACCGTCCGTAGGGAGGATCTCACCTACCGTCCGTAGGGAGATATCGAATTATGAGAACTTCGCCCTAAGAAACCTTCCTACCAGTCTGACAAAATGCTCTAGGAGCCTTCTCTCCTACCGTCCGTAGGGAGGATCTCACCTACCGTCCGTAGGAAGATATCGAATTATCAGAACTTCGCCCTAAGCTACCTTCGCCCTAAGAAACCTTCCAAAGAATTGTACAAAGTGCTCTAAGAGCCTTCTCTCCTACCGTCCGTAGGGAGGATCTCACCTACCGTCCGTAGGGAGATATTCAATTTTCAGACCTTCGCCCTAAGAAACCTTCCAAAGAATTGTACAAAGTGCTCTAGGAGCCTTCTCTCCTACCGTCCGTAGGGAGGATCTCACCTACCGTCCGTAGGGAGATATTTTCAATTTTCAGAACTTCGCCCTAAGCTACCTTCGCCCTAAGAAACCTTCCAAAGAATTGTACAAACTGCTCTAAGAGCCTTCTCTCCTACCGTCCGTAGGGAGGATCTCACCTACCGTCCGTAGGGAGATATCGAATTATCAGAACTTCGCCCTAAGAAACCTTCCTACCAGTCTGACAACATGCTCTAGGAGCCTTCTCTCCTACCGTCCGTAGGGAGGATCTCACCTACCGTCCGTAGGGAGATATCGAATTATGAGAACTTCGCCCTAAGAAACCTTCCTACCAGTCTGACAAAATGCTCTAGGAGCCTTCTCTCCTACCGTCCGTAGGGAGGATCTCACCTACCGTCCGTAGGAAGATATCGAATTATCAGAACTTCGCCCTAAGCTACCTTCGCCCTAAGAAACCTTCCAAAGAATTGTACAAAGTGCTCTAAGAGCCTTCTCTCCTACCGTCCGTAGGGAGGATCTCACCTACCGTCCGTAGGGAGATATTCAATTTTCAGACCTTCGCCCTAAGAAACCTTCCAAAGAATTGTACAAAGTGCTCTAAGAGCCTTCTCTCCTACCGTCCGTAGGGAGGAACTCACCTACCGTCCGTAGGGAGATATTTTCAATTTTCAGAACTTCGCCCTAAGCTACCTTCGCCCTAAGAAACCTTCCAAAGAATTGTACAAACTGCTCTAAGAGCCTTCTCTCCTACCGTCCGTAGGGAGGATCTCACCTACCGTCCGTAGGGAGATATCGAATTATCAGAACTTCGCCCTAAGCTACCTTCGCCCTAAGAAACCTTCCTACCAGTCTGACAACATGCTCTAGGAGCCTTCTCTCCTACCGTCCGTAGGGAGGATCTCACCTACCGTCCGTAGGGAGATATCGAATTATGAGAACTTCGCCCTAAGAAACCTTCCTACCAGTCTGACAAAATGCTCTAGGAGCCTTCTCTCCTACCGTCGGTAGGGAGGATCTCACCTACAGTCCGTAGGAAGATATCGAATTATCAGAACTTCGCCCTAAGCTACCTTCGCCCTAAGAAACCTTCCTACCAGTCTGACAACATGCTCTAAGAGCCTTCTCTCCTACCGTCCGTAGGGAGGATCTCACCTACCGTCCGTAGGGAGATATTCAATTTTCAGACCTTCGCCCTAAGAAACCTTCCAAAGAATTGTACAAAGTGCTCTAGGAGCCTTCTCTCCTACCGTCCGTAGGGAGGATCTCACCTACCGTCCGTAGGGAGATATTCAATTTTCAGATCTTCGCCCTAAGCTACCTTCGCCCTAAGAAACCTTCCAAAGAATTGTACAAACTGCTCTAAGAGCCTTCTCTCCTACCGTCCGTAGGGAGGATCTCACCTACCGTCCGTAGGGAGATATTCAATTTTCAGAACTTCGCCCTAAGCTGCCTTCGACCTAAGAAACCTTAAAAAGAATTGTACAAAGTGCTCTAAGAGCCTTCTCTCCTACCGTCCGTAGGGAGGATCTCACCTACCGTCCGTAGGGAGATATTCAATTTTCAGAACTTCGCCCTAAGCTGCCTTCGACCTAAGAAACCTTAAAAAGAATTGTACAAAGTGCTCTAGGAGCCTTCTCTCCTACCGTCCGTAGGGAGGATCTCACCTACCGTCCGTAGGGGGATATCGAATTATCAGAACTTCGCCCTAAGCTACCTTCGCCCTAAGAAACCTTCCTAACAGTCTGACAAAATGCTCTAAGAGCCTTCTCTCCTACCGTCCGTAGGGAGGATCTCACCTACCGTCCGTAGGGAGATATTCAATTTTCAGAACTTCGCCCTAAGCTGCCTTCGACCTAAGAAACCTTAAAAAGAATTGTACAAAGTGCTCTAAGAGCCTTCTCTCCTACCGTCCGTAGGGAGATATCGAATTATCAGAACTTCGCCCTAAGCTACCTTCGCCCTAAGAAACCTTCCAAAGAATTGTACAAAGTGCTCTAGGAGCCTTCTCTCCTACCGTCCGTAGGGAGGATCTCACCTACCGTCCGTAGGGAGATATTCAATTTTCAGAACTTCGCCCTAAGAAACCTTCCAAAGAATTGTACAAAGTGCTCTAGGAGCCTGCTCTCCTACCGTCCGTAGGGAGGATCTCACCTACCGTCCGTAGGGAGATATCGAATTATCAGAACTTCGCCCTAAGCTACCTTCGCCCTAAGAAACCTTCCTACCAGTCTGACAACATGCTCTAGGAGCCTTCTCTCCTACCGTCCGGAGGGAGGATCTCACCTACCGTCCTTAGGGAGATATTCAATTTTCAGAACTTCGCCCTAAGAAACCTTCCAAAGAATTGTACAAAGTGCTCTAAGAGCCTTCTCTCCTACCGTCCGTAGGGAGATATCGAATTTGCAGAACTTTGCCCTAAGCTACCTTCGCCCTAAGAAACCTTCCTACCAGTCTGACAACATGCTCTAGGAGCCTTCTCTCCTACCGTCCGTAGGGAGATATTCAATTTTCAGAAGTTCGCCCTAAGCTACCTTAGCCCTAAGAAACCTTCCAAAGAATTGAACAAAGTGCTCTAAGAGCCTTCTCTCCTACCGTCCGTAGGGAGGATCTCACCTACCGTCCGTAGGGAGATATTCAATTTTCAGAACTTCGCCCTAAGCTGCCTTCGACCTAAGAAACCTTAAAAAGAATTGTACAAAGTGCTCTAGGAGCCTTCTCTCCTACCGTCCGTAGGGAGGATCTCACCTACCGTCCGTAGGGAGGATCTCACCTACCGTCCGTAGGGAGATATTCAATTTTCAGAACTTCGCCCTAAGCTGCCTTCGACCTAAGAAGCCTTAAAAAGAATTGTACAAAGTGCTCTAAGAGCCTTCTCTCCTACCGTCCGTAGGGAGGATCTCACCTACCGTCCGTAGGGAGATATCGAATTATCAGAACTTCGCCCTAAGAAACCTTCCTACCAGTCTGACAAAATGCTCTAGGAGCCTTCTCTCCTACCGTCCGTAGGGAGGATCTCACCTACCGTCCGTAGGGAGATATTCAATTTTCAGAACTTCGCCCTAAGAAACCTTCCAAAGAATTGTACAAAGTGCTCTAGGAGCCTTCTCTCCTACCGTCCGTAGGGAGGATCTCACCTACCGTCCGTAGGGAGGATCTCACCTACCGTCCGTAGGGAGATATTCAATTTTCAGAACTTCGCCCTAAGATGCCTTCGCCCTAAGAAACCTTCCAAAGAATTGAACAACAAAGTGCTCTAAGAGCCTTCTCTCCTACCGTCCGTAGGGAATATATCGAATTTTCAGAACTTCGCCCTAAGCTACCTTCGCCCTAAGAAACCTTCCAAAGAATTGAACAACAAAGTGCTCTAAGAGCCTTCTCTCCTACCGTCCGTAGGGAATATATCGAATTTTCAGAACTTCGCCCTAAACTACCTTCGCCCTAAGAAACCCTCCTACCAGTCTGACAAAGTGCTCTAAGAGCCTTCTCTCCTACCGTCCGTAGGGAGGATCTCACCTACCGTCCGTAGGGAGATATTCAATTTTCAGAACTTCACCCTAAGAAACCTTCCTAACAATTGCACAAAGTGCTCTAAAAGCGTTCTCACCTACCGATTTATCAGAACTTCGCCCTAAGACCGTAAACAAATGGCTCAGCTCTAACTAAATATTAGTAATCCATTAAATAGACTATCAATCATCAACCAACTTGGTGGTCAAAATTGAAAAATTTTAGGAGAAAGCGTGTTGTAGAGGCTAGGTTTTGTGTTCAAGAAGGATTCGGCATCGATCATAGTACTGCATCGTCCACTAGGTGTTGAGGGCTACTTCGTAGGGAATTGTAGATTAAAACTCATTGCTTCGGCCACTAAATCAATCGCATTCCAAGAAATGATAATAATTCCGCTATGCACTAGACCTGTTGTCCTTGCTACCGTTGGAATTCAGATCAAGCACGGTTAACAGTCAGCGAGCAACTCTCGACAAGAGCTAGACAAAATACAGCCTGAAACAAGGCTTGTTCTGCTTGAATATGAACGTAATGGAAAGTTGCTGCATTATGAACGACCTTTCAGTTTACATCGCTATCGGACCTAGTAGGCATGCGAAGGTATCACCAAGCTAGCCCCTCCAATCAAATTATATCTAAGGTAACTAAACAAACGAACACGAAACTCATTGAGTTTGCGTCCATCGTCATCAGGTTATACAGCCCTCAACTACTTAGCGCTCTACGTAAGTGGACCTTTTCCTTTTTAAATAATGATTAAGGATCTACATATACTGGCAACGTGTGTAATTGGTATTTGCCCAACTGGCGTATAAACAATTCATTCCCGAACCGAGTTTAACCTACACACACGTTAGCTAAAAGTGTCCTAAATAACACCAGCTAAATAAATTTCTTAAAATAATGAAATTTCCTAAAAAAATAGAATTTCCCAAAAAAATAAAATATTCTAAAAAAATAAAATTTCCTAAGGCTAAAAGTTTAAAAATTGTTCCCATAAAGGGATGCTAGAATGTTGTAAGGTATACCTTAAGGTCAGGTATAATATATTTTCCAAAATATTGGCAAAAAAAAAATTAAAAATTCTAGCAGTTGAACCAATCAAATTAAGAACGGAAAATTTGGATATATATTTGGATACGCGAAATTTTTTGCATAAATATGGAAATATTTGGTTTAAAATAACTTAAAACTAGCACTCACCGGTATAACAACAGCATACAACAGCATACAACAGGATACAACAGCTACAACAGGATACAACAGCTGCAGCAGGATACAACAGCATGCCACACACACTCACGCACACGATCGCGGGCCCCAAACCGGCGAACAAAATTCACTTTTTCTTCTACACTCCCGTCGCGAGGGGTGGTGGGGGGAAGGGGTTTAATTTAAACATTAAAAAATTCTTTTTAAAAATTAAAAAAAGGAAAACTTACAAGGAATAGCAATTTCAGTTCACTGCACACCTACACACATTCACTATTGCTATCCTCTTTCAACACACTAGAGCAGGGCCAGACAACTAAACAAAAAAAAATAAAAATTCGGATCCGGGTTGGGGCTTCCAACGAGCTAATCCGCGAACTGAACCGATCGCCTCAACAGGATGCAACAGCATGCCACACACACTCACCCACCCGACGACGGGCCCAAAACCGGCGAACAAAATTCACTTTTTCTTCTACACTCCCGTCGCGAGGGGTGGTGGGGGGAAGGGGTTTAATTTAAACATTAAAAAATTCTTTTTAAAAATTAAAAAAAGGAAAACTTACAAGGAATAGCAATTTCAGTTCACTGCACACCTACACACATTCACTATTGCTATCCTCTTTCAACACACTAGAGCAGGGCCAGACAACTAAACAAACAAAAAAAAATAAAAAATTCGGATCCGGGTTGGGGCTTCCAACGAGCTAATCCGCGAACTGAACCGATCGCCTCAACAGGATGCAACAGCATGCCACACACACTCACGCACCCGACGACGGGCCCCAAACCGGCGAACAAAATTCACTTTTTCTTCTACACTCCCGTCGCGAGGGGTGGTGGGGGAAGGGGTTTAATTTAAACATTAAAAAATTCTTTTTAAAAATTAAAAAAAGGAAAACTTACAAGGAATAGCAATTTCAGTTCACTGCACACCTACACACATTCACTATTGCTATCCTCTTTCAACACACTAGAGCAGGGCCAGACAACTAAACAAAAAAAAATAAAAATTCGGATCCGGGTTGGGGCTTCCAACGAGCTAATCCGCGAACTGAACCGATCGCCTCAACAGGATGCAACAGCATGCCACACACACTCACCCACCCGACGACGGGCCCAAAACCGGCGAACAAAATTCACTTTTTCTTCTACACTCCCGTCGCGAGGGGTGGTGGGGGGAAGGGGTTTAATTTAAACATTAAAAAATTCTTTTTAAAAATTAAAAAAAGGAAAACTTACAAGGAATAGCAATTTCAGTTCACTGCACACCTACACACATTCACTATTGCTATCCTCTTTCAACACACTAGAGCAGGGCCAGACAACTAAACAAACAAAAAAAAATAAAAAATTCGGATCCGGGTTGGGGCTTCCGACGAACTAATCCCCGAACTGAACCGATCACCTCGACGATCCACTTACGAATGACTCCAAGCAGGCGACTGGGATTTGATTTTACCCACGAAAGTACCAATGTGATTTCGTAACTGGATCCTGTGTGATCCTCTCAAATGGTTTTCTTCAGAGTATGATGGGAAAAATTTGGCGGGCGTGTTGTCATTTTTTTTTATTTTTTTCGTGACAACTTCATAGAACCGTGAAAAAATGGATAAAAAAATATGGCTGATGTGAGTAGCACCTCATGGGAGGGGTTTACAATCTTTCTTTTTGCCACAAAGGCGCATATTTTAGGAGAAAAGATGAAAATGAAATAAATTTCGAATAAAGAATTTTATTTGTAGAGAGAGGCGCCATTACTTTTTTTTTTGGTTGTCATGATTTTGCTTCGATTTGTGGGTATTTTATAAAAAATGGAAAAAAAATTCATACGAAATGTTCACTGTTTTCTTTTTGTATAACATTTTGCTGTAATGAGGTGCCACTCGAGGAAGGAAGAGCAAAGCCTAACTAATTTTTTTTTCATTTGGCTCAAAGGATTTCTTTTTGAAATTTTCACAGCGCATTTCATGGTCAAGCAACAGAGGTTCTGAGGTTAAGGCTTTCCGCACAATCTGATCCAGATCCTCTTCTACCGTCCGTAGAGGCAGAGATGGTCAGGTAGGAACAATTTCTCGATCCACAACAAATGACAGTTTGGTGCGTTTTTAGGCTGGCGGTGTCTTTAGGCCACATTTTTTTCAAAAATGATGGTGGTGCGACCGTGAATGAATTGCATTACCGAACGATGTTGATATACTGTCGCATTAAGTTACCTTTCTAACAGACAGACCAAATGCTCTAGGAGCCTTCCCCCCTAGGGAGGATATCACCTACCGTCCGTAGGGAGATATCGAATTATCAGAACTTCGCCCTAAGCTACCTTCGCCCTAAGCTACCTTCGCCCTAAGAAACCTTCCTAACAGTCTGACAAATTGCTCTAGGAGCCTTCTCTCCTACCGTCCGTAGGGAGGATCTCACCTACCGTCCGTAGGGAGATATTCAATTTTCAGAACTTCACCCTAAGCTGCCTTCGCCCTAAGAAACCTTAAAAAGAATTGTACAAAGTGCTCTAGGAGCCTTCTCTCCTACCGTCCGTAGGGAGGATCTCACCTACCGTCCGTAGGGAGATATCGAATTATCAGAACTTCGCCCTAAGCTATCTTCGCCCTAAGAAACCTTCCTAACAGTCTGACAAAATGCTCTAAGAGCCTTCTCTCCTACCATCCGTAGGGAGGATCTCACCTACCGTCCGTAGGGAGATATTCAATTTTCAGAACTTCGCCCTAAGCTGCCTTCGACCTAAGAAACCTTAAAAAGAATTGTACAAAGTGCTCTAAGAGCCTTCTCTCCTACCGTCCGTAGGGAGGATCTCACCTACCGTCCGTAGGGAGATATTCAATTTTCAGAACTTCGCCCTAAGCTGCCTTCGACCTAAGAAACCTTAAAAAGAATTGTACAAAGTGCTCTAGGAGCCTTCTCTCCTACCGTCCGTAGGGAGGATCTCACCTACCGTCCGTAGGGGGATATCGAATTATCAGAACTTCGCCCTAAGCTACCTTCGCCCTAAGAAACCTTCCTAACAGTCTGACAAAATGCTCTAAGAGCCTTCTCTCCTACCGTCCGTAGGGAGGATCTCACCTACCGTCCGTAGGGAGATATTCAATTTTCAGAACTTCGCCCTAAGCTGCCTTCGACCTAAGAAACCTTCCAAAGAATTGTACAAAGTGCTCTAAGAGCCTTCTCTCCTACCGTCCGTAGGGAGATATCGAATTATCAGAACTTCGCCCTAAGCTACCTTCGCCCTAAGAAACCTTCCAAAGAATTGTACAAAGTGCTCTAGGAGCCTTCTCTCCTACCGTCCGTAGGGAGGATCTCACCTACCGTCCTTAGGGAGATATTCAATTTTCAGAACTTCGCCCTAAGAAACCTTCCAAAGAATTGTACAAAGTGCTCTAGGAGCCTTCTCTCCTACCGTCCGTAGGGAGGATCTCACCTACCGTCCGTAGGGAGATATCGAATTATCAGAACTTCGCCCTAAGCTACCTTCGCCCTAAGAAACCTTCCTACCAGTCTGACAACATGCTCTAGGAGCCTTCTCTCCTACCGTCCGTAGGGAGATATTCAATTTTCAGAACTTCGCCCTAAGAAACCTTCCAAAGAATTGTACAAAGTGCTCTAGGAGCCTTCTCTCCTACCGTCCGTAGGGAGGATCTCACCTACCGTCCGTAGGGAGATATTCAATTTTCAGAACTTCGCCCTAAGCTGCCTTCGACCTAAGAAACCTTCCAAAGAATTGTACAAAGTGCTCTAAGAGCCTTCTCTCCTACCGTCCGTAGGGAGATATCGAATTTGCAGAACTTTGCCCTAAGCTACCTTCGCCCTAAGAAACCTTCCTACCAGTCTGACAACATGCTCTAGGAGCCTTCTCTCCTACCGTCCGTAGGGAGATATTCAATTTTCAGAAGTTCGCCCTAAGCTACCTTAGCCCTAAGAAACCTTCCAAAGAATTGAACAAAGTGCTCTAAGGGCCTTCTCTCCTACCGTCCGTAGGGAGGATCTCACCTACCGTCCGTAGGGAGATATTCAATTTTCAGAACTTCGCCCTAAGCTGCCTTCGACCTAAGAAACCTTCCAAAGAATTGTACAAAGTGCTCTAAGAGCCTTCTCTCCTACCGTCCGTAGGGAGATATCGAATTTGCAGAACTTTGCCCTAAGCTACCTTCGCCCTAAGAAACCTTCCTACCAGTCTGACAACATGCTCTAGGAGCCTTCTCTCCTACCGTCCGTAGGGAGATATTCAATTTTCAGAAGTTCGCCCTAAGCTACCTTAGCCCTAAGAAACCTTCCAAAGAATTGAACAAAGTGCTCTAAGAGCCTTCTCTCCTACCGTCCGTAGGGAGGATCTCACCTACCGTCCGTAGGGAGATATTCAATTTTCAGAACTTCGCCCTAAGCTGCCTTCGACCTAAGAAACCTTCCAAAGAATTGTACAAAGTGCTCTAAGAGCCTTCTCTCCTACCGTCCGTAGGGAGATATCGAATTTGCAGAACTTTGCCCTAAGCTACCTTCGCCCTAAGAAACCTTCCTACCAGTCTGACAACATGCTCTAGGAGCCTTCTCTCCTACCGTCCGTAGGGAGATATTCAATTTTCAGAAGTTCGCCCTAAGCTACCTTAGCCCTAAGAAACCTTCCAAAGAATTGTACAAAGTGCTCTAAGAGCCTTCTCTCCTACCGTCCGTAGGGAGGATCTCACCTACCGTCCGTAGGGAGATATTCAATTTTCAGAACTTCGCCCTAAGCTGCCTTCGACCTAAGAAACCTTAAAAAGAATTGTACAAAGTGCTCTAAGAGCCTTCTCTCCTACCGTCCGTAGGGAGGATCTCACCTACCGTCCGTAGGGAGATATCGAATTATCAGAACTTCGCCCTAAGAAACCTTCCTAACAGTCTGACAAAATGCTCTAGGAGCCTTCTCTCCTACCGTCCGTAGGGAGGATCTCACCTACCGTCCGTAGGGAGATATTCAATTTTCAGAACTTCGCCCTAAGAAACCTTCCAAAGAATTGTACAAAGTGCTCTAGGAGCCTTCTCTCCTACCGTCCGTAGGGAGGATCTCACCTACCGTCCGTAGGGAGGATCTCACCTACCGTCCGTAGGGAGATATTCAATTTTCAGAACTTCGCCCTAAGATGCCTTCGCCCTAAGAAACCTTCCTAACAATTGCACAAAGTGCTCTAAAAGCGTTCTCACCTACCGATTTATCAGAACTTCGCCCTAAGACCGTAAACAAATGGCTCAGCGCTAACTAAATATTAGTAATCCATTAAATAGACTATCAATCATCAACCAACTTGGTGGTCAAAATTGAAAAATTTTAGGAGAAAGCGTGTTGTAGAGGCTAGGTTTTGTGTTCAAGAAGGATTCGGCATCGATCATAGTACTGCATCGTCCACTAGGTGTTGAGGGCTACTTCGTAGGGAATTGTAGATTAAAACTCATTGCTTCGGCCACTAAATCAATCGCATTCCAAGAAATGATAATAATTCCGCTATGCACTAGACCTGTTGTCCTTGCTACCGTTGGAATTCAGATCAAGCACGGTTAACAGTCAGCGAGCAACTCTCGACAAGAGCTAGACAAAATACAGCCTGAAACAAGGCTTGTTCTGCTTGAATATGAACGTAATGGAAAGTTGCTGCATTATGAACGACCTTTCAGTTTACATCGCTATCGGACCTAGTAGGCATGCGAAGGTATCACCAAGCTAGCCCCTCCAATCAAATTATATCTAAGGTAACTAAACAAACGAACACGAAACTCATTGAGTTTGCGTCCATCGTCATCAGGTTATACAGCCCTCAACTACTTAGCGCTCTACGTAAGTGGACCTTTTCCTTTTTAAATAATGATTAAGGATCTACATATACTGGCAACGTGTGTAATTGGTATTTGCCCAACTGGCGTATAAACAATTCATTCCCGAACCCCGTTTAACCTACACACACGTTAGCTAAAAGTGTCCTAAATAACACCAGCTAAATAAATTTCTTAAAATAATGAAATTTCCTAAAAAAATAGAATTTCCCAAAAAAATAAAATATTCTAAAAAAATAAAATTTCCTAGAAAATAAAATTTCCTAAAAAAAATAAAATTTGCTAAAAAAATAAAATTTCCTAAGGCTAAAAGTTTAAAAATTGTTCCCATAAAGGGATGCTAGAATGTTGTAAGGTATACCTTAAGGTCAGGTATAATATATTTTCCAAAATATTGGCAAAAAAAAAATTAAAAATTCTAGCAGTTGAACCAATCAAATTAAGAACGGAAAATTTGGATATATATTTGGATACGCGAAATTTTTTGCATAAATATGGAAATATTTGGTTTAAAATAACTTAAAACTAGCACTCACCGGTATAACAACAGCATACAACAGCATACAACAGGATACAACAGCTACAACAGGATACAACAGCTGCAGCAGGATACAACAGCATGCCACACACACTCACGCACACGATCGCGGGCCCCAAACCGGCGAACAAAATTCACTTTTTCTTCTACACTCCCGTCGCGAGGGGTGGTGGGGGGAAGGGGTTTAATTTAAACATTAAAGAATTCTTTTTAAAAATTAAAAAAAGGAAAACTTACAAGGAATAGCAATTTCAGTTCACTGCACACCTACACACATTCACTATTGCTATCCTCTTTCAACACACTAGAGCAGGGCCAGACAACTAAACAAACAAAAAAAAATAAAAAATTCGGATCCGGGTTGGGGCTTCCAACGAGCTAATCCGCGAACTGAACCGATCGCCTCAACAGGATGCAACAGCATGCCACACACACTCACGCACCCGACGACGGGCCCCAAACCGGCGAACAAAATTCACTTTTTCTTCTACACTCCCGTCGCGAGGGGTGGTGGGGGAAGGGGTTTAATTTAAACATTAAAAAATTCTTTTTAAAAATTAAAAAAAGGAAAACTTACAAGGAATAGCAATTTCAGTTCACTGCACACCTACACACATTCACTATTGCTATCCTCTTTCAACACACTAGAGCAGGGCCAGACAACTAAACAAACAAAAAAAAAAAAAAATTCGGATCCGGGTTGGGGCTTCCGACGAACTAATCCCCGAACTGAACTGATCACGTCGACGATCCACTTACGAATGACTCCAAGCAGGCGACTGGGATTTGATTTTACCCACGAAAGTACCAATGTGAGTGTAAACTCATTTCGTAACTGGATCCTGTGTGATCCTCTCAAATGGTTTTCTTCAGAGTATGATGGGAAAAATTTGGCGGGCGTGTTGTCATTTTTTTTTATTTTTTTCGTGACAACTTCATAGAACCGTGAAAAAATGGATAAAAAAATATGGCTGATGTGAGTAGCACGTCATGGGAGGGGTTTACAATCTTTCTTTTTGCCAGAAAGGCGCATATTTTAGGAGAAAAGATGAAAATGAAATAAATTTCGAATAAAGAATTTTAGGTGTAGAGAGAGGCGCCATTACTTTTTTTTTTGGTTGTCATGATTTTGCTTCGATTCGTGGGTATTTTATAAAAAATGGAAAAAAAATTCATACGAAATGTTCACTGTTTTCTTTTTGTATAACATTTTGCTGTAATCAGGTGCCACTCGAGGAAGGAAGAGCAAAGCCTAACTAATTTTTTTTCATTTGGCTCAAAGGATTTCTTTTTGAAATTTTCACAGCGCATTTCATGGTCAAGCAACAGAGGTTCTGAGGTTAAGGCTTTCCGCACAATCTGATCCAGATCCTCTTCTACCGTCCGTAGAGGCAGAGATGGTCAGGTAGGAAGAATTTCTCGATCCACAACAAATGACAGTTTGGTGCGTTTTTAGGCTGGCGGTGTCTTTAGGCCACATTTTTTTCAAAAATGATGGTGGTGCGACCGTGAATGAATTGCATTACCGAACGATGTTGATATACTGTCGCATTAAGTTACCTTTCTAACAGACAGACCAAATGCTCTAGGAGCCTTCCCCCCTATCGCCCCTAGGGAGGATCTCACCTACCGTCCGTAGGGAGATATCGAATTATCAGAACTTCGCCCTAAGCTACCTTCGCCCTAAGAAACCCTCCTACCAGTCTGACAACATGCTCTAGGAGCCTTCTCTCCTACCGTCCGTAGGGAGGATCTCACCTACCGTCCGTAGGGAGATATCGAATTATCAGAACTTCGCCCTAAGCTACCTTCGCCCTAAGAAACCTTCCTACCAGTCTGACAACATGCTCTAGTAGCCTTCTCTCCTACCGTCCGTAGGGAGGATCTCACCTACCGTCCGTAGGGAGATATCGAATTATCAGAACTTCGCCCTAAGCTACCTTCGCCCTAAGAAACCTTCCTACCAGTCTGACAACATGCTCTAGGAGCCTTCTCTCCTACCGTCCGTAGGGAGGATCTCACCTACCGTCCGTAGGGAGATATCGAATTTGCAGAACTTTGCCCTAAGCTACCTTCGCCCTAAGAAACCCTCCTACCAGTCTGACAACATGCTCTAGGAGCCTTCTCTCCTAAAGTCCGTAGGGAGGATCTCACCTACCGTCCGTAGGGAGGATCTCACCTACCGTCCGTAGGGAGATATCGAATTATCAGAACTTCGCCCTAAGCTACCTTCGCCCTAAGAAACCTTCCTACCAGTCTGACAACATGCTCTAGGAGCCTTCTCTCCTACCGTCCGTAGGGAGGATCTCACCTACCGTCCGTAGGGAGATATCGAATTATCAGAACTTCGCCCTAAGCTACCTTCGCCCTAAGAAACCTTCCTAACAGTCTGACAAAATGCTCTAAGAGCCTTCTCTCCTACCGTCCGTAGGGAGGATCTCACCTACCGTCCGTAGGGAGATATTCAATTTTCAGAACTTCGCCCTAAGCTGCCTTCGACCTAAGAAACCTTAAAAAGAATTGTACAAAGTGCTCAAAGAGCCTTCTCTCCTACCGTCCGTAGGGAGGATCTCACCTACCGTCCGTAGGGAGATATCGAATTATCAGAACTTCGCCCTAAGCTCCCTTCGCCCTAAGAAACCTTCCTACCAGTCTGACAAGATGCTCTAGGAGCCTTCTCTCCTACCGTCCGTAGGGAGGATCTCACCTACCGTCCGTAGGGAGATATTCAATTTTCAGAACTTCGCCCTAAGAAACCTTCCAAAGAATTGTACAAAGTGCTCTAGGAGCCTTCTCTCCTACCGTCCGTAGGGAGGATCTCACCTACCGTCCATAGGGAGATATTCAATTTTCAGAACATCGCCCTAAGAAACCTTCCAAAGAATTGTACAAAGTGCTCTAGGAGCCTTCTCTCCTACCGTCCGTAGGGAGGATCTCACCTACCGTCCGTAGGGAGATATCGAATTATCAGAACTTCGCCCTGAGCTACCTTCGCCCTAAGAAACCTTCCTACCAGTCTGACAAAATGCTCTAGGAGCCTTCTCTCCTACCGTCCGTTGGGAGGATCTCACCTACCGTCCGTAGGGAGATATCGAATTATCAGAACTTCGCCCTAAGCTACCTTCGCCCTAAGAAACCCTCCTACCAGTCTGACAACATGCTCTAGGAGCCTTCTCTCCTACCGTCCGTAGGGAGGATCTCACCTACCGTCCGTAGGGAGATATCGAATTTGCAGAACTTTGCCCTAAGCTACCTTCGCCCTAAGAAACCTTCCTACCAGTCTGACAACATGCTCTAGGAGCCTTCTCTCCTACCGTCCGTAGGGAGGATCTCATCTACCGTCCGTAGGGAGATATTCAATTTTCAGAAGTTCGCCCTAAGCTACCTTCGCCCTAAGCTACCTTCGCCCTAAGAAACCTTCCAAAGAATTGAACAAAGTGCTCTAAGAGCCTTCTCTCCTACCGTCCGTAGGGAATATATCGAATTTTCAGAACTTCGCCCTAAGCTACCTTCGCCCTAAGAAACCTTCCAAAGAATTGAACAACAAAGTGCTCTAAGAGCCTTCTCTCCTACCGTCCGTAGGGAGGATCTCACCTACCGTCCGTAGGGAGATATCGAATTATCAGAACTTCGCCCTAAGCTACCTTCGCCCTAAGAAACCCTCCTACCAGTCTGACAACATGCTCTAGGAGCCTTCTCTCCTACCGTCCGTAGGGAGGATCTCACCTACCGTCCGTAGGGAGATATCGAATTTGCAGAACTTTGCCCTAAGCTACCTTCGCCCTAAGAAACCTTCCTACCAGTCTGACAACATGCTCTAGGAGCCTTCTCTCCTACCGTCCGTAGGGAGGATCTCATCTACCGTCCGTAGGGAGATATTCAATTTTCAGAAGTTCGCCCTAAGCTACCTTCGCCCTAAGAAACCTTCCAAAGAATTGAACAACAAAGTGCTCTAAGAGCCTTCTCTCCTACCGTCCGTAGGGAGGATCTCACCTACCGTCCGTAGGGAGATATCGAATTATCAGAACTTCGCCCTGAGCTACCTTCGCCCTAAGAAACCTTCCTACCAGTCTGACAAAATGCTCTAGGAGCCTTCTCTCCTACCGTCCGTAGGGAGGATCTCACCTACCGTCCGTAGGGAGATATCGAATTATCAGAACTTCGCCCTAAGCTACCTTCGCCCTAAGAAACCCTCCTACCAGTCTGACAACATGCTCTAGGAGCCTTCTCTCCTACCGTCCGTAGGGAGGATCTCACCTACCGTCCGTAGGGAGATATCGAATTTGCAGAACTTTGCCCTAAGCTACCTTCGCCCTAAGAAACCTTCCTACCAGTCTGACAACATGCTCTAGGAGCCTTCTCTCCTACCGTCCGTAGGGAGGATCTCATCTACCGTCCGTAGGGAGATATTCAATTTTCAGAAGTTCGCCCTAAGCTACCTTCGCCCTAAGCTACCTTCGCCCTAAGAAACCTTCCAAAGAATTGAACAAAGTGCTCTAAGAGCCTTCTCTCCTACCGTCCGTAGGGAATATATCGAATTTTCAGAACTTCGCCCTAAGCTACCTTCGCCCTAAGAAACCTTCCAAAGAATTGAACAACAAAGTGCTCTAAGAGCCTTCTCTCCTACCGTCCGTAGGGAATATATCGAATTTTCAGAACTTCGCCCTAAACTACCTTCGCCCTAAGAAACCCTCCTACCAGTCTGACAAAGTGCTCTAAGAGCCTTCTCTCCTACCGTCCGTAGGGAGATATTCAATTTTCAGAACTTCACCCTAAGAAACCTTCCTAACAATTGCACAAAGTGCTCTAAAAGCGTTCTCACCTACCGATTTATCAGAACTTCGCCCTAAGACCGTAAACAAATGGCTCAGCTCTAACTAAATATTAGTAATCCATTAAATAGACTATCAATCATCAACCAACTTGGTGGTCAAAATTGAAAAATTTTAGGAGAAAGCGTGTTGTAGAGGCTAGGTTTTGTGTTCAAGAAGGATTCGGCATTGATCATAGTAGTGCATCGTCCACTAGGTGTTGAGGGCTACTTCGTAGGGAATTGTAGATTAAAACTCATTGCTTCGGCCACTAAATCAATCGCATTCCAAGAAATGATAATAATTCCGCTAAGCACTAGACCTGTTGTCCTTGCTACCGTTGGAATTCAGATCAAGCACGGTTAACAGTCAGCGAGCAACTCTCGACAAGAGCTAGACAAAATACAGCCTGAAACAAGGCTTGTTCTGCTTGAATATGAACGTAATGGAAAGTTGCTGCATTATGAACGACCTTTCAGTTTACATCGCTATCGGACCTAGTAGGCATGCGAAGGTATCATCAAGCTAGCCCCTCCAATCAAATTATATCTAAGGTAACTAAACAAACGAACACGAAACTCATTGAGTTTGCGTCCATCGTCATCAGGTTATACAGCCCTCAACTACTTAGCGCTCTACGTAAGTGGACCTTTTCCTTTTTAAATAATGATTAAGGATCTACATATACTGGCAACGTGTGTAATTGGTATTTGCCCAACTGGCGTATAAACAATTCATTCCCGAACCCCGTTTAACCTACACACACGTTAGCTAAAAGTGTCCTAAATAACACCAGCTAAATAAATTTCTTAAAATAATGAAATTTCCTAAAAAAATAGAATTTCCCAAAAAAATAAAATATTCTAAAAAAATAAAATTTCCTAAGGCTAAAAGTTTAAAAATTGTTCCCATAAAGGGATGCTAGAATGTTGTAAGGTATACCTTAAGGTCAGGTATAATATATTTTCCAAAATATTGGCAAAAAAAAAATTAAAAATTCTAGCAGTTGAACCAATTAAATTAAGAACGGAAAATTTGGATATATATTTGGATACGCGAAATTTTTTGCATAAATATGGAAATATTTGGTTTAAAATAACTTAAAACTAGCACTCACCGATATAACAACAGCATACCACAGCATACAACAGCATACAACAGGATACAACAGCTACAACAGGATACAACAGCTGCAGCAGGATACAACAGCATGCCACACACACTCACGCACACGATCGCGGGCCCCAAACCGGCGAACAAAATTCAATTTTTCTTCTACACTCCCGTCGCGAGGGGTGGTGGGGGGAAGGGGTTTAATTTAAACATTAAAAAATTCTTTTTAAAAATTAAAAAAAGGAAAACTTACAAGGAATAGCAATTTCAGTTCACTGCACACCTACACACATTCACTATTGCTATCCTCTTTCAACACACTAGAGCAGGGCCAGACAACTAAAAAAAAAAAATAAAAATTCGGATCCGGGTTGGGGCTTCCAACGAGCTAATCCGCGAACTGAACCGATCGCCTCAACAGGATGCAACAGCATGCCACACACACTCACCCACCCGACGACGGGCCCCAAACCGGCGAACAAAATTCACTTTTTCTTCTACACTCCCGTCGCGAGGGGTGGTGGGGGGAAGGGGTTTAATTTAAACATTAAAAAATTCTTTTTAAAAATTAAAAAAAGGAAAACTTACAAGGAATAGCAATTTCAGTTCACTGCACACCTACACACATTCACTATTGCTATCCTCTTTCAACACACTAGAGCAGGGCCAGACAACTAAACAAACAAAAAAAAAAAAAATTCGGATCCGGGTTGGGGCTTCCGACGAGCTAATCCCCGAACTGAACCGATCACCTCGACGATCCACTTACGAATGACTCCAAGCAGGCGACTGGGATTTGATTTTACCCACGAAAGTACCAATGTGAGTGTAAACTCATTTCGTAACTGGATCCTGTGTGATCCTCTCAAATGGTTTTCTTCAGAGTATGATGGGAAAAATTTGGCGGGCGTGTTGTCATTTTTTTTTATTTTTTTCGTGACAACTTCATAGAACCGTGAAAAAATGGATAAAAAAATATGGCTGATGTGAGTAGCACGTCATGGGAGGGGTTTACAATCTTTCTTTTTGCCAGAAAGGCGCATATTTTAGGAGAAAAGATGAAAATGAAATAAATTTCGAATAAAGAATTTTAGGTGTAGAGAGAGGCGCCATTACTTTTTTTTTTGGTTGTCATGATTTTGCTTCGATTCGTGGGTATTTTATAAAAAATGGAAAAAAAATTCATACGAAATGTTCACTGTTTTCTTTTTGTATAACATTTTGCTGTAATCAGGTGCCATTCGAGGAAGGAAGAGCAAAGCCTAACTAATTTTTTTTCATTTGGCTCAAAGGATTTCTTTTTGAAATTTTCACAGCGCATTTCATGGTCAAGCAACAGAGGTTCTGAGGTTAAGGCTTTCCGCACAATCTGATCCAGATCCTCTTCTACCGTCCGTAGAGGCAGAGATGGTCAGGTAGGAAGAATTTCTCGATCCACAACAAATGACAGTTTGGTGCGTTTTTAGGCTGGCGGTGTCTTTAGGCCAAATTTTTTTCAAAAATGATGGTGGTGCGACCGTGAATGAATTGCATTACCGAACGATGTTGATATACTGTCGCATTAAGTTACCTTTCTAACAAACAGACCAAATGCTCTAGGAGCCTTCCCCCCTATCGTCCCTAGGGAGGATCTCACCTACCGTCCGTAGGGAGATATCGAATTATCAGAACTTCGCCCTAAGCTACCTTCGCCCTAAGAAACCTTCCTAACAGTCTGACAAAATGCTCTAAGAGCCTTCTCTCCTACCGTCCGTAGGGAGGATCTCACCTACCGTCCGTAGGGAGATATTCAATTTTCAGAACTTCGCCCTAAGCTGCCTTCGACCTAAGAAACCTTAAAAAGAATTGTACAAAGTGCTCTAAGAGCCTTCTCTCCTACCGTCCGTAGGGAGGATCTCACCTACCGTCCGTAGGGAGGATCTCACCTACCGTCCGTAGGGAGATATTCAATTTTCAGAACTTCGCCCTAAGAAACCTTCCAAAGAATTGTACAAAATGCTCTAGGAGCCTTCTCTCCTACCGTCCGTAGGGAGGATCTCACCTACCGTCCGTAGGGAGATATCGAATTATCAGAACTTCGCCCTAAGCTACCTTCGCCCTAAGAAACCTTCCTAACAATCTGACAAAATGCTCTAAGAGCCTTCTCTCCTACCGTCCGTAGGGAGGATCTCACCTACCGTCCGTAGGGAGATATTCAATTTTCAGAACTTCGCCCTAAGCTGCCTTCGACCTAAGAAACCTTAAAAAGAATTGTACAAAGTGCTCTAAGAGCCTTCTCTCCTACCGTCCGTAGGGAGGATCTCACCTACCGTCCGTAGGGAGATATTCAATTTTCAGAACTTCGCCCTAAGCTGCCTTCGACCTAAGAAACCTTAAAAAGAATTGTACAAAGTGCTCTAAGAGCCTTCTCTCCTACCGTCCGTAGGGAGGATCTCACCTACCGTCCGTAGGGAGATATCGAATTATCAGAACTTCGCCCTAAGCTACCTTCGCCCTAAGAAACCTTCCTACCAGTCTGACAAGATGCTCTAGGAGCCTTCTCTCCTACCGTCCGTAGGGAGGATCTCACCTACCGTCCGTAGGGAGATATTCAATTTTCAGAACTTCGCCCTAAGAAACCTTCTAAAGAATTGTACAAAGTGCTCTAGGAGCCTGCTCTCCTACCGTCCGTAAGGAGGATCTCACCTACCGTCCGTAGGGAGATATTCAATTTTCAGAACTTCGCCCTAAGAAACCTTCCAAAGAATTGTACAAAGTGCTCTAGGAGCCTTCTCTCCTACCGTCCGTAGGGAGGATCTCACCTACCGTCCGTAGGGAGATATTCAATTTTCAGAACTTCGCCCTAAGAAACCTTCCAAAGAATTGTACAAAGTGCTCTAGGAGCCTTCTCTCCTACCGTCCGTAGGGAGGATCTCACCTACCGTCCGTAGGGAGATATTCAATTTTCAGAACTTCGCCCTAAGCTGCCTTCGACCTAAGAAACCTTAAAAAGAATTGTACAAAGTGCTCTAAGAGCCTTCTCTCCTACCGTCCGTAGGGAGGATCTCACCTACCGTCCGTAGGGAGATATCGAATTATCAGAACTTCGCCCTAAGCTACCTTCGCCCTAAGAAACCTTCCTACCAGTCTGACAAGATGCTCTAGGAGCCTTCTCTCCTACCGTCCGTAGGGAGGATCTCACCTACCGTCCTTAGGGAGATATCGAATTATGAGAACTTCGCCCTAAGAAACCTTAAAAAGAATTGTACAAAGTGCTCTAAGAGCCTTCTCTCCTACCGTCCGTAGGGAGGATCTCACCTACCGTCCGTATTGAGATATCGAATTATCAGAACTTCGCCCTAAGCTACCTTCGCCCTAAGAAACCTTCCTAACAGTCTGACAAAATGCTCTAAGAGCCTTCTCTCCTACCGTCCGTAGGGAGGATCTCACCTACCGTCCGTAGGGAGATATTCAATTTTCAGAACTTCGCCCTAAGATGCCTTCGCCCTAAGAAACCTTCCTAACAATTGCACAAAGTGCTCTAAAAGCGTTCTCACCTACCGATTTATCAGAACTTCGCCCTAAGACCGTAAACAAATGGCTCAGCTCTAACTAAATATTAGTAATCCATTAAATAGACTATCAATCATCAACCAACTTGGTGGTCAAAATTGAAAAATTTTAGGAGAAAGCGTGTTGTAGAGGCTAGGTTTTGTGTTCAAGAAGGATTCGGCATTGATCATAGTAGTGCATCGTCCACTAGGTGTTGAGGGCTACTTCGTAGGGAATTGTAGATTAAAATTCGTTGCTTCGGCCACTAAATCAATCGCATTCCAAGAAATGATAATAATTCCGCTAAGCACTAGACCTGTTGTCCTTGCTACCGTTGGAATTCAGATCAAGCACGGTTAACAGTCAGCGAGCAACTCTCGACAAGAGCTAGACAAAATACAGCCTGAAACAAGGCTTGTTCTGCTTGAATATGAACGTAATGGAAAGTTGCTGCATTATGAACGACCTTTCAGTTTACATCGCTATCGGACCTAGTAGGCATACGAAGGTATCATCAAGCTAGCCCCTCCAATCAAATTATATCTAAGGTAACTAAACAAACGAACACGAAACTCATTGAGTTTGCGTCCATCGTCATCAGGTTATACAGCCCTCAACTACTTAGCGCTCTACGTAAGTGGACCTTTTCCTTTTTAAATAATGATTAAGGATCTACATATACTGGCAACGTGTGTAATTGGTATTTGCCCAACTGGCGTATAAACAATTCATTCCCGAACCCCGTTTAACCTACACACACGTTAGCTAAAAGTGTCCTAAATAACACCAGCTAAATAAATTTCTTAAAATAATGAAATTTCCTAAAAAAATAGAATTTCCCAAAAAAATAAAATATTCTAAAAAAATAAAATTTCCTAAGGCTAAAAGTTTAAAAATTGTTCCCATAAAGGGATGCTAGAATGTTGTAAGGTATACCTTAAGGTCAGGTATAATATATTTTCCAAAATATTGGCAAAAAAAAAATTAAAAATTCTAGCAGTTGAACCAATCAAATTAAGAACGGAAAATTTGGATATATATTTGGATACGCGAAATTTTTTGCATAAATATGGAAATATTTGGTTTAAAATAACTTAAAACTAGCACTCACCGATATAACAACAGCATACAACAGCATACAACAGGATATAACAGCTACAACAGGATACAACAGCTGCAGCAGGATACAACAGCATGCCACACACACTCACGCACACGATCGCGGGCCCCAAACCGGCGAACAAAATTCAATTTTTCTTCTACACTCGCGTCGCGAGGGGTGGGGGGTTTAATTTAAACATTAAAAAATTCTTTTTAAAAATTAAAAAAAGGAAAACTTACAAGGAATAGCAATTTCAGTTCACTGCACACCTACACACATTCACTATTGCTATCCTCTTTCAACACACTAGAGCAGGGCCAGACAACTAAACAAACAAAAAAAAAAAAAAAAATTCGGATCCGGGTTGGGGCTTCCGACGAGCTAATCCCCGAACTGAACCGATCACCTCGACGATCCACTTACGAATGACTCCAAGCAGGCGACTGGGATTTGATTTTACCCACGAAAGTACCAATGTGAGTGTAAACTCATTTCGTAACTGGATCCTGTGTGATCCTCTCAAATGGTTTTCTTCAGAGTATGATGGGAAAAATTTGGCGGGCGTGTTGTCATTTTTTTTTATTTTTTTCGTGACAACTTCATAGAACCGTGAAAAAATGGATAAAAAAATATGGCTGATGTGAGTAGCACGTCATGGGAGGGGTTTACAATCTTTCTTTTTGCCAGAAAGGCGCATATTTTAGGAGAAAAGATGAAAATGAAATAAATTTCGAATAAAGAATTTTAGGTGTAGAGAGAGGCGCCATTACTTTTTTTTTTGGTTGTCATGATTTTGCTTCGATTCGTGGGTATTTTATAAAAAATGGAAAAAAAATTCATACGAAATGTTCACTGTTTTCTTTTTGTATAACATTTTGCTGTAATCAGGTGCCACTCGAGGAAGGAAGAGCAAAGCCTAACTAATTTTTTTTCATTTGGCTCAAAGGATTTCTTTTTGAAATTTTCACAGCGCATTTCATGGTCAAGCAACAGAGGTTCTGAGGTTAAGGCTTTCCGCACAATCTGATCCAGATCCTCTTCTACCGTCCGTAGAGGCAGAGATGGTCAGGTAGGAAGAATTTCTCGATCCACAACAAATGACAGTTTGGTGCGTTTTTAGGCTGGCGGTGTCTTTAGGCCAAATTTTTTTCAAAAATGATGGTGGTGCGACCGTGAATGAATTGCATTACCGAACGATGTTGATATACTGTCGCATTAAGTTACCTTTCTAACAAACAGACCAAATGCTCTAGGAGCCTTCCCCCCTATCGTCCCTAGGGAGGATCTCACCTACCGTCCGTAGGGAGATATCGAATTATCAGAACTTCGCCCTAAGCTACCTTCGCCCTAAGAAACCTTCCTAACAGTCTGACAAAATGCTCTAAGAGCCTTCTCTCCTACCGTCCGTAGGGAGGATCTCACCTACCGTCCGTAGGGAGATATTCAATTTTCAGAACTTCGCCCTAAGCTGCCTTCGACCTAAGAAACCTTAAAAAGAATTGTACAAAGTGCTCTAAGAGCCTTCTCTCCTACCGTCCGTAGGGAGGATCTCACCTACCGTCCGTAGGGAGGATCTCACCTACCGTCCGTAGGGAGATATTCAATTTTCAGAACTTCGCCCTAAGCTGCCTTCGACCTAAGAAACCTTAAAAAGAATTGTACAAAGTGCTCTAAGAGCCTTCTCTCCTACCGTCCGTAGGGAGGATCTCACCTACCGTCCGTAGGGAGATATCGAATTATCAGAACTTCGCCCTAAGCTACCTTCGCCCTAAGAAACCTTCCTACCAGTCTGACAAGATGCTCTAGGAGCCTTCTCTCCTACCGTCCGTAGGGAGATATTCAATTTTCAGAACTTCGCCCTAAGAAACCTTCTAAAGAATTGTACAAAGTGCTCTAGGAGCCTGCTCTCCTACCGTCCGTAGGGAGGATCTCACCTACCGTCCGTAGGGAGATATCGAATTATCAGAACTTCGCCCTAAGCTACCTTCGCCCTAAGAAACCTTCCTACCAGTCTGACAAGATGCTCTAGGAGCCTTCTCTCCTACCGTCCGTAGGGAGATATTCAATTTTCAGAACTTCGCCCTAAGAAACCTTCCAAAGAATTGTACAAAGTGCTCTAGGAGCCTTCTCTCCTACCGTCCGTAGGGAGATATCGAATTATCAGAACTTCGCCCTAAGCTACCTTCGCCCTAAGAAACCTTCCTAACAATCTGACAAAATGCTCTAAGAGCCTTCTCTCCTACCGTCCGTAGGGAGGATCTCACCTACCGTCCGTAGGGAGATATTCAATTTTCAGAACTTCGCCCTAAGCTGCCTTCGACCTAAGAAACCTTAAAAAGAATTGTACAAAGTGCTCTAAGAGCCTTCTCTCCTACCGTCCGTAGGGAGGATCTCACCTACCGTCCGTAGGGAGGATCTCACCTACCGTCCGTAGGGAGATATTCAATTTTCAGAACTTCGCCCTAAGCTGCCTTCGACCTAAGAAACCTTAAAAAGAATTGTACAAAGTGCTCTAAGAGCCTTCTCTCCTACCGTCCGTAGGGAGGATCTCACCTACCGTCCGTAGGGAGATATCGAATTATCAGAACTTCGCCCTAAGCTACCTTCGCCCTAAGAAACCTTCCTACCAGTCTGACAAGATGCTCTAGGAGCCTTCTCTCCTACCGTCCGTAGGGAGGATCTCACCTACCGTCCGTAGGGAGATATTCAATTTTCAGAACTTCGCCCTAAGAAACCTTCTAAAGAATTGTACAAAGTGCTCTAGGAGCCTGCTCTCCTACCGTCCGTAGGGAGGATCTCACCTACCGTCCGTAGGAAGATATTCAATTTTCAGAACTTCGCCCTAAGAAACCTTCCAAAGAATTGTACAAAGTGCTCTAGGAGCCTTCTCTCCTACCGTCCGTAGGGAGGATCTCACCTACCGTCCGTAGGGAGATATTCAATTTTCAGAACTTCGCCCTAAGAAACCTTCCAAAGAATTGTACAAAGTGCTCTAGGAGCCTTCTCTCCTACCGTCCGTAGGGAGGATCTCACCTACCGTCCGTAGGGAGATATTCAATTTTCAGAACTTCGCCCTAAGCTGCCTTCGACCTAAGAAACCTTAAAAAGAATTGTACAAAGTGCTCTAAGAGCCTTCTCTCCTACCGTCCGTAGGGAGGATCTCACCTACCGTCCGTAGGGAGATATCGAATTATCAGAACTTCGCCCTAAGCTACCTTCGCCCTAAGAAACCTTCCTACCAGTCTGACAAGATGCTCTAGGAGCCTTCTCTCCTACCGTCCGTAGGGAGGATCTCACCTACCGTCCTTAGGGAGATATCGAATTATGAGAACTTCGCCCTAAGAAACCTTAAAAAGAATTGTACAAAGTGCTCTAAGAGCCTTCTCTCCTACCGTCCGTAGGGAGGATCTCACCTACCGTCCGTATTGAGATATCGAATTATCAGAACTTCGCCCTAAGCTACCTTCGCCCTAAGAAACCTTCCTAACAGTCTGACAAAATGCTCTAAGAGCCTTCTCTCCTACCGTCCGTAGGGAGGATCTCACCTACCGTCCGTAGGGAGATATTCAATTTTCAGAACTTCGCCCTAAGATGCCTTCGCCCTAAGAAACCTTCCTAACGGTCTGACAAAATGCTCTAGGAGCCTTCTCTCCTACCGTCCGTAGGGAGGATCTCACCTACCGTCCGTAGGGAGATATTCAATTTTCAGAACTTCGCCCTAAGAAACCTTCCAAAGAATTGTACAAAGTGCTCTAGGAGCCTTCTCTCCTACCGTCCGTAGGGAGGATCTCACCTACCGTCCGTAGGGAGATATTCAATTTTCAGAACTTCGCCCTAAGATGCCTTCGCCCTAAGAAACCTTCCTAACAATTCCACAAAGTGCTCTAAAAGCGTTCTCACCTACCGATTTATCAGAACTTCGCCCTAAGACCGTAAACAAATGGCTCAGCTCTAACTAAATATTAGTAATCCATTAAATAGACTATCAATCATCAACCAACTTGGTGGTCAAAATTGAAAAATTTTAGGAGAAAGCGTGTTGTAGAGGCTAGGTTTTGTGTTCAAGAAGGATTCGGCATTGATCATAGTAGTGCATCGTCCACTAGGTGTTGAGGGCTACTTCGTAGGGAATTGTAGATTAAAATTCGTTGCTTCGGCCACTAAATCAATCGCATTCCAAGAAATGATAATAATTCCGCTAAGCACTAGACCTGTTGTCCTTGCTACCGTTGGAATTCAGATCAAGCACGGTTAACAGTCAGCGAGCAACTCTCGACAAGAGCTAGACAAAATACAGCCTGAAACAAGGCTTGTTCAGCTTGAATATGAACGTAATGGAAAGTTGCTGCATTATGAACGACCTTTCAGTTTACATCGCTATCGGACCTAGTAGGCATGCGAAGGTATCATCAAGCTAGCCCCTCCAATCAAATTATATCTAAGGTAACTAAACAAACGAACACGAAACTCATTGAGTTTGCGTCCATCGTCATCAGGTTATACAGCCCTCAACTACTTAGCGCTCTACGTAAGTGGACCTTTTCCTTTTTAAATAATGATTAAGGATCTACATATACTGGCAACGTGTGTAATTGGTATTTGCCCAACTGGCGTATAAACAATTCATTCCCGAACCCCGTTTAACCTACACACACGTTAGCTAAAAGTGTCCTAAATAACACCAGCTAAATAAATTTCTTAAAATAATGAAATTTCCTAATAAAATAGAATTTCCCAAAAAAATAAAATATTCTAAAAAAATAAAATTTCCTAAGGCTAAAAGTTTAAAAATTGTTCCCATAAAGGGATGCTAGAATGTTGTAAGGTATACCTTAAGGTCAGGTATAATATATTTTCCAAAATATTGGCAAAAAAAAAATTAAAAATTCTAGCAGTTGAACCAATTAAATTAAGAACGGAAAATTTGGATATATATTTGGATACGCGAAATTTTTTGCATAAATATGGAAATATTTGGTTTAAAATAACTTAAAACTAGCACTCACCGATATAACAACAGCATACCACAGCATACAACAGCATACAACAGGATACAACAGCTACAACAGGATACAACAGCTGCAGCAGGATACAACAGCATGCCACACACACTCACGCACACGATCGCGGGCCCCAAACCGGCGAACAAAATTCAATTTTTCTTCTACACTCGCGTCGCGAGGGGTGGGGGGTTTAATTTAAACATTAAAAAATTCTTTTTAAAAATTAAAAAAAGGAAAACTTACAAGGAATAGCAATTTCAGTTCACTGCACACCTACACACATTCACTATTGCTATCCTCTTTCAACACACTAGAGCAGGGCCAGACAACTAAACAAAAAAAAATAAAAATTCGGATCCGGGTTGGGGCTTCCAACGAGCTAATCCGCGAACTGAACCGATCGCCTCAACAGGATGCAACAGCATGCCACACACACTCACGCACCCGACGACGGGCCCCAAACCGGCGAACAAAATTCACTTTTTCTTCTACACTCCCGTCGCGAGGGGTGGTGGGGGGAAGGGGTTTAATTTAAACATTAAAAAATTCTTTTTAAAAATTAAAAAAAGGAAAACTTACAAGGAATAGCAATTTCAGTTCACTGCACACCTACACACATTCACTATTGCTATCCTCTTTCAACACACTAGAGCAGGGCCAGACAACTAAACAAACAAAAAAAAAAAAAAATTCGGATCCGGGTTGGGGCTTCCGACGAGCTAATCCCCGAACTGAACCGATCACCTCGACGATCCACTTACGAATGACTCCAAGCAGGCGACTGGGATTTGATTTTACCCACGAAAGTACCAATGTGAGTGTAAACTCATTTCGTAACTGGATCCTGTGTGATCCTCTCAAATGGTTTTCTTCAGAGTATGATGGGAAAAATTTGGCGGGCGTGTTGTAATTTTTTTTTATTTTTTTCGTGACAACTTCATAGAACCGTGAAAAAATGGATAAAAAAATATGGCTGATGTGAGTAGCACGTCATGGGAGGGGTTTACAATCTTTCTTTTTGCCAGAAAGGCGCATATTTTAGGAGAAAAGATGAAAATGAAATAAATTTCGAATAAAGAATTTTAGGTGTAGAGAGAGGCGCCATTACTTTTTTTTTTGGTTGTCATTATTTTGCTTCGATTCGTGGGTATTTTATAAAAAATGGAAAAAAAATTCATACGAAATGTTCACTGTTTTCTTTTTGTATAACATTTTGCTGTAATAAGGTGCCACTCGAGGAAGGAAGAGCAAAGCCTAACTAATTTTTTTTCATTTGGCTCAAAGGATTTCTTTTTGAAATTTTCACAGCGCATTTCATGGTCAAGCAACAGAGGTTCTGAGGTTAAGGCTTTCCGCACAATCTGATCCAGATCCTCTTCTACCGTCCGTAGAGGCAGAGATGGTCAGGTAGGAACAATTTCTCGATCCACAACAAATGACAGTTTGGTGCGTTTTTAGGCTGGCGGTGTCTTTAGGCCACATTTTTTTCAAAAATGATGGTGGTGCGACCGTGAATGAATTGCATTACCGAACGATGTTGATATACTGTCGCATTAAGTTACCTTTCTAACAGACAGACCAAATGCTCTAGGAGCCTTCCCTCCTATCGTCCCTAGGGAGGATCTCACCTACCGTCCGTAGGGAGGATCTCACCTACCGTCCGTAGGGAGGATCTCACCTACCGTCCGTAGGGAGGATCTCACCTACCGTCCGTAGGGAGATATCGAATTATCAGAACTTCGCCCTAAGCTACCTTCGCCCTAAGAAACCTTCCTAACAGTCTGACAAAATGCTCTAAGAGCCTTCTCTCCTACCGTCCGTAGGGAGGATCTCACCTACCGTCCGTAGGGAGATATTCAATTTTCAGAACTTCGCCCTAAGCTGCCTTCGACCTAAGAAACCTTAAAAAGAATTGTACAAAGTGCTCTAAGAGCCTTCTCTCCTACCGTCCGTAGGGAGGATCTCACCTACCGTCCGTAGGGAGATATCGAATTATCAGAACTTCGCCCTAAGCTACCTTCGCCCTAAGAAACCTTCCTACCAGTCTGACAAGATGCTCTAGGAGCCTTCTCTCCTACCGTCCGTAGGGAGGATCTCACCTACCGTCCGTAGGGAGATATTCAATTTTCAGAACTTCGCCCTAAGAAACCTTCTAAAGAATTGTACAAAGTGCTCTAGGAGCCTGCTCTCCTACCGTCCGTAGGGAGGATCTCACCTACCGTCCGTAGGGAGATATTCAATTTTCAGAACTTCGCCCTAAGAAACCTTCCAAAGAATTGTACAAAGTGCTCTAGGAGCCTTCTCTCCTACCGTCCGTAGGGAGGATCTCACCTACCGTCCGTAGGGAGATATCGAATTATCAGAACTTCGCCCTAAGCTACCTTCGCCCTAAGAAACCTTCCTAACAATCTGACAAATTGCTCTAAGAGCCTTCTCTCCTACCGTCCGTAGGGAGGATCTCACCTACCGTCCGTAGGGAGATATTCAATTTTCAGAACTTCGCCCTAAGCTGCCTTCGACCTAAGAAACCTTAAAAAGAATTGTACAAAGTGCTCTAAGAGCCTTCTCTCCTACCGTCCGTAGGGAGGATCTCACCTACCGTCCGTAGGGAGATATTCAATTTTCAGAACTTCGCCCTAAGCTGCCTTCGACCTAAGAAACCTTAAAAAGAATTGTACAAAGTGCTCTAAGAGCCTTCTCTCCTACCGTCCGTAGGGAGGATCTCACCTACCGTCCGTAGGGAGATATCGAATTATCAGAACTTCGCCCTAAGCTACCTTCGCCCTAAGAAACCTTCCTACCAGTCTGACAAGATGCTCTAGGAGCCTTCTCTCCTACCGTCCGTAGGGAGGATCTCACCTACCGTCCGTAGGGAGATATTCAATTTTCAGAACTTCGCCCTAAGAAACCTTCTAAAGAATTGTACAAAGTGCTCTAGGAGCCTGCTCTCCTACCGTCCGTAGGGAGGATCTCACCTACCGTCCGTAGGGAGATATTCAATTTTCAGAACTTCGCCCTAAGAAACCTTCCAAAGAATTGTACAAAGTGCTCTAGGAGCCTTCTCTCCTACCGTCCGTAGGGAGGATCTCACCTACCGTCCGTAGGGAGATATTCAATTTTCAGAACTTCGCCCTAAGAAACCTTCCAAAGAATTGTACAAAGTGCTCTAGGAGCCTTCTCTCCTACCGTCCGTAGGGAGGATCTCACCTACCGTCCGTAGGGAGATATTCAATTTTCAGAACTTCGCCCTAAGCTGCCTTCGACCTAAGAAACCTTAAAAAGAATTGTACAAAGTGCTCTAAGAGCCTTCTCTCCTACCGTCCGTAGGGAGGATCTCACCTACCGTCCGTAGGGAGATATCGAATTATCAGAACTTCGCCCTAAGCTACCTTCGCCCTAAGAAACCTTCCTACCAGTCTGACAAGATGCTCTAGGAGCCTTCTCTCCTACCGTCCGTAGGGAGGAGCTCACCTACCGTCCTTAGGGAGATATCGAATTATGAGAACTTCGCCCTAAGAAACCTTAAAAAGAATTGTACAAAGTGCTCTAAGAGCCTTCTCTCCTACCGTCCGTAGGGAGGATCTCACCTACCGTCCGTATTGAGATATCGAATTATCAGAACTTCGCCCTAAGCTACCTTCGCCCTAAGAAACCTTCCTAACAGTCTGACAAAATGCTCTAAGAGCCTTCTCTCCTACCGTCCGTAGGGAGGATCTCACCTACCGTCCGTAGGGAGGATCTCACCTACCGTCCGTAGGGAGATATTCAATTTTCAGAACTTCGCCCTAAGATGCCTTCGCCCTAAGAAACCTTCCTAACAATTGCACAAAGTGCTCTAAAAGCGTTCTCACCTACCGATTTATCAGAACTTCGCCCTAAGACCGTAAACAAATGGCTCAGCTCTAACTAAATATTAGTAATCCATTAAATAGACTATCAATCATCAACCAACTTGGTGGTCAAAATTGAAAAATTTTAGGAGAAAGCGTGTTGTAGAGGCTAGGTTTTGTGTTCAAGAAGGATTCGGCATTGATCATAGTAGTGCATCGTCCACTAGGTGTTGAGGGCTACTTCGTAGGGAATTGTAGATTAAAATTCGTTGCTTCGGCCACTAAATCAATCGCATTCCAAGAAATGATAATAATTCCGCTAAGCACTAGACCTGTTGTCCTTGCTACCGTTGGAATTCAGATCAAGCACGGTTAACAGTCAGCGAGCAACTCTCGACAAGAGCTAGACAAAATACAGCCTGAAACAAGGCTTGTTCTGCTTGAATATGAACGTAATGGAAAGTTGCTGCATTATGAACGACCTTTCAGTTTACATCGCTATCGGACCTAGTAGGCATGCGAAGGTATCATCAAGCTAGCCCCTCCAATCAAATCTAAGGTAACTAAACAAACGAACACGAAACTCATTGAGTTTGCGTCCATCGTCATCAGGTTATACAGCCCTCAACTACTTAGCGCTCTACGTAAGTGGACCTTTTCCTTTTTAAATAATGATTAAGGATCTACATATACTGGCAACGTGTGTAATTGGTATTTGCCCAACTGGCGTATAAACAATTCATTCCCGAACCGAGTTTAACCTACACACACGTTAGCTAAAAGTGTCCTAAATAACACCAGCTAAATAAATTTCTTAAAATAATGAAATTTCCTAAAAAAATAGAATTTCCCAAAAAAATAAAATATTCTAAAAAAATAAAATTTCCTAGAAAATAAAATTTCCTAAAAAAAATAAAATTTGCTAAAAAAATAAAATTTCCTAAGGCTAAAAGTTTAAAAATTGTTCCCATAAAGGGATGCTAGAATGTTGTAAGGTATACCTTAAGGTCAGGTATAATATATTTTCCAAAATATTGGCAAAAAAAAAATTAAAAATTCTAGCAGTTGAACCAATCAAATTAAGAACGGAAAATTTGGATATATATTTGGATACGCGAAATTTTTTGCATAAATATGGAAATATTTGGTTTAAAATAACTTAAAACTAGCACTCACCGATATAACAACAGCATACCACAGCATACAACAGGATACAACAGCTACAAAAGGGTACAACAGCTGCAGCAGGATACAACAGCATGCCACACACACTCACGCACACGATCGCGGGCCCCAAACCGGAGAACAAAATTCAATTTTTCTTCTACACTCGCGTCGCGAGGGGTGGGGGGTTTAATTTAAACATTAAAAAATTCTTTTTAAAAATTAAAAAAAGGAAAACTTACAAGGAATAGCAATTTCAGTTCACTGCACACCTACACACATTCACTATTGCTATCCTCTTTCAACACACTAGAGCAGGGCCAGACAACTAAACAAAAAAAAATAAAAATTCGGATCCGGGTTGGGGCTTCCAACGAGCTAATCCGCGAACTGAACCGATCGCCTCAACAGGATGCAACAGCATGCCACACACACTCACGCACCCGACGACGGGCCCCAAACCGGCGAACAAAATTCACTTTTTCTTCTACACTCCCGTCGCGAGGGGTGGTGGGGGGAAGGGGTTTAATTTAAACATTAAAAAATTCTTTTTAAAAATTAAAAAAAGGAAAACTTACAAGGAATAGCAATTTCAGTTCACTGCACACCTACACACATTCACTATTGCTATCCTCTTTCAACACACTAGAGCAGGGCCAGACAACTAAACAAACAAAAAAAAAAAAAAATTCGGATCCGGGTTGGGGCTTCCGACGAGCTAATCCCCGAACTGAACCGATCACCTCGACGATCCACTTACGAATGACTCCAAGCAGGCGACTGGGATTTGATTTTACCCACGAAAGTACCAATGTGAGTGTAAACTCATTTCGTAACTGGATCCTGTGTGATCCTCTCAAATGGTTTTCTTCAGAGTATGATGGGAAAAATTTGGCGGGCGTGTTGTCATTTTTTTTTATTTTTTTCGTGACAACTTCATAGAACCGTGAAAAAATGGATAAAAAAATATGGCTGATGTGAGTAGCACGTCATGGGAGGGGTTTACAATCTTTCTTTTTGCCAGAAAGGCGCATATTTTAGGAGAAAAGATGAAAATGAAATAAATTTCGAATAAAGAATTTTATTTGTAGAGAGAGGCGCCATTACTTTTTTTTGGTTGTCATGATTTTGCTTCGATTTGTGGGTATTTTATAAAAAATGGAAAAAAAATTCATACGAAATGTTCACTGTTTTCTTTTTGTATAACATTTTGCTGTAATGAGGTGCCACTCGAGGAAGGAAGAGCAAAGCCTAACTAATTTTTTTTCATTTCGCTCAAAGGATTTCTTTTTGAAATTTTCACAGCGCATTTCATGGTCAAGCAACAGAGGTTCTGAGGTTAAGGCTTTCCGCACAATCTGATCCAGATCCTCTTCTACCGTCCGTAGAGGCAGAGATGGTCAGGTAGGAACAATTTCTCGATCCACAACAAATGACAGTTTGGTGCGTTTTTAGGCTGGCGGTGTCTTTAGGCCACATTTTTTTCAAAAATGATGGTGGTGCGACCGTGAATGAATTGCATTACCGAACGATGTTGATATACTGTCGCATTAAGTTACCTTTCTAACAGACAGACCAAATGCTCTAGGAGCCTTCCTCCCTATCGTCCCTAGGGAGGATCTCACCTACCGTCCGTAGGGAGATATCGAATTATCAGAACTTCGCCCTAAGCTACCTTCGCCCTAAGAAACCTTCCTAACAGTCTGACAAATTGCTCTAGGAGCCTTCTCTCCTACCGTACGTAGGGAGGATCTCACCTACCGTCCGTAGGGAGATATTCAATTTTCAGAACTTCGCCCTAAGATGCCTTCGCCGTAAGAAACCTTCCTAACAATTCCACAAAGTGCTCTAAAAGCGTTCTCACCTACCGATTTATCAGAACTTCGCCCTAAGACCGTAAACAAATGGCTCAGCGCTAACTAAATATTAGTAATCCATTAAATAGACTATCAATCATCAACCAACTTGGTGGTCAAAATCGAAAAATTTTAGGAGAAAGCGTGTTGTAGAGGCTAGGTTTTGTGTTCAAGAAGGATTCGGCATCGATCATAGTAGTGCATCGTCCACTAGGTGTTGAGGGCTACTTCGTAGGGAATTGTAGATTAAAATTCGTTGCTTCGGCCACTAAATCAATCGCATTCCAAGAAATGATAATAATTCCGCTAAGCACTAGACCTGTTGTCCTTGCTACCGTTGGAATTCAGATCAAGCACGGTTAACAGTCAGCGAGCAACTCTCGACAAGAGCTAGACAAAATACAGCCTGAAACAAGGCTTGTTCTGCTTGAATATGAACGTAATGGAAAGTTGCTGCATTATGAACGACCTTTCAGTTTACATCGCTATCGGACCTAGTAGGCATGCGAAGGTATCATCAAGCTAGCCCCTCCAATCAAATTATATCTAAGGTAACTAAACAAACGAACACGAAACTCATTGAGTTTGCGTCCATCGTCATCAGGTTATACAGCCCTCAACTACTTAGCGCTCTACGTAAGTGGACCTTTTCCTTTTTAAATAATGATTAAGGATCTACATATACTGGCAACGTGTGTAATTGGTATTTGCCCAACTGGCGTATAAACAATTCATTCCCGAACCCCGTTTAACCTACACACACGTTAGCTAAAAGTGTCCTAAATAACACCAGCTAAATAAATTTCTTAAAATAATGAAATTTCCTAAAAAAATAGAATTTCCCAAAAAAATAAAATATTCTAAAAAAATAAAATTTCCTAGAAAATAAAATTTCCTAAAAAAAATAAAATTTGCTAAAAAAATAAAATTTCCTAAGGCTAAAAGTTTAAAAATTGTTCCCATAAAGGGATGCTAGAATGTTGTAAGGTATACCTTAAGGTCAGGTATAATATATTTTCCAAAATATTGGCAAAAAAAAAATTAAAAATTCTAGCAGTTGAACCAATCAAATTAAGAACGGAAAATTTGGATATATATTTGGATACGCGAAATTTTTTGCATAAATATGGAAATATTTGGTTTAAAATAACTTAAAACTAGCACTCACCGGTATAACAACAGCATACAACAGCATACAACAGGATACAACAGCTACAACAGGATACAACAGCTGCAGCAGGATACAACAGCATGCCACACACACTCACGCACACGATCGCGGGCCCCAAACCGGCGAACAAAATTCACTTTTTCTTCTACACTCCCGTCGCGAGGGGTGGTGGGGGGAAGGGGTTTAATTTAAACATTAAAGAATTCTTTTTAAAAATTAAAAAAAGGAAAACTTACAAGGAATAGCAATTTCAGTTCACTGCACACCTACACACATTCACTATTGCTATCCTCTTTCAACACACTAGAGCAGGGCCAGACAACTAAACAAACAAAAAAAAATAAAAAATTCGGATCCGGGTTGGGGCTTCCAACGAGCTAATCCGCGAACTGAACCGATCGCCTCAACAGGATGCAACAGCATGCCACACACACTCACGCACCCGACGACGGGCCCCAAACCGGCGAACAAAATTCACTTTTTCTTCTACACTCCCGTCGCGAGGGGTGGTGGGGGGAAGGGGTTTAATTTAAACATTAAAAAATTCTTTTTAAAAATTAAAAAAAGGAAAACTTACAAGGAATAGCAATTTCAGTTCACTGCACACCTACACACATTCACTATTGCTATCCTCTTTCAACACACTAGAGCAGGGCCAGACAACTAAAAAAAAAAAATAAAAATTCGGATCCGGGTTGGGGCTTCCAACGAGCTAATCCGCGAACTGAACCGATCGCCTCAACAGGATGCAACAGCATGCCACACACACTCACCCACCCGACGACGGGCCCCAAACCGGCGAACAAAATTCACTTTTTCTTCTACACTCCCGTCGCGAGGGGTGGTGGGGGGAAGGGGTTTAATTTAAACATTAAAAAATTCTTTTTAAAAATTAAAAAAAGGAAAACTTACAAGGAATAGCAATTTCAGTTCACTGCACACCTACACACATTCACTATTGCTATCCTCTTTCAACACACTAGAGCAGGGCCAGACAACTAAACAAACAAAAAAAAAAAAAAATTCGGATCCGGGTTGGGGCTTCCGACGAGCTAATCCCCGAACTGAACCGATCACCTCGACGATCCACTTACGAATGACTCCAAGCAGGCGACTGGGATTTGATTTTACCCACGAAAGTACCAATGTGAGTGTAAACTCATTTCGTAACTGGATCCTGTGTGATCCTCTCAAATGGTTTTCTTCAGAGTATGATGGGAAAAATTTGGCGGGCGTGTTGTCATTTTTTTTTATTTTTTTCGTGACAACTTCATAGAACCGTGAAAAAATGGATAAAAAAATATGGCTGATGTGAGTAGCACCTCATGGGAGGGGTTTACAATCTTTCTTTTTGCCACAAAGGCGCATATTTTAGGAGAAAAGATGAAAATGAAATAAATTTCGAATAAAGAATTTTAGGTGTAGAGAGAGGCGCCATTACTTTTTTTTTTGGTTGTCATGATTTTGCTTCGATTCGTGGGTATTTTATAAAAAATGGAAAAAAAATTCATACGAAATGTTCACTGTTTTCTTTTTGTATAACATTTTGCTGTAATGAGGTGCCACTCGAGGAAGGAAGAGCAAAGCCTAACTAATTTTTTTTCATTTGGCTCAAAGGATTTCTTTTTGAAATTTTCACAGCGCATTTCATGGTCAAGCAACAGAGGTTCTGAGGTTAAGGCTTTCCGCACAATCTGATCCAGATCCTCTTCTACCGTCCGTAGAGGCAGAGATGGTCAGGTAGGAAGAATTTCTCGATCCACAACAAATGACAGTTTGGTGCGTTTTTAGGCTGGCGGTGTCTTTAGGCCAATTTTTTTTTCAAAAATGATGGTGGTGCGACCGTGAATGAATTGCATTACCGAACGATGTTGATATACTGTCGCATTAAGTTACCTTTCTAACAAACAGACCAAATGCTCTAGGAGCCTTCCCCCCTATCGTCCCTATGGAGGATCTCACCTACCGTCCGTAGGGAGATATCGAATTATCAGAACTTCGCCCTAAGCTACCTTCGCCCTAAGAAACCTTCCTAACAGTCTGACAAAATGCTCTAAGAGCCTTCTCTCCTACCGTCCGTAGGGAGGATCTCACCTACCGTCCGTAGGGAGATATTCAATTTTCAGAACTTCGCCCTAAGCTGCCTTCGACCTAAGAAACCTTAAAAAGAATTGTACAAAGTGCTCTAAGAGCCTTCTCTCCTACCGTCCGTAGGGAGGATCTCACCTACCGTCCGTAGGGAGGATCTCACCTACCGTCCGTAGGGAGATATTCAATTTTCAGAACTTCGCCCTAAGCTGCCTTCGACCTAAGAAACCTTAAAAAGAATTGTACAAAGTGCTCTAAGAGCCTTCTCTCCTACCGTCCGTAGGGAGGATCTCACCTACCGTCCGTAGGGAGATATCGAATTATCAGAACTTCGCCCTAAGCTACCTTCGCCCTAAGAAACCTTCCTAACAATCTGACAAAATGCTCTAAGAGCCTTCTCTCCTACCGTCCGTAGGGAGGATCTCACCTACCGTCCGTAGGGAGATATTCAATTTTCAGAACTTCGCCCTAAGCTGCCTTCGACCTAAGAAACCTTAAAAAGAATTGTACAAAGTGCTCTAAGAGCCTTCTCTCCTACCGTCCGTAGGGAGGATCTCACCTACCGTCCGTAGGGAGGATCTCACCTACCGTCCGTAGGGAGATATTCAATTTTCAGAACTTCGCCCTAAGCTGCCTTCGACCTAAGAAACCTTAAAAAGAATTGTACAAAGTGCTCTAAGAGCCTTCTCTCCTACCGTCCGTAGGGAGGATCTCACCTACCGTCCGTAGGGAGATATTCAATTTTCAGAACTTCGCCCTAAGAAACCTTCTAAAGAATTGTACAAAGTGCTCTAGGAGCCTGCTCTCCTACCGTCCGTAGGGAGGATCTCACCTACCGTCCGTAGGGAGATATTCAATTTTCAGAACTTCGCCCTAAGAAACCTTCCAAAGAATTGTACAAAGTGCTCTAGGAGCCTTCTCTCCTACCGTCCGTAGGGAGGATCTCACCTACCGTCCGTAGGGAGATATTCAATTTTCAGAACTTCGCCCTAAGAAACCTTCTAAAGAATTGTACAAAGTGCTCTAGGAGCCTGCTCTCCTACCGTCCGTAGGGAGGATCTCACCTACCGTCCGTAGGGAGATATTCAATTTTCAGAACTTCGCCCTAAGAAACCTTCCAAAGAATTGTACAAAGTGCTCTAGGAGCCTTCTCTCCTACCGTCCGTAGGGAGGATCTCACCTACCGTCCGTAGGGAGATATTCAATTTTCAGAACTTCGCCCTAAGCTGCCTTCGACCTAAGAAACCTTAAAAAGAATTGTACAAAGTGCTCTAAGAGCCTTCTCTCCTACCGTCCGTAGGGAGGATCTCACCTACCGTCCGTAGGGAGATATTCAATTTTCAGAACTTCGCCCTAAGAAACCTTCTAAAGAATTGTACAAAGTGCTCTAGGAGCCTGCTCTCCTACCGTCCGTAGGGAGGATCTCACCTACCGTCCGTAGGGAGATATTCAATTTTCAGAACTTCGCCCTAAGAAACCTTCTAAAGAATTGTACAAAGTGCTCTAGGAGCCTGCTCTCCTACCGTCCGTAGGGAGGATCTCACCTACCGTCCGTAGGGAGATATTCAATTTTCAGAACTTCGCCCTAAGAAACCTTCTAAAGAATTGTACAAAGTGCTCTAGGAGCCTGCTCTCCTACCGTCCGTAGGGAGGATCTCACCTACCGTCCGTAGGGAGATATTCAATTTTCAGAACTTCGCCCTAAGAAACCTTCCAAAGAATTGTACAAAGTGCTCTAGGAGCCTTCTCTCCTACCGTTCGTAGGGAGGATCTCACCTACCGTCCGTAGGGAGATATCGAATTATCAGAACTTCGCCCTAAGCTACCTTCGCCCTAAGAAACCTTCCTAACAATCTGACAAAATGCTCTAAGAGCCTTCTCTCCTACCGTCCGTAGGGAGGATCTCACCTACCGTCCGTAGGGAGATATTCAATTTTCAGAACTTCGCCCTAAGCTGCCTTCGACCTAAGAAACCTTAAAAAGAATTGTACAAAGTGCTCTAAGAGCCTTCTCTCCTACCGTCCGTAGGGAGGATCTCACCTACCGTCCGTAGGGAGGATCTCACCTACCGTCCGTAGGGAGATATTCAATTTTCAGAACTTCGCCCTAAGCTGCCTTCGACCTAAGAAACCTTAAAAAGAATTGTACAAAGTGCTCTAAGAGCCTTCTCTCCTACCGTCCGTAGGGAGGATCTCACCTACCGTCCGTAGGGAGATATCGAATTATCAGAACTTCGCCCTAAGCTACCTTCGCCCTAAGAAACCTTCCTACCAGTCTGACAAGATGCTCTAGGAGCCTTCTCTCCTACCGTCCGTAGGGAGGATCTCACCTACCGTCCGTAGGGAGATATTCAATTTTCAGAACTTCGCCCTAAGAAACCTTCTAAAGAATTGTACAAAGTGCTCTAGGAGCCTGCTCTCCTACCGTCCGTAGGGAGGATCTCACCTACCGTCCGTAGGGAGATATTCAATTTTCAGAACTTCGCCCTAAGAAACCTTCCAAAGAATTGTACAAAGTGCTCTAGGAGCCTTCTCTCCTACCGTCCGTAGGGAGGATCTCACCTACCGTCCGTAGGGAGATATTCAATTTTCAGAACTTCGCCCTAAGATGCCTTCGCCCTAAGAAACCTTCCTAACAATTGCACAAAGTGCTCTAAAAGCGTTCTCACCTACCGATTTATCAGAACTTCGCCCTAAGACCGTAAACAAATGGCTCAGCTCTAACTAAATATTAGTAATCCATTAAATAGACTATCAATCATCAACCAACTTGGTGGTCAAAATTGAAAAATTTTAGGAGAAAGCGTGTTGTAGAGGCTAGGTTTTGTGTTCAAGAAGGATTCGGCATTGATCATAGTAGTGCATCGTCCACTAGGTGTTGAGGGCTACTTCGTAGGGAATTGTAGATTAAAATTCGTTGCTTCGGCCACTAAATCAATCGCATTCCAAGAAATGATAATAATTCCGCTAAGCACTAGACCTGTTGTCCTTGCTACCGTTGGAATTCAGATCAAGCACGGTTAACAGTCAGCGAGCAACTCTCGACAAGAGCTAGACAAAATACAGCCTGAAACAAGGCTTGTTCTGCTTGAATATGAACGTAATGGAAAGTTGCTGCATTATGAACGACCTTTCAGTTTACATCGCTATCGGACCTAGTAGGCATGCGAAGGTATCATCAAGCTAGCCCCTCCAATCAAATTATATCTAAGGTAACTAAACAAACGAACACGAAACTCATTGAGTTTGCGTCCATCGTCATCAGGTTATACAGCCCTCAACTACTTAGCGCTCTACGTAAGTGGACCTTTTCCTTTTTAAATAATGATTAAGGATCTACATATACTGGCAACGTGTGTAATTGGTATTTGCCCAACTGGCGTATAAACAATTCATTCCCGAACCCCGTTTAGCCTACACACACGTTAGCTAAAAATGTCCTAAATAACACCAGCTAAATAAATTTCTTAAAATAATGAAATTTCCTAAAAAAATAGAATTTCCCAAAAAAATAAAATATTCTAAAAAAATAAAATTTGCTAAAAAAATAAAATTTCCTAAAAAAAATAAAATTTGCTAAAAAAATAAAATTTCCTAAGGCTAAAAGTTTAAAAATTGTTCCCATAAAGGGATGCTAGAATGTTGTAAGGTATACCTTAAGGTCAGGTATAATATATTTTCCAAAATATTGGCAAAAAAAAAATTAAAAATTCTAGCAGTTGAACCAATCAAATTAAGAACGGAAAATTTGGATATATATTTGGATACGCGCTAATTTTTTGCATAAATATGGAAATATTTGGTTTAAAATAACTTAAAACTAGCACTCACCGATATAACAACAGCATACCACAGCATACAACAGGATACAACAGCTACAACAGGATACAACAGCTGCAGCAGGATACAACAGCATGCCACACACACTCACGCACACGATCGCGGGCCCCAAACCGGCGAACAAAATTCAATTTTTCTTCTACACTCGCGTCGCGAGGGGTGGGGGGTTTAATTTAAACATTAGAAAATTCTTTTTAAAAATTAAAAAAAGGAAAACTTACAAGGAATAGCAATTTCAGTTCACTGCACACCTACACACATTCACTATTGCTATCCTATTTCAACACACTAGAGCAGGGCCAGACAACTAAACAAACAAAAAAAAAATAAAAAATTCGGATCCGGGTTGGGGCTTCCGACGAACTAATCCCCGAACTGAACCGATCACCTCGACGATCCACTTACGAATGACTCCAAGCAGGCGACTGGGATTTGATTTTACCCACGAAAGTACCAATGTGAGTGTAAACTCATTTCGTAACTGGATCCTGTGTGATCCTCTCAAATGGTTTTCTGATGGGAAAAATTTGGCGGGAGTGTTGTCATTTTTTTTATTTTTTTCGTGACAACTTCATAGAACCGTGAAAAAATGGATTAAAAAATATGGCTGATGTGAGTAGCACCTCATGGGAGGGGTTTACAATCTTTCTTTTTGCCACAAAGGCGCATATTTTAGGAGAAAAGATGAAAATGAAATAAATTTCGAATAAAGAATTTTAGGTGTAGAGAGAGGCGCCATTACTTTTTTTTTTGGTTGTCATGATTTTGCTTCGATTCGTGGGTATTTTATAAAAAATGGAAAAAAAATTCATACGAAATGTTCACTGTTTTCTTTTTGTATAACATTTTGCTGTAATGAGGTGCCACTCGAGGAAGGAAGAGCAAAGCCTAACTAATTTTTTTTCATTTCGCTCAAAGGATTTCTTTTTGAAATTTTCACAGCGCATTTCATGGTCAAGCAACAGAGGTTCTGAGGTTAAGGCTTTCCGCACAATCTGATCCAGATCCTCTTCTACCGTCCGTAGAGGCAGAGATGGTCAGGTAGGAACAATTTCTCGATCCACAACAAATGACAGTTTGGTGCGTTTTTAGGCTGGCGGTGTCTTTAGGCCACATTTTTTTCAAAAATGATGGTGGTGCGACCGTGAATGAATTGCATTACCGAACGATGTTGATATACTGTCGCATTAAGTTACCTTTCTAACAGACAGACCAAATGCTCTAGGAGCCTTCCCCCCTATCGTCCCTAGGGAGGATCTCACCTACCGTCCGTAGGGAGATATCGAATTATCAGAACTTCGCCCTAAGCTACCTTCGCCCTAAGAAACCTTCCTAACAGTCTGACAAATTGCTCTAGGAGCCTTCTCTCCTACCGTCCGTAGGGAGGATCTCACCTACCGTCCGTAGGGAGGATCTCACCTACCGTCCGTAGGGAGATATTCAATTTTCAGAACTTCGCCCTAAGCTGCCTTCGACCTAAGAAACCTTAAAAAGAATTGTACAAAGTGCTCTAGGAGCCTTCTCTCCTACCGTCCGTAGGGAGGATCTCACCTACCGTCCGTAGGGAGATATCGAATTATCAGAACTTCGCCCTAAGAAACCTTAAAAAGAATTGTACAAAGTGCTCTAAGAGCCTTCTCTCCTACCGTCCGTAGGGAGGATCTCACCTACCGTCCGTAGGGAGATATTCAATTTTCAGAACTTCGCCCTAAGCTGCCTTCGACCTAAGAAACCTTAAAAAGAATTGTACAAAGTGCTCTAAGAGCCTTCTCTCCTACCGTCCGTAGGGAGGATCTCACCTACCGTCCGTAGGGAGATATTCAATTTTCAGAACTTCGCCCTAAGCTGCCTTCGACCTAAGAAACCTTAAAAAGAATTGTACAAAGTGCTCTAAGAGCCTTCTCTCCTACCGTCCCTAGGGAGGATCTCACCTACCGTCCGTAGGGAGATATCGAATTATCAGAACTTCGCCCTAAGCTACCTTCGCCCTAAGAAACCTTCCTAACAGTCTGACAAATTGCTCTAGGAGCCTTCTCTCCTACCGTCCGTAGGGAGGATCTCACCTACCGTCCGTAGGGAGGATCTCACCTACCGTCCGTAGGGAGATATTCAATTTTCAGAACTTCGCCCTAAGCTGCCTTCGACCTAAGAAACCTTAAAAAGAATTGTACAAAGTGCTCTAGGAGCCTTCTCTCCTACCGTCCGTAGGGAGGATCTCACCTACCGTCCGTAGGGAGATATCGAATTATCAGAACTTCGCCCTAAGAAACCTTAAAAAGAATTGTACAAAGTGCTCTAAGAGCCTTCTCTCCTACCGTCCGTAGGGAGGATCTCACCTACCGTCCGTAGGGAGATATTCAATTTTCAGAACTTCGCCCTAAGCTGCCTTCGACCTAAGAAACCTTAAAAAGAATTGTACAAAGTGCTCTAGGAGCCTTCTCTCCTACCGTCCGTAGGGAGGATCTCACCTACCGTCCGTAGGGGGATATCGAATTTTCAGAACTTCGCCCTAAGCTACCTTCGCCCTAAGAAACCTTCCTAACAGTCTGACAAAATGCTCTAAGAGCCTTCTCTCCTACCGTCCGTAGGGAGGATCTCACCTACCGTCCGTAGGGAGATATTCAATTTTCAGAACTTCGCCCTAAGCTGCCTTCGACCTAAGAAACCTTAAAAAGAATTGTACAAAGTGCTCTAAGAGCCTTCTCTCCTACCGTCCGTAGGGAGATATCGAATTATCAGAACTTCGCCCTAAGCTACCTTCGCCCTAAGAAACCTTCCTACCAGTCTGACAACATGCTCTAGGAGCCTTCTCTCCTACCGTCCGTAGGGAGGATCTCACCTACCGTTCTTAGGGAGATATTCAATTTTCAGAACTTCGCCCTAAGAAACCTTCCAAAGAATTGTACAAAGTGCTCTAAGAGCCTTCTCTCCTACCGTCCGTAGGGAGATATCGAATTTGCAGAACTTTGCCCTAAGCTACCTTCGCCCTAAGAAACCTTCCTACCAGTCTGACAACATGCTCTAGGAGCCTTCTCTCCTACCGTCCGTAGGGAGATATTCAATTTTCAGAAGTTCGCCCTAAGCTACCTTAGCCCTAAGAAACCTTCCAAAGAATTGAACAAAGTGCTCTAAGAGCCTTCTCTCCTACCGTCCGTAGGGAGGATCTCACCTACCGTCCGTAGGGAGATATTCAATTTTCAGAACTTCGCCCTAAGCTGCCTTCGACCTAAGAAACCTTAAAAAGAATTGTACAAAGTGCTCTAAGAGCCTTCTCTCCTACCGTCCGTAGGGAGATATCGAATTTGCAGAACTTTGCCCTAAGCTACCTTCGCCCTAAGAAACCTTCCTACCAGTCTGACAACATGCTCTAGGAGCCTTCTCTCCTACCGTCCGTAGGGAGATATTCAATTTTCAGAAGTTCGCCCTAAGCTACCTTAGCCCTAAAGAAACCTTCCAAAGAATTGAACAAAGTGCTCTAAGAGCCTTCTCTCCTACCGTCCGTAGGGAGATATCGAATTATCAGAACTTCGCCCTAAGAAACCTTCCTAACAGTCTGACAAAATGCTCTAGGAGCCTTCTCTCCTACCGTCCGTAGGGAGGATCTCACCTACCGTCCGTAGGGAGATATTCAATTTTCAGAACTTCGCCCTAAGAAACCTTCCAAAGAATTGTACAAAGTGCTCTAGGAGCCTTCTCTCCTACCGTCCGTAGGGAGGATCTCACCTACCGTCCGTAGGGAGATATTCAATTTTCAGAACTTCGCCCTAAGCTGCCTTCGACCTAAGAAACCTTAAAAAGAATTGTACAAAGTGCTCTAGGAGCCTTCTCTCCTACCGTCCGTAGGGAGGATCTCACCTACCGTCCGTAGGGAGATATCGAATTATCAGAACTTCGCCCTAAGCTACCTTCGCCCTAAGAAACCTTCCTAACAGTCTGACAAAATGCTCTAAGAGCCTTCTCTCCTACCGTCCGTAGGGAGGATCTCACCTACCGTCCGTAGGGAGATATTCAATTTTCAGAACTTCGCCCTAAGCTGCCTTCGACCTAAGAAACCTTAAAAAGAATTGTACAAAGTGCTCTAAGAGCCTTCTCTCCTACCGTCCGTAGGGAGGATCTCACCTACCGTCCGTAGGGAGATATTCAATTTTCAGAACTTCGCCCTAAGCTGCCTTCGACCTAAGAAACCTTAAAAAGAATTGTACAAAGTGCTCTAGGAGCCTTCCCCCCTATCGTCCCTAGGGAGGATCTCACCTACCGTCCGTAGGGAGATATCGAATTATCAGAACTTCGCCCTAAGCTACCTTCGCCCTAAGAAACCTTCCTAACAGTCTGACAAATTGCTCTAGGAGCCTTCTCTCCTACCGTCCGTAGGGAGGATCTCACCTACCGTCCGTAGGGAGGATCTCACCTACCGTCCGTAGGGAGATATTCAATTTTCAGAACTTCGCCCTAAGCTGCCTTCGACCTAAGAAACCTTAAAAAGAATTGTACAAAGTGCTCTAAGAGCCTTCTCTCCTACCGTCCGTAGGGAGGATCTCACCTACCGTCCGTAGGGAGGATCTCACCTACCGTCCGTAGGGAGATATTCAATTTTCAGAACTTCGCCCTAAGCTGCCTTCGACCTAAGAAACCTTAAAAAGAATTGTACAAAGTGCTCTAAGAGCCTTCTCTCCTACCGTCCGTAGGGAGGATCTCACCTACCGTCCGTAGGGAGATATCGAATTATCAGAACTTCGCCCTAAGCTACCTTCGCCCTAAGAAACCTTCCTACCAGTCTGACAAGATGCTCTAGGAGCCTTCTCTCCTACCGTCCGTAGGGAGGATCTCACCTACCGTCCGTAGGGAGATATTCAATTTTCAGAACTTCGCCCTAAGAAACCTTCTAAAGAATTGTACAAAGTGCTCTAGGAGCCTGCTCTCCTACCGTCCGTAGGGAGGATCTCACCTACCGTCCGTAGGGAGATATTCAATTTTCAGAACTTCGCCCTAAGAAACCTTCCAAAGAATTGTACAAAGTGCTCTAGGAGCCTTCTCTCCTACCGTCCGTAGGGAGGATCTCACCTACCGTCCGTAGGGAGATATTCAATTTTCAGAACTTCGCCCTAAGCTGCCTTCGACCTAAGAAACCTTAAAAAGAATTGTACAAAGTGCTCTAAGAGCCTTCTCTCCTACCGTCCGTAGGGAGGATCTCACCTACCGTCCGTAGGGAGATATTCAATTTTCAGAACTTCGCCCTAAGAAACCTTCTAAAGAATTGTACAAAGTGCTCTAGGAGCCTGCTCTCCTACCGTCCGTAGGGAGGATCTCACCTACCGTCCGTAGGGAGATATTCAATTTTCAGAACTTCGCCCTAAGAAACCTTCTAAAGAATTGTACAAAGTGCTCTAGGAGCCTGCTCTCCTACCGTCCGTAGGGAGGATCTCACCTACCGTCCGTAGGGAGATATTCAATTTTCAGAACTTCGCCCTAAGAAACCTTCTAAAGAATTGTACAAAGTGCTCTAGGAGCCTGCTCTCCTACCGTCCGTAGGGAGGATCTCACCTACCGTCCGTAGGGAGATATTCAATTTTCAGAACTTCGCCCTAAGAAACCTTCCAAAGAATTGTACAAAGTGCTCTAGGAGCCTTCTCTCCTACCGTTCGTAGGGAGGATCTCACCTACCGTCCGTAGGGAGATATCGAATTATCAGAACTTCGCCCTAAGCTACCTTCGCCCTAAGAAACCTTCCTAACAATCTGACAAAATGCTCTAAGAGCCTTCTCTCCTACCGTCCGTAGGGAGGATCTCACCTACCGTCCGTAGGGAGATATTCAATTTTCAGAACTTCGCCCTAAGCTGCCTTCGACCTAAGAAACCTTAAAAAGAATTGTACAAAGTGCTCTAAGAGCCTTCTCTCCTACCGTCCGTAGGGAGGATCTCACCTACCGTCCGTAGGGAGGATCTCACCTACCGTCCGTAGGGAGATATTCAATTTTCAGAACTTCGCCCTAAGCTGCCTTCGACCTAAGAAACCTTAAAAAGAATTGTACAAAGTGCTCTAAGGAGGATCTCACCTACCGTCCGTAGGGAGATATCGAATTATCAGAACTTCGCCCTAAGCTACCTTCGCCCTAAGAAACCTTCCTACCAGTCTGACAAGATGCTCTAGGAGCCTTCTCTCCTACCGTCCGTAGGGAGGATCTCACCTACCGTCCGTAGGGAGATATTCAATTTTCAGAACTTCGCCCTAAGAAACCTTCTAAAGAATTGTACAAAGTGCTCTAGGAGCCTGCTCTCCTACCGTCCGTAGGGAGGATCTCACCTACCGTCCGTAGGGAGATATTCAATTTTCAGAACTTCGCCCTAAGAAACCTTCCAGAGAATTGTACAAAGTGCTCTAGGAGCCTTCTCTCCTACCGTCCGTAGGGAGGATCTCACCTACCGTCCGTAGGGAGATATTCAATTTTCAGAACTTCGCCCTAAGATGCCTTCGCCCTAAGAAACCTTCCTAACAATTGCACAAAGTGCTCTAAAAGCGTTCTCACCTACCGATTTATCAGAACTTCGCCCTAAGACCGTAAACAAATGGCTCAGCTCTAACTAAATATTAGTAATCCATTAAATAGACTATCAATCATCAACCAACTTGGTGGTCAAAATTGAAAAATTTTAGGAGAAAGCGTGTTGTAGAGGCTAGGTTTTGTGTTCAAGAAGGATTCGGCATTGATCATAGTAGTGCATCGTCCACTAGGTGTTGAGGGCTACTTCGTAGGGAATTGTAGATTAAAATTCGTTGCTTCGGCCACTAAATCAATCGCATTCCAAGAAATGATAATAATTCCGCTAAGCACTAGACCTGTTGTCCTTGCTACCGTTGGAATTCAGATCAAGCACGGTTAACAGTCAGCGAGCAACTCTCGACAAGAGCTAGACAAAATACAGCCTGAAACAAGGCTTGTTCTGCTTGAATATGAACGTAATGGAAAGTTGCTGCATTATGAACGACCTTTCAGTTTACATCGCTATCGGACCTAGTAGGCATGCGAAGGTATCATCAAGCTAGCCCCTCCAATCAAATCTAAGGTAACTAAACAAACGAACACGAAACTCATTGAGTTTGCGTCCATCGTCATCAGGTTATACAGCCCTCAACTACTTAGCGCTCTACGTAAGTGGACCTTTTCCTTTTTAAATAATGATTAAGGATCTACATATACTGGCAACGTGTGTAATTGGTATTTGCCCAACTGGCGTATAAACAATTCATTCCCGAACCCCGTTTAACCTACACACACGTTAGCTAAAAGTGTCCTAAATAACACCAGCTAAATAAATTTCTTAAAATAATGAAATTTCCTAAAAAAATAGAATTTCCCAAAAAAATAAAATATTCTAAAAAAATAAAATTTCCTAGAAAATAAAATTTCCTAAAAAAAATAAAATTTGCTAAAAAAATAAAATTTCCTAAGGCTAAAAGTTTAAAAATTGTTCCCATAAAGGGATGCTAGAATGTTGTAAGGTATACCTTAAGGTCAGGTATAATATATTTTCCAAAATATTGGCAAAAAAAAAATTAAAAATTCTAGCAGTTGAACCAATCAAATTAAGAACGGAAAATTTGGATATATATTTGGATACGCGAAATTTTTTGCATAAATATGGAAATATTTGGTTTAAAATAACTTAAAACTAGCACTCACCGATATAACAACAGCATACCACAGCATACAACAGGATACAACAGCTACAAAAGGGTACAACAGCTGCAGCAGGATACAACAGCATGCCACACACACTCACGCACACGATCGCGGGCCCCAAACCGGCGAACAAAATTCAATTTTTCTTCTACACTCGCGTCGCGAGGGGTGGGGGGTTTAATTTAAACATTAAAAAATTCTTTTTAAAAATTAAAAAAAGGAAAACTTACAAGGAATAGCAATTTCAGTTCACTGCACACCTACACACATTCACTATTGCTATCCTATTTCAACACACTAGAGCAGGGCCAGACAACTAAACAAACAAAAAAAAAATAAAAAATTCGGATCCGGGTTGGGGCTTCCGACGAACTAATCCCCGAACTGAACCGATCACCTCGACGATCCACTTACGAATGACTCCAAGCAGGCGACTGGGATTTGATTTTACCCACGAAAGTACCAATGTGAGTGTAAACTCATTTCGTAACTGGATCCTGTGTGATCCTCTCAAATGGTTTTCTGATGGGAAAAATTTGGCGGGAGTGTTGTCATTTTTTTTATTTTTTTCGTGACAACTTCATAGAACCGTGAAAAAATGGATTAAAAAATATGGCTGATGTGAGTAGCACCTCATGGGAGGGGTTTACAATCTTTCTTTTTGCCACAAAGGCGCATATTTTAGGAGAAAAGATGAAAATGAAATAAATTTCGAATAAAGAATTTTAGGTGTAGAGAGAGGCGCCATTACTTTTTTTTTTGGTTGTCATGATTTTGCTTCGATTCGTGGGTATTTTATAAAAAATGGAAAAAAAATTCATACGAAATGTTCACTGTTTTCTTTTTGTATAACATTTTGCTGTAATGAGGTGCCACTCGAGGAAGGAAGAGCAAAGCCTAACTAATTTTTTTTCATTTCGCTCAAAGGATTTCTTTTTGAAATTTTCACAGCGCATTTCATGGTCAAGCAACAGAGGTTCTGAGGTTAAGGCTTTCCGCACAATCTGATCCAGATCCTCTTCTACCGTCCGTAGAGGCAGAGATGGTCAGGTAGGAACAATTTCTCGATCCACAACAAATGACAGTTTGGTGCGTTTTTAGGCTGGCGGTGTCTTTAGGCCACATTTTTTTCAAAAATGATGGTGGTGCGACCGTGAATGAATTGCATTACCGAACGATGTTGATATACTGTCGCATTAAGTTACCTTTCTAACAGACAGACCAAATGCTCTAGGAGCCTTCCCCCCTATCGTCCCTAGGGAGGATCTCACCTACCGTCCGTAGGGAGATATCGAATTATCAGAACTTCGCCCTAAGCTACCTTCGCCCTAAGAAACCTTCCTAACAGTCTGACAAATTGCTCTAGGAGCCTTCTCTCCTACCGTCCGTAGGGAGGATCTCACCTACCGTCCGTAGGAAGGATCTCACCTACCGTCCGTAGGGAGATATTCAATTTTCAGAACTTCGCCCTAAGCTGCCTTCGACCTAAGAAACCTTAAAAAGAATTGTACAAAGTGCTCTAGGAGCCTTCTCTCCTACCGTCCGTAGGGAGGATCTCACCTACCGTCGGTAGGGAGATATCGAATTATCAGAACTTCGCCCTAAGAAACCTTAAAAAGAATTGTACAAAGTGCTCTAAGAGCCTTCTCTCCTACCGTCCGTAGGGAGGATCTCACCTACCGTCCGTAGGGAGATATTCAATTTTCAGAACTTCGCCCTAAGCTGCCTTCGACCTAAGAAACCTTAAAAAGAATTGTACAAAGTGCTCTAAGAGCCTTCTCTCCTACCGTCCGTAGGGAGGATCTCACCTACCGTCCGTAGGGAGATATTCAATTTTCAGAACTTCGCCCTAAGCTGCCTTCGACCTAAGAAACCTTAAAAAGAATTGTACAAAGTGCTCTAGGAGCCTTCTCTCCTACCGTCCGTAGGGAGGATCTCACCTACCGTCCGTAGGGGGATATCGAATTATCAGAACTTCGCCCTAAGCTACCTTCGCCCTAAGAAACCTTCCTAACAGTCTGACAAAATGCTCTAAGAGCCTTCTCTCCTACCGTCCGTAGGGAGGATCTCACCTACCGTCCGTAGGGAGATATTCAATTTTCAGAACTTCGCCCTAAGCTGCCTTCGACCTAAGAAACCTTAAAAAGAATTGTACAAAGTGCTCTAAGAGCCTTCTCTCCTACCGTCCGTAGGGAGATATCGAATTATCAGAACTTCGCCCTAAGCTACCTTCGCCCTAAGAAACCTTCCTACCAGTCTGACAACATGCTCTAGGAGCCTTCTCTCCTACCGTCCGTAGGGAGGATCTCACCTACCGTCCGTAGGGAGGATCTCACCTACCGTCCGTAGGGAGATATCGAATTATCAGAACTTCGCCCTAAGCTACCTTCGCCCTAAGAAACCTTCCTAACAGTCTGACAAAATGCTCTAACAGCCTTCTCTCCTACCGTCCGTAGGGAGGATCTCACCTACCGTCCGTAGGGAGATATTCAATTTTCAGAACTTCGCCCTAAGCTGCCTTCGACCTAAGAAACCTTAAAAAGAATTGTACAAAGTGCTCTAAGAGCCTTCTCTCCTACCGTCCGTAGGGAGGATCTCACCTACCGTCCGTAGGGAGATATTCAATTTTCAGAACTTCGCCCTAAGATGCCTTCGCCCTAAGAAACCTTCCTAACAATTGCACAAAGTGCTCTAAAAGCGTTCTCACCTACCGATTTATCAGAACTTCGCCCTAAGACCGTAAACAAATGGCTCAGCTCTAACTAAATATTAGTAATCCATTAAATAGACTATCAATCATCAACCAACTTGGTGGTCAAAATTGAAAAATTTTAGGAGAAAGCGTGTTGTAGAGGCTAGGTTTTGTGTTCAAGAAGGATTCGGCATTGATCATAGTACTGCATCGTCCACTAGGTGTTGAGGGCTACTTCGTAGGGAATTGTAGATTAAAACTCATTGCTTCGGCCACTAAAGCAATCGCATTCCAAGAAATGATAATAATTCCGCTATGCACTAGACCTGTTGTCCTTGCTACCGTTGGAATTCAGATCAAGCACGGTTAACAGTCAGCGAGCAACTCTCGACAAGAGCTAGACAAAATACAGCCTGAAACAAGGCTTGTTCTGCTTGAATATGAACGTAATGGAAAGTTGCTGCATTATGAACGACCTTTCAGTTTACATCGCTATCGGACCTAGTAGGCATGCGAAGGTATCATCAAGCTAGCCCCTCCAATCATATTATATCTAAGGTAACTAAACAAACGAACACGAAACTCATTGAGTTTGCGTCCATCGTCATCAGGTTATACAGCCCTCAACTACTTAGCGCTCTACGTAAGTGGACCTTTTCCTTTTTAAATAATGATTAAGGATCTACATATACTGGCAACGTGTGTAATTGGTATTTGCCCAACTGGCGTATAAACAATTCATTCCCGAACCCCGTTTAGCCTACACACACGTTAGCTAAAAATGTCCTAAATAACACCAGCTAAATAAATTTCTTAAAATAATGAAATTTCCTAAAAAAATAGAATTTCCCAAAAAAATAAAATATTCTAAAAAAATAAAATTTGCTAAAAAAATAAAATTTCCTAAAAAAAATAAAATTTGCTAAAAAAATAAAATTTCCTAAGGCTAAAAGTTTAAAAATTGTTCCCATAAAGGGATGCTAGAATGTTGTAAGGTATACCTTAAGGTCAGGTATAATATATTTTCCAAAATATTGGCAAAAAAAAAATTAAAAATTCTAGCAGTTGAACCAATCAAATTAAGAACGGAAAATTTGGATATATATTTGGATACGCGAAATTTTTTGCATAAATATGGAAATATTTGGTTTAAAATAACTTAAAACTAGCACTCACCGATATAACAACAGCATACAACAGGATACAACAGCTACAACAGGATACAACAGCTGCAGCAGGATACAACAGCATGCCACACACACTCACGCACACGATCGCGGGCCCCAAACCGGCGAACAAAATTCAATTTTTCTTCTACACTCGCGTCGCGAGGGGTGGGGGGTTTAATTTAAACATTAAAAAATTCTTTTTAAAAATTAAAAAAAGGAAAACTTACAAGGAATAGCAATTTCAGTTCACTGCACACCTACACACATTCACTATTGCTATCCTCTTTCAACACACTAGAGCAGGGCCAGACAACTAAACAAAAAAAAATAAAAATTCGGATCCGGGTTGGGGCTTCCAACGAGCTAATCCGCGAACTGAACCGATCGCCTCAACAGGATGCAACAGCATGCCACACACACTCACGCACCCGACGACGGGCCCCAAACCGGCGAACAAAATTCACTTTTTCTTCTACACTCCCGTCGCGAGGGGTGGTGGGGGGAAGGGGTTTAATTTAAACATTAAAAAATTCTTTTTAAAAATTAAAAAAAGGAAAACTTACAAGGAATAGCAATTTCAGTTCACTGCACACCTACACACATTCACTATTGCTATCCTATTTCAACACACTAGAGCAGGGCCAGACAACTAAACAAACAAAAAAAAAATAAAAAATTCGGATCCGGGTTGGGGCTTCCGACGAACTAATCCCCGAACTGAACCGATCACCTCGACGATCCACTTACGAATGACTCCAAGCAGGCGACTGGGATTTGATTTTACCCACGAAAGTACCAATGTGAGTGTAAACTCATTTCGTAACTGGATCCTGTGTGATCCTCTCAAATGGTTTTCTGATGGGAAAAATTTGGCGGGAGTGTTGTCATTTTTTTTATTTTTTTCGTGACAACTTCATAGAACCGTGAAAAAATGGATTAAAAAATATGGCTGATGTGAGTAGCACCTCATGGGAGGGGTTTACAATCTTTCTTTTTGCCACAAAGGCGCATATTTTAGGAGAAAAGATGAAAATGAAATAAATTTCGAATAAAGAATTTTAGGTGTAGAGAGAGGCGCCATTACTTTTTTTTTTGGTTGTCATGATTTTGCTTCGATTCGTGGGTATTTTATAAAAAATGGAAAAAAAATTCATACGAAATGTTCACTGTTTTCTTTTTGTATAACATTTTGCTGTAATGAGGTGCCACTCGAGGAAGGAAGAGCAAAGCCTAACTAATTTTTTTTCATTTCGCTCAAAGGATTTCTTTTTGAAATTTTCACAGCGCATTTCATGGTCAAGCAACAGAGGTTCTGAGGTTAAGGCTTTCCGCACAATCTGATCCAGATCCTCTTCTACCGTCCGTAGAGGCAGAGATGGTCAGGTAGGAACAATTTCTCGATCCACAACAAATGACAGTTTGGTGCGTTTTTAGGCTGGCGGTGTCTTTAGGCCACATTTTTTTCAAAAATGATGGTGGTGCGACCGTGAATGAATTGCATTACCGAACGATGTTGATATACTGTCGCATTAAGTTACCTTTCTAACAGACAGACCAAATGCTCTAGGAGCCTTCCCCCCTATCGTCCCTAGGGAGGATCTCACCTACCGTCCGTAGGGAGATATCGAATTATCAGAACTTCGCCCTAAGCTACCTTCGCCCTAAGAAACCTTCCTAACAGTCTGACAAATTGCTCTAGGAGCCTTCTCTCCTACCGTCCGTAGGGAGGATCTCACCTACCGTCCGTAGGAAGGATCTCACCTACCGTCCGTAGGGAGATATTCAATTTTCAGAACTTCGCCCTAAGCTGCCTTCGACCTAAGAAACCTTAAAAAGAATTGTACAAAGTGCTCTAGGAGCCTTCTCTCCTACCGTCCGTAGGGAGGATCTCACCTACCGTCGGTAGGGAGATATCGAATTATCAGAACTTCGCCCTAAGAAACCTTAAAAAGAATTGTACAAAGTGCTCTAAGAGCCTTCTCTCCTACCGTCCGTAGGGAGGATCTCACCTACCGTCCGTAGGGAGATATTCAATTTTCAGAACTTCGCCCTAAGCTGCCTTCGACCTAAGAAACCTTAAAAAGAATTGTACAAAGTGCTCTAAGAGCCTTCTCTCCTACCGTCCGTAGGGAGGATCTCACCTACCGTCCGTAGGGAGATATTCAATTTTCAGAACTTCGCCCTAAGCTGCCTTCGACCTAAGAAACCTTAAAAAGAATTGTACAAAGTGCTCTAGGAGCCTTCTCTCCTACCGTCCGTAGGGAGGATCTCACCTACCGTCCGTAGGGGGATATCGAATTATCAGAACTTCGCCCTAAGCTACCTTCGCCCTAAGAAACCTTCCTAACAGTCTGACAAAATGCTCTAAGAGCCTTCTCTCCTACCGTCCGTAGGGAGGATCTCACCTACCGTCCGTAGGGAGATATTCAATTTTCAGAACTTCGCCCTAAGCTGCCTTCGACCTAAGAAACCTTAAAAAGAATTGTACAAAGTGCTCTAAGAGCCTTCTCTCCTACCGTCCGTAGGGAGATATCGAATTATCAGAACTTCGCCCTAAGCTACCTTCGCCCTAAGAAACCTTCCTACCAGTCTGACAACATGCTCTAGGAGCCTTCTCTCCTACCGTCCGTAGGGAGGATCTCACCTACCGTCCGTAGGGAGGATCTCACCTACCGTCCGTAGGGAGATATCGAATTATCAGAACTTCGCCCTAAGCTACCTTCGCCCTAAGAAACCTTCCTAACAGTCTGACAAAATGCTCTAACAGCCTTCTCTCCTACCGTCCGTAGGGAGGATCTCACCTACCGTCCGTAGGGAGATATTCAATTTTCAGAACTTCGCCCTAAGCTGCCTTCGACCTAAGAAACCTTAAAAAGAATTGTACAAAGTGCTCTAAGAGCCTTCTCTCCTACCGTCCGTAGGGAGGATCTCACCTACCGTCCGTAGGGAGATATTCAATTTTCAGAACTTCGCCCTAAGATGCCTTCGCCCTAAGAAACCTTCCTAACAATTGCACAAAGTGCTCTAAAAGCGTTCTCACCTACCGATTTATCAGAACTTCGCCCTAAGACCGTAAACAAATGGCTCAGCTCTAACTAAATATTAGTAATCCATTAAATAGACTATCAATCATCAACCAACTTGGTGGTCAAAATTGAAAAATTTTAGGAGAAAGCGTGTTGTAGAGGCTAGGTTTTGTGTTCAAGAAGGATTCGGCATTGATCATAGTACTGCATCGTCCACTAGGTGTTGAGGGCTACTTCGTAGGGAATTGTAGATTAAAACTCATTGCTTCGGCCACTAAAGCAATCGCATTCCAAGAAATGATAATAATTCCGCTATGCACTAGACCTGTTGTCCTTGCTACCGTTGGAATTCAGATCAAGCACGGTTAACAGTCAGCGAGCAACTCTCGACAAGAGCTAGACAAAATACAGCCTGAAACAAGGCTTGTTCTGCTTGAATATGAACGTAATGGAAAGTTGCTGCATTATGAACGACCTTTCAGTTTACATCGCTATCGGACCTAGTAGGCATGCGAAGGTATCATCAAGCTAGCCCCTCCAATCATATTATATCTAAGGTAACTAAACAAACGAACACGAAACTCATTGAGTTTGCGTCCATCGTCATCAGGTTATACAGCCCTCAACTACTTAGCGCTCTACGTAAGTGGACCTTTTCCTTTTTAAATAATGATTAAGGATCTACATATACTGGCAACGTGTGTAATTGGTATTTGCCCAACTGGCGTATAAACAATTCATTCCCGAACCCCGTTTAGCCTACACACACGTTAGCTAAAAATGTCCTAAATAACACCAGCTAAATAAATTTCTTAAAATAATGAAATTTCCTAAAAAAATAGAATTTCCCAAAAAAATAAAATATTCTAAAAAAATAAAATTTGCTAAAAAAATAAAATTTCCTAAAAAAAATAAAATTTGCTAAAAAAATAAAATTTCCTAAGGCTAAAAGTTTAAAAATTGTTCCCATAAAGGGATGCTAGAATGTTGTAAGGTATACCTTAAGGTCAGGTATAATATATTTTCCAAAATATTGGCAAAAAAAAAATTAAAAATTCTAGCAGTTGAACCAATCAAATTAAGAACGGAAAATTTGGATATATATTTGGATACGCGAAATTTTTTGCATAAATATGGAAATATTTGGTTTAAAATAACTTAAAACTAGCACTCACCGATATAACAACAGCATACAACAGGATACAACAGCTACAACAGGATACAACAGCTGCAGCAGGATACAACAGCATGCCACACACACTCACGCACACGATCGCGGGCCCCAAACCGGCGAACAAAATTCAATTTTTCTTCTACACTCGCGTCGCGAGGGGTGGGGGGTTTAATTTAAACATTAAAAAATTCTTTTTAAAAATTAAAAAAAGGAAAACTTACAAGGAATAGCAATTTCAGTTCACTGCACACCTACACACATTCACTATTGCTATCCTCTTTCAACACACTAGAGCAGGGCCAGACAACTAAACAAAAAAAAATAAAAATTCGGATCCGGGTTGGGGCTTCCAACGAGCTAATCCGCGAACTGAACCGATCGCCTCAACAGGATGCAACAGCATGCCACACACACTCACGCACCCGACGACGGGCCCCAAACCGGCGAACAAAATTCACTTTTTCTTCTACACTCCCGTCGCGAGGGGTGGTGGGGGGAAGGGGTTTAATTTAAACATTAAAAAATTCTTTTTAAAAATTAAAAAAAGGAAAACTTACAAGGAATAGCAATTTCAGTTCACTGCACACCTACACACATTCACTATTGCTATCCTATTTCAACACACTAGAGCAGGGCCAGACAACTAAACAAACAAAAAAAAAATAAAAAATTCGGATCCGGGTTGGGGCTTCCGACGAACTAATCCCCGAACTGAACCGATCACCTCGACGATCCACTTACGAATGACTCCAAGCAGGCGACTGGGATTTGATTTTACCCACGAAAGTACCAATGTGAGTGTAAACTCATTTCGTAACTGGATCCTGTGTGATCCTCTCAAATGGTTTTCTGATGGGAAAAATTTGGCGGGAGTGTTGTCATTTTTTTTATTTTTTTCGTGACAACTTCATAGAACCGTGAAAAAATGGATTAAAAAATATGGCTGATGTGAGTAGCACCTCATGGGAGGGGTTTACAATCTTTCTTTTTGCCACAAAGGCGCATATTTTAGGAGAAAAGATGAAAATGAAATAAATTTCGAATAAAGAATTTTAGGTGTAGAGAGAGGCGCCATTACTTTTTTTTGGTTGTCATGATTTTGCTTCGATTTGTGGGTATTTTATAAAAAATGGAAAAAAAATTCATACGAAATGTTCACTGTTTTCTTTTTGTATAAAATTTTGCTGTAATGAGGTGCCACTCGAGGAAGGAAGAGCAAAGCCTAACTAATTTTTTTTCATTTCGCTCAAAGGATTTCTTTTTGAAATTTTCACAGCGCATTTCATGGTCAAGCAACAGAGGTTCTGAGGTTAAGGCTTTCCGCACAATCTGATCCAGATCCTCTTCTACCGTCCGTAGAGGCAGAGATGGTCAGGTAGGAACAATTTCTCGATCCACAACAAATGACAGTTTGGTGCGTTTTTAGGCTGGCGGTGTCTTTAGGCCACATTTTTTTCAAAAATGATGGTGGTGCGACCGTGAATGAATTGCATTACCGAACGATGTTGATATACTGTCGCATTAAGTTACCTTTCTAACAGACAGACCAAATGCTCTAGGAGCCTTCCCCCCTATCGTCCCTAGGGAGGATCTCACCTACCGTCCGTAGGGAGATATCGAATTATCAGAACTTCGCCCTAAGCTACCTTCGCCCTAAGAAACCTTCCTAACAGTCTGACAAATTGCTCTAGGAGCCTTCTCTCCTACCGTCCGTAGGGAGGATCTCACCTACCGTCCGTAGGGAGGATCTCACCTACCGTCCGTAGGGAGATATTCAATTTTCAGAACTTCGCCCTAAGCTGCCTTCGACCTAAGAAACCTTAAAAAGAATTGTACAAAGTGCTCTAGGAGCCTTCTCTCCTACCGTCCGTAGGGAGGATCTCACCTACCGTCCGTAGGGAGATATCGAATTATCAGAACTTCGCCCTAAGAAACCTTAAAAAGAATTGTACAAAGTGCTCTAAGAGCCTTCTCTCCTACCGTCCGTAGGGAGGATCTCACCTACCGTCCGTAGGGAGATATTCAATTTTCAGAACTTCGCCCTAAGCTGCCTTCGACCTAAGAAACCTTAAAAAGAATTGTACAAAGTGCTCTAAGAGCCTTCTCTCCTACCGTCCGTAGGGAGGATCTCACCTACCGTCCGTAGGGAGATATCGAATTATCAGAACTTCGCCCTAAGCTACCTTCGCCCTAAGAAACCTTCCTACCAGTCTGACAAGATGCTCTAGGAGCCTTCTCTCCTACCGTCCGTAGGGAGGATCTCACCTACCGTCCGTAGGGAGATATTCAATTTTCAGAACTTCGCCCTAAGAAACCTTCCAAAGAATTGTACAAAGTGCTCTAGGAGCCTTCTCTCCTACCGTCCGTAGGGAGTATCTCACCTACCGTCCGTAGGGAGATATTCAATTTTCAGAACTTCGCCCTAAGAAACCTTCCAAAGAATTGTACAAAGTGCTCTAGGAGCCTTCTCTCCTACCGTCCGTAGGGAGGATCTCACCTACTGTCCGTAGGGAGATATCGAATTATCAGAACTTCGCCCTAAGCTACCTTCGCCCTAAGAAACCTTCCTACCAGTCTGACAACATGCTCTAGGAGCCTTCTCTCCTACCGTCCGTAGGGAGGATCTCACCTACCGTCCTTAGGGAGATATTCAATTTTCAGAACTTCGCCCTAAGAAACCTTCCAAAGAATTGTACAAAGTGCTCTAAGAGCCTTCTCTCCTACCGTCCGTAGGGAGATATCGAATTTGCAGAACTTTGCCCTAAGCTACCTTCGCCCTAAGAAACCTTCCAAAGAATTGAACAAAGTGCTCTAAGAGCCTTCTCTCCTACCGTCCGTAGGGAGGATCTCACCTACCGTCCGTAGGGAGATATTCAATTTTCAGAACTTCGCCCTAAGCTGCCTTCGACCTAAGAAACCTTAAAAAGAATTGTACAAAGTGCTCTAAGAGCCTTCTCTCCTACCGTCCGTAGGGAGGATCTCACCTACCGTCCGTAGGGAGATATTCAATTTTCAGAACTTCGCCCTAAGCTGCCTTCGACCTAAGAAACCTTAAAAAGAATTGTACAAAGTGCTCTAAGAGCCTTCTCTCCTACCGTCCGTAGGGAGATATCGAATTATCAGAACTTCGCCCTAAGCTACCTTCGCCCTAAGAAACCTTCCTAACAGTCTGACAAAATGCTCTAGGAGCCTTCTCTCCTACCGTCCGTAGGGAGGATCTCACCTACCGTCCGTAGGGAGGATCTCACCTACCGTCCGTAGGGAGATATCGAATTATCAGAACTTCGCCCTAAGCTACCTTCGCCCTAAGAAACCTTCCTAACAGTCTGACAAAATGCTCTAACAGCCTTCTCTCCTACCGTCCGTAGGGAGGATCTCACCTACCGTCCGTAGGGAGATATCGAATTATCAGAACTTCGCCCTAAGCTACCTTCGCCCTAAGAAACCTTCCTAACAGTCTGACAAAATGCTCTAGGAGCCTTCTCTCCTACCGTCCGTAGGGAGGATCTCACCTACCGTCCGTAGGGAGACATTCAATTTTCAGAACTTCGCCCTAAGAAACCTTCCAAAGAATTGTACAAAGTGCTCTAGGAGCCTTCTCTCCTACCGTCCGTAGGGAGGATCTCACCTACCGTCCGTAGGGAGATATCGAATTATCAGAACTTCGCCCTAAGCTACCTTCGCCCTAAGAAACCTTCCTAACGGTCTGACAAAATGCTCTAGGAGCCTTTTCTCCTACCGTCCGTAGGGAGGATCTCACCTACCGTCCGTAGGGAGATATTCAATTTTCAGAACTTCGCCCTAAGCTGCCTTCGCCCTAAGAAACCTTAAAAAGAATTGTACAAAGTGCTCTAAGAGCCTTCTCTCCTACCGTCCGTAGGGAGGATCTCACCTACCGTCCGTAGGGAGATATCGAATTATCAGAACTTCGCCCTAAGCTACCTTCGCCCTAAGAAACCTTCCTACCAGTCTGACAAAATGCTCTAGGAGCCTTCTCTCCTACCGTCCGTAGGGAGGATCTCACCTACCGTCCGTAGGGAGATATTCAATTTTCAGAACTTCGCCCTAAGAAACCTTCCAAAGAATTGTACAAAGTGCTCTAGGAGCCTTCTCTCCTACCGTCCGTAGGGAGGATCTCACCTACCGTCCGTAGGGAGATATTCAATTTTCAGAACTTCGCCCTAAGAAACCTTCCAAAGAATTGTACAAAGTGCTCTAAGAGCCTTCTCTCCTACCGTCCGTAGGGAGGATCTCGCCTACCGTCCGTAGGGAGATATTCAATTTTCAGAACTTCGCCCTAAGCTACCTTCGCCCTAAGAAACCTTCCAAAGAATTGTACAAAGTGCTCTAAGAGCCTTCTCTCCTACCGTCCGTAGGGAGGATCTCACCTACCGTCCGTAGGGAGATATCGAATTTTCAGACCTTCGCCCTAAGAAACCTTCCAAAGAATTGTACAAAGTGCTCTAGGAGCCTTCTCTCCTACCGTCCGTAGGGAGGATCTCACCTACCGTCCGTAGGGAGATATTCAATTTTCAGAACTTCGCCCTAAGATGCCTTCGCCCTAAGAAACCTTCCTAACAATTCCACAAAGTGCTCTAAAAGCGTTCTCACCTACCGATTTATCAGAACTTCGCCCTAAGACCGTAAACAAATGGCTCAGCTCTAACTAAATATTAGTAATCCATTAAATAGACTATCAATCATCAACCAACTTGGTGGTCAAAATTGAAAAATTTTAGGAGAAAGCGTGTTGTAGAGGCTAGGTTTTGTGTTCAAGAAGGATTCGGCATTGATCATAGTACTGCATCGTCCACTAGGTGTTGAGGGCTACTTCGTAGGGAATTGTAGATTAAAACTCATTGCTTCGGCCACTAAAGCAATCGCATTCCAAGAAATGATAATAATTCCGCTATGCACTAGACCTGTTGTCCTTGCTACCGTTGGAATTCAGATCAAGCACGGTTAACAGTCAGCGAGCAACTCTCGACAAGAGCTAGACAAAATACAGCCTGAAACAAGGCTTGTTCTGCTTGAATATGAACGTAATGGAAAGTTGCTGCATTATGAACGACCTTTCAGTTTACATCGCTATCGGACCTAGTAGGCATGCGAAGGTATCATCAAGCTAGCCCCTCCAATCAAATTATATCTAAGGTAACTAAACAAACGAACACGAAACTCATTGAGTTTGCGTCCATCGTCATCAGGTTATACAGCCCTCAACTACTTAGCGCTCTACGTAAGTGGACCTTTTCCTTTTTAAATAATGATTAAGGATCTACATATACTGGCAACGTGTGTAATTGGTATTTGCCCAACTGGCGTATAAACAATTCATTCCCGAACCCCGTTTAGCCTACACACACGTTAGCTAAAAATGTCCTAAATAACACCAGCTAAATAAATTTCTTAAAATAATGAAATTTCCTAAAAAAATAGAATTTCCCAAAAAAATAAAATATTCTAAAAAAATAAAATTTCCTAGAAAATAAAATTTCCTAAAAAAAATAAAATTTGCTAAAAAAATAAAATTTCCTAAGGCTAAAAGTTTAAAAATTGTTCCCATAAAGGGATGCTAGAATGTTGTAAGGTATACCTTAAGGTCAGGTATAATATATTTTCCAAAATATTGGCAAAAAAAAAATTAAAAATTCTAGCAGTTGAACCAATCAAATTAAGAACGGAAAATTTGGATATATATTTGGATACGCGAAATTTTTTGCATAAATATGGAAATATTTGGTTTAAAATAACTTAAAACTAGCACTCACCGATATAACAACAGCATACCACAGCATACAACAGGATACAACAGCTACAAAAGGGTACAACAGCTGCAGCAGGATACAACAGCATGCCACACACACTCACGCACACGATCGCGGGCCCCAAACCGGCGAACAAAATTCAATTTTTCTTCTACACTCCCGTCGCGAGGGGAGGTGGGGGGAGGGGGTTTAATTTAAACATTAGAAAATTCTTTTTAAAAATTAAAAAAAGGAAAACTTACAAGGAATAGCAATTTCAGTTCACTGCACACCTACACACATTCACTATTGCTATCCTCTTTCAACACACTAGAGCAGGGCCAGACAACTAAACAAAAAAAAATAAAAATTCGGATCCGGGTTGGGGCTTCCGACGAGCTAATCCGCGAACTGAACCGATCGCCTCAACAGGATGCAACAGCATGCCACACACACTCACCCACCCGACGACGGGCCCCAAACCGGCGAACAAAATTCACTTTTTCTTCTACACTCCCGTCGCGAGGGGTGGTGGGGGGAGGGGGTTTAATTTAAACATTAGAAAATTCTTTTTAACAATTAAAAAAAGGAAAACTTACAAGGAATAGCAATTTCAGTTCACTGCACACCTACACACATTCACTATTGCTATCCTCTTTCAACACACTAGAGCAGGGCCAGACAACTAAACAAACAAAAAAAAAAAAAAAAAAATTCGGATCCGGGTTGGGGCTTCCGACGAACTAATCCCCGAACTGAACCGATCACTTCGACGATCCACTTACGAATGACTCCAAGCAGGCGACTGGGATTTGATTTTACCCACGAAAGTACCAATGTGAGTGTAAACTCATTTCGTAACTGGATCCTGTGTGATCCTCTCAAATGGTTTTCTGATGGGAAAAATTTGGCGGGAAACGTGAAAAAATGGATAAAAAAATATGGCTGATGTGAGTAGCACCTCATGGGAGGGGTTTACAATCTTTCTTTTTGCCACAAAGGCGCATATTTTAGGAGAAAAGATGAAAATGAAATAAATTTCGAATAAAGAATTTTAGGTGTAGAGAGAGGCGCCATTACTATTTTTTTTGGTGGTAATAATTTCCCACCAACCGAACGATGTTGATTTACTGTCGTATTTAGTTACCTTTCTAACAGACAGACAAAATGCTCTAGGAGCCTTCTCTCCTACCGTCCGTAAGGAGGATCTCACCTTCCTGTCTACTGCCTTGAGCGAGGTTTGGTTGTCCTCTCAGATTACCATCGTGAAAGATTGAGTTTTTTTGTGCTGTTCATTAACGCCGAAGGCAGTCGTCCGAGTGTTTGTATGAGTCGTTGATGTTGAGTGATAGACAGAATATTTCGCAATCGGTTCATATATTCATTTTGGACCCGTCAATGGAGCTTTTAATATCCTGTTCATTGACCTGTATTGAATTCGCACTCTTGACTGCAAGGAATAGCAGTGAATTAATTCTTATGCTACTCTACGCAAGGTATGACATAAAATGTTGTCCTTTTGAGATGAATTGTTCCTTATTTTTGAAGAAATGAAGTATAGATTCGTGTCCACAGGATATATCCCTCTATGAGCCCAATTGTTTAAGGCAAATTGCACTTTCAACTGCTGTGTGAATTTACTATGAATTCTGCTGCATTTTCCCAAAATGTTCTGTCCTTTTCCAAAATTTGTCGGAAGTCGTTCGTTAACAAACATCAGACCCACTTCTTTGAACTCCTCAAAATCGAAAGTTTCAGGAAATCATTGCATTCTAGCTCTTTACAGGAGCACTGTAGTAGTAGGTGTATTTGTTCATTAGCGCACTGCCGACCACTTGAAGGTACTCATCAACCCCAGTGAGCTCCATCCATCTCAGTTTCAGATACACGTTTACAACCATCGTCAGAACCAAAGTATGTTTCCAAAATTCCCTAAATTTTAACGACTTCATTTCCAAAACTTGGTCATTTAGAGTACCTTACCCAAAAAGTTTTTACCAAATATTTCCCGCATTAAATCTGAAACTTATAAACTGGTTCCTCGACCTGCGTTTTATTACGGGCCCAAAAACAAAACATTTTTTGTTAGATTATTACTGCAATGTCCCATTAAACAGAAAGGAATACAATATGTGTATCCACCCAAGTAACTCTCAAGGTTTGGCATCAAATTGGCACGAAAATACTTTTTACTTTGCACACACATTCCCCTGGAAAAATAAAAAGAAAACTTCTAATTGAAGTCATCTCTACTGCGCTGCGTTGCTCATCCTGATATACCTACTCGCACATAAACTTATAAAACTTTTTACGATTTAAAAAATAAAAAAAAAAAGTTTCACAGGATGGGCGGCAAAATACCCCCCACTTTATTTAATAGAAAATGTTCCCTTCGAGACGATAAATCCTTCCGCCCTACACTACCAGCTCCTTACCTACCCCGAAACACAGTCAACAGCCCACATACACATTCAAAAAAAAAAGTACATAAAGATATATTTCAGCACGGCAGAGTAACATGAATGATGTGACGGCAATGGTACTGGTGTGGTTTTATCCAATTTATCATTTATGTCTTGACTTATTAAAGCAGCTCAAAAGGGACGACGCAACGACGAACGCAAAAATAGGACATGAAAGTGGATATCAAGTTAAACCGCCCTCTAAAAACTCATCTGGGGACAATTTAGAAGTTTTTTACTGCTCGGTGATACAAAAAAAAATTTGAATACCAATAACAGCGACATAAAGCCAACCGATGATCATACGAATTCTGTCAAAAGGTATAATTTCCACTCGAGAAAATCGTCAAATGCTACTCCTACACGTAAGCCTGGTCCTCTCTTGACCAACAAACACAGACAGATGGAATAATATCGCCCCCATATCCGGCGTGTGCATCCCCATGGCTCTCCATAAAAATGAAAGATCTCTCCCCCGACTCATATGATGTGAATGATTGTCCACCGGGGACGTATGGAATGGGATGCAGTTTAGGGATCATCCTTAATGGTGCGCGCTATAATATGCTCTCTGCACTTGTAATGCTATTGCTACTGCCGCACGCTTAATGTTCTATGAAACGTAATCTTTCGCAAATGTTTGAGATGCTTTTTCTCCCCTTTTCCTTTTTGTTTTTTTCGGCATTTTCGCTTCTTCTTCTCCTTTTTTTTTTTGGCTCCATTTAATGGCCAGGATGTTTCTGGGATTTCTGTTTTCGCTGTTTGTCGATTAATTTTTCTACAAAATTTTTATTGAGAAATAAACAAATTTTATTATCACATGATGGCGGGGGTGGGAGGGTGGCATCTGTAGAGCGGATTTCAATAAAAAAAAAAAACGGAAACGAAAAAATTGTATTTTTGAGGTTATGGCAAATTGAGTCATTGTGCAATTGACGGAGGATGTTATATGCCATTCGTTTGCGATTGATAGACTTTTTAGGTGGGCGGGAAATTGAAATAAATTTGCCCGCTCAAAAATATTACCGATTTTAGTACACGTTTGTCATATTTTGTCGTTTGGAATTAAGTACCGCTGCCGTCAATGTCGTCGTTGCCATTGTCGCTGAGGGGTATTTTTATTTATTCCAATTTAGAAATGTATTAAAAATTCAATTTCAATTTAGAATGAATTAAATATTTTAAACCGAAATTCATTATAAATTCGTGATATAATTTTGGGGTGATGTATTGAATTTGATGCATAAACAAGTGGTGGCGTTTGCGGGATGCTAATAAGGCTCATTCATGAGGCTGACATGTCGACTTAAAAGGATGTGGAAAGCACACAGTGTGATAGTGTACGTTGGCCAATGAATTTTATATCAAGTCAAAGGTAATGTGATTACGTTGTTAGTTCGGTTCGAGTGGTCCTCGATGCTGACCCAACAGTGGTGCATTGTGGTATCACCGGGGGATTGAAGGCCTAGAGCCATTAACATTCGCTTATAAACAAGAGTAGATATGTACTTCTGTCGTGATCCTCAGCACGAATACACAAAAGGCCTACAGTTGATCTGCGAGAGGCTAATCAAAAATAGCGTCTTCTTGATTTACAGGCACGAGTTCAGGCAGGTATAATAGAGGGCAAAGCAAAGCCCTGTTGAGCATACAACAGGGTACCTTTGTGCAGGTCCTAACAAGCCATTAAGCGTAGAATTCCAGCCACAGACTTTCGTTGCAACTGCATCAGCCCAACTGCTTTGAATGGAAAAAGGCGAAAACACTTCCTCGAAAAAAAGGATTCAAAGAGTAGCCGCGCTGAGCCAACTTATGCAGTGCGACAAAAGACCTCTTCTGGTTCTATTGAAGCCTACTAGACTTGAAAAATATCTATTTCTTTTTTTCTTTTAAAGAAAATGAAGAATTGGAAAGAAAAAGCATGTGGATACTGTTGCTAAAGATTTCTGCGATCCTTTCTAGTACGTGGCTTTCTATATATTCCACATCAATGCCAATAGGCATACAAGCCTATTACACGTAGATACCTCTCATAAAGGGATGGCACCCTGCCACTAAGAAGCCATAGCATCTCTACTAGATCTCGTTCATGAAAGCGTTGCAAATGAAAATTCCCCTCCTGTCATGTACAAATTTGAAATTAAACTTAAGACTGAATCAGTATCCTTACCAAACCCGGAAATTCCCGGCAAGACAGATAATGGAACAAAACAACAACGGAAAAAAAAAGCCTTTAACATTCACCAAAAGGACCCTCTCAAAGCGAAAGAATTTCAATTAAAGATCGAAACTCCAACAAGGAACGCGTCCTAAACCCATCCATCTACATTGTTGTCATTTATTTCACTTGTTTCGTTCCTTTCAGCTACTCTTTCGCTAAAGGATATTTATGTGTTCTCCTAATTCCTCTGTTACGACTTTACCCCCAAACAAGGCCATTAAACTGTCGTCGTCAGTCAGGCAATAGTTTTCGCAGCAAATAACTACTCTCTTATGTGTTAATAAGATCTGGAGGAAGCTATGATAACTACCGTCCAAGGGTTCTGCAAAAAAAAATAAGAGAAGGACACTCAACACTCATCCCTTTTTGAAAATCAATTAAATCGAAAAACAAATTTATTGGAATTGTTTCGTAGTTGTGTCGACGGGGAGAAGGGTGCTAGATTTATATCCTGGCAATAACAACTGACTTAAATTACAGATTTAATTTTCGACGATCTACCTTAGCAGGATTCCAGTCCAGTCCAGTCCAACCGTAAATTTATTTATCCTCCCAATTTACACTCATTCACTCCGCGGGCAGAAAAGGAAAATAATAAAAAAAAATAAAAAACGAAAACAAAGGACCAAGGACGGGCAAAAAAAAAGAAGAATGGAAACCTACCTTTAGGCACTGTTGTCCATTTATCCCGTCCATTACGGGCGAACGCAGGATTCAATGGACACCTAAGCACCAAGACTACACCATTCCCGCTCTACGGAAAGCCCGGCTAAGAACAAAGGCTACACGCGGAAGTATTTTTTATGCAAATTTGATACAATTTGCTAATTAAAAAGCCTTCGTCCTCGTTGCAGGAGTTTTATGCGATCCGTTTTTTTTTAGAAAATACACCGAGGTCTGCCACCTTTCCCTTAAGGCTATCTAACTTTGCTTTGGCAAAATATTTTCTCTTTGCCGTTCAATTTGTGTGCTCGTGTCCTCTCACATTCGGTCCAAAAAAATATTGCAAAAAAAAAAACCTACCCTAAGGCTGGCTTGCGAATTGAATTAGCCGGGGCGACGATGGTGTGCTACCGTTGTTGGCACGTTCGTTTTTTTCTTTCTTTTTTTATGGAGACCTGGAAACTTTTAGTCCGCCCCACACCCTCGGAGCAGACTGATTTGCAACATGGCATGCACTCGATTACTCTCCATTAAGTGGCCATACTATGTGGCACGTTGTAGAGATAGTGCTGGGGTGGAAGTGATGATGGCGGTAGTGCCACCATTATTGCGACGACAAATGGGCGGATATGTATGTATTGCATGTGGAAACATCCGCAAATTGCCAAAAAATCCTCGAAAGTTCGGTGGCCCGCTTCGCTCGCTTTTTTGAGGGGTAGAAGGAGGCTTCTTTGTTTTGATCGGGGTGTGTGGTGGTGATTTTATTATTATGCCAGAGGCTTGTTAATGGGTGATTTAAAACTATTTCGTGGCTGTTTTGTAACAATTAATATGTGTGGACACTCAGGAGACTGCAGGGGTAGTTGTAGTGGTGTGGCAGTGTTGTGAGGATGGCATTTGGCGGTGATTTATTGAAGAGGATACGTGGGCGGCGACGGATAGGAGTCTGGAAAACAACTTAACAAGGAACACAGTCATAGGGCGCAACGTAGTAAATGAACAGGAATTTGCCATCGGGGATAGTAGTTGTTTTTCAACCATGGCAATGGGTATCGTTTAATTGAAAGTTAAAAGGGAATTTTTTTTTGTCGAAATAAGGGAGGAGGTGTTTGTGAAATGGGAGAACTGTTGTTTATTGGAAGTAATTAAACTTAACCTATTTCTGTTGATTTCAGCGAAGAGGGGATGATTGCGAGCTTCTCGGGAATCGGAAAAAGAACTGACGGAATCAGTAGAAGAAACTTCTGTGCTGGTGCCCTTGAAAGAATCAGGAGAAGAAACTTACTGCTCGTGGCCTTGTTTTAAAAATAAAGTTTAACAGACTGTGGGTAGATTTAGTCAAAGAGGGAGCTTAGGTGAGAATGTGTGGGATAAGCAGAAATTTTACGAAAACACCCTTGAACGCCTAGATTCTACTTCTGAGTTCTCTGCTACTCGAGGAAATCGTATAAACCTGTTTTTTAAACGCCTTTCAAAAGGGTTTTCTCGCCAGAAGTGTAAACCTACTTTGTCTTATAAGATAGCACACGCTCAATAGCTACATGTGTGTTCAGATGTATTGATGTAGTAAGCTAAAGCTAGGGGTCTAAGGCAGTGTTTTCCATTTCTGAAACTAAACACGGTCCGAACTGGGGCCTTCCATTTGAATTTTGTAGTTAAACGAGGAGAATAAGGATGGTAGTACAGCAGAGGAATTAAGCAATCCTTTTCCTTGTTAGAATTTGATCTTAGACTCTGCGGAACTCGTACATTATTAACCGAAGGAGGTCCATCTGACGACCCTCTCAAGGTATAGTGTGGTATTCCAAGATATGTTTATGTCTTGTGACCCGAATGGCTCATATCCATATAATCAGCCATGAGGACAATGGCAAACAAATTCTTTCAAATTAGTTCAATCGAAGCAACACAGCTTTCAATTGTTCATTCTTTCGAGTCCGAACGAGTCTTTCGATCAGTTCTGGTAGAAATTATTATCGTCTTGGTCGAGTAGTAGGTACTCGTATGCGATTTGTACACTGGGTCCACGAGCGATAGGTGCATATCAGGTGCAAATTTGCAAGTCGTCATTCGAGGATGGCTTATTTTCAGGTACCTACCTTTCGATGGGGTACAACCAACTTCTACGTTGATCATGCTGACCAGTAGCTTCACCTCGTCCGACAATTTGTCTAAATTAGTTAAGGAATTAATAGTAAATCATACCCATCCCTCCGCCAGTCTGTTTTTTTGTTTTAGTGTTCTACTCCATGGGCGACTTCAAAAAGGATGTCGAATATTGATTTCCTCCACGCCTAAGCCAACGTGAGAAAACAGTCAGCGACAGCTAAAAGGATGAACCAGTCCAACTTGGACAAACAGACGCGTATTTACTCAACAATAATTCACATCCAATGGGAACGTCTTGAAAACTTCCTTTCAACTTTCCATCAAAGCAGTTCCTCTGAAGTGGATTTATTTCAATTCTCTTCTCTGCATCTTGAGAGTACATGATTAAAAGTTTTAAGCGTTCGACTCTTCTCAGTTTTTTAGATCCATTTGCCTTTGATTTTCTTGTGTGCTTGTGCTTTTTGTTTCAAATTTGAAACGATCGCCCGAGAGGTGTCGAGCAAACAGTTTTTAACGAACCCCAGCCAAAAAGCGAGTCTAAATCAACACACAGATTTCCTATTAAGCGACTGTGGAGTATCGCGCAAAGTTTTCTCATTCTCAGCGAAAATTCACAAGCGGACATGAAAGGACACTGCAGCCAGCACCTCTCTCTGGTCGGTAGGTATAGAATATCCTGTTTGTATATGTAAACGTGCTTCGCAGTGTTTACCCTCATTAAAAGTTAGTTTTTTTTTTTCGCCCGTCCGTTCATCTTTCGCGAAACAAGAAAGCTAAACATAAAATTTACCCAACGCCGATTTTTTTTTTCTGCATTAAAGTCTGAAGGATTTCGCTTCGCTCGCACTCAAATAAATAATTAAAGAGCGCAGTTATTTAAAGTTGTGTTGGTGGAGTGGTGCTCTTTTTGTTTGAGCGGAAGAAAATCCAGCGTTTATTCGCCCTAAGGGAGCGACAGCGTCAGTGCTTGGATGTAATAATTACATCTTTCGCTAGCGCTAATTAGGGATAGTGAACTAGTGCAGTGGTGCAGGTGCAACAAGGATTCTCTTCAGTTGACTCTGATTAAGTGGACAGGAAATTAATTGACTTTAGTCTTAAAACTCGTAGTAAAGCTGCTTCGCATTTCTGTTGTTGTTGTTGGAATGAAATTTTTTTTTTTCTTTTACTGTGAAAAGTAAATAAATTTTGTCATAAACTTCGAGGAGGGCTTTTCGACTTTTTTCTTCTTTTTACAGAGAATGTTTGTAGGAAGTGAATGGACCATAAAACGCACAGGGAGGTCGAATGAAGAAGACGAAGTATTTCCGACAAATTGGATTTTCAATTTGCTTCCCCTTTTCGGTCTATAATTCCATTTTTTGGGGCGAAGAGGGGGACACACACACTTTATGGGGCTATGAGAGAGTTGTATGTTTTTATGGAGACATTTCTTAAGGGTTTAGCCTGCTGTTTTAAAGGGTTTATGCTGTAAAGGGTCTCGAGTCGTCAATCCGTTTACGATTTTGTTTTTAAGAATAATTGCTTAGCACTTAGGTTGGACCGTATTCACAAATTTGTATTAATTGATTTTTTTTTTCTTTTCTCTCTATTTTCAGGTGAGTTATAGTTTATGGCTTATGGCGACCTTAATCACGTAAATTGGTGGTGGTAAGTTGTAGTGGGGATTGTCACGTACAGTAGATTATATTGAGTTTGCAAAGCGACTGGTTTTGGGTGTTAATCTGGATCTAAATTAACTAATTGGGGGATTGCGTTGGCTATACATACATAATTTGTTAGTAAGAATTAGCAATAATCTCCATAAGCGAAGCGGCCTTTCGCCTCTGGACAGTGTTTTAGGATTGGTTTTAAGAAAAAAACGGTGAAAGTGGTTGTCATGTATAAGACATGTACAGACCTTTGATGTTGACTTAGCATAGATATGAACTACAAAGAAAGAGGGATAAGTGAGTTTGAAACTCTGTGTTGATTTTTAGTCCCTGATACTCGAATCGTTGCAAGTTGTAATGGCTAAGACTTGAACCAGCAGCCTTTCACTTAACACCTGTTGTCACTATGTCGTTTCCTTTTTTCATCTGTGTTATTGTGGAATAAGATTAGGGTTGACTACCTTGCGAGACTAATTTTTAACGAATCGACTGGGAGCTAATGTTGGACACTATCTTAAGGATTTCTCTGATCTCTAGTATATCGTAGGGTCTTCTCAGAAAAAAGTTAGACTCCATCAGTGTAAAGCCAAATTTTACCAGATGCTTGCTAGTTTGTTAAGGACTCGTGAAGGCATCAGGTAACAAATTTCACCGAAAATATAAAAATTTGACCGTATCATGCCTGTCTACCTCACTTTTCCTGTAGCTATTCAGAGGGATAAAACTTAAAATGGTCCTCCGCGTTGTTGTGGGTGTCGACCTTATGACGATACAGTGCACAAAGGTTTTTTCAAACAAGCTCCCTAACCAGCTGAACCCCTAAATTTTCTTCCGAATTTTCCTCTCCAATTGTGAAACCTACTAAGATGGGATCCGTCTCAGTTGCATTAGATTACCGGGGTGGACTGAAAAACTCTTGACTCTTTTTGCATTTATGCCTTATTTTCCCTTTGACTAGATCGATGTCACTAAAGTTTGTTCTTTGGACTTAAAAAAAAAAGGAATTTTCATCGACTTTTGTGAACCTCCGTGCTTTTGCGTCATATGATAGGACCAGGATGTGATAGTGATACTTGAGAATGATTTGCTTCGCGGTTTTATGAAACTCTTTACCTCGATTTACATAGGCTACCGTTTCTATATTGGACAGACTTGAATGATAGCATTTTTCGTTACGAGCCTTGGGGGAAGTCAATCAAGCCATACTTTTGAATGCTCAATAGCGTCACACTTTTGAGCCACACCATTTACCGAAGGTACTCCTAGCTTTACGCATACTTTTATCCAAATGCTTTGACGGCCCATTCGCCCTATCTGACTACGATGCAGGTCTCTCTTCTAAAAAAGAATGATTTTGGCTAGGGCTCAGAACCTTTATGTCCAAGTGGCAATCGCAGGAACACCTTTCTGTCAAAATTTTGCTACGTAACAAACCAGAATTGAAAGATGTTCAGAGTCTAAAGAGGTATTGCATTTCTATGCACATCACAATGCCGATGCGTCCCCCCTTGGCACGTGCCTTTGCAGAAGGAAAGAAAAAGCAGCCCTCGTTGACCTGCGCTTGTCCTTGGGATTCACATACAAACATAAGTATATTACAACCCCCAGCAGATTAAACTTAATTTTTATGTAAACCATTCAACATCCAGCAATTATGCCATGAGTTCGGAAAACCCTACTATCCTCTGTTAACCTCATAAAGTTTGAACCTATAAACCGTATTAAGCCTCCCTTAATTCATAAATACATAAGTCCGCCACACTTATGGAAGTGACATTTTTCGGTCGCCTCATGTGTTGACAGGATATCAAGCTGTTCCCCCTTCGAAAACTATTCCCAACCATTTCGAAATGCTTAAAAAGCAATTTATCCCACATCCACCGGCACCTCCGTGTCCTATTTCATGGCCTTAATCATCCGTTATAGCCTCTTCAAATGCTCTTATTCCCACTCAAATGTTTCACTTAATATCCTATTTCACAGGCAAAAGAAGCGTCCTCTTCTCTGCCATTTTACATATATTAGTGTAACCCTTTTCAAATCGTTGTTACATTTCAAGAGTTATTTTTTTTTTTTTTTTTTATTACATATCCCTTCGTATCCTGGGAGAAAGAAATAAGGACGGCAAAGTAAAAAAGAAAATCTCAACAAAATTGTCTTATAGAATACACGAGTACGAGTGTTCGAATGCGAGACATTAAAGGACAACACATTCACAAGAAAATTTTGCGTCATCTACTTCGCTTTTCGCCCGGTCCCAGGACTTAATTAAAAAGTTCCTTCTTGCCACTGTTATATTTTATCACCAAAAGAATATACCCCCCCTCGTATATGCAAAAATATGAAAAAGATATGTATCTAGTGTAACTCAAGGGGGTCTTTGAAAATTTCCCTTAAAATTACCCCCATCGTATCCTTTTTTCTTTCCTCTGTGTTGTTCCACATATTTATGACGAAAGAGTCAGGCACACAAAAAAAAAGGATATCTCTCAAAACAAACTATTGTATTTATCCCTGAAGGCAGAAGAGACAGGGAAGTTAAAAAAAAAATGAGAAAACTAACAAGAAAAATCTGCTTAAATGTGCCAATGGGAATTTTCTCCTCCTCGCCCACTTAACCAGATAAAGGACATTGACGGAACGGAGTGGGGGTGGAACGTAAAAAATACGAATAACAAAATCTCTACAAAGCACTGCTGTGAAAGTGTGAAAGTGTCCTTTTTTTCGGTTCCCTGTTTAATATCCCTTCCTTGAAGCGGCAAAATACTACAGCTAGACGAAGGTGGAGGGTGGTGACAGAACAAAGAAAAAAAAAGGCACAACGGCAGTGGATAGAGAAGAGAGTGAGGATTCATTTACGTATGAGGCATAAGTGGATTCTTTTATGATGATCGCATATGAGTTTCGTCCTCTCGTCTTTTAGTTTTCCATTTTTTACAGATTTCTTTTATTTTTTTGTTCCGTGTCCTTTGTTTATTTGCGATCACCCTAGGATACTGCTGTTGCTGTTTTATCCTTAAATTAAGTTTTTTTTTTTTGTTTTTCTCCGAAAGGAAGAAGAATTAAGTCCTTTTCACAGGGGTGTGAGGAGGAGAGGAGCGGCGTGAGGAAAGGATACCATACCATATGGGGACATTTATAGTGGACACGATGTTTATTATTCCTGGGGTCAGTTAGACGTCTGTTAGTGGACTGTATACAGGATTCTATTTTTTCCGTGTGGATTTTTTTTGTTTTCTCTGATCTCTTTGACATGCAGGGGCTTGTGATGTCATGTAGCAACGACACAAGTTTTTTTTTTTTTTTATGAGCAGTGGCATCCTTTTTGATGTGGCAATGTGTCTCATACACATAAAGCAAACGTGAGGGCCTAATATAATTTTCACTGACTTTTAGAGAATTTAATCGGATAGTTCACGCCATTTTAAGCAGTCTACTTTGCAAAAGCTCCTTTTGACTTTCTCATCGAAGCGTATATAGCATTAAAATTCAGCGTAGACGTACATAGGTACATACATTCTTGTCCCTGAACACGGTCATGGTTAGGGTGGCTATTTGTGCTTGACTGCCATAGGAAGTCCATTGTTAATGGTTGGAGATGATTGAATGATTGAAGCTCCCGGCTCAGATTTAGGAAACAATCTACGATGGTAGCCAGGTTTTATTGTCTTAGAAAAAAGGGTCAAGGCCTGTGTCAAAAGCCAGAACTGCAGAAAGTCGTTTCCTACATCTCACTAGACTCAAATGCTGTAATGAACCCAAGTACCTATTGCAATCCAACGTAAAATTACGTCCGGAATCTACCAGTGGATACCACGGACAACAATCTTGAGTTTTCTGAGACAACAGTGCACGTTTTTTGGTGTATTCTGAAGGGCGTCTCAGCGAAAAATTCAACAATTTAGCTGGAAGCTCCACTCTCGAAGCTGCGACAGGATAAACTATATAAGCCTGCGAATGTCCCTCTTAGTCCCAATGTTCGACTTTCATGACAAAAATTCTATGCCAACGTTCATCAAAGGCATACGTTTTCTATAGGAACTGACTTTAAGTAAAGGATTTGAAGGATGCTTCTAAAATGCTCGAAACGTTGTAGTGCATTGTCTGTTTTCAATTGTTGAAGTGTTTCATTGGTGTACATCTCTCAACCGGATAGCTGGACGAGTTAGCTACAAAATAGTGATAGTTTTCAGGATCAAAGCAGAATACATATGCACATTTGGAACGAGGTGAGAAAAATCAACTTCGCTCCTTGTAGTAGCATTACAATGAGTTACAGATGGTCATAGCCATAGTTCAGTCCTCACTGCTTATCTGCGCGGTAGTATCTGTTGTCATCCTTATGCTTCATTGACTTGAGTCTTCTACGCCTCTTGTAGCTTCGGTTTAGAAGAGCCTTTTCTCCTTCCGCAATGAGCTCCATTGTATAGGTTTACTAAGCAACCAAGTCTTGTTCCGCGAATTTTAAGTTTCACAATGAGGCGTTCCCTTTCTTAGTTGTAGCTCTGATGGGACAACTGGGTTCAAAGCCAGCTCATCACTCAGCACTAGTTCAATGTCCTCATCTCTGTCGATATTTGACTGAAATTCTATCTCCTTCCAAGTGATGTTGGTGTTCATCTAATCTTATAGCGGGTATGCAACTCAGAACTGCACTCTGTTTAAGAGCAAAAACAAGTCCTCGCTGACCATACAGAGAGTAATTGGTTTGCGGTGCACCTATTCATTGAATTCTCATATAACTCTACCGGAAAGGTGGTATGTTTTCGGCCTTAAGTGGTATCAAATACCTTCAAAAGGTAACAGAAATCGGTTGCGACGAGCCTGTCAAAAGAGTATCGTAAAAGAAGTCGAGGTTTTGTTACAACAGAGTCCTGTGTGCAATGTTTTTTACCATTTTCTCGCTCCGTTGTGCTTCACACAAAAAGTTTTTTTTTCTTTTGATTTACTGACCACTTCTGCAGACAATTTCTAATTCCATTTAATTATACAAAGTGTATCCTGCTACTATCCTTAATACGATTTTCTAAACGTGCAACTTGCCCAACATCATCAATCAATTACGAACCATGGCTGGATGGAGATTTGTTACAGTGCATTGACTCGTGATGCACACTTAATCGGTATCTACACGGATACAAAATCTTTGAATTTGAATTATAATCAGATTGTGTGCATCTATGTGAGAGAGTGTAACTGCAAATACCGGAAATTTACAATCGAATGTTTGTAGATACATCACTAAATCAATCTTTGGTCTCGAAGGGACACATAATCCACTTACGTACTAATGCAGAGTAGATAATTAGTCGAAGGCAATTTACACATTTCTGATAAAGCCAAATAGCGTATTAACTGCAGACAACAGCTGGAATAACAATAGAGTTAGCAAGACCGTATAATGAGGTAATTGCTTTAAGGCCTAACTATCCTTAGACGTACGTGTCTTGGATGTAGTCAGGTGGGATGGTTGAGTTTGATAGAAAATTGGGAGAAGATGTCGTCACTGAGACTGTGCCTTATGGAAGGCTATAAGAAGATGGGAATCGGAGGTGGAATATGAGTTTATCTATTGGAATAATCAATCTCATTCCATCCTTCCGGGGTGTACTCACAAAATTGCATTTTACCCTACCTTTAAACGAGTTGAAAAATATAGAATTAGCGACATTGCGCTTTCCCTTGCCTTGAATGAAGGATCGAATAGGGACCGGGATATTTTGTGGTTGAGAGCCGCTGCTTCGAACAGATGAATGCCGTTGTTTGGCTTTCTGGAGTCTTCTTGTTGTACTCGTGGGTCAGTACGTTATTTGCAAACTGGTGACCTTGGTCTCCACTTTCCCTTTAGATCCCATCCATGGACTGCAGTGGTTCAAATCTCTCGCATTTGTTGTAGCACGCCTGGAGTTGAATGCTTCCGCAAAAGATTCTTAAGGACTGCCTGCTATCTCTGGGCATTGTCCGCACTGGGCTCGAGTAGGTACGTTGATCCATCTCCCTTGAGATTCATCACAAGTTTTGAGTTTTTTGTTCCGCACTTGTATTTAGCATAACCCTTCTTGTAGATCCGATATATGCCCCTCAATTTCATGTAAGTTCCGATTGACTTTCTTCTACTCCTCCCAGAAATAAGATGCGACTCGTCAGTTGTTCTCATATAGGTTCTGTAAGGACTAGAGTCTAGCTTTAGCAACCATTCGTGTTCCGATTTGAAGATTTTTTTGTCAGAGCATTGTCGTCCATTCGCTCGATGTGGCCGAGCCACTGTAATCGACGTGTTTTGGCCTTCCAGACTACATCCATATCTTTATACAGCTCATAGAATTCGCGGTTCCTCCTTCCAGATGCGAGTACTCGGCGCTATATGCTAGGACTGACGGGATTAACATTTTGTAAAGCATCACTTTCGTGCTTCGTGTTAGGGGTTTCAAATCCAGTTGTTTCGACAAACCGAAGTAGCAGCAGTTTGCTAGGGTAATTCTTCGCCGGATCTCCACGGGATCTTGGATTCAGCCATTACCTTGTGGAGCTCCAAGCGAAGATTGATGTCATACGTAGTCTTAAAGTCTTTAAACAGATGGAGCGTTTCGATGTGAAGATAGAGTTTCCCACTTCACAAACCAAAAAACCTTACGAATCCTTGACTTAAGGATTTAGGACTTTAGCAAATCTATGTCTGATGCCGAAGAAAATCCTTTTAGGGATACATTAAGACATTTTTTCTTCAACTGACCCAGCGTTAGACTCGTACTTTAATGCCATGAAATGCACATTGTTCCACGGTCACTGCATGTTTGAGATGAACTTGAAGAATTCATAATCCCAGATTTTGCTGTAGCCCGTATTCCACATCAGCAAACTTGGTCAAGGCCTTCTACAAACATGACCAAAATTAACCAACCCCAACCCCGTGTCCAGAAATAAAGGACAATCTTCAACAGCCACTTAACTACCCTTGCGTTGAATTCTGTAAAATACTACTCAGCTCGTTATAAATATGTCCCTGTTGCAATTTCCATTATTTTTAAATAAATATCCTTCATCAAAAATTATGAAAAAAATAAAAGTTTAATTTTAATGAAAACGAATTCCATTTCCAACCGCCACCCGACCGTTACATCCACTGGCCAACACAGAATCAACCACCATCCCGACCTTAATTGCAAATCAACGAATGCCATTTTGCTTGCTTTCTCTTCTCTTTATTACCCGTCTCTCACTTGGGTCAGGCCCCACATCCACCATGAAACTTTTTAATGCACATTTCACAGTTGGAATGGATTGTCCTTTCTTCTGTGGAACCCTGTGCTGATTTTTTTCCCCACTGTTTCCTGAAACTTTTTGTATTTTTTTTTGCTTTGTTTAGTTCTTTTTGTCAGCCCCACTGTTTGGTGTGTTGTTGGTGTAGCATTCCTCCTCTCTGATGCAACATTCATAACTTTTTCTATAGAAATTATTGCTGATGACCTGTCACCAAGACCGAAAGCGATAAAATAGTTGTTCCACGAAAAAACGGGTCTTGAGGGTGAACTTTTATTATTTTTTTTTGGAAAATTTCACTTCAGTGTGTTGCATGTGACCGTTGCATTTACCTCCACACAATAGGAACACTAAAGTTGAATGAATAGTTCCCAAAAAAAGGAAAACAATGGGTGTAGCATTTCCAGGACCATCCAACTTTTCTCATAATTAATGTCATGAAAGTCGGACGATACGGGGGAAAAAGGTGCAAAATTGCCACTAAGGATATCGCATTTTCTATCTGATAAAGAATAATTTTTTTTTTGCTCCTCCAAGGACATCCTTAAATGGATAATTAAATGAGAGAATCAGAGACATAAAGTAGGAGCAGGAGAAATGTCAAATCATTATGATTCGTTTTTAATTTGTCTCACAAAGGACACAATGATTGTTCACTTTCTAAAGGAAGTAAAACAAAAAAAGAACAGGGATCCTTGGAAAAAATTTTCAGATCATAAATTTTATCCTAATTTTGATTGTTTTTTTCACGACGTGGAGAGGTTCCTTTAAAAAAAATATTTAATGAAAAGACCATCGGCAGGGGGGGTCCTACTATGTAGGTGGATGTGGGGAATATATAAGGATGTCCGTCCTTTTTTTTCATTTGAATGAGGGAAATAAAGAAAATATTTGGGATAAGGATGAAAATTAAAACTGTCAAGCGACGCCAAGTAAAAGAAGGAAACACACAAAAAAAACCGAAGGACTTTGACTTTTTTTTTCGGTGGAAAAATATGGAACGAGGTGACAATGATGAGGCAAAGTAGAAGAGCATGGAAATGAATCCGAAATTCGGTCGGCTTCAGCTGGGGAGGATCTTTGATTTAACGAGAGAGGTTGAAGAGATTGTGGTTTGTTCTTTGTACTATGTTTCGAGGGCGAAAAATCTGGACTTAAGTAGCTGGGCGATTAAAAATGAGTGACAAGAATCAAGTGATGGGTTGGTGTGCACAGGCCGCATAGTCATCCACACCTACAGCAACTGAATGGGTGAGTTAACTGAGAAACCTGAGTTCCCTACTCAGAAGCGAAGAAACAGGCTCCGATTTTCTAAATTTTGGGACTGAATCTTAGGTACATTCTGCCCAACATAGGAAGACAATCGCCTCCCAGTAATTTTCTTTTCCAAGACCTCTTCCAGCGGTGGGAAGGGGCCATATCCTTCTACGAGTATATACGGTTGAGAGGTTATTTTTGGGTACTTTGGAGGGGTGCAATCCCTCAGGGATGTCTTAACTTTTCAAGTCGTTAAGATATTGCTCAGTAGACCGAGCTAGATTTGGAAGATGGGTGTTTTGTGACGTTAGCCACTACTCTCCTAGACCAGCAACTTGGTCCCTTATTCTCATTTTCGATTACCCTTTGAATCTGCAAGAAAAAGTCTGCTGAATGGGTGCCACTGTGTTGCGTTAAAATACATATGTATGTCGAATACATTCACGTGCGTTTAGTGACATCACATGCGAGGATACGTGAGAATTTTCAATTTAACCTCAGGATTAACTGCCCTGTTTTCGTTGATCTAAAAATCAACTCAGATCGGTCACAATTCTTCTGTCAGAACTCAAGCTAGCATTCAATGAAGTGACATGACTTGCGATGGTTTTTTTTTTATGGTGAATCTGTACTTATGACTCGATTCTCTCCCCAAACCCTTTCAAGTAGCTGCTGTTCTTTCAATCTTAAGTACTCTGAATTCACATGCGAATCACGACTTGCATGCTGTGCGTTAGATTCTGTAGAGGACGTATGCCTTTTCAGTGAATAGATTGTATAACATTAAGGACATCCTTAGAAAGAAAAACAGTACACAGCAGTGATTTTTCTTGTAACATAGAATCCTATGTTTTCATCACAGATACACGCCCTCCCCCGATACATTTTGATTTCGCATCTATTCTCCATAGTGGCCTGCCAGCTTTTAATCGCCAGGACAGGAGAAGAACCGATCGGCATCTACTAGGTTGCATTGAAATTTTCCAAACATTTTCTCAAGCTCCTTGAATATCGCGTCCTGGCAAACACCACACGTATTTTCCAAGTGGTACATAGTTTCAAACGAAAATCCTCATCGATCCAACTTCCTTCCCTTTTGATTCTTTTTTGTGGGAAAACATTTCGCCTTTGGTAGAACCAACCTCATTCTCAAAAGAACGAAAAATCGTTCATCCTTGATGCATCCCTGATGCACAAAATGCATCAGTGTTTATGCATAAGTTTCCTGGATCTCTAGACTCAGCAGTTGCATTAATCAATGGATTTGAAAAAGGTTTGAGTGCATGAGGTTGGGTGCATACTTTAAAATTGGCTTCGATAGATTTTCTATTTCCTTTCGTTTCCATAAAAAGGATTTACATCACATTGCATTGCGCTACGGACACCCAGAGTTTAGTTTGGGGTATATGCGGTAAGTGTGCTAAGGATTTATTCATTGGGTATCATTAGACGCCCTGTGCAGAGTTCGATTGGTGGTAACTACAGCTTCAAAGTGCATCGTCACTGAAATTGTGTTGAAATGTGCGGAGAAGAAAACCAACTACGTCAGCAGGGATTGTCTGTGAGAATTGCCTGTCTGTTGCAGGGCAGAGTCAAAGATACACTCAATTCGCCATCCACATCTCCCTGGTGCGCTCATTTGCTGGGAGTGCTTGGTTGACAGGAGTTTCAAATGAACGAGTTAGTTACTTTCTAAGGAATGAAAGCACTTATCAGCACAGCACAACTCACTGCTCTCCCCCACCTATCAAGTGTCCAATTTCAGTGCTTTCGTCGTGTCTTCGTCGCAAAGATTAATTGAATTTCTCTTGGGTGTATGTAGTTACCAAGAACAACTAACACCCATCTAGTGGCAAACGCAAACACTAACTAACATTGGATAAAGTCTCAAAGGAGAATCCTTGGGTAAAATTTATTACGTAGCAAGGAATGCGACATAAAAAGAGGAACACTGCAAAGGATCTGTGTAAAATTGTATCCAGAGACATGGTTTACCTTGGCGAAATGATGATTTATCAAAGGGCACACAAGAGAACGCCATCGGAATAAATTCGTAACTTACCAATTCCGCTTCATCATGAAGGGAAGGAGAGTTTCTCCCATCCACCTTCTTCCAGGTCGGTGCGTCTGTGTAAAGCAGCAGCGCCGGAGCTAATTCTATTTTTATTCATTGCTTAGTCCTTTGGAATTAATTAGGTGAAATTCCATTGCTTGCCTGGGGTTTCGCTGCAGAAACACAAAATGCGCGGAGAAAAGATCTGTGAAATTCGATTACGATGGATAATTATAGTGAAGGGTATGTGCGGGCGGGAGGAGGTTTGGTTTGCTGCTGGCCCGCGGAAATAATTTCTTCGTTTTTCTTGTGAAACTGAACGTTTTTTTGAAGTTTGAAAAATTTATAGCAACGAGCCTGTGAGCGATGTCTTTTGGTGTTTTTGTTGGAAAGTTAAAAGTCACGAGAAGAATTTGAAATATCTCTGCTTATGTAACTGAGGGTAGCTGGGTAAGAGGATCCCTTTTCAATGCCTTCTACACACGTTGTCAGGTTCATCATCATCGCGCGTTGGATCTTTCATCGTCCTTGGGTTACAGATCAGTCTACTTGTATGATAATTGCCAACATCTAGGATTCCTGCAAAGAAAGTGAAGAAAAGATTGTGGGGGATGCCAAGCTTGGCTACATGGTCTCCTATCAGCCAGTGGTTCACCTGTTTTAGGTCTCCTGTAGCTGTGCCATGTCTTTCTTGATATAGTGCAGCTGGAAAGCGTGTTCCAACCTAGTTGGCCAGCTTTAAGAAGTGATTGTGAATGTTACCCTTAACCACTCCTAACCGAACATTGACTTTCTGCCAGCTAGCCGCTAATGGCTGACCCTTGCCTGGCCAGATCGTCTGCCCGCTCGTTTCGCTCATAATTACTGCGTCCTGGGACCCAGATGAGGGTGATATTTGATTGAGCACCCAATTTGTTCAGCTCATTCTGGCATAGCTCTACCAGTTTTGAGGATGTGATTGCTGAGTCGATGACTTTGATAGTAGCTTGGCTATCAGTGCAGATAGCAAGATTCCGGTCGGGTGTTGAGAGAGAGTGCTCAGTGGTCGGCAGCCCTCATAAATCACGAGAAGCTCTCCTTGAAAGACACTGGCAAAATTCGGTAAATGGAAAGATTTCGAGGCGTTCAGCTTGTCTAACCATGTAAATGACTCCTGCCGATTTAAGTCAGTCTGACAAATTTCCTTAAGAAAACAACTACAAGGTACCTCGCAATCCATTTTTAGAAATACCCCCAGCAACCTGTCAATTCTCATCCTCCACTCCCATTTCCTGCACAGGTCAGCACAGCAATTAATCAAAGATCTTTGATTAAACTCCAAACAGCCCATTTGACTGACTAAGTGACTATTGTTGCGTCAGCTATCACCCACGTTGAATAGCTTGATGAATCGATTTCCCTAAAACAACCATCAATTCGCCATAAATATGCATGCCTGTCAATAAACGTACGACGTACGACACACCAGCTAGACATTAATTCAAGAATTGATAACTTTTAACACCAAGCAGTTAGCAGCGTAATCCAATAAAATGAATTATTCCGAATAAACAAGAAATGAAACCATTAAATTAATGAACACACACATGAAAACGCTTCACCCTATTTTTAGCACACTTGGCAGAAACTAACTGCCGCCGTGCCGAATAGTATCGATCCTTTCCCCTTGTAAATGTGTATTAAAATTGATGAATCACCAATTCTCATCATTCATTCATTCCATTCCATTCAACAATCCATCATCATCATTATCATAGGCGAAAAACACGAAAACGAAATGTGCTGGACTAAGAAAACCCACAAAGGAATCTCAAGGATTAAAGTTATAGCAGATATCCGTTGCTATTTTGTTGGTCATTGTAGTACCACGCCCGCTGCCATCAATCGTCCTCGATTCATCCCGATTTCCCATTATTGATTGTGGGCCAACAAAAGAAGTCTCTTTCACATACGAGGCGAGTATATGTATATAGAATCGTCTTATCCTTGATTCCTTCTCAAATGAGGAATATAATGCACGAATGCGTGAAATATTTATTTTTTTTTTTTCTTGATAAAAACAAAAGGATCTCGATTTTCCACATAAAACAATGGAGAAAAAAAAAATCATGGTTGCCGCCAGCACCACACCACACAATCTTATTGTCTTGTCAATCAATCAACGAAAGGATTTCTTCCTTCAACTCAGCCTCATTACCTGGACGCGTGTGTGAGTGTGTGTGTGTGTGCCTGAAACATTTCGAATCAATTTAACGATTCGAATTTATTAACTCATATTTTTCTTATTACTGTTGTTTCTCTGTTTACAGAGGATAATGATATATAAGAGGGTGGTGGTGGGTGGGCGGCACCGATGACATACTATAACACGGAAGATGTAGGAAGGCATTGTCCTTAAAAATTATCATCAATTTTCGCCTTCCAGTTGAATGAGTGCGTGTTATCCTTCAAACGGAAATGAGTGTTATGTTTGGCTTTTGTCTCTGCTTCACCGAGCAAATAATCAGAAGTGTGCTTAGCGATAAAAAAAAAGAAGGAAAGAAGAACAAGTTATAGAAGATGATTTCGAGGGGAAGGATATGTTTTTTTTTTTCTTCTCTTTTGCAGGCATGTATGTGAACTTTGTTTGCTGTCTGATATGAAGTACCACCTTTCTCAATTAAATGAAGCACTGATTCAGTTCACATGGTTGACTTCCCTTTCTATTTCATTATTTGGAAATGCCTGAGGGTGTAGTACTGATATAGATGGATTCTGACGAAGGAAGCTTCAACAATTGACAGTTGAACAGAAGAGATTTAATGATTTTGGGGCAGTTGGTGGGGGCAGCGGTTTTACGTACGTAGAAAGCTTCGAAGTAAATTTAGTCTGTTCAAGAATAAAAACCAGGGTTTGATCGAAATAGAAAGTTGACGTTCATGGTATTAATAGCTTTGAACAGTGGAAGATATGGAACAGATTATAAAGGGAACTTTTTTGAATCAGTGCTGTAGATTTACTAGAGCCCAGGTTCACTCCGAGCTTTAGCGCCACCTTAGTAAGTGAGCTCTAGTTTTACACCAAATCACAAATTTTTATTTGCATATATCTACACGAGTATGTGTGTTAAAGTTATCTATCTGGGTCCTCGACAAGGGATACTTTTATTTCCTAAAATCTTTCTCTGTGTCTGGAAATAATATTCTAGTCTCATAGCGAGCGGCGTTCTACTATCACTGTTAGCGAGCCGTATTGAATAGCCAAACCTCTATTCCTTTTCCCATGTCGAGTCTTTCTTTTTGCTGACCAGAAGTTTTCAGTTTGACAAGCCTTGCACTGAATATGTGGCTGAACAACATTGCTGATGTTTTAAAGACCAAGTGATAGTTTGACCAACAGAATGGTGATCAATTTACATGCTACCACGGTCCCATTGTCCTGCCAGGAAATTCTCCCCTTTTTTTAGTGGCTGGAAACTTAGATTTTGGTCGCTTCTCTTGTATGCATAGTGCCCGTAGGTGTTATTTCCCCGGAGTGGTTCAAATTTCATGAAGACGGGTCGGAAGCTAACAAACTATGTACCTCTTCGCCAGGGTAACTCGCTAATACTTACTTAATTGGAGCTGTCCATAGGGATTTTCTGTCTTTTTGAATATACAACTGTTTGTACCCTAAACTTATGATTTAAGGCCAAATCGGTATTTTCGTTCTAATCCTAAAATTAGGGTACATATACTCCTTTTAGATCTGTGGTGACCCATTGGATCATTGGTCAATAGGAAGAGGTATGCCTTCTTCGCAGAGTAATAATTCCTGCTGAAAGAACTAATCTCGCACTGCCCTCGGGTTTCGAACCACTTCGTGTGTATGTATTCCTATGAACTCTCATCAAAGCAGTCCCTAGAGAGGTTGGCTTCATTCAACCATTACTTGTTGATGTAGTCCCACCCAATGTTAAGCTTTGTTATCACTCGAACAATAATAGATGTATATGTAGATAGAAACCTCCCTTCCATTCTGCATAAGTTACTCGATTTTGACTTATGTTTCAAATGATGATCTTTTACGAAGTCTAGCGCTTAGCTTAAGCTTGCCAATTCGTCATGAGTAAGTCATAATGCCTGGTACTTTTCCATGCACAGCTTTCCAAAAATCCTTAACTCTTTGTGACAGGAATTTGCAAGCAATCGCTTCCACTTCTCTAGCAGAAATTGCTCCTATTGCTGCCTAGGTGTCGAAGATAGATTGAGTAGGATACAATCTCCGGACCTGCACCCATTTCGATCTTGATCCCGTCAGTTATGTCTGGGATTGCGTGCTTGGTACTATTCCACTTCCTTCTTCATCCCTCCTCGAGTATAAACTGATAAATGGTCGTACGAAGTCAACGTAAGGCTACTGTAAGGTCGTTACATTGTATAAATAAGTATTTAGGATCTGGCATTATCATGTTCCCACTCGATTTCTATCTATCTCTGGTTCGCTGATTCTCATGGTACTTCCACATACAAACTTCTGCAAGAAAAAATCTCGCCAAAGGAGGTTTAGGATTGCATCCTCTTTGTATGATGAGTAGCTCCGGGATAGTCCTAACACAAGCAAAGTTTTAAAAATGTCAAAATGTCAACAATTTTGTCCACGTTAATGACCTTTCAATGATCTTTCTACATTGACAAACCAAACTTAAAAAAAGTTTTGGGTAAGACAGGAAGTATCTCACTAATTATGGTCGTTATTTTAGAACTTTTTAAACGTCAGGAAACGGCTATAGTCGATTTGAGTATATTCTAAATTCTAAATATAAGATAGATCCGTGTCCAAAGGTCTGGAAATTCGATTCCCACCAAGTGGTTTTCGGTGTCCGGATAGAAAGCGGCACCTTTGTTGACACTTTTGTAGAACGCAAGACTATTCTGTTGAATTTATTCGTCAAAGAGAAGAGACTTATATAGTTCTTTTTATACAAAAATACAATAACTTGGCGCAATAGACCGTATATGGTCCAGGGCCTAATTTTTCGTGACCATTCGTGTTGTGCGTGTAATAGTTTTTCACACAAATGGAAGGGACCTACAGTTTAGAGCAATATTTGAAAGCCTTTTTTTAGAAAATTTCTCATGAGAGTTATTACTCTCGGACGAGTTTGTCAGACATTCGCGAGATTTGCGACCTTGAAAAATCTTTTCGGTGTTTTCTGGGATTCGAACTTCGAACCTTTCGCTCAGTAATCCAACGCACTGACCCATGGCGCAAAGCTGTCTCGTTTTTGTACAGTCTTTTATAATTTCCTCCAGATATACAGCGTCGACTTTCTTCTTTTTATGCCTAGGAGTCGTTGCTGGCATCACTTCACCCTTTTATCTTACAAGGTTGTTCTACATAGACATCGAAAAACAACACAGGGAAGATCCTTCAGAGAGACAAGCACATAACACTTAAGTAGCTCGCGAAATCCCTGCAGCTGCCTATTGCACTTCACTCACTCCCTTCACTCTTGAATTGCTAGATATTGACACCTTCTGAAAATATGACTCCAACATCTTCTGTAACCAAATGGTTTCCTATGGAAGTATGAGCTGTTTCATATCTTTTCGCAATTCGTGGTAAGAAGTACAAGCAAGAATTGATCATTGGTCTAAGCTAACGCTGGCCCTCCTAATGTCGCAAAGCCGCTTTCGTTTTCAACCAATGCAATTTGGAGAAAATTATCCTAAAATCTATAAAAAAAAAATCTGTCTGTCTACCAGCAAAACCTACTAAAAGATACAAATGGTAATAAACTTATCGAAAACCGGATAAAGGTGTAACAACAAAAAAAACCGATACGAAAGCCACCACTATCAACATCATACAAAATGCTTTATTCCAAAACTGATCCGCCAGGATTGCATTTCATCCAAACTTAAGCCGACCAGGATGATGAAATGAGCATAAAAAAACAAAAAAAATAAAACTATAGAAATACCAGAGCGTGGAAGCGAAACAACAAACAAGAATAATCCCTACACCCGATTACGTACATAAATAAATTAATTCTTAAATGTTTGCAATTAACATTTAGTTGGTTTCACATTGCTTTTGGTTAATTTCCGGTGGACAAGGATCAATTTTTTTTCTTCCTTTTGTTTTTGTAGACACCATGAATCGAGGTAGCGCGCATCACATATAATTTAATGAAACTATAAACCAAAGCTCATTGACCCAAACAGGAAACTGTGTGTAATATTACGGTCCAATTGAGATTTCAAACGAATTCCATAACCTGTGGTAGGACAAAATCATTTAAAATCGACAGAAAAAAAACGTCCTGAAACAATAGTATTAACCGCAGATAATGAAAAAGTGACTGCTTAAATGGAGGTGGATGTTCCATGCAACAGTGAGCAGCATATGCTTACCCTGTGCTCTTTGGTAGTAGTTGTTATCCTGTGGCAAAACATCACCACAACAACAACAAAAAATTCAATTCAATTACTATTTGCGATGATTTTTTGCGAGTTTTTATTTTATTTAAATTTTTAGTTAATTCATTTTAAATTCATCAACACTAACGATTACACGTGTTTTTGCGAATAATAGTATTTTTTTGGTTTTTTGTTTGCGAATTTGAGTTCGGTGCCTTTGTTCTACTCTCAGATTGTGGTTTCGATCAGTGGACTGAAATTTTTTTTTGACGCTTGCGGTGGAGTTTTGACAAATTTGCATTTTACGCTGTACAATGTGTGTAGTTGGGGCTAATTGGGAATTAAGTGCTAAGCTTTTATTTTCACTAGGAACGTTTTTTTAGAGCTGCTAAGGGTGCAAATTAAATATCAAATGTTTCAACAGATAATCCAGTCTGAAAAACCCGTTTTTGAACAGTTTTTGCCACTAGGTAGGGGCAGTTTCGGGTGACAATGTCCCCTCTTGTAACCAATTTTTTTTTACAAAGCTATTCATGTTAGCTGCCGTTGGCCAAGTTTCCCCCATCTGTGGTTAGTTTTATTTAGCGTATCAACGTGGATGAGACCCTTAGCAAACATAAGACATCAGTGCGTCAATGTTGTCTAAAATTATGCTTCTAGTACTGGAAGAGCCTAGTCCAGCCAATTCGTCAGCCATGCAGGTCCTCGGGACGTCACATTGACCTGGTACTAGCAAAGGGTGAAGTTGTGCTGTCCAACTATCTCGTTTAGAGTTGTCACTGCCTAATTGTCTCCATACTGGATATGGGGGATTTGATAGCTGCCTGGCTGTCGATGTAACTTTCTACGATATTCTATTTGCCGCCAGTCAACCAACGACTTGATTACTTCGACCTGAAAGGCGCTGCAATGGTTTGGAAGTTTAAAGGCGGAAGCCTAGGCCGAGAAGACTTCTGCGCCGTTTCCATCCTGGGTTCTGCGCCATTTTTATAAAATCGATACATTTTCTAGAAACTCTCTTCAATAATCCTATTTCTACACCGTAGCACATTCACCGTGTAGCTGTACAGCATGTCCCAGCCTCGGGCACAATTAAGGATGCTGATAGTTTCTTCTAGCTCAAGTAACTGAGCTCCTGAGTTACTGCGTCAAAATTCGTGAAAAAATAGGGCATATCGCGATGAAGTGAAACACATCCTCTTGACGTTGCAAAGGTCGCATTTTATTGGGAGTTCCGATCAGTGGGGTATGTAGTTCAAGTTTCATCTTTGGTTCCATCTTTGTAAACGGCACCCAATCTCCAAGTGATCTACAGTTTAAGGCCATAAGCTTCTCAAGACAGCGATTTGTTTAAGACGTTTGCGAGACAGTCGCGAGAGAAGGGACCGTGAAGAAAACTTGCCGCTGCTGTCTGCGATTCTTACCTCAATCTTTCTGTCATGACGCCCACCATCATAGTATATAAATACACTGAATATTGCTTAACCTAGGGACGACAACCCAAGGACGTTTTGTCTAATGGAAGTCCTTAAATAAATCGATTTACCCAAAAATAAATATTTAATCATAATCCAAACACCTCACCCACCGGTCTCTAACATCCTTTTGTACACACACACAAAATGAAAATAAAATAAATAAATGCGAAAACACATGTCCTTCTGTAGGAATTAACTTAAGCCATAACCCACGTGTCCTTGCTTCCTTTTTTTCTTATGTCTCTCTCTATTTGTGTATTTTTTTTTTCTTCCTTGCCTTTAATGCCTCATTTATTTTATCTGTCTGTACTTGGTGTTGGTAATTCAAAGACCAAGTCAAACAAAGTCCTTAAAGATGACTTCATTTTGGCGAAAAGAAATATCCTTCTCATGGCAATGGCAAGGATCTGTGTCTTACTAATTACACCACAGATTTACAATTTGAATTTCAAATTTTTGTCGCGCCTTTTTTTTTGTTTTGCTTTGTCCTGTTTTTTGTTTTCCTGAGTTTCAGATAAGAAAACAAACAAACCCCCCACACACTGGGCGAGCGACGAGAGAGTCAAAAATTCGTTTGGTCCTTAGAAAAACAAATAAAAATACCCCAAAGGAAAAACTCCATAATTAAATAAAACACCAGAACAGGACAATCTTGTTTTAATTGAAACCCTTCTCGGTGTAATTGAGACCCCATCAAGTGGAAATAAATAAAGCTCGAGAAAAGAATAAGAAAAAAAAAGAAAAGAAAAAGGATGAAAAATATTCCCGAGGACATTCTCTTTCGTATTCGTCCTTTTTTCCGACAACTTTTCCCGAAGTGAAAAGTAATAAATTGATATCACCACGGCTAATCAATTGAGTAACGTCGTAGATGGGAGGGTTACACAGGTCCTGGGAGCATTATTTGTATGTCCTTTTGATTTCTTGGATTTTTTTTTTGTGTGAATGGATTTTTTTTTACTGTTGTTGTCCTTGTTATCCCTGAGGATTAATTTCAATAAATTTTCAATTAGCGGGAATTTTTAATGAAATTGCTAGGAAAGGACATTGGGGTACTCTTGCCCATCGTTTGTGAGAGATTATTTTTTCTTCTTTTTTTTCTTAAGGGGGTCAAAGAAGGGAGAACGAAAGTGACTGACTTTCTATGTAAATCAAGAGAGAAAAGAAAAAGAGGGCGCATGAGGATAAATTAGTTTGGTGAGGTGATTTATTTTTTTTGTATTCCTTTCGTGCTTTTCTTTCGGGGGAAAAAAGAAATTAATTTTTCAATTTCGGTGTCCTTTTGCCGTGATATTCAGTCGAGCGGTATGAGAGCCAGTAGAACAAAGGTCGCCAATGGGTGGACGAACCTCTATATATTGAGGGGTATTTTTTTGTGTCCTGTTCAGGTGTTGTAATTGATTGAATTTCAAGGCGTGCACAGAAGATTTCATGAGAAAACTAATTAATTCGAAAAAAGATATTTGTGAGCTAAGTTTCCCTGAAGGCAGGAGGTAGGTACTTTTGATTAATTTGAATTTTTAAGTGAATTTGTGGGATGTTCTGTTTTTCATAAGTTATCCATATTAATTAAGCAAAGACGCAGGACAACAGGAAATAATCTTTGGGAAGAAAAATGCCATAAACATCATGTTCGCGTAGGAATACTGAGAATAATACCTGAAGGCGTGGATTTCAATAGGCTGTTGGCATTTTGCGAGCGGATATACTTTGTACAAACAAATATTCCAAGTGCTCTGACCCCAGCGAAGCCTTCAAGTAAAACGGAGGGAGCATGAGCTGAGTTCATTGCCATAAGACGCCCAATATTATTCCTTCGAAAGAGGAACAAAGACAGGAGAACCGCTGCTTTATGTTCTGGACGTAATGTTGCTCCGATTCCTACCTGTTGGGTCTGGTAAAACCGATGCAGGATCAGGTCTTCTTCGATTGAAATTCAGAGTGACTTTGTCAACTTAAGGCTGGGAGCTCACAGAAGAATTTAGCTTTCTGGTTTCATCCGCTTTTCATCGGTCATCCTTTTATACAGGATACCTTGGTTCATCTTGCTCTGGAACTGTCATACCATCTTAGAGTTCATCTCATATGAACTCAGGAAACATGTCTCAGAATCAGCTTGATGTAATCACAATGCTTTGCTTGCGGTTCCTGTTGATGGGAACATCTTCCTTTCGCTTGAATATACACGTGAAAGGTGCTGAAAATGTGCCAGATGGTGTCTTGTGTTTGGTTCATTGGCCGACTACTACTTCCCCAATCTCCTTGCTAATTCTAGGTGCGTCTGTATACCACCTTATCGTTGGTCGTTGGTGTAAGGCATACGCGCTTAGTTATCTATTGACGTTGTGTCGAACCACTGTCCATCGTTGTTGAAGTAGTCTCGGAACCTGGGTCACCTGCTTTCTTGCCTTGATGCATGATGCATTTCAAAAACCTGTTTAGCTAAGTCGTCTTGGATCGAGTCAGCTTGGCATAGTTGATCATTGGCCTTGCATTGATCCAAAGTGGATTACTCAGAATAATTGTTAGGTCCTGAACCTTCTACTCAATTTCAACTCATACAAACCGGAAAGGCTTCAGATGAGGCAGAAGCTATTATCCTGGTCGTGCTTCTCTCCTTAATTGTTTCGGCAGTTTTCAGGGCAAGAAGTGAGACCGTGAAGAAGCAGCTCAATATACGGGCAAAATTATGTACAACAGACGATGATGGCTACTGACTTCTGTCCTCCCTGAGAAGCTACTGAAATTGTTCGGCTTTGAAATTATAATCGTTCGATGAGTGTCTGTCGAGTGCACATCTCCGATCGAGTACAACATCTGTCCGCCATGCATTTAAACTCGAATTTCCATGCAAGTTGACCCCAAGAAGTACGTAGAGATTTCACAGTTCCTCCCCTTGTAACATTGTGGTCGTCCTTTCATATAAATCACATAAAAATTGTTCATCTCATTAATGTCCCATCAAATCAGTTGAGATTCTTCACTTTTCTGAGATTCCTTGCGCACCACATTCCCACATTTAATGTTATCTCCACCGATACGCTTGAAAATTCTTTTAATGAACCCTCCTGCGATCCATTGCTTTTTAATTGCCAACTTATACTGACATTTAAAAACTTTTATTCATGTCTCACGATACGAAACGTCTTCAACGTGACTTAATATCCCCAGCATTTAAATATCTTATCACCTTGAACACGCAAACGAGTCTAACGAACCCTTTCCGCTATAACATCCGCACCTCCGCTTGGCGCTTAATTGCATACCCATACCTTCTTTCAGATTATAAGGTCTGAACAAACACTCACATTGCCACGCCACAATCGAACATCGCACATCCGCTGTTGTGCACTTATGTTTTACAATCCAATCCCAAAACTATCTTACTTAACCCCAAGCAAAACATTCATGGTGTGCAGGATGTCTCTATCTCCTGCTCCACAAGAGCCTCCTTCCCACCGAAAAAAAAAATGCAAAAAACTTATCCTTTCGTTGAAAACTGTTACTTTACCTTTAGCTACTTGGAAGGAATGTGCCTCACTGAAGTCGACGGAATCTGGGGCCGACGATATCTGTGGCTCTGATCCTGTTCCTTAAAATATTTCCACGGCTCGCAGGCACGGGGAAAGGGATGTTTTCGTTGAAAACACTACCGGCTCAATTTGCATAACTGAATTAAATTTCTCTCGCGAATTTTCGTCGGTGTAGGGATAATAAAGAAATATAAACGCGGTAAAGGAAATACCACATACACAAGCAGCAGAGAACAGAGCGAACGGCGAAGGGTGAGATGGTGAATGATAGTCGAACGGCGGGGGCCAAAGGATGTTAAGTTTCCTTTTCTCCATCCTGCTGTGCAGGTGTGCGCACGGATATAAGTTTATTTCCCGGCGGGAGTTTTTCTTTCATTTTCCTGTGTATTTTATTTTTTTCCCCTCTCTCTTCTTTGCTGTTGTTACCGCTATTTTAGACGCACGGAGAAGGGCTATCGCTTTTATTACACTCCTTTTGTGTTTCACAGTTTTTTTTTTGCGTCTTGTAAATTCCATTCAGCCAAAGTATGCAGTGGCAGCAGTAGGTGGTAGGTGGTAGGCGACTGCGAATTTTCAGCCTTCTTCAACTGCACACCGTCCACACGCCCTCTGTCGGCTACAAATTATAACCTTTTTAGCTTCTCCTTCGTTGAGTATAAATAATGCGGTTGTACCGTAAATGGCAATGGAATGTATAACAAAAGAGCAGTTTTGAATTTTTAATAAGAATCAGTCTATAGTTATGGGCGGCGCGTGGTTGGTTGGGAATAGGGGGCCCCTCCCCCCCTTTTTGAGGCAGTATCTTGGTTGTTGCGGATTTATAAAGTAACAGGAGTGTGCCTGGCTCCATATCAACCGCAGATGCTGTTGGTGCGGACAGATAATAATTATTTTAAATTTTTCATGGGGCACAAAGTGTTTCGTGGTTGTTTGGTGGTTCCTCACCCCCTGAAAGTGCTGTACACCCTGCTCTGGATAGGATGTTCATGGAGATATAATATTGTTATCGTTTAAAGGTGTCGAGCCTGAGCGTTGGTTCAATATAAATTAGGTATGCAAATTTACAGTGATTTTTCGAGAGCGTTTCTAGCCGGAGAACAATCTGGAGGCAGGGTAGGTGTATGGTAATGGGTAAGTGGTTAGTTGATGGTTAGTTTTGTAACCACACTTGCTGGAAATAGGATAGGATGTTCTTTCATGTTAATTGGATCGAGGATATGAGGTCCCTTGTTAATAAATTGGTTTAAAATACACAATTGGACGTCTACAGATGATTTTTTTTAAATTTTTTGGAATTCACCAAGGCAAACTGGGGGGAAAAAAGGAAAAGAATAGATCTGGCTGAGATGTAGTCTTAAGAACCTGTAGTTTCAGTAAGCCTGCCGGCTGTATCAGGGTCAGCATTACCATGGCAAAACGAACAGTTGGCCAGAACAACCAGTTCTGTGCAGTCTTGAACAAATCCAGATCCACAGACAATCCTGAGACTATCAAAAACCCCAGTCTATAGTACAACTCACCTCGAGCTTTGACATTGCTATAATCACGAAAAAACAAAGAAATCTTTTTGGAGTGTTTTTTTTTTTCACTTTGCTTGAAACTCAAGCAATAGGCGCCCATGAATTGCAGCAGGCTACCGTCTTTGCTTTGTTTTGATATTATTACTCCCGCTCATAAACAGTCACACAAACACCAATAATCTGTGCACCGGGCTTCGTAAGTAGGAGACTCTGTCTTTGTCTCGAGCTATGTATAAAACCACGTTTACATGTACTGTGTACATTCATAAAAAATAAGTCTCCTCCTTATGCTCGCCCGTCTGTGAATTAGTTTCCTCAACGTGTTCTCTTAAGCCACGTCTGAGAAATAAGAAGGAAATACTGAAGGAGGTTGCAAATAGTTTACGACTTTCGTAATATGTTCAGCTCAAACCTGTATTATTCTCCTCGTTAGCTCGAACTCCGAAGACTGCGCTATTCAACGATGATACCTAGAGAAAGAGAGAGAGGCTGAGTCTGATGTGAGAGTTGGTTTCAATACTGCAGGTGTTGAGAATTAAGAAAGCATAAGAGTCTAAATCTCAGTGACATACTACTGCGTCTGAAACTGTGGATATGTGTGCGGCGATTTACTTAGTTTTTGGGCGGGAGTTAAAGATGGCAGAACAATAACAAAGCGCCTGCTACGATTCATGGGCGACTAGTAAGTTATTTGCCTTCTAGCGGAAAATGACAGTTGCTAATTCGTGGTTGAAGCCAGCTTCAAATACAAGAAAACGAGCGCGTTAACATAAGAATTTAAGGGCATGACAACTCTGTTTGTGAATAAGCTGTGAGCTCCTTCCTTTTTTTGTTTATTTTCGTTTATAAAAGAAATTGCCACAAAACCTACATCAAAGTCGACTCAAACACCAGTCGCCCATGAATTATAGCAGGGGGGCCTGTTTTCTCTCCTTTCAATAGTTAAATACCTGAAGCCAACTCATTAACACTCCTACACACTCATGCTAAGACGAACTTACTCTACCTATACATCACCAAGTCGAGAAACAATTGAAGTGATACAGATCACTCTCCCCCACTCTTCCTACAAGCAGCAGGATCTTTGATGGTAGGGCATTCTTCCAATTTACAATTCCGTCGTTTTTTTTTCAATTAGCGCCGCGCCGTACGGGAAAGAGTGACCTTACCACATGCATAGGATTTAGAGAGGTTTTGAGTTTAAGTTTTCGACGTTTACGAATTAGCATTGGTTTAACACTTACGTATGTGTGCTGTTTTTAGCCCCACAACATTAATGGGTGTAGTTATATCAAGAAAAAGCCGACAAGTCGAATTTAGTGACAGAATATGATGCGTGTACTTGTAGTTTGGGGAGCTGGAGGAAAAAAAAATCATCACTTCTTTGGGCCGTTTGCATTTTTTGTAGTGAAAACTGAATTGAGTTGTAAAGACGATTGTCACCTCAACCTCAACACTAGGAGCGCATAAATTTCAGCAGTCAATGCTTTCTCACAGACCCTGAAAAAACCAGAAATACAGAGCAAGCAACATTTGATTAATTAAAAGTGCCCTGTCATTACAGCAACCAAAGTCCACTCAATCACTAGGACACCATAAATTGTAGCAGGTACCAGTTTTGCAAAATTTTAGCGATGCGATTCTCTTTTTTCATTTCCACACACACGGGGAAACCGGTTCTACTCTCTTTACTGCACAAACATTCACAAACCGTCTTATTTCGAAAAGATCTGCTGAGAGAAACTTATTAAAGAGAAGCGAGCTTACACACACAGAACGACTTTAATTGTAAACACAGAGAATGGCTGCAGGAGAAGGTTCAGGTCTGAACTGCGATTCACTGGAAAACATGCCAAATCGTAAGCAGTAGGGGACTAGAGGTAAAGTATGTCTCTCATTTCTCGTCTCGGTATGTCGAACAAGTGCTTCTGACACTAAGCCGCGCTAATGTGGGACTGATGTTCCCTTTACGAATGGAGAAGGGAGAAACTAGTCGTAAGTAAACAATCCAGGATCTACCAACTTAAATTCATATTTGCTGGTCTCCGCATGCTCAAAAACCAACAGGCGAGTACACCAAGAAAAATAGGAACTATTAGGGAAACTTCTTGCACCAGAAGTTAAATAATTTACTTATCGTTCATGACGAAGCAGACGCTATTCCAGATTTATTTCATCTTTTATTACAAGCAAAACAATGGAGTTTCGTAGGTTTTATCCGAGACTAGCTTGGGTGCTTTCTTAAAACAAGAAGCACAGTTTGTACACCAGTCTCTCTCTCTCTCTATTAATCATTCCTATCTTGGCCTCCTCTTCTCTTCACACATTTGAGTTTTTCTTTCGAATCAGATCTGCATGAAATAAGACGGTTTGTCATACTTAAAAGTAGAGAGGCTTAGAGCTGCGTTGCTTGAATAAAAAAGTATGCGCGACTCATCAATCGCTTCATTTCTCTGCTTTTTGTTTGAGATCGATTTAAGAGAAATCTTGGAAGGATCAAACGAGCAGAGTTGGCTTAGTTTATTCTGAACATACTCGTAGAATGTATGTATGTTTGCATACTGCTTATTATTATGAGGGAGTGACAGAGAAGTAGAGAGAGTTTCATATTCACAAATACTCCGAAGAACAATACTTACAAAGGTTGTTGAGTTGATTTTGAAGTAAACAGCTTGTAGTATGTGCGACTAAAGACAATAAGGGACAGAAAATTTCTTTTAAAAGACTGATAAAGTACCAGCTGCTGATTTATGCTCGCCTGGTGCTTTCAACTAATGATAAGAATTTTCGTTGCTTTTGTGAAAATTTAAAATGTTTGAGGCGTCGATGATTTTAGATCCTCAAAGTTCCAAAAATTGTACGCTTTTTTCCTTAAAAGACAAAGATTTTAGAGACAAAAGCTTGTTAGCTTTCAGTGATGCTGGTTTTGTAAAGAAAAGGTTTGAGTGAAGGGAAACGTGTTACAAGCTGAAATTATCGCCGGCAGGTTCTAATGCCACGCAGCCTACCTTGTCCACGTAGCTCTTTCATCTACTTTACTTTCAAGCCCGACAGAAAAGCTATAGTTATTTCCAGACTCTCTATACGACACCAGTCGCCCATAAATCGTAGTAGGTACCCCTTGTGTAAAATGTTTTCATATCGCCTCTTTATTTCCACCTACACAGTTTCAAAAAATTAAGCCGGTTGAATTGTCTCTCATTGCAATACATCCTAAGCCGTCTTATACATACATGCGTATGTATGTATGTAATCGGAGATCGACTTAAATCGTAAACACGTTAGATTGTAGTAGAGAGAGGTTCTTTTGTGAAGTCTGAACCCGCACATGTTCAGAATCGTAAGCACGGAGCGTGAGAATTTGGAAGAGTCTTCTAAGTGAAATATGATTTTTACTTGTATGCAATTGTCTCCTGTATTGACAAAAGCGGACCGGGCTCATAAGAGTGATACTAAGGCTATTGTGAGTGATTTGTTTTCGTTTTTATCAAAGCAAAACAGAGAAAGCGAACCCTGCTACGAATCATGGGCGACTAGTGCTTAAGTTGAGTTCAGTGGGAGGCGTGAGATACCTTAACGACATTTTTAAATGACATCAGTTGTTTAGTAGAGAAAATCCTCAGTCTAAATAGGAAACTCCGTATTTTGCAGAAATCTTTATTTAGGAAACCGTTGACTCGCCCTCATTTTAGACGTAAATATAATTTTTTATTCAAAAGAAAATCGATTTTCAAAAGTTTAGCTCAACTCGCTGTGTGGAAAAAATAAAATGAAACAACAAAAACTCGTTCAGAAGTCACCTCTCTCATAATTTAACGAACGGTCTTGTTTCTTTAGAATATAAACATCAATAAATAACCAAAACACCCAAATGAATTGTGAATAATTTGCTTATTGTTGACACAGAGATCAGGTTTGGAGTATAGACCGAGACACTTTTCTGTGAAGTGCTCTCAGATCTAACTAAGTAAACATCGATCAAAGTCCACATTTACACATCTATTCAAGGCCAGTGGAATATCAGAAAGAAAACACAAAATTTAATTTTTTCCTCATATCGAATTGTAAGTAATTATCGCGTGCTACACATACGCTTAGATCAGGTATGGAGCATGGTAACCAACAGACGCACATGTTAAACGTCAGAGAACACTGTAAAAAGTCGGTGTCCATGCTTACATAGTAATTCTTACACGAGCTACAGTTTTCAACGTTGACTAGCATACTGACGAAGGCTTTGTATCTGTGTAAGAACTAAGCTTCTAGCAGAAGCAAACCTCGCCAACGTTAAAACGCTCTGCTTATCATCAACAAATTTACAATATGAGACAATCACCTCTCTAACCACATACCGGCGCCATGGACTTTGAAATCACTTGTGCGATCTCCGTTAATCATCACGATCGTTGAAAAAAAAAAAAAAACAATACGCGATCGATATTTTCATGTGAGCATCTACCAGGTACACATATGCGACAGAAAGCCCCAATGTCTGACCAACCCACCGCTGGCCCACAGAAAACCCCCAAAAATTTAAGCTTTCACACGCTATAATGTGTGCCGACCATGCTTCAAACGAATACTCTCTGGCCCATTCTGCGGCCCCATTACAATAGGGATCTGTTTTAACTAAACTTAAATTGTTTGGTCTAAAAAAGATTCATAATTAACACTTTCTGATGAACACAGACCTCCGAGTGAGTGAAAACAAACTTTAAACAGACTCTTTTCCCATCCCAACAGTTTGTTTATATTTTTATAAACAATTTACCTCCCCACTGAGCAGGCAAACAGAAAACTTAGTAACGATGCTCTTCGCTTAAGTTTATTTTTTCTCTCTCATTAAATTAAGCTTTAACAGACTTCCAAATGTCAAACGAAAACACATTAAAAATTAATGTCATAAAATGGCTGCCTCCACTCGCGTCAGCACGAACTGCTAATTCGAATTTCACTTTCGTTTTCATTTTGAAAAACTTAATTTCGTACTAAACACACCAGGCCATCAGAAACGGAGAGAAACCGTCACCATTCCGCTGGCCAAGCAGGTGAAATGCAGAACGCAAGTCACAAAATCACCCGCCAAACTTTAAAGTTCACTGACAGCCGAAAAACTTTGGGGCCATCGTGCGTGACACATTGTAAGGAGAAGAGAGAAAAAAAAACTCAGACGTTGGTATTTGTGTATGCAATCGCTGATCGTTGATCTTTCAAAAGTTTCCCTGAAGTGGAGCGCGTTTGTAGTTCATGGACACGTGCCTCTCTTTTTTTCTCATTGCGGTGAATTGGTTTTGCTTCCAGCCGCTGTTTACAAAATTATGCCCAAATGAGTGTAATTCATCGCATACACACAACACACACACTGTAATCAAGTTCTCTTGATAATTTTCTGTTCGTGTGAAAGTGTAATACTGTGCTGAGGTTTTTTCGGGGATTGGTTGGCCCCTGCCACAATGCATGGCGGCCTGGTGCTCAGAAGCCATTTGCGATCGATTTTTCGTGGACACGTACGTACCTATCTACCTGATCTGTTAACGACGTGACCATGTTTTTTTTTTTTGTTTGTTTTGACGTTCGGTTCGTTTATATTGACGAATGACGATCACTTTTGGAACATGGAGGGTGAAACAGACATCAAAGAGGAAGAGACAAAAAAGGGAAAAAAAACTATTTACAGCCAATCATACTCGTGTTGTACATCTGTTGGTTTTGTTGTGCTATATGGGGAGAGCAGAAAGGCATGAGTAATGACTTCCATTTTTCTGCTCTGTTTCTCTTTTTTCTTGTGGGCGTTTACAAGCCTGTAGAGGAATTCTCCGGATTCTTTGTTTGTATGCCTGTGTTTGATGAACATTTTGGCATCGACTGCTGCTTATGGTGGCCTGGTGTGCAGCATCCATTTGCGATCAATTTTTGTTACGATACTGGTAAACTGACACAATACCATTGTTAGTGGGTGACATAATTTAGTGAAAGAGGTGTTGCCAGATCTTATTTCTTTTTGATTATTCGAGAAACAAATTTTGTCTTTTTTTTAAGAAAAAAAAACATGAGCTTGGAAACTCATTAGTACATGAGTGTGTGCATACATACAGGTAGGGCAAAAATATTAAAGAGATCAAATTTAGAACTTATTTTCAGAAATTTAATACCTACGAATGTATGTATGTATGTTGACACTTTTAAGGCAAAATATTTTACCTCAAAATGAGCAAAAAAAAACTCGTAGCTTTTTAACGTACATATTCAACTCAAAATTTAAATGTAACCATAAAATTGAGGAAAGAGAAAAATGAATAACAACTTTCTGTTCCACAGAACACACACAATATTTCGAATACCAGTCAAAGCATGACTGGAAGCGCATCAGCATCAATAATGCATCATCTATGGAAAAAGTTGGCAAATGCAAATGCATTAGGGAATCACTTTCAGACTTCGCAAAAGTTAATTTTAGACCTCCTGAATAGCTGGTGGAGATTATGTTACTTCTTTTGTACACATTTTAAGGGACATTAATAGTTGTGGGCCATGAAGTTCCACAAAATTGAGTTTAACTAAACACTGGGTATAAAATAGTGAAAGGAATTAGAGCATTACATAAAAAACTGGCCTTCAAAAGGGTTCCTTCATAAACTCTGCAGATTTTTGTATATCTTTAAAGGTAGCCTTAACTGCCAACTTTTTGGTCGTAGTGATTTAAAAATTTTTGAATTAAGTTGTCTTGCTTTCGGCAACTATTACTTAATTTCGCACAAACTTTATGTGTTTCCTTCTCGTTGTAACGTTGAGGTTACTAAAGTTACTGTGCGCATCAGCAGGATTGAACGAATGCATGCATACACACATACAGGAGGTAAAAGGCTGCTACATAGTAATCACTGCTGACTGAATGGATAACAGACATATGTACATACCTATGTGTGGCTTAGAAATCTCTTTGCCAGCTTGTGGAATCCTGGAGTCTTAGCTTTTTTCTTTGTCATTATTTTGGGAATATGAGGAACACATCAGAACGTCTTTTTGTTTCCAGGAGCAATTAGGAAATACTTTCAAACTTATTGTGAAACAAAAAAGTTTTTCAAACAATCGAGGAATGTTCCATTGGTGTGTAGATACCTCAGCCACCTTCTATATCACAAGAAAATATTTCGTTGCTTATGAAACCAACCCACCAACCACAGCGCCAACTCTTTTTTAAGATATTTGATCATAAAGTGGGTGTGGTTGTCTATTTATGGCCGCTATTCTCAGATTCTCATAACATATTTAAAAAAACACGCAATTCTCAGCGAAAATAGTTTTGAAAAACCAAAATGTCACGAAGTCAATGCCTAAATACTTGCACGAAACAAGCAAAATTCTCTGACAAGTGGGTGTCTCTAGGTGAATTCAATAATGTTTACACTTGTGGTTGCAGAAAACTATAGCATAAGGGCTGAAATGGCACCACGCTCTTGATTTCTATCTTACCAACCACGAGAATATTTCGAACCTGAAATGTTTAGATACATACTCATTGCCAAATCGTCATCAAATTACATATTTAAATGACAGCTTCTAATTTAGATGTGGCAACAGTGGCGTTAGGTAAAGAAAAGAAATGACACACGTACACAAGCCGCAGATTTCTAACTGAAGTGGTGTATGTAATGCATGGTCATGTGGTGAGTCTCTATTCTTTTCATCTTGTGAAGTAGTGTTGCCCGTCATGCGGCTGTTTACGAAGATTTGTCATAATACATGTCGTGTTCTTCGCACTTTAATCAAATTCTCTGCATTACTCTCTGTATGTGCGGCAAACTCTGTTTGTGGAACACCTATTAATGCCCATGGTGGCCTGGTATTCAGCAACCATTTGCGATCGGTTTTTCTAAGGCGAACGTAAAAATATTTTATGCGGTGGTGGGTTTGTTATCTTTTCTGCTCGTTCCGAAGTGATCGTGAATTTTTTTTTTTCGGTTGACGATCAGTCTCGGCGGGGAAAACAGATCGAATCTGCTCGAAATATTAACGTAAACAAATGAGAAGCAAAGCATAAACCGAAAAATCTTGAAGTACACCCACACAACCATAATTGTATGAGAAAGTAAGGACACACACACATAAACCGCGGGTTTTTTTCAAGTTCAAGTGGTGTAAGTATATTTAGTTCATGGACAATTCATTTCCCTCCATCGGCTGAAGTTGTGACGCTCCGTCATGCGGGTCTGTATATCACGCACACTAATTCTCTAATTGTAGTTATCGCTGCCTGTGTGATGAAGTACCAGTTGGTTTTTGGTGGGAACTTGGTGGCCCTTGCTACCGCTTATGATGGGCTGGTGTTCAGAATCCATTTGGGATCGATTTTTCGTGCTCTTATGCCAGAAATTTATGCGCGGATCGGAACGCTGATCTGTTGTTTGTTTGTTTCCACCGGGAATCTGCTTGTAAACAAACGAAATGCAAAACGTAGACAGCAAAATCTAAAGTGACAGCTGAGAATTTGTTGGAAGTAGAAAGGAAAACGAGAGCCACTTGTATACGCGCACGTACACGTATTGTCTGTTTCACTGATTCTACTGCTCTTCTCGTCACGTCCCTTATAATTGTGTGTGCCCGTCAAGCGGGTGGTTACAAGTTACACAATATGCATCACACACTGAAAAGAAAAAAAAATTCCCCTGCTCTGTGGCTGTGTTATGAAGCGGTCGGAATTTTTTCGGGAATTTGATAATCCCTGCTCATGTGCATGGTGGCCTGGTATTCAGAATCCATTTGCGATCGATTTTTCGTGCACCTAGGAGCAAATACGTCCGACAGTCGTAATGTTTCTGGCATTATCGTAACGATCGTGGATTTTTGTTTGTCGAAAATAATAGTTTGAAGGGGCAACATATTTTTTGCAGATCTTCACTTTCGATTTCGTTTCAAAAAAAAGGTGGGGAATGCAGACTAGCAGAGTTCACTTTCGATTTCAGAAAGATCGATATACTTACTCGAAAAATACCAGGCCAACATGAAAAGTAGAAAGGGGCCAAGCAGTTATTTTTTGCTTTAAAATTTTTGGAGGTTTTTACTATCAGCAGTGGTGACCTGAAAAAAAAAAAATTAAAAATGTGTGCGAGGAGCGTGTATTCTGTTGAAAAGAGAGAAGACGTAAACACAACAAGTACTAGAAAGGTTTTTTTATTCATCAACATGTGTGTAAGCGGGAACATACATAGTAAATTTTTGATTTAAAAAAATAGTTGTTCTCGTCTTTCTATGCGATTGGGCTGATGCTTGTTGTATTTCGATAAAATGCCGGCAGAGATTGTTGAACACGCATGCTTTGGTAATTCTGCTGTTTATGCGATGTTTGTGACGATGACGATGCGTTTTTAGGATGATCGTGTGTCTACCAGTGGTGAATTACTGCAGCTCTTACAATACCTATCATCTCTCATGACTTTGGATCGAGATGGGTAGAAATAGCCTGAAAATAATTAAAAAAAATTGTTAATTGATTTGATATAAAAAAAGTAACGTTTTAATAATATTCACATACAGATGTTGTACACAGGTGAGTATGAGCATAGGTACTAAAGCTAGTTTGGTTAAACTTTCGAATGCGATTATACTTTTTTTGAGGTAAACAAAAGGAAGTTTGCTTAGTAGAAGTATTTTTTAGAAACCTGAATTTATAAGGAATTCAAGGCAAGTAGAAAAAAAGGGAGATGTAGGAGTGAAAACTCTTTTTTTTTTTTTGAGGATAAGTTCCTTTAGACATTTGTTTGTTGCTTTAAAATTAAATTTTGTTTGGATGAATAAATACAAACCACCATCCTAAAGTATACGTTCTCGGATCTACGTATGTACATACTATGCAAGGTAATGGAGTAAAAGTTTTTGATTGACCAAACTTGAGTCCCATCGGGAACCTATTTGTGATATTCAAGCGGCAAGCTGCAGGAGTTCGAAAACGAGAGCTGCATACATGTGCTAAAGTTATTAAAAATGAGGGCTTACAACTCCAAATCCGACAGAAAAGAAATGATAAAAAAAGAATCAAAGTCCGCTCCAAATCCGTCTGAAACACCAGTCGAGCATAAATTGTAGTAGGGCCTCACTTCTCTACTTTTTAATGACCTTACTGCCTACACCCAGAAAGAGACTGACTATTAAAGTAAACCACCACGTACCTACTTCATTTGTAGGCAGGCCTCCACTGAACTTCGTGTGAATGGAGTCATATGCGAATTGGTGAAACTGAATAATAAAAGTCACGTAATGACTCTTTATTCAGCTAAACTACTGTCGAACACTATGTGATCTCTGATCTTCAAGCTATCTTTTAAGTCGTCCCGTAAGAAATAAGAAGGATAGAAGTCACTGGTCATCCGGAGATCTGCTGAGAGAGAGGCGTCAATCATAAACAAAGACTCATTCATAACCAGAGAATGTTACCGCCTTGTTGTGTACAGTAAGAGAGAGAAGGTCCGCTTTAGGTTTGATTGGATGTGCATGCCGTGACTGTGTTTGAGATAGAAAAGAACTCCGTGCTTTTGTGTGTGTGCCGTGTTTTTGTTTGACGAATTCTGAACAAGAGAAAAAAAAGTAGGGCCCTCTACAATTCATGGGCGACTGGTATTACGTGTTCAGTTTAGTGTGGGCTTAGCAATATTTTTTTTTACGTTTCCCGTCTTGGGAAGAATACTAAATGAAAGTAGAGCACCCATCTTTTTTATTCGATCTTCGTAAGTAAGGAGGTTTCTTAATGCGAAAAACGATTCCAGTGTAAGAAACACATTCTACGCCAGAGTCTCTATTCGATGATCGTACTTGCCTCTTACCTCAGCTAATTTTCTATGAAATAAGACGGTTGGTTTCATAAAGTAAGTAGGACAGGCGGTATACTTAGTCGGGATCCCAGAATTTTATGAGAAAGTGTGAAGGAAATGAACAGTCTTAATGCTTTGGGTTCGAGCTGAATACTTTCCTAAAACTTTCGAAAGAAAGCCACAAAGGGCTGGCTACCTGATTGAATCGTAAACACACAGACTTTAAGACTAGTAATATGAGCAAATGAAGGAGTATTTACGTGGTTTTCTCTTAATCCGTCCCACTTACTACCGAAGGAGAACCTATTTGCCTGCATTTGATTGTTATGAGCGCCTATTTATTTACCTTCGAGCAAAAATACTTGCACTACCTGAATGACTCTCATTTTTGATGACCAGTTTTTGCACTAGAAAAAACCGTACGATTTATGTATTTGGTGATGAAAATTACGTCCCCAAAATGTGATCTTATTTAATCAGGCTGGATTAGGGGCGACATCTGACGGAATTTCGTGTCGGCAGTCCAGCAAGTTAAGCCATATGATGATCTACTGCTTGACAAAATCAGATCGTACACAGCGTGGTCGTGTACAGCGATGATATCAGATCTACGAGGCAGTCATTTGCCTTGTTCATCAGTTTAATAAAAGGTCAGTTGTCCTGAACCAGTTACCGACAATCAGTATTGTTCATCGAATGCTCAACGAGCGCTCAATCACTTGTCGCATACAGTACTCTGAAGGAGAAATGAAGTAGAAGACTGATTATTATGATGCTCAGTTCAATAAAACTGAAGATCGACCGAAAGGTAAACATTTGTAGAAGAACAGATCTGCCCTGTCCTTTCCTATGTAAGAATAAAGTCTGCGGGGACAGACTGAGCTTGAATCCTGTTTTGTAGGATGAATTCTGGGAGTCTATCACTCGGAGACGAAAAATAGATAACATTCTACAAATTGCCTGTAGAAAACCCTTCGATTCTATACGTTAAGTGCTTAAAAATTAGGTTACATACTCGTATTATTTGTCGAACTACCAATTCAATCGTAAAAGTTTCAACTGACTGCACGAAATTCCCTCACAATTATTTAACGACACGTTCTCAAGTCCTTTCAACCCTAAGAGGCAATTAACTCAGCCAACCAAGAATCCATATTTTCAATTCCCTTAAAAAGCATTCGTTCTCCTTTGTCCTTCAATTGAGTGCACACCGCACATACAGCCGAAGCAGCGGTGCCATTTTTCCTTATCAACTCTTTCACTGTCACGTTCACATTTCAACCCGTTCTTCAGTCCCTTCCCTCCTCTTTCCCAAGTCAATTAAGAATTGCACAAAAAGCTCTCCTCTCCCTCACAGAAACATTATGCAATTCAACTCATAAGCAAATTATCCTGAATATATGTTTGCTTACACAAAACAAACAACACGCCAACTACTTTATTATTATTTGCGCTACTCCTTTACTCAGGCAGGACCATGTGGATGATGATGAGGATGATGACGACGAGTATGAGGATCTGCAGAGAACAGAATAAAAGAAAGAAAAAAAAAAAAAAAAAACAAACACACAACAAGGACGATGGCATATCCATCAGATTCACTCGTGCATTTCATATTTGCACAACGCACCGCGCGTACGTTGATGCCAACTACAGGCTATGATTGCAAAACACTGCGGAAGGATGTACACGGGTCTTTTACATATCCGACAGCAGAATGAAGAACGAAGAGAGACAGCAAATGAGCCAGAGTGAGGACCGCCTGAATGCCGCCTGCTTGGAACATTTCCTTAATTTGTAGCACTCTGTCATGCGTTTTTTTTTTTTTTGTATTTCACCGTCATAATATTGATGCACACATTCCCGAACGTATCCGCGAAATAAACGTATCAGTCGAGTTCGATAAAGTTTTCGACCCCTGGTGCAATACGAGAATGAAGGGTGTTTTCCCACTTCCCCGTTATTTTGTATAAAGCGAAACCGAAACGTCTATAAAATTCTCCATGATATGTTCCATTAAAATATCCGATAACAACATTCTTGTGGAGCGTTTCCATTTTTCTACACACTCGGAGAAGGGTGAGATCCTCCGAGTCAGACGCTGACTCCTTTTATTGGATTCCATAGAGGTATTTAGTGTTTTTATGTGCTGCATTCATGTAGGTATCCTTACAGGCTATAAAATGTGAAATTTCGATACAACTATGCTGCAACCAATCGATAAAAAACAAACACATTATACAGAGGAGATCTTTCATCCGCCTGACGGCGCAGTTTGGCCGGAAGGACCAAACATACACAGAAAAAAAAAAAGAAGGTAAAAACCAAAGGAATCGACGATAAAATGTTGCAGAATAAAAATACATTTTCTGTGAATGTTTTATTTTTACTTTTCCGCAGAACGGTTGTGGTTCTGCTGGTGCTTTCTCTAGTGGCATTTGGTCCTGACTGGCATTTTGTGTTCACGAAGAAAACACAGTTTTGACAGATTTTAATGAAAAATGTTTCAGTTTGACAGGTGGTGCTTCAAGGTCTTTGTATTTAAGTAAACGCTTTTAAAATAAAATATATTTTCTTTTGCTTGCTTACAATCGCCTATACAATAAGACCGCAAGCATAGCGACAAACTGTCGCTACTCCTTGAACAGTGGGAAGGGCGCGGCAGATGCATTAAAAGTGCATTAAGACTTAAAAGCGACGAGTTTTTCTTCGTGTCCTTGATGTTGTTGGAGTGGAAAATCGGGTTTACAAAGTTGTTTTCAACATTGCACAGCCTTTGAAAGTTTCTCTATTGAAAAAAAAGCCCAAAAGGGAAAAAGAGTTCTTTTGAAAGTACGTATTTGGACAGATAGAAAAATAAAAAACATTTACAACTTCTGTGGGCATTCATAATTTGGTACTACTTTAATGAGGACGAACCTTTTCGTAAGTAACTTGACCGGGATGTCATTAAAAATGTTTATGGAGGCAACCTCACCAGCGTGTGTCATTGTAAGGGATGTAAGGATTCAGAGTTCTACCTAAATACAGCTGTCATTTTCAGGAAATGGACCTTGGAGTAGATGTCTGGCATTATATAATCCTGATTTTTCATGAGAGCAAGATGTTATAGCTAACTTTCGTGTCTCTTGCCATAATTAAAAGATTCCCAACGTTCTGTGAAAGTTAGAAAAGAAATTTAAAAGCCCTTGTGACTTTTTCCACGGCAGAAATAGGGCTTTTTGAGAGGTATCCGGGAAAGCCCGGAATAACTTTTTAACTGACAAAGACTGCTGCAGTGAGTTTCCCATATGTTCAAGCGCGGTAGTTCATTAAAAGATGGTTGCTGGATTGATTCTTCCGCATTTAAAATTTCCAATGCTCTGCAAAGAGAAGCTTATTCATTTAAAGAGGAAAGTCGTTAATGCCAGCAAGCTAATTAAAAAAAAAAATAAGTAATGGGTTGCCCTACTACATCGTCATAGTGTCCTGGTTTGTCATACTCTTTAGGCAGTGCATTCTAAGCAGCTGACCAGTATCGCTTCTGGGGTGAACAACTGACAACTTACGAATAGCCCTCTCTGCAAGATCACACAGCCTGAGCGGCTCAACAGAATAGTAATCGTATTTAGGACGTAGTGGGCAGCACTTAATACCTATGAACAGTGCCTGTCCCGGATTAATAGCATTCAAGGCCTAAGTTAACAACCTGTGACAACAACTATAGGCCAGATTTTAATTTTTGAAAATTCTTGCGAAAATCCTGGAATCCTAAGTCGATACCTTCCATTCATAATAGATTTGACAGACTGGCATATGGAACGTAAGCTTCTAATTTCATCGATATCGAACCAATGAGCTGCACAGGTGATTTATAAATTAAAGAAAATCAGATCTGGCGGCAAATGGTGGACCAGGATACTGAATTCTGCTTAATTTCTGGACATTTAGATGTGGATTGAGGATTGAGGATATGGAAATAGCCAGAAAAGTTGAGGTTTGCATTGACGAATCTGGCGTATGGATGCCCGATGAATTGAATATTAAGAGGCCGTTCAGAAACTACATATTTTCAAACGATACATAAATGAGTACATGTGTGTCGTACAGCTTTGAGCAACTACTAGCGTTCGCCCGCGATATGGACATTATCGACAGAACACACCGAGTTGTCACTGGAGCGTCCTCTAGTACCTACTGAAACGAAAGCTACCAAAATGGGTAATGGTAAATCAAGCATATGATGTCAATAAGATGGCAGTACAACATCGACGAAATGGACAGAACATCGCAGTCGGCAGCTATAACTTTACAAACTTTAGCAAGTGTCCTACGGCTCTTGGACAGTCCTATATTCGATTTATTTGAGTTCAATAATCTTAAGGAAACGAAATTTAAAAAAAAAAAAACCAAGAACTCCATTTTGCTTATAACATCTGAGGCGATCTGGTTCTAGTATTATGAAGATCGGAAAAGTCGAAGCATGCGTTATACAATTTTCAAAAAGGCGGGCTTTTCTGAAGGTAGCTATGCTTCAAATTAGTAAATAGTAGCTGTTAGGTGCTATGCGGAATAGTGTCCTCCTCACTCAATGGTATCCTCAAAAACCTGATGCCAAGCCAGTGTAATATCCTCGAGCCATCTACGATACGATACTTGGCTGCGATATGTGTGAACTTGGGCTGACTACACGCTTTTTGAAAGGAGGGATCAGTCATCTTTTAAATCAACTGCTATAGCACTGGTATGACACTAGTTATTCTTTAAAGTTAAGACGTCCCTGAAAGGCTGTCAATTTTTCACCAAAAAGTGGCTGATCTCTGTCGAAAAAGTGATTTAAATCTAAAGGTTTGATGATTCCTTTTATGGAGCACCCTTTGTACCAGTAGCATGACCTACTCTAAGTCGTATCCCAGTTTCGAGAATTGCAATAGAACCAACTACTGCTACTCGCCTTCTGACTATTGCTACTTTAAGTGAAATTCGTAAGAATTCCTATTTCGCTTACTTCTCGTCAAATTGTAGTTAATCATTTAACTCCTTGCAGTAGCTCGCGTATAAAACTCAATAAAATTCTCCCAAAGTAAATCGCACCTTATAACCACACACAAAATTTCCTTATAATAAAAAAAAAAAAGTTAAAGAAAATAACTAAGTTGCTCTCTTTTTACAATTTCTTTACAGACCTCATCATGGCGCTTAAGGACGTCTACGTGACCGTACCAACGGCAGTGAAACGTGGCGATAGCGCAATGCTCGCATGCAATTACGACATCGAAAACGATACCCTATACACCGTGAAATGGTACAAAGGTCGACGCGAGTTCTATCGCTACACACCGAAGGAGAATCCAGCGATGAAAATCTTCGCATTACCCGGAATTAATGTCGAGGTAATCGAAATTTATGTAACTGTGTTCATATATGGGTGGTTTCCCGCCCCCCCATAAAAATAATTTTTTACTGCTGTTTGGAGAACATGCAGAACCACACATATGGTTATTGCCCCAGGATAACGATATGAGTATTTACGTAGCCAGAGAAAATAATTTTAAATAAAAAACCGTGAGCAAGGATTGTATGTTCGTGGGAAGGAAAAACCGCTGCCTTTAGGGAATAATAAGTTCCGCAGCAGTAGTGACGCGCTTGCGACAGAAAAAGGTTCTTTCTGTCGTTCCGTGCAGAAGGCTGTACAAAATCTATTTATCGGATACACTTGTTGTACCCAGGCATTTACTTGCCTCTCGTCGCCATTATGATCACAATAATAAATATTTAATGGACTTCTGGGAGAGATATCGGTGTTGGGTATTTTAAAATTTACGCCCAATCCTTGTTGTGTCCTTGTCCGTTTCGCGTACAACACCACGATGGTTTTTATTCATTTGGGAGCGATTTTCTGTGGCTTTCAAGCTGCTCCTTGTATGCACCACAAACACACTACACTCACACACATATTCATTCTGTTTATTTAATAATTTCATTTCGTGTTTGCGCTGTGAATTATTCCTTGTAATGCAATTAATCGTAATTGAAAAGTAAGCATCCTGTAAGTAGGCTGGCTGTTGGCGATGCGCGATGCTCAACGAGGTAGTTGTCACGTAGCAAGGACGCATGTTGATGGCCATGGAGGGTGCAAAATAAATTCGAACACTCGTATGTATCTTGGGGAGTGATCTTTTAATATTAATTTCAGAGTAGGATCTGGGAAATTTATGGCGGGAAATTGACATTTTATGACCTGTGGCAGGAGCGGAAATTTATTTACCGAATTTTTTAAAATTCAAGAGTAATGACAGGAGGAATAAATATTTTTCCACAATCGATAGATACTGTTATAGTTAAATATTCAATCTTGGCTTCAAGTACCAAAACACCTACTTAGGTCGCGGTACAGTTCGGAGTGAACCTGGGTTCGCAAACAAGTCCCTGCAGTAAGCCTGGTTCTTAGCTAACTGCCTCCAGTAGCGTACTCCAAGTTGGTTGAGGTCCCCTTCTACTTATGCGCGCCACCGGTTTAGATTCGGAGTCTCCGCGGGGCAAAGCATTCGTGCTCTACATGCCACATCTATCCTAAGCAACTGATGCGCAGTTTTTTGACTAGCTCGGTGTCGCTGTACAGCTTGCAAACTGCGTTGTTAAATTTTCTCCGCCAAAGCCCGTCAACATAAACGAGACTGAATATTTTACGAAGAATTTTTCTCTGGGAACGACCGAGGATATCTTCATCCAACGGAGTCCATGCTTCAGCGCCATAAAGCAGGATTAGGATGGTTAAGGTATTGTATAGAATCTCCTTAATTGTTTAGGACTAGGTTTATAGATATTGCCGAAGGTCCAAAGCGTGTTTGAACCGCTTTATTGTGCAGCAGGCTTTGCAGAAAAATCAGGCGAAACAACAGAAAGTGAACACTTGCCTTATAGATACGAAAAACGCTTTCGACACAATAAGCAGAAGAAAAGTCTAGAAAAGCCTTAAACACAGGGTACTACAAGAAGTTCTTGAACGAGTCACATTTATGTAAACCTGAATACTAGTTACAGCTAACATTTACGGGCAAAACTGTTACGTAGGTGTGGGGCGTCAGAATCTTCGGAATTTGTCTACCAGAACTTCGTCTTTCAGTTGAATATCTCCAATTTCCCACCGCGTTTATTCCAAAAAAAAACTTTTTGACATCTGTCACCTATCGAACATAATTCCAGTCATCCTTTAATCCATTGTCATAAAACCCATTCCTTCTCCTTCTTTTTTTCAGTCAACTCAATCCAACCAAAGTCACGTTGTGCTTGCATCAGTTCCATTATCGATAACGGGGAAGTTTAGCTGTGAGGTATCCGCTGATGCGCCTTCATTCCACACCCTCATCCATACAGCTGAGATGGAAGTAGTTGGTAAGTGAAATTCGCCATAAACTGTCAGAAATTGTTCTCACCTTCAATTTTTATTTTTATTTTTAGAACTACCCACACAACGTCCAATTATCACAGGCATCCATTCAAGATATCGCCTCGGTGACGTTATCAACGGGAACTGTTCGTCGGACTACTCGAAACCAGCAGCGAACCTAACCTGGTGGATCAATGAGATTCCGGTAAGATGGCGTCTGCAGCGCGTTTTAATTGAAAATATATACGAGTACGGGGACTTTTTCTTTTCTGCTCGCTCGAACATCAAAGACCATTAGCCCGTCCGCCCGCCCTCCTAAGGTGCTCGAATAAAAATTAGAAATCAGTTCGCAAAAGGAAGCAAAGAAATAGCCGAACATGAGCAACCGGAAATGATTTATGAACAAAAATGAAATTTTTCTCAATTGGCCTGTGGACGCGCCAAGTGGCGCCGATTGCCGCCACCATCCTGCACACAGTTTGTAGCCGTACGTACGGTTACGTTGTAACATATGTCGAATATTGATTTCAAATTGCCACCACCCGACACACACGGTCGAATGAACGAACGAATAAATGGACAGACGGACCGACGGGGACGTTTCTTAATCGTGTGTGCGATTTGCTCTGGCTAGTTATTGCCAGGATGGTGATGGGTGTGGTATGGGAAGAACCTCGTCCTGACTATTTTCTATGTCAATAATATTTTCGCAATTTTCTCTACATGTGTGTGTATGTGTGTGTGTGTGTGTGAAAGAGTTGGAGTAAGAGTAAGTATGTGTGCGTGGGTGGACATTTAATTTGCCCGAACATAAATCCTCTCGTTTGCTGTAAGCTGTTAGTTGATAGCAGCAAAAAGGATTTTCTATTTTTGTAGCTTTCCCTTCTGGCCCTGTTTCTGTCTATTTTGGTACTGTTTACTGGGTATTATTGGACTTTAGAAGGACACCGCTGTTGAACCATTTTGGAAAACAACAGAAGAGAAGGATATGTCCGTGCTGAACTTTTGTTTAAGGGTTATCGAGGTGGTTGACTGGGTGACAATGGTTTTTTTTTTGTCCTTAGACAGAGAAAAAGACCCTAGGATTGAGTGGTTTTTCAAAGGCCAATAAAGGGTTACTGAAGGATGGAATTAGGTGAGGTTAGGATCCATTGAGATGGCATATTTAATGTGTCTACTTTTGTCCTAAGAATGGATGGGATGAAATGTACTCCCAATTTGTTTGTAATTGACATATTTTAGAAGGACATAGCGGTTAAAGGGTTAACGTCTCGAAAATAGAGTTTCTTATCTGCAAGTACTTAGCCTAGTTCCTGTGAAAATAACAAGTTGTACTCTATGGTCTGTGGAGCTATGTACATGTTCTTGCTTACATTGATTTGAATTATTCTGAGAACGTTGATAAGTGTGTGTAAAAGGAATGATTTTCGTACGATTCAAGTCTGATGAATCCTTAAATTCGCGTGGATTTGATACTGAGCTGAATGACACAGCGGAGCCTGCCTGCAGAAATATTTGTACCAAAAGGACGCGTGTGTTTCTTTTATAGTGATTCCTCAACTTCTTCGATCCTCAGGATTGTTTGAAGGCCTTTTAGCAACAGCTCAAAGCATTCTTTCATACAAGACACGACATAAGGCGATTGACTTTCAGAACTGTACCACCGAAGTACCTATTTGTTGCAGTATTTCCAAAGCATTTTTAAGGAAGGAAATACACACCCCTGAGCCTACTCATTATTTTTTTGTATAGCTTTTCTGTTTTAATGGACAGCTTCTAACTCCAAAAAATTAACAAATTCCAGGTCCTTCCGAACTACATCCGAACATACCACGTTCAAAAGCATATAGAAGAAAACCTCGAGTCTTCGGTGTTGGAAATCAACTTTATCGTGACCTATCAGCACTTTATTAAAGGCCGTCTTAAGGTAAGTTATTGCTTTGGTGTTAAATTTAAGGACATTTTCAATAACATTTCGCCCATTTCAGTTGAAGTGCACCGCTCGAATACATGAAATTTACGAGCAAGAAACCGAGAAGCTCATCGAAGAAGACCGGCCAAGGATATTGGCTTCAGGCAGATCGCCTGATGTAAATTTGTATCCATTCGATCAGCCGGGCGATGGAGAGTTCAACGATCAAAATGAACAATATTTGACGCATTATAATAGTAAGTATCTAAAAGAATAAACTTTCTATTAAAATGTGAATACTTTACGACAAGTGAACATTCTAAAACACAAACGATTATGCGATCCCAAGTCACCCCAGAGAACTGGGTCTTAAACATTCAAGGAGAGATTGTGGTGCTGACAATTTAATCTGAAGGAATAAAGTCCGACAAAATAAGTAAGTCAGGGACACCATTTCTGCATTAAAAAGATTGACCTACTTGCTACAGATACAAACTGATTAATGGAACGAGACTAACTTTGCGTCTGACAAATGTCAAATACTCCAGCACTGTATGGAGTTTTAACAGTTTTCCGCCCGACTTCTTACCCAAAAGTCACTCAATCTCTATGAAAAGATGCTCGCCCTCCTTTAATGGAAAACCATTTGAATTCCATCACGTCCGCCATCATCCTCCCCCAATCAAAACAACATCAACCACCACTACAACCACCCCCGCCCATTCCTTCCCTTTCCACCCCAGGAATAACCCCAATAAAAATCATTTTGATTAATGTTCAACTATTTAACAGTTAGGTACAAATGGTCATATCCATTTCCACCAGCTACCCACAGTTTGTTTTCGAAATCTCCAGGTCCCAGCCAGAAAAAAAGGAAAAACAGAAAGAGAGAGGAAGCGAGAGGCAAACCATTGATTAAGTGCTTCGCATTAAATCAATGCTTTCTCTTTCCGGAACAAATCCTTCATTGCTGTTCCTAACCCTGAATCCCCCCCTCCCTTCTCTCTCTCATGCCCTTAATCACACGCTACATGCCCCAGATTTCGTGATGTCTTACTCTAGTACAATTGTATACCAGTTAGAGGGCGCTACACCAACAATCCTATCCACTACTTCCATGTCAAATTTTGAGACTACACAACTAACTATGTACGTGCACACGAACGAAAGATGAATTACTCACTCGTAAGCCATAGCAATTAATTCCGAGATTAATTTCTCTTTTGGGAGAGATTTTGATAAATCAAGCAGAGCTGTGAAGAAAGACCGAGATAGCAAAAACCCAGGACCGAGAATACAAATGGCTTCCACGTTAACATGATGCATTTTCTTTTCTAATTTCAGACGTTCCATCATCCGCCATTCGATTGCACTCGAACCGTGCTGCCAAAGTAGCGATAATTCTTCTACTTTTCAGTTTACTTTTTCGACATTCAACGACAGACGTCAAAGATGGCAGCGACAGCAATAAGAATAAGAACAATGCGAAGGATGACAAGCAGCCATTGCTGCTCCCACTGACAACCGAGCAGCGGCAACACGGTGCTACGACAGAAACCATTTTTGAGTACCGGTGATAAGTTAAATTAAATTCTAAACAAAAACAAAAAAGCAAAATTCAAAACGTAAAACGAAAATCAAATAAAACAAAGTGAAAACGATAAAAAAAAATATAAAACTTATACATAAATAAATTATACAAACATCTGTAAAACAATTTCATATGGTACACGTTAATTAATTGATTTCTATTATTGTGAAAAATAAAAATAAACTTTAAATATAAGTTATATACGAATAGTTGATTTGAAATTTACGAAAGAAATCTATTTTAAGATAAATATTAAGAGCTAATAAAATAAAAGAAAGGATAACAAATAATGAACTGCTGACAGTAGAATTAAATGGATTAATATACACATACATAAAAAATAAAGTAAAGTATGTATATGGAATTATATAATAATTAATTATTGAATAACTGTTGTCTTTTGTATATAAAAATGAAATTGATATAAATAAATAAAACCTAGGCAAAACCAACCATAAAATGTGTAATTAAATAAAAAAAAAAGCAGAACAAAAAATGGTTATAACGATAAAAATAAAATAAATTTAAGTAATGATGTCAAAAAAGATTGAAGTTTTACTATGGAGACATTAAAGTACGAGGTGGTATGCAACGAGTCGTTTCTGGATGCCAAAAAGGATCGCAGTGCATACTCATGAATATGCAAAGGAATTCTTAAGTTGATGGCAGAGGGGGTGGGCTTAGAATTACTTTTAGTTGGTAATCCTTTGGCAAGTGTAAATGTGAAGTTTCATGTTGATTCACCAATTAGTTGCAGTTGTCAAATGAATATGTTAACGTTTGCCGTTATTTCAAAAATGTCAAACACAGTGAACCCTTGATATAGTGAGCATCGGGAAAGTGAACACGGGATTGTGCTATTTTTGTTACGTTTTAAGGATGAATTGTTCTTGCTCTGAATAAATTATTCTTTTCAATAAATGTTGGCTTGTTTTTTAGTTTTTAGAGGAAGGGGAAATCTTCAAAAGATACTGATGATCCGTGTAATCAGTATGCCGGATTTTTACCGACTAAAACCGCCTCCCACATACATAATTGCGATGTGGAATCCAAGCAACGTGAAATGAAACAGTTTACAGAAGTCTTTGTCCTGGTAAAACTATGGTTTACAAGTAGTCGGTCGGTCTTACTTAAACAAGGTAGATAGCCATTAAAACAGTCCTGGAAGACCAAGTTACATCACAACACCCCGAAAATAGTTCTAAAACTGGAAGTTCTTCATGGAAAATAGTCGTACCTATTGTGAATTATGCTCCAAAGGGAAAGGAAAAACCTATCCTTATTGTGAATCGCTTTCCGGTGGAGATTTTTACAGAATTTCTCTCGAACTTTTTCTCTGCAGTTTTTGTAGTAAATGTCGAACAAGAACAACAAGTTTGCAGATATCTCAGGAAATGTTGTTAAATATCGTAAAAATGTTTGAATTTTGCTGAAAATACAAAATGAGCGTTCAAAAAATCTGATACAGCGAGTTTTAAAAGTCTACACCATCGTTTTGGTATATCAAAAAGGAGCGTAAGGTGGCTTATTAGAATGCTTACGCCGCATCAAAGGTGTGGGGCGACAATCCAGTATAAGTTATCAATAAAATTGTTACCGGAGATGGATCTCGGGTTCATTATTATGAGCCTGAGTTACAGCAGGAGTCCATGCCAAGCAAATCATGGCAACTCACATGGAATCCTGTTAATAGATTATGAACCAAAATGCACCAGCATCAAAGAAGACTGTTCTAAGATGCTTAAAAATGAGGGGGAGATTCACAAAAAGCAAACGTGCTCTTAATTCATGGCAGCGCACCGGTCCGCAAAGCTCACATTGTCATGGTTGCTATGACGTCAGATGGCTTCCAGCTTAACAGTAGGTACTGATCTGACCTCTAGTGATTATTATCTGTTCCCAAATTCGACTAAAGACTTACGTGGAAAGAGTTTTGAGTCTCATTCACTGAAGTTGCCGTAAACGAGCATCTTGAAGGCAAACCAAAACATAATTTTTATGAGGGCTTAGAAAGATGTATTTATATGTCTGAAAGGTTTATTTATGCTCACTTATATGGGTGTCGTTGCTGCCTGGGCGTCAGTGACTCACTTAGACCACGCACGGTCCATTGTGCTGTATTCATGTTCAAGGAGATTACATTAAAAAATTAAACTGTGAAATTGAAATGTGATATCCGTCTGTGTCCTTACCAACGAGGCGCGAAATTTGGTGGTATATTCTGATCAGTGTTTAGTGCATGCCATTTATCAAAAGCGATACTTCCCCATATCTTATCTTAATCATCCCAGTCCTGCTGTATGGTGCAGAGGTTGGTTGTTTCGACGGAAGGATAATTCTTCGAGTGATTTTCGATCCCATCTGAGTGGAGGAGGAGATTCAAAGCCGAACTATGCGGGGTGTACAGCGACATTGACTTAGCTAGAGTGAAGGTCCAACGAATGAGGTGGCTGAGTCATGTAGAGCGTATGGACACGAGGGAAGGCGCCGTGAAGGAACACCGCGACTGAGGTGATGCACGCAAGTGGAAGGGGACCTCAACCAATTTGGCATGCGAATATTGAGCTGGCTGGAGACGCTTGTTGGATCTAGGATCACATTTTCAAATGTCTCTTTTCATCATGCAACAGCGACAGGTGGTGGGACACAAACGACTCGATACTAGTACAGTGATTGCTAGCGATTGAGAGCTAAGTACCCTCTGTCGATGAGTGACTGTCCCTGTTGCGATTTTTTTGTTTTCTAGTTTTTAGCAGTGAGTTGCTCGAGTTGAAGGTATTGGCTCTCCGACATAGATGTATTTGCAATGTTCATTGAACATTCATTTCGCCTATATAATCGATTAAGCTTCTCATGACAGTTATTACTGGCGGGCGTTTGTGAGGCCTTGAAGGCAATTTTATGGTGCCGCTAGTCAAACGCCGAAAAGCTTTCTCACTAATTACCGTGGCACCATTGCTGTCATTTTGATGAGAGATATGTTTTAAGGAGTCAACATGTTACAACAGTAAGGTAACAAGAGTCTTAGAATTGCCAGTGTAGGCGGAGTGACCTTGTTTTTGTAGAATTCAAAAGGCGCTGATAACTCTTGCTTATGATAGACCAGTTTAACTCGGCAATGTCCTCTGAAGGAACTGCCTTCCAGGAACTTTAAATGGAGTAAACTCTTAGACTGTATGATCTTGCAGCTCAAGCTTGGTATACGTGTTTGATTGTTCTTAGGTTGAATAGTGAGAGAAGGGGATACTGCTCGTCATCCAATTTGCTGGAAGTTCTCGTCATCTGAAGGAAGCCCTAAGGTACCTTTAAGCAAATAACTTTGGTCAACGGCGTCTAATTTAAATAGATATCCCAACTAGAGTACACTGCTGTTAGCTGTCACTTTAGCCGCACCTCAGCACCCCTATAAAACTTCGAAAAACACATTTAAATTAATTCCAAAGGCTCCGCTGCAAAAGACTTTCATTCAATTAATTTAAATTTTGTTGGTTACCAATTTCAGTTGGTGGGTGGGTGAGTACTTGTGCTGCCATTCCCCCAAGTGGATGTCAAAAGGATAATTTATATTTCAATACCCCGATGTCGAAAAATGATTTATTATTCCCTCTTTGACATTAACATGCTTGTAGGATCCTGTGGTTGTGTTGCGGAAAAGAAGTAAAATTCGGGGGCACAAACTTAATCAAAGGCATGGCGATGGTGAACTCCCACTAACATTGCAATACCTTAAGAAGTAGACGTAGATACGAGTACGAGAGTAGGTATTGCTCGCTTTTGCCAATGACGTAATTGGTTAAAAACATGACGAGAGCATAGGGACGACGACGGGCTTTAGGGCTAATCGGTTTTTGACTGATGCTGCTGATGCTCCCGCCGCTGCGAGTTGCGTAGATGATGAAACATAGAGAGATAGAAATAAATGTCGTGTATCCTTAATAGGCAATCGATTATCATTAGGAAGGAAGGAAGGAATTTTATGATTATGTCGACCTCATTAGGAAGGACTTGAAGGTTTTCTGTTTTCTTTTTTTCTCCCTCTGTTGTATGATCTTGTTGGGCGGAGCGCGGAGGAAATGGAAAATTAATCTAGTTTTCTATGAAATGGATGCGGAATATTAGAGAATTTTTGCTTCAAAGAAGTTTGGGGTCATTATCATTATTGGCTGCTAATTTGGACTCGATGAAGATGTAGGAGTGAGGAAGGAATTTTCAATGTCGAAATAAAGTTGGAGAATGTTTTTTGTTAATTATACTTAAAAAACCAATAAATGGAGATGAAAGTGCTGCTGTTGCTGTGGGGAGTCAAGGCAACGACATGACATTACTTCCCCTCTCCTCACGAAATCCGTTCTTGCAGGCCCTGTTTTCTAGAGGAGCGAGAGTCTGACTATGCGCTGTGTGATGTTGATGAAGTGAGAATTTTCTTCAGCTTTTTCGAAAGAAAAATTCCTTGGACGATCTATGATTCCGTGTGCTCATGTAGATTTTTTTCTTCCGACGGAAGCTAAACATTTTCAGGAAGACACTAAGAGGACTATTGAGCCTCGTTTGCAAATGGAATTCGAACTGAGTTTGAAAAATTTGACAAATTATGTCCAATGTTCACTGGTTTATACATGTTTTATGTGATCCTCTCCTTTTTTCAAACACTATCATCAGGATGTAGAAACAACGAACTATTAGCGCTTCAAAGTAGAAACTCCCTAAGAAGCGTTACCATGATGACGAAAGCCACATAACTTTGTTGAATCAAGTGCCAAATTATGTTCCTTTTGACCAATAGAGTTGTATAGCCCTCATCAAAGAAGCCGATATTCAAAGAAATTTGAAGAAAAACATTTTTTTCTGTCTAACCACGCGCCATCAGGAAAAATTTTGGAGATTTTTTCTACTTTGCTTAAAACTCAAGCAATAGGCGCTCATGAGTCCCAGCAGACTACCTTCTTTGCTTTGTTTTGATCTTAATACTCCCGCTCATAAACTGTCACACCTCCTCACACAAACACCAATAATCTGTACACCGGGCTTCGTAAATAGGAGACTCTGTCTTTGTCTCGAGCTACAAAAACAACGTTTACATGCACTCTCTACATTCATAAAAAATGAGTCTCCTGCTTATACCCGCCCGTCTGTGAATTAGTTTCCTCAACGTGTTCTCTTAAGCCAGCGTCTGAGAAATAAGAAGGAAATACTGAAGGAGGTTGCAAATGGTTTACGACTTTCGTAATATGTTCACCTCAAACCTGTATAATTCTCCTCGTTAGCTCGAACTCCGAAGACTGCGCTATTCAACGATGATACCTAGAGAAAGAGAGAGAGGCTGAGTCTGATGTGAGAGTTGGTTTCAATACTGAAGGTGTTGAGAATTGAGAAAGCATAAGAGTCTAAATCTCAGTGACATACTACTACCTCTGAAACTGTGGATATGTGTGCTTTGATTTAGATAGTTTTTGGCCGGGAGTTAAAGATGGAAGCGCCTGCTACGATTCATGGGCGACTAGTAAATTATTTGCCCTCTAGCCAGTTGCTCATTCGTAGTGGAAGCCAGCTTTAAATACAAAAAGACGAGCATTGACATAAGAATTTAAGGGCATGACTACTCTATATGTGAAAAAGCTAGGAGTTCCTTCCTTTTTTTGTTTATTTGCGCTTTACCATCAAGAAAAGAACGACACCAAAAGCAAAGAAATTGCCACAAAACCTACATCAAGGTCCACTCAAACACTATTCGCCCATGAACTACAGGCGGGGGCCTATCGTCTCTTCTTTCATTAGGAAATTCCTTAAGCGAAAACATTAACACTCCCACACACTCACGCTAAGAAGAACTTACCCTACCTATACATTACCAAGTCGAGAAACAATAGTAGTGACGCAGATCATACTCTTCCACTCTTTGTACAAACATCAGGATCTTTGGTGGAAGGGCATTCTCCCAGTTTACAATTCCGCCGTTTTTTTCAATTAGCGCCGCGGCGCACGAGAAAGAGTGACCTTAACAAATGCATACGTGTATGAAGACAGTATGCATAGGATTTAGAGAGGGTTTTAACGAATTTTCGAAGTTCATATGTACATATTTCTTATACGAAGGAGCATTGGTTTGACATGTGGATGTTACACGTATGTGTGCTGTTTTTAGTCCCACAACAATCCCGTGTGTGTAATAATGTCAAAAAAAGCCGACAAGTCGAATTTTTAGTGACAGTTTGGGGAGCTGGAGGAAAAAAAAATCATCACTTCTTTGGGCCGTTTGCATTTTTTGTAGTGAAAACTGAATTGAGTTGTAAAGACGATTGTCACCGCAACCTCAACACTAGGAGCGCATAAATTTCAGCAGTCAATGCTTTCTCACAGACCCTGAAAAAACCAGAAATACAGAGCAGCAACATTTGATTAATTGAAAGTGCCCTGTCATTACAGCAACCAAAGTCCACTCAATCACCAGGACACCATGAATTGCAGCAACTACCAGTTTTGCAAAATTTTAGCGAAACGATTCTCTTTTTTCATTTCCACACACGCGGGGAAACCGGTTCTACTCTCTTTCTTTACTGCACATACATTCACAAATCGTCTTATTTCGAGAAGATCTGCTGAGAGAAAACTTATTAAAGAGAAACGAGCTTACACACGCAGAACGACTTTAATTGTGAACACGGAGAATGGCTGCAGGAGAAGGTTCAGGTCTGAACTGCGATTCACTGGAAAACATGCCAAATCGTAAGCAGTAGGGGACTAGAGGTAAAGTATGTCTCTCATTTCTCATCTCGGTATGTCGAACAAGTGCTTCTGACACTAAGCCGCGCTAATGTGGGACTGATGTTCCCTTTATGAATGGAGAAGGGAGAAAATAGTCGTAAGTAAACAATCCAAGATCTCCCAACTTAAATTTATATTTGCTGGTCTCCGCATGCTCAAAAACCAACACGCGAGTACACCAAGAAAAATAGGAACTATTAGGGAAACTTCTTGCACCAAAAGTTAAATAATTTACTTATCGTTCATGACGAAGCAGACGCTATTCCAGATTTATTTCATCTTTTACTACAAGCAAAACAATGGAGTTTCGTAGGTTTTATCCGAGACTAGCTTGGGTGCTTTCTTAAAACAAGAAGCACAGTTTGTACACCAGTCTCTCTCTCTCTCTATTAATCATTCCTATCTTGGCCTCCTCTTCTCTTCACACATTTGAGTTTTTCTTTCGAATCAGATCTGCATGAAATAAGACGGTTTGTCATACTTAAAAGTAGAGAGGCTTAGAGCTGCGTTGCTTGAATAAAAAAGTATGCGCGACTCATCAATCGCTTCATTTCTCTGCTTTTTGTTGGAGATCGTTTTAAGAGAAATCTTGGAAGGATCAAACGAGCAGAGTTGGCTTAGTTTATTCTGAACATACTCGTATGCATATTGCTTATTATTATGAGGGAGTGACAGAGAAGTAGAAGAGAGAGTTTTATATTCGCAAATATTCGGAAGAACAATACTTACAAAGGTTGTTGATTTGATTTTGAAGTAAACAGCTTGTAGTATGTGTGGCTAAAGACAATAAGGGACAGAAAATTTCTTTTGAAAGACTGATAAAGTACCAGCTGCTGATTTATGCTCGCCTGGTGCTTTCAACTAATGATAAAAATTTTCGTTGCTTTTGTTAAATTTTTAAAGCGTCGATGATTTTAGATTCTCAAAGTTCCACAAGTTGTACGCTTAAAGACAAAGTTTTCAGAGACCGAAGCTTGTTAGCTAGTTAACAGTGTGATGTTGGTTTTGTAAGGAATTGGTTGGGGTGAAGGGGGATAAGTTGCGGACTGAAATTGTACTCCAGCCACTAATGCCACGTAGCCCTACATACACATCTGCTTTTCTTACAATTCCGACAGAAAAGCTATAGTTTATTTCCAGACTCTCCATACGACACCAGTCGCCCATAAATCGTAGTTGGTACCCCTTCTATAAAATGTTTACCTATCGCCTCTTTATTTCCACCTACACTCTCTCAAAAAGTTAAGCCTGTGTAATTGTCTCTAATTGATTTATGCAATACATCCCAAGCTGTCTTGTACGCACATTTGTATGTATTCGAAGAAAGACTTAAATCGTAAGCACGTAGGATGGTGGTAGAAAGAGTGTCTGGTGTGAAGTCTGAGTCTACACCCGCACACAGTCGAGTTCGTAAGCACGGAGCGTGAGAAATAGGAAGAGTCTTCCAAGTGAAATATGATTTTTACTTGTATGCAATTGACTCTTGTATTTAGTGTAGTGAGACTGATACTAAGACGTGTGTGCGTGCATTGCGGGTGATTTGTTTTCGTTGACATCAAAGCAAAACAGATAAAGTGAGCCCTGCTACAAATCATGGGCGACTGGTATTTGAGTTGAGAACAGTGGGGGCTTGACATTTTTCAGACTGTTGTTTATAGGAATCACTAGGAAGTGTTATCGGCCGGTATTAACAGGTGAATGTCCACAGGTGGCTAGAGAACAATTTTCCATCCCACAGGGATAACACTTGGCAAGAAAATGCTTTGCAGAGTGCAAAGTTCGGACTGCAAAGTTGCAGAGTAACTTCTTGTTTCGTCGCTTGTGAATAGATAAATATTTGCTCTTCAATAAACCGTGGTTTGATATCCACTCCTTATACGCCCAGTTTCTCAAAAGGACATGATCTTTTCAGATGAAAATAATTCACAAAGAAGCAAAAGGAACATAGCCTTGAAACGTTTGACGATACATCTCCTTGAAAATAATTTCTCTTCAAAGCATTGCAACTGCAATGATAACGTCACCGTGAAACTACAATATTCTCCGTACTTGTGCGGGTGGCCTTTGTGTCTTTCAAAGCGTTTTTTTACTCCAATTTCTAGCTTTTCCCCACCCCTTTTCCACCACAAATCAGATTAGAAATTAACAAAACTATGTAGTTCCTTCATTTTGATAGTCTCCCTCGCAAGGATGACATGTGACAGGTTGATCTCTGAATGTCAAGGATTTTCTGTTCGCCTCTTTCTCTTTCACTTTTTGTGCTAACCATCTTGCTTGTATGAGATAATCGCATACAACTCAAAGCTTAAGTGAATTTCCGTATATTATTTCTGTTTCCTGTGCTGTTTGTGACAATACTACTTCTCCGTCGTCCTTCAAGACTCTTGTCGCCCACTTCGACTATCATATCACTAAGCATCCAGCTAAAGCCCTTGAAGCTATGAAATTAAGTTTTCTTCTTACAAAACTATCAAATTTTACTCTCCTTCCCTGTCCAAGTAATAAACTACTCGCCTTCCTTCCTTACTATCATTGAAGCAAGAAGAGTAAAAAAAAAAAACACGAAATACATTCACCAGGACCTGGTACTACTGTGGGAAAATCCGAATTGTGAAACATCTGATAAGGAGCCTCTTCCACTATCGCTCATTCATTTAGATGTTGTATGTGAGTTGTTCCTCTCTCTCTCATTCCATTCGTGTCCTGTGTTTGTGGGAAGCAGGAGTGTACTGCTGAGTGGTTTCGCATTTATTCAACTTGAACTTTGGAGTCTTTGTGTCGTCGTCGTCGTCATCGTCGACGTTCTAGTAAGGATTCCCCTGCAACAAGGACAATGATATTCCAATTCGTTTCTGAACCACAAAGTGACTGTGTGTTGTGGGGGCAGCAGCATCAGCAGCAACAGAATGGGGAAGCAAATCCAAGATACACATCACTTTTCTTCTCCGTTTTCGCAATTAAAGTTTCCTTCATCCTTTTCGGATTGTTTAATTCATTTGCCTGCAGGACGTACATACACTGGTTGAGAATATGCCGGTGCTGCCATCTGTGTGGAACAATAAATGTGGTTTTCTATCAGAAACTAAAGTTACAACAAAAACAATACAACATGAGCTCTGTAATTGGATTCGTTTTCTTAAAAGACTTTCAACACTGAAATTTTGCTTGAAAGGACATTAGTAAATGTAGACTATGGTAAATGGAGTTTCTTTTAATTTGAGACTCAAAATACATATTCCAGTCGGCAACTGGTCAGAGAAATTGAAATCCATTGTGTAGAAAACCTCAAACGTTGTACGAGTACTTGTAGAACAAAGTGAAGACAGATGAAGATATCTAAGGATATGCAGTGTTCTCATAATGCTGATGGACAGAGAAACATAAGATTGTTCAATTAAATGGGCGGAATCAGTTGCGAGGATACTCAAAGGCGATTAAAAGTGGGAGTGTGCCAGCTGTGAAGGTATTAAAAGTAAGACGTAGAAGCCCAATTAACTTTCGAAATGCAATCTAAATATTTGGAGAGCACTTGGGATGTTTTACTCCTTAGTCGCAGGGAATATTTGAACGTCTGCTTCTTAGATTTTTGTGCTAAACAAAACAACAATTGCAAATTGAAGTGGCCAGGTCTCGAGGCGTAGAAATTAAGATTCAACATAAACCCATTCTGGTGGTTCTCAACTACCAGTTCTACAAACGGTTAGAAATTCAATTACGACAGAGCTTCAGACAGGACGGTGTATAAAAAGGACAGACCCTTTACAGGATGCCTGTGAGTAATGAACTTATGGCTACAACCAAGGGAAGGGATATAGTCTAAACCAGGTTAGGTCGTCGTTACGCTCATCATGCCCCAGTTGCCATAGCGTGGGAGTTAATTAGAATTTTCAACGGGATAACTAGAAAACGAAGAGATAGTAAACCTTATTCATTATCTGGCATACCTTCAGTCGCCTTCCCTTTCACGGAATTCGTTGCATATCGTCCCCAGCCGATGACTAAACTGGTGGAGCCTTCTACATTTGCAAACCACGGGGCTCTGTGACAACTTTTTACGTACACATTGAAATCTTGGAAACACCTGTCCCAAAGGACTTTCTTTTAATAAATTAATTCGTCCTATAGGCGATTACGTTTGCTCGGTGACGTCCATCGAATAGACAACAATGCTCCAACTAAATTGAAATTCGAATCTTGGGCTTAAATACAACCAATTTTGATCAAACCTGCGTTCAAACGATAACGGATGTCAGATCTAGAAAATTGGAAGCAATGTGCACTTGATAACTATGAAAGGCTGCGGTATCTCAGGCGCAGACTTGTCACTCGTCAAACGGGTTTTCGAGTATCTTAGCAAAATAAGTTTAATAGAGAAGGCCATGGTGTAGAAGGCAGTGGTAACAAACAACCTGAGCATACGACGAGAACGCATTCGCTACACCAAAGTGGGCTACGCCTGGTAGTACAACAGACCAAAACACAGTCGGAACGCTCTGAGATTTGGTATTCCTACTTTTGTATGTTCGCATAAGAAAAGAACCCGCCAGATAGGACACTTAAAATCTGAAGGATAATTTCCATGAAATTTTCTCTCCATTAAAGCATTAATTTTATTTATCCGTGTCCACAAAGAATCTACGAAGTCTAGGAGGAACCACCTCCCTACTAAGTAAGCTAAGCGCACTTTTTCGACGCTCTCAGGAAAACAACCAAACTGCCGCTCTCTTAACAGAATACGACCAAGACCTGAGCCTCCTCTTTAAACTCATATGAAACTATGAAAGTCTGCCAAAAAGCACAAAAAGAACTACCATCACATAACCTGCATAAATTTTCGTTAAGACTTTATCCATCAACGGCACGACGGACATCCATGGACGACAGCCATGATGTCATTGCTTTGTCTAGCCAAGTTACATTTTTCAAATTCACCTCTTCCAATTTCGCTATTTATTAAAACCTCTGTTTGCAAGACCCTTCGAAACAATTTTCGCAGAAATTTCCATCAATCTGTCTGCACATTCCCCCAAGCTATCGCTGTCACCACCGTCATAATCAAAGTCAGCTCAACCTTTAGCGCTGCTCCTCGGGGCTGCAGACTTTCAATAAATATACAATGCCAATCTTTTGTTCGCCAATCAATAAAGCTCATCAATTCCTGCCCATCAAAGCATACAAAAAAAAAATACCCCCTCTCCAGGCACCATGTTGATGTTTTCATTTTCATCACCCATCGGAGGGTGCACTGAACTTTTATTATCTTGGCAAGCAAAAAAAAAGAAGAGAAAAATGCTAAAACGTAATTGACAACACCACACAATGTTTAGAACTTTCACACTTTCCAGCCGTTCGCCACCCCCCACCTCCTTTTATAACTTTAAACGCCTTAAACAACAGAGCAAAATAGCGAAACAAAAAACTAAAAATCCCATTTGCATTCTCATCTCGAAACAAAACACAAAAAAAGTCTAACAAAGCCGTATACAGTGCACACCCAGACCCAACTTGTGCGGGGGATTTTCGACATATTCCACATTTGAAAAATTTGCTTCAATTAAAAGTGCAACCACTCTCAAGCCCGTATACAAGAGTCACAGGATACCAAAGGGGTGCACTGTGAAACATTGCTCATTTCAGGATTTGCATAGCGGTAATGGTCGGTGGTGGGAAAACCAAACCAAGCCAGCATGCATTTAATACACACGCCTAGACTAACCGACCAAACGCCTGTCAAAGTGACAAAAACATTTTCACTTTTTCACAGAGAGTGGTGGGCAGAAAAAGTATTAAAGAAAATGTGCACACAGAGACAGGGAGTGAAAGAGAGACGATGTGCTATTGTATCAAAACTATTGCCATTAGCATTAGCCCTATTCACCCCTCACCAAGGCGAAATGGCCATGGTGATGGATGCTGGAAAAAAAAGGAGAAGTGTAGAACTCACCATCACTATCGCCGCCTTCCCTGTTGTCACAACCAGAACAGAGTAATGAGCGGCATTGCATGTAAGCAACGCGCCGTCGAGGACCTAACTCTCTTTGGAAACGTGAAGATGGTAGGACGAAAAGGGATACACTCACCCAAGGTGCATACAGCAGTGTCATACGATGTTACTTGGTGCTTCTGCTCCTGTTGTAATTCTCAATGTTTGTTGCGAAAGGAGCAGTAGGAGCACAGGCTTACATTTGCGAGGTCACACCCTACACACATATGTATGCCTGCAGCCTAAGAGCAAAATTCCCCAGGGTGTACTTCGAAAGAAGAGAGGAAAAGAATGCAAAAAGGATGTCATCATAGTTGGGTCATAGAAGACAAACATCGCCAACAGGCATAAAAACAGGCTTAGCGAGAGGAAGAGCACAAAAAAATACAAAAGAAATCAAGTCCTTCTCCATGGAGTTACAGAGATGGTGATGGTGGTACTTTTGGTAAGGAAAACACAAACAACCGTAGAACTTTTTTTTTTTTTCTTGCTCTCCATCTCTCGAGGAGGTTAGACGTTGAAGAATTATTGCATTTTGTCCTTACCTCCTTCATTCTTGTTATTCTTGTGACACTGCTATTCTAGGATTCCTTTTCCTTTCTTTTGTTTTCCGAGCATCATTGGGTGGGTGACGGAGGAGGAAAGTTTTACTGTTACTGAAATGGGGGGAATGCGACCACTGCTTAGGTAATTTAAAACAGATGAGAGAAATTCTGTTTACAACGTTGCACTTTAATGGGAATTTACAATTGAAATACGGTTGGCTACTGTAAATGAAATGAGAAAAAAAAACACGTCTCCTGGCAGGATTATAATACGTGTGGAAGTGTGTGAGTTTTGTTTAGATTGAGGGCACAGAAAGGGCAGTTAGTTATTTTTTTTATGAAGCAAGTAATGAAAGCACGGCGTTGTGTAGTAATACATACATGTCTACACAGGCTTTAAAAAAGGTTTGATAGTATCTGTATTCAACGTCGAGGTCTTGGAAGCAAATCGCACTACACTGACTCGTTCCAACGATACTTTTCGACTTGTTTTCCTGTTTATAAGAGGCATGTTAAGTTACGACCCCAAATTCTAGATATCTGACAGCTTGGTTGAGAGGGACAAGGAGGGACAAAATGGGGCCTCTTGCAGGAACTACCCATAGCAGGTTTTAGGTCTACTGCTGGTATATCCAAGTGAGGAGTCTGCCAACGTTTACGACTTGAGACAAGGGCGACAAGCAACAAGCCACAGTTTCGACCTGATAAAGTAAAGTCTAGGTATAACACATCAGTTGGTTCACGTGCACTAAGGTCTTATTGTATCAATGTTTTGCAGGGTCAGTCACAAAAAACGCAGAAAAATGCGAGCCTTTGGAGACCAAAAGAGACTCTGGAGAAGCGGCTTCTTTGAACCGGTCAAGGAGTGACATATGGTTTCTATGGATTTGGCCATAATCTCGTTCATTTTGTAATTGATTTGTGACATCAAGTCACTGCCCAAGGAACCAGAGGGATTCCAAAACCAAATAAGATGGGGCTTATCAATGACCGTCTAATTTTTCGGAGAGGACAATGAAATGACAAGGTCTGCCTTCTATCGACATTACTTAGCCTAAGGCCAAGCTCAACCTAATTTTTTTTATCGAGTAGGACTATAACTAGCAAGAAATTGAATGACCTCCATGAAAATTATATTAACGAGCTTCTCGAATGAAAAAAGCAGAACGAACCACCGATTTACCGCCCCCAAGCCTCTTCCCGCTGTAAATGTTGGGTGGTTTTTTCCAATAATTAACAAAATTTCATTATTTTTCCAGTCCAAAAAAGAACCGATAAAAAAATCCGTAATCATTACCATTTCGAAAAATAAAAAAATAAATATACACCCACCCCTTGGGCGAAATTGCATTTAAATGAAAGCAAAACCGGAGCAAAAAAAAAACAGAAAAACTTTTCTTAATTGGATTCGGTTTAACAATTATGCAACAACCGAAGGAAGAAATCAGCCCATAAGGTGGAGGAGCTGTGGAGAAAGAAAAAATTCTACAAAAACGAGAATAATAAGAGAAAAAATGACTGAAACGATGGGAAAACAGCTCACAGAACACAAACAAAACCAGATGTTAAGTCCTACCCGCCCTGCATAGAATACCAACGCAGCAGCATACAGTCAGTCGTTTTTAAACAACCCAAAACCCAGCTGAAACCGCAACAGCATCACCAGCGACTGCAACAGCAGCTCCAACAAGCTCCACCACTCGACCGACATTACCATCGGTTCTGTCGCCGCCACACGCCCTAAGCGAATGATGATTCAATTGTCAAAGTTAAATTACTTAATTTGGGAAAAATTCCCTCTCTCTCCCTCTCTCTCGAGTGCGATGGTACACCCACTTATCTGGCGTCTCCCTCTCATTTTGAGTGCACGGTGGGAAAAAAATTAATTAACAAACACTTAGCATTTAGAAATAACGGTAAAGAATGGAATAACACAGTTCACATTGTCTTTGGGGAGGGCGGGCTTTGCGAGAACAAAAAAATCGAATTAAAAGTTCCCTTCGGGTGAGTTCAGCGAGATAAAACAAAGTGAAGGGTGTCACTCTGACAGCCACAGTGGTTGAGTTCGGTGCGTATTTGCATTTAAAGTTTTTGAAAGAACTTCGTTGGTTGTTTTTTTTTTTGTTTTTTAATTTTTCAGATTTTTTTTTTTTGTTTAAATTGATTCTATTATTCGTGAGGCCCGCCCTTGCGAAATTGAATTCAACGCCTTTGGAGACCCGGTCTTTTGTGTGCTTTTTCTCCGGTGTGCTGTTGTTTGTTGTTGATTTTGTGGGCGATGAGGGAACGACGATGACGATGGTGACGGCGATGGCGACGGCGACGGCAACGGAACGAGAATTTAATTTACAATTATTGAAGTGAATCCGTTTTGTTTTTAGGGGATTTTGGGAATTTGTTGTTCATCGTTGTTCCCATTTTTGGAAAACGTAATGCCCAGGGACACACAGCACAGACGTGATTGGATGGGGAAGCGAGAAAGATAGAGAGAGGGAGACAGAGTGCGTATGTTTTCTATTCAATCAGGAATATGGAATTATTGATGGGCGAAATGATGCGCGGGTGGGAGTTGTTGTTTTTACGGTTTTCGATTCCGATGCGAGATGCCAGGGAAAAACCAAAAGAGATTTAGGTCAGGCAAATATTTACTATAAAATGCCCATCGGATGATTGCTGATGGATGCTCGTGTTGAAACCATAATGCGCCCTTTTGCTATACTCGTAGTTCGTTTTTTTTTTTACATATCTAAATTGGACGTAGGAGTTATTGGCATGAATCTTGCCTGAAGTGCTTAACGCTGTTTTGTCATGGTTGCAATTTAAAAAAAAAAATTTTATGTATACTCATTCGATCTGAGTTAACATTCCAAACAATCCTTTCATTTGTCATTTATAGTTTACAAATCATGAGGCTGACCAAAGCGATATGAGATTACATTATTAGCACGGTTATCTAAGGACTAGAATTTGTTAAACAAGAAGGATGTGTTCATTTAGGTTGTTAGAACTATTACAAAGGGGCGGACTAAGTGCACAACGAAAAAGAATCGTTAGAACCTTCTGCAAAGCCACCACCAAGTGATGAAACCGTGCTTTGCGTGCTATGGTCTGTAAGAAGGAACAATTTTAAAAGGTCTTCGAAACCACCTCAACAGGGTAAGTTCTGTCCGCTTCTTGATCGAATTTCACAAAAGCGTTGAATGATGCACAGAAAAAATTACCACAAAGTGAACCGAAACGCGTGTTTCTTAAGAACACACTTGAGGCACACCTCAACCTTAAAAAAATTCTCAGCTAACAAATAGAATTCTAAAAAAAAAGTCTCGTCTACGTGACAACCAAACGTCCTTAATTGGTTTTTTGGCTAAAACCGAAACTGGCCTTAGAATGGTCTGTCAGAATTGATTAATCTAATCAGCCTTCACTCAATGTTGACTTCAACATCATAACCAGCCCCAAACCCCTCTGAGGGATCACCAGAAGGCACTTCAAAAACTAAGTGCATAAGCATTTTTTTCCACAAACAAAGTTTATTTTCCCACTGAACTTTAATGGGGACAACTTTAAAGTCCTGACAATAACCGTGACAAGCCTCTGCCATCCAAAGAATTCCTACAACGTATGGTTACCTCACCGATACCAATTGGGATTGACTGGCTCTCTTTCGTCTCAGAAACCACAATGCATCACTGTCTTACAACTCAAAGCAAAGAATTTCAGTTCGGAAAGTTGAATAAACAAAACAATAAATAATCAGAAGGACTCCCGCGTATAGATCATCCTAAAAATCACTTCAATAACTTGCCTGCAAGGCGGAGAAGTCTTACTAGAAATGTTACACTAAGTTAATTGCGCGGCTAAGCAGGGTTTAAAACTGCACCTAGGCATGTAAAATCCTTTGAATTGGTAGTGGACACGTCCTACAAATGTGCAAATATTTATCATTGGGAGGAGAGATTTACATTGATCGACAAAGATAACAAGGACACTGAAACCTTCGGCTCACGATGTTTCAAGCTTTAAACTAAGAATCAAGCTAGTGGGAGATGCTTTTGGATGAGAAGCAGGATGCAAAGATTTACAAAGAGTCCTGACAATTTATAAAGTCTCCTACTAGATTTTTGAATGATACACGAAGTCGCACATTTGTTTACGAATAAAATGTAAAGTAGTGGTCCGGTCCTAGGCATCGAACCATACATTCCCCAGAACTTTGTTAGCCAACTCAGCGAGGGATTTTGTATTATTTTCGAAGGATGAGAAGAAATAAAAATTCCCCCCGACAATTTCCATAAATTTGAAGCATTTTTCCCATCTACATTCGTGCAATTCATATGCAATAAACCAGCGACTATACTTCACTCTCAATGTCCTTAACATTGTTGCAATTTATTTATGTACCCAAGCTCCTCCAGAAAGATTTTCGTGTTTTTTATTTGTTCCATCACACACAGTGTTACTCTCTTCGCTCATTCGGATAAATAATTTAAAAAAAAAAGATGCGAGTTGAATAAACACACACACAACATGAAACAAGGTGAGATGGGGATCGCATCCGCCCACGACATGACCTACACATAACCACATTCCATTCACATCCGAGGCATGGCCTCGGGATAATTTACATTTCTCTCCCTTGCACTCGATTTTCTCCTTTACATTATTTTTCTCATTTTTTTTTTGTTTCAACGAATAAGTGTCTTGTTTCCGACTGCATGTGTACGTATGTATGTATGTATATTCACAATTAAGTGTCAAATTTGGTCTTAAAAAATGCTGCTCCCAATGAAAAAACATGCCGCCGTCATCCTCTTTTTCTGACAACATTTCCAGATGCACAGCGCTCAGCAGAACTGCAATTGCATTCAATTTCGTCGGCGGAGGACGAAGAGGACGAAGAGGACGACGACGATGACGACAACAACGAAAACGGGTGCAAGTGTGTTGAGTGCGCTCGCGAGATAATATTGTTTTAAAATAGCAAAATTACATTTCATCCGTGCTGTGTGCTTCCATGCAATGACGACGACGAGATACAAAAAGCAGATCCTTAATTTGGTTTACTTCAAGGATAAATTAGCTGTATGCAATATTAAAGTGGATCGTGGAGTTGCTTGCACTCTTTTTACGTTTCTTCTTCTTTCTTATTCCATCTGTTTCGTTGCGTTTCTTATTTTATTATGTTGAGATTATCCTTGGAACTGTTAGAGTTACAACTTTGTGTGCCAAGTAAATTAATGAATGAAACTGTGAAGATTGCTAAGAAGAAACGACGACGACACGCGAAAGAGAGCGAATAGAATGTGCATCTGAAGGATGCCTACACTTGCAGTGGGAATCATCATAGCGGAAGAGTGCCGCATTAGCTACTCGTAAAGTTTATGCGATGCAACATGTAATTAGTTTGCCACAAAAACGATGTGATGCAGTGGATTTAGTAGACGGCAGAATTAAGATGACTCGATTGGGTTAATGCTGTGGAGGCGTGAAAAAGAACAAATTTTCCAGAGCATGAGAAAAATACGAGTATCTGTCATGGGGCGATATCTGCTTTGAAAGGGAGAACTCTCCCTATGGCTGCACCACCATAAGACTGTCAGAACTAATCATTCAGATGAACGTTTTCCAATTCCTATGTCGGAAGACTAGGTAAGACTACAGATACACTTATAAAGAACCAGGTGATACGACGAGTCTGTCGCTATTCAAAAAAGGAGAGAGAGGGCAATAAATCAGACGTCTTTTCGTCTTTTTTTCACTGATGTAGTGACATCACTCTGCGTGTAACCAGGAGGCTGAGACAAATTGATGTCACCAGCTGAAGGAGTCAGGACACTATGCACTGCGCCATGCTACCCGTATCTAGTGATTTAACCAGCCGCAGTTTTGAAATGGGCGCCGTTTTTGTGGTGCCGCGGCTCACTGCTTAGTACGTTGGACTATAAAGTAGGCAGTAACAGTTGGAATCCCAAAAAGACACCAAAAGTACTTTCACGGTCGCGCCTTTCGTGAATGTCTGACAAACCTCCGTAATAACTGTCATGAGAAAGCTTCTTAATTTGCCTTTGGATATGGCTCTAAGCTGTAGAGCCCTTGCATTTGTGCAAACAAATTTAAAAAGCGCACCACGCATAGTCACGAGAAGTAAGACCCTACAACGGTCTGTGTCGCCAGATGCTTCCGTCGCTCAGATTATTGAAGGAAAGACCGTTGGAACTTTTGGACCGGGCTGGGCAGGCATGAAAAAAATAGAGAAAATCGTTTGACAAGAAACCCGACTTTGTAACGAGTAGAGCTACCGTATTGCGTCTCTTAATAACGCTGTTGATGAGGGATCGCTTGGGCCAGATTCGACCGGAAGCACATTGTTTCGTACCCCTATCTGTCCTTGGCCTATGTAGCTGAATAACATTTTACAAGAAGCGAAATACCTAAACCCAATGCTACATATGAACTGGTATAGAGGGCAGTTGTTGTATTGCCTCACCATCTCCTTTAGAAACGGGGGACTGAAGAAGAAACTGAACTTTATTGCAGCATGAATGTCCTTTGAGACGCAACATGCAGTTAAAAGAGCACCCAAAGAACACCCTAACCTAACCTCAGACTGCGGTATCGGTAACAAATTGCACATCAAAAACTACTTTCAATCGTCCTCAGAGAGGTCTCAATAGGTCTGATTGCAGACAGCTTTGTCCGCGGTGTGCACGAGAGACGTAAAATAAAATTCAATTGATCTAGGATCAAGGAGTAGCTGGCTTTGTAGCTGAAAGACTATGAGGAGGTTAGACGAATAGTTGCGTTAGCAGCAATCTGTTGGGCGAAGACACGAAGGGAGATCACTTAAAATGTTGCAGAGGGACAAAGTGCATCGCTGATGTTGGCACTTGCAGTTTGTTTTGTATGACCCACTTAGAGTGCCAAAGAAGAGGAGTTCTCTTTAAGAACTTAAGCAACAACACGATCAGCATAGAGAATATCTTTGCATCCTGCCTTTTTAGTTCATTCAGAAGCTAATAACCTGCAAGATTATAAATGAAGAGCGGACAAAGCACCATCTTGATGCTCGCCGTAGATTAGAAGTCAGAAGAAGTCAAAGTCAGAGTTGTAAAATAAGGATCGCACTAGAATACCACTTCCTCTCAGGTCCTATAAAATTAGTCAGTTTTCAGACAAGATTTTATGAAGGCCCTTATCCCCTGCGAACGATTTCCCATGAATTCCAATTACCTCACGGTGACAGCATAGTCATGCGCCTCCTCTACCAGGAAGATGAATCGCCAAAATGAATATCATATTGCACATCTCACTGCAGTACGACTATCTAGATGATTTAATAAAATTTTATTATGAATAGCTTCTCCATTGACTCCTGGGTGACAACATGACCCAATTCCCGAGCGAGCGAAAAAAAGGATAGAGTTATCCTTTTGATAAATCGTGCCCAATGAAAATGTTTAAGTGAAAAAGAAGTCAAAACGGAAATAAATTTTCATTTTATTTCTCTCCAATTGGGGATAGATGGCCTTTGATTACTCAAGGAAGGTTGAAGGTCCACTGTCAGGATAAGAAGGTAAGACGTATAGAGTGCAAGGTAGAGATTCATGCATCAAATAATTACGAATCGATCGCACGTTTTTAGAAGACCCAACGAGCTTTGTTCATTGTACACTGCTCCGAGTTACCTAAGCGAAGGTCAATCCGTTTACTATAACATCCTTCCCCAATAGCTTTGCATCCGGTTTAAATTCCTCCTCTTCAAAGAGCCATAACATTGTCCATAAAGTCAACCATATAACCACCCAATCACCTTTGCCGCAAAAACCGTACCCAATTTAGATTCCCCATCGGCCATATGTGCTTGTCCATATGGGACCGTTAGTTTTTACTGCCCCCAATAAAAAGGGGTTGTCGCTGTAGAAACATTAAGCGAGAAACCGCTTCTAAAATTATCTTCCTACCCATCCGCCGCCACACCAAGTGGAGGTCACACATGCAGACCACGACGACAATGACGACGAGTGCCATTTCTAGTGCCACAGTCACTGCCACTCAATCCTTACAAAGTCGAAATATAATAAAATTAAATATCCTTAAGTCACAATTATAATTGCGGCATCGTTATCCACTCCAAGCAGGGCTATTATGAACTGACCCACCATCAAATGGCTGAGAGGATGACGTTCGACACTAAGGAGCCCATGTATTCGAGACGGCTTGAAAGGATGTCGCATTGAAACAACACTGGAAGCAACAAACACACGTCGGGACGTGTGTGTTGTCCTGTTTTATGAACAATTTGACAGCTAATTTAGTTCTTTAGTTGTATGAGTGAGTGTGTGTGTTACAATTTGATTTGATGTCACCGCATAACGACGCAACGTAACATAACACACAAAAAGTTACAACGTGAATAAAAATAACATCCTTGCTGAATCCGTGGTGTGGTATGGTACATTTTCTTGGCGAAATGATGATGTCCTGATGACGACAACGGCGTCGGTGACGGTGACGGTAGTGGTGGCGGCACTGAACACACACCCCCCTACCGAATGGGACGCGTACGATGACTGTTATTATTATTATGATGATGATGATGGTGATCGCACTCAATTGCCCCGTGTAACATGTGAACGAAAGGGGCGGCAAAGGATGGCACGGAGGGAGCCTGAACTCCATTAAAATTTTATTGTTATGCCAACACTTCGTTTGGTTTCGCGCGGCTGCGGGGCGGCAGCATGTTTGTTTATCAAGAGAGCAAGTAAGATAGAAAGAAAAGTTGTTTTCGACTCCTTACATCCTTTTGCGTTCCCTTTCTGTTTATTTCGCGTACAAAGTTAAAGGGAAAAAGCACAAAAAAAAACAGCCTAAAGGTGCGGAATACACCACATGTGGGAAATTTCTGTGTGTTACCTACGTTCACGTTCAGGTTTTTTTTTTTACATTTTTAATGCGCGATTTTTATTTTTATTTGCCAGTGAAAAGAATTTATTTCGAGTGAAAAGCAAACCGCTTTCGGCACCAAAGGTAATGCCACCCACCGGCGCCTTAGGCTGCCTTTTAAGCGAGTTGTGGTAACTTTACCTTTACCTTTACCTTTGCCTTTGCCTTTGCCCTCCTTCCGAACGCGCCCCCTCTACCTGTGAAAGTTTTTGCGCCCAACAAGGGGAATTGTCGACTTGTGAGGGTTATCCTTTGCGCTCATGTGCATAGCACCTGCTGGTGCTGGGGGTAGAAATGATTGGCTTTTACTTGAGGTAAGCAATAAAAATTGTGTTGTTGGCAGTCTTTCTTGTCGCTGTGGGGTGAGAATGCTGGCTCAAGATACATGTAGGAATGCGAAGGAATTAAAAATTTAGGGACACAAGTGTTTTCGGAAGAGGAAATCTGAGGAATTTTTTTCTTTCGAAAGATTTTTCGTTGGAGAATGTCTGAAGGAATTTAAAGGTGAGAGAGAGGCAGTGTGGTAGTAGTCGTTGCGGGATATTTTCTCTTTAGTTGGGCAAACGCCCACAGCAGAGTGTATAGGCAGGAACAGGAAGAAATTTGGGCTCCCCCGGCTACGAGTCTATGTTGGCGATACTCTTCTCGCTTCTTATATCGATCAGCATGCAGACCCTTAGGGCCATTGAGCTACAAACCTATTGGGCCATTCAACCGTTCACATGTAGTACAGTAGTCCTTTCGAAGGTAGAGTGGCCCAGAATATCTTGTGCTATATATGTCTAAGAACTACGAGATACCTGCAGACAAGAGGTTGGATGAGCCACCCAGAGAGGGGGTAGGTAGGAAAAAGTCAACAAAAGTTCCCAAGCACGCATATATAGAATTTTCAGAATCCAGAAAATCTTGGACCTCACTCGGCAAACAGGCCCTCCACCAGATTTTTAATACCCTCAGAGGAATAGAATGGGCCCTAAAGTGGAACCTATCCTCATCCTTTAAAACCAACAACTGTCTAATCTTTTCCGTAAAACAATACCACAGCACTGGTTAAGTAAAGAATCATATCTGCCAACAGCTGCTACATTGGGCTAAGAAACCTGAGTAGTACAGTTACCTCGTTAGTGTCAGTGATTATCATTTTATCATTAATTTTAGCGTGAGTAGCTACATTCAGTGGTCAAACCAACGCCAAGTACCCAGACGAAAGCCTACTGAGGTAAAGCCCCCTGCCAGAAAGTCTCTTAATAAAAAAAACAAATCCACTGAAAGGAAACAATCTCTTTCTAATCTGGTCACTGATTCCACAATATGGCAACAACAAATAGTTTTTATCCTGAACCTTTCCGCCAACATTCCACAGCGACAAAACCATAAATAAACTCCTGCAATTAGTCAAAGGCTACGACCGCAACGTACCACCTTAGCAAACTCTTCGAATCGACCCCTCCAAGAGGTCAAATGTCAACCAACCAACCAACAACCCGACACACCACTGGTGGCAGCCAATCTCATTTAGATTAGGCTGCAATAAACACACACCAGGCCCTGCTGGCGAAGGAAAGAGGCCACTCGACTGGCTTCTAAGGTTGCAATTAGTCTCGTTTATGATTTGCATTTTAAATTAAGTGCGCTCCCTGCCGGAAGTAAGCGCCCATTATGGAGGGCGCTTCTGTTTCCGGTGGTTGTTGCTCCTCTGGCCATCCAAATACACACTCAACGCACCCAGCCTTCTTTTTAACCCGCTTAGCCTCAGCGTGCCAACCACTCTTTCACCTATCTAGCCCCCAAAAAAAAAAACGTTGCTTCGTCGTTCGTGTGTTGTTTGTCAAGTTGGTGGTTTTTCTGGCGTGTTATATTCTCCACAACTGTTTTTTTTTTGAGTCCTGAGTTCATCTCTCTTCCTTGTGTGCCTTTGTTCTCGGTTCCTTTCCTCTTTTGTCACCTCCAGCACGTAGCAAAGGGCAGTGAGCTTCCAGTTTTTTTCGTCCTTTTTTTTTTTTTGTTCGCCGTGTTGAAAGTCATTAATTTCGGTTTTGAGAAGAGGCTCTAATGAGTTTTAAGGACGTGCTGCAGTCTCCGGGAGAGAGATGTATCCGGGTGTATATACATACCTTTGACTCTTGTATGCCGGAAGTCAGTCATTACCGCTCGTTGGTTGTGTTGGTTGAGTGTAGAGTCAAAGCTCGGGAAGCTACCGGTTGAATAGTGTTGTTTGCGGAGACGTTTTTACCTTCTAATTAGATGTCATTGAAGTCATTACAATAGTCGAGTCGGGGCGAGGAGGGGTACAAAATTAACGGTGCAACAGTCTACAAAAGCCAACAATTGAAAGAGACTTTTGTGTGGCAACTGACGAAGTGGATGGATGAATGTGGTGAGGGTGGAGACCCTAATTTAGGCAGCAATTGTTTTAGTTTATAATTGGATATAGAGAGATATGCGAGGAGGACTGTTGAAGTAGAATAATTAAGGGTTACCGTGGCACCCGGAGGAGGCTAAGTACCTTAAGACGGAACTGGAGGAAAAACTTATTCAAGCACAATTGCTGGAAATTAGAGCAAACTTCACGGGTGACTAGCAACTGATTTCCATTAGCAATTGTCAAAGTTTCATGCTTCGTTGAGGTACAAATAAAGGCTCTCACAAGAACGATGGAAAAATACAAAAATAAGCTCAAGTCGAGGTGTTCAGTTAGGGGTGGAATTCAATCTCAAATCCCAGAAAGTACCAATAGAATCCATCACTGTCTCACGTGGTGTTGCAAAGCCAAAGATTGACCGGTGTTAGTGACGTTAAAACACTAGCCCTACAAGGCACGTAAGTGCTTAAAAAGCAAGAGTCATGGAATTGTTGGAATGCAGGAAATAAGGAACTACATGCGAGTGTTCACTAAAAAGCCTGTGGAAAGAGTTTAACGAGTATAATGACGAAGGTACTGAAGGGTAGAGGAGGGTAGCTGGTTGCCAAGTACGGTCACCATTTAACACAAAACCAAAAATGTCGTCATGGAGAAGATTCTATGTCGTCCAATTCCCGACTATTCAATGGAAACGACACGGCGTTATTGCCCATTTTGTCTTACATCACTCCAAAATTCGGAGAGGAACCTGGTAAAGGAAACCATTGAACAACATCCACACTATGGTTGACAATATAGTTTAAGCATTGACGGATAAGTTTACGTGCTAGTTCAAAGGATTCCGACTGGTTAGTGACTTGGGTTAAAAAGAAATCTAGTGGAATACAAAAATTGGCCTTCTGAGAGTCCTATTTCGAAAGGGATCATAAAACCCTCAAGATTTCGATAGATTCGGTCCATCAAATCAACTGCTAAAGTTTCTCGAATGAAGAGAGGTTTTAGGTTACCCAACTGCAAGCACCAGGAGATGCGCAGTCCATAAATAATCACATCGTTCCGTGTGGCCCAAAGCCCAAAGAAAAATCTCTGCCACACTCGTTGAGTCTGTTAAATGGAAATTAAATCTGTTCGTCGCCTGCTTCGCGACCCCTTAGGAGTCGCATTTTTTAAGATCATTGACCTTAATTTGGCAGTCCAACCCAGGGTACCTAAGTGTGAGCACATCGGCGACCAATTCGTTCTACGCTATACCCATCAAACCCACCCCTACCACCATACAGAGACACGGGTATGCTTAATGCAAATTTATTTTAGGCTCCTAGCCAGTTCCCTTCGTAACTCATTTAGATCATTCTATCAGAACCCTTTACCCCGATACAAGCCCTGATATTCAAATATTTATATTCATCCGGTTATTCAATACATCCATCCACCTAAAAGAAAGCACTCCCTATCTATCTTTCGTTCCTTTAGACAGCATCCTAATCTAATCCTCAAGTAATCCTATTCCTGAGTGCAACGACTGTTTTCCATTAGCAAATTTTATACAATTCCTTCGAATTGCAAGCAAAGATAGAGCGATAGAGTGAACGGCACCGTGTTCAAATTGTTATCCTTTAAGTCAATTTCTTTCCAGGAAAAATACGTTCGCTTAACACCTTGAACTGAAACACAGGCAGCACAGGGTTGGAAGTGGGTACGACGAGCTTATACAATCGAATTCACCGGTAACGGTATTCAATGTCGAAAATAACAACAAGGACCTTGCCTTTCATTTTTCTCTCTTGGCAATGTGTGTAGAAATTTCATTGTTTCACCTCCATAAGACGGTAACAAAACATACACATGTGTGTGCAGAGTGTGCAGATGGATACTTGTATCCTGCAGCTTCAACTGTGGCAACATCACTCTATCAAATGACATAAACGGTATATAGTGTGAAAAATCGGAAAACCATTTGAAACGGGGGGCGGGGGGAATCTTAAGTGGGCGGGGGGAACCTTAAGTGGGCGGGCTTCTTTTTTTTCTAGAAATCGGATAGAAAAAAAAAAAACAAAGAAAACGAGTCGATAAAGAAAATGATGTATGAAAATGGAAATTCACTTACTCTGTGAGTGTGTGCGTAGTAAGGAAGAAAAAAAGAAGAAGAAAAACAACTGTAAACTAGTTATGTGATAATAAAAATTCCATAGCACCAGTCGTGCGAAATTATTACTTATGTGCGGGCGTACAACCATAGATACAGAGAAGGATACACTGGGGAGACGTGTGTGTGTGTTAGTCCCGGTTCGATTGGAAGGAATATAAAAGACTTAAAATTACATTTTATGAAGCGAAAAGGGACAAAAATTGTCAACGAATTTCACAGAGGGTCTCCCACTTTTTTTCTCTTTTTGGGACAGAGATTGTTGTCAAGGACAACGCGCTTAGGTTGTCTAGGATAATAATTTTTATTATTTTTCATTCTTTTTCTACGTCATTTGCATGAAAGAAGTCAATCGGGTGGATTTAATGACTGATGCGATGAAAATAAACGTAAAAAGATCGAATTAAAAAGAAATGGGGGAGCAAGTGGTAACCTTGAGGTACTCAAAAATGGCGATAGACATCTCACATTCAATGGCGGAGAAGTTATTTGTGTGTGGGCGAGTTTTAACACCTGATGGATTCACTCAATGGAATTTATACCATTTTTTAAAAGCTGCCACACTCGCTAATCAAAAGGAAAATTCTCGCTCTTACAGTACGAGTCGTATTTATCGAATCGTGAGATTCTAAGGTTTTTGGGGAATTTTCTTAATTTTCAACTTACGACCGCCTTCGATGGCAACGTTTTTGAGACTTAAGCCTTTGGTAGACTAGAATCTAAATTTGTTTGTAGACTTGTGAGAACCTAACGATTCGTAGTTTAACTCGAGTTTTCAAGCGAAAACCCCACCGCCACGTTTGAGTTTGGTATGAGCCATGGCAAACAATTTCCACAAATTTCCACTTATCAAAAACAAATTCTATCCTTTGTCACACAGCAAAGCAAAATTGCTCGCATTAGCATAATTGCAACAAAATTGCTGTTAATAGCAATAAATATCCACATAAACACCGACAATGTAGCATATGACAAAGGTGGCACACTAAACACATCACAGACAGAAATTAATTACAATTTCATGGCAATCCAAAGGTTCGTTGTCCTCCAACCTCCGATTTTCTACCGCCACCGATTGTCCTGAATGGAAAAAAAAAATTAATTAAACGAAAAACGCATCCCTTCACGGCACACATGTTCATCTGGAGGTGCATATGCGTGATACGTACCTGTCAACGACCGTTCTCATTTCTTTCGCGATTTCAGGATTTTATGCAAAATTGTTGCTCAGCCTACTCCTTATTCTGCATGTAAACGACATACTTTACTCCGGCTACCCCTCCAGCCCTCGTCCAACCAGACAGTGGGACATTTTCGTTGCGGCACTGTGCAAGGGTGGCTCATTTAAAATTTATTACAAATTTATGAGCGGAAGTTATTTTACAACGTTGACAGTTTTACAATGCGTCATTCATCCAGGAAAATCGCAGCATCATTCGAGGTGCTGATGGCGGCCTCTTGGGGGCGGAGGCGACTACTCCTCTGAGTGCGACTCGCCTAGTAACGAATAAATTTTAAATTAATTTTTCCGCGTGATGTCCGCGTTTCATAGGACGAAACTTACGGGTGGAAAGGCAAAGCCAGACACAGTCATTCGATTCAGATTCATTCTCCTGAGTCCTGAATCGTCAGAGTCTATGATGTGTCCCATCGTTGGTGATGATGCCACCACTAGCACTATCAGCATCAGCAATGCAATATAAAGTGAAGTATTGCGTGTGAGTTATTGTTAATCGCGATGACATGACATTTCTGGTACACAAGCCGCGGAATACATCTCGTGGGCCCATGAACCCGCGAGTGCGGAAGAGTCGCACTCGAGGCAAGGCAAAACGACGTTACTTTTGGAGCAGGCAAATGTCTGTCGATGGATTTATGAGAACAGAGGTGTTTTTTTTTTTTCATTTTTCGTGGATGAAACTGTTACAAATGGCAAGAGCACTTTTGGAGACATAATTCTCTTTATATGGCGTCAGGAATTTGGTGGCACAAATGGCATTTGAAGTTTGTATCCTTGTGCGTGGCTTAGTTGGTGTCAAATGTACTGTACAGAGAGAGAGAAGGGCTTCAGGTGTGGAAATGGTTTATAGGTGGAAACATTTACGTAGAAGGGAAAAAACACTGCTCCATTTGGTTAATGAGAGTTTTTATTCGAGACGACTATAGGCTCATAAAAGCCGATTGGCGAGAGTAGTATTGAGACCCCGTGAATAACACCCTTCAACAAGAAGAAGGATGGAACGGTGCAGTTTCCTAACAGCTTAAGCGACGATTATGGTGAAAAGCACAAAATTCAACCAGCTACAAACGCACTTAAAAAGTCCAAATTGGTTGAGCGCTTTCGCGCACCCTGAATGCGGTAGGGAATAGGAACACTTTCATTCCGCACTGAGGTTGTAAGGGTCTTTTAGGCTACTGCAAGTCAGACAAATCAGCCACAATTTGCACGAAATAGGGGCCACTGAATGCGGGAAGAGAGGTGGCCACGATGAGTCTGCGTTTTAACACAACGGAGAATGGGAGGAGATACAAAATCTCTACATCAACACTGCAGTTGCATCTAATCGGGCGAACAGTAAGGTAAACACTACCTTATCTGCTATTCAAGTGTCCTGCATTACTTACATTAAAAAAATGGAATTCTGTGCGAATACTTCTTTGAGAAACTCTCAGATATCGCCGATTACAGTGGTTGCCAGAGTAGCAGAGACAACTAAATAATCACACTGAAAGGGGATGACAGCAACCTAACCTCACTTCTTCAGAAAATTGATTGATCATTGATCCCAAAGTTGAATTGGATATCAAAATAGCAGAAACAACTGAGTGAAGCATGCAACAAGGCTAGCTGGCCACGGAGTAGTAGGCAGTGTGTTTGCTTGTGACCCGGTCGGTGTAAGTTCAAACCGCGCTAGGAGAACAACAATACAGCCACCGAGCGCAACATGGATACGAATTAAATCTGAATTTCCCCAACTACTACACCAAAAAAGTAGTTGCTGTCGGGAAGTACAATGGGCCGTATAGGGTCTGATGTTTTTGGGATTTGCAACGAGGCTTGGGGAAGAAACCACTTATCACATTCCTTATACATGACAAGCTCTCAATTAGACAAGGAAGTTTCAATTAGAGTTTAGTTTACAACGAACGTTTTCTATTACAACGAACTAGGCGACCTGATACATACACATTCGAGTATAAGGAGCCCCATAAGCTTCATGACAAGCTCAAACTGGTTTAACGAGAAGGCAGGATAGTTTCGTTAAATGTATTGGCGATATCTGCCAGTCGATTCAACCTAACCCTACCTATGTGTAACCTTTTGCAGCCTAGGTGGCAAAACCTATTTTCACAAAGAAGGTATCGAATAATTCATCCCACCCCAGCCAGTGCTGCTCTGGCTCCATAAATTTTCGAAAAGACTTGTACTACGGAATGCCATGTGACAAAAGGGGTTAACCAAGTTTCTAAAGGCTTATCGTCAAAAATTTTCAAGTACGATCTGTCAGCAAAAAAATTACGTGCAATGCTCTCTATGGAAGCTATCGTATAAATTCAGCTCGGTAGGGATTTTCGAAAATACTTAGCTAGGTACGATTACTTTACGAATACTCTTCTATATGCCAACGCAAAATAAATGAAAAAAATAAAAATTTTAAGACAAAATAAATTGTTATCACTTACCCAGCTTTAACATCCGTTTTTCGATCGTTGAATATTGATGTGGTGGTGTATTCGTATGCTGCACATGGTGATCTGAAAATAAAAACGAAAACAGTTGTTTATATGTCAGAAAATATTTTTTTTGGTTTTTGTTAAACACTAGCGGTGGGAGGTTGGTCTTGGTCGGCCTCTTTTGGATGGGGTTTGAGGAGGTTGGAGGAACAATCGTTTTAACAGAGACATAGACAGAATTTCGTATCGGGAAGGCATACTGTTCGTGCTTTTGCAAATAAGCTTACAATATCGAAGTCGACAGTGCTCAATACTGCATGTACCTTTAAAGAATCATCGACTCGTAAGACCCGAAAGAGAAGCGGGAGGGCCAAATCAACATCAATGGAGGAGGTGCATTGGACTTCGAAGTTCGAATCCCAAAAAGCACTAAAAGTTTTTCACGGCCTCACCTTTAGAGAATGTATGACAAACATTTTAAAGTCACTATCATGAGAAGCTTCTCAGTGTCTCACAGCGAAAGAAAAATACTTGGCGCAACGAATGTATGTGGTCCGGAAGCCTGCTGCAACGAAGTTCGTGGGCTGAATACCCAACTATCGATGCACAGTAAGATCGATGCTGTCAAAAAAGTGTGCATTGAACGTCTGACATGGCTAAGACATGTAGAGCAAATGGGCATCAACTCGCTCGGACGTAGATCCTTCCAATTTAATGCAGAGAGACGAACCAGTAGTGAAAGGCTTGGCTCTAGATTGCGTACGTAAGTAAGCACGTAAGAAATGCGCAAATGAAGACATATAGCTAAAGACTGGGGTTAATGAAGAGGTTTGTTGTGGATCCTAAGCTAACCACTCCAACTGTAGCAACGCCTAGTTAGCAAATAAAAATACAGTACAAGCTCCCTTAGTAGGGGATATCACTACGAAAGAGTACATAAATCTAATTCCCCACGAATGGCTTATAAAACAAGTCTAAAAAAACCAAAACTGAATGAAAATGTGAATGCAGGATGTCGTCCATTATTAAGCTAACACAACAATAGAGAGGGGGGAAGCATGGAAAATAACGTCTCTAGACGATGTCAAACTGAATTCAGTGCCCAAAACTTTATGAGTCTTCAAATCCAGTTGACAAACAAATCATGTTCCCGATTGCGTGCTGCAATAATTGCCATCGTCATTTCACTGCCATTTCTAACTTTCTCTACATCACTCCCAATCCCACCCCCCCACAAGGACAGATTTTTATAATTAGAAACTGCATGTCGCCATAAATCTGAACAAATCAACTCCAACAGAAATAAAAACTGAAAGAAACAATAAAATTCAAGATGAAGGAAGAATGAAAGAAAGAAACGAGCGAAAAAATCAATGAATTGGAAAATTCCCAATCACAAATGGAAAAACTAATTTGTTTCTAGTTTCGATTGTGGGAAGCAAAAAAAAGAAAGAAAGAAAAACGGAAAAAATCATTGACGAAGAAAAGGGAGGAAGAGGATGAGGACAACGACGAGTACGACGAGAGAAAAGTCAACGAATGAGTTGAGGAAAAACAGCGAACTATTGAATGAGCTTTCCAATTTATTGGACGTCACATTTACTCTGTGTGTGCAGTCACACAAGGACTCTCTGTGCACTCTTCAAATGTAGTAGCTACTCCTAGGAGGCAGAACTTCCTGCCGCTCGCTGTTCAGTATATAAATTGACAGACACGCGTATACAAGGATCGAAACCGCAATGAAATACGAGCCCCACGACTGCCAAGTCCCACGGAGCTTACACTGCTAATTAGAAAAAGTTAATTAAACAATATTTTTGATTTCCTTCAAATTAATTCAAAGGGAAGCGGTTAACGAAGGGCCGAGAGAGTTGGAAGTCAGAACACTGAACGAAAGGATTTTTTGCAAAATAAACACGAAAAGTTAGTTTTACAAGTCATTGGACTCGAGAAACGAGACAGAGGTTGAAAGGATGCGTTTTGTTTTAAGAGCAAATCCCTTATCGATGGTTGCACTGTAATGGAAGCTAATTGGGGAATTATCGGTAGATTTGAAGGACTTGTTGGGGATTTGAAAAAGTTCCCTTGAGAGGTGCTTATTGAGTTCATAGTTTTTGTAAAGAATCGGTAATTTGTGTGCAATTGCCAACTTTCCTGGATAAGGAGTAGGTATCACAAAGAAATTTACAAGTAGGCGTGCTTTTCTCTCCTGGGAAAATGGCTGCGGAACGAAATGGGCACTATGACCGCAGATAGTTTATTGGACGTATACCGGGGAGTTTATTGACCGGTTAGAACAACCCAGAAAAAGTTCAAGGTCAAAGCTTTGAAAGACACTAAAAGAAAACAGCACAAGGAGTAGACCTACACTCACTACTGTTGTATGTCTTCGAAAAATTTACAGCAACAAAAGTGAGCATCGAATTGGAGAATTCGGCGACTGGACTATGTGGGTTGCCAGAATGTTACCGGAAAGGTGGACTTCACTCCCAAATCGAATTGATGTGGGTACTGTAGGAGGTCGTTTTTCACTAGCACTTGTTCTCAGTCTATCTTTTCAGCAACCGAAAGAAGGGAATGGAATCCTACTGGCATTAAGGCGATCAAAGCATCAACTTAAGACGATGCTGGATGCCTAGATACAGAGGCTTATGAGGCCATACACAGCATGATTATTAACCAGACAAGGTACACAGCAGGAATCAGACTATGTTTTAGATTCGTCTTTGAGTGAATTGAGGTAGCGAATCGTAAGCTAACCCTACGCGTCAATACACCAGTAAATAGGAGATGTTGTGGCTTTTCCACCTGTACACACTTAGGCGCCCCTTTTAGGGCGGGAGGTCTACTGACGTACTTCAGGGGATGCTGAGGAGAAGAACTTGCTACGCTTTTTCTCTTCTCCTATTTACTTAGCCTTGTTTCACTTGAAGACATTGCAAATTTGGTCCACAAAAGAAAGGACACGATACGATGTTTGGGTCCCAAGTGCTTACCTAGAAGCAAAAATGAGGCTTTCGATAAAGCTCATGAATGTCTAACGTAACGAGACACAAACGTTCAATTTCCCCTCTTTCATACACTATAGTGCATGTCGTGTATCCGATATTTGTTACCTTCGCTTATTGTCGGTTAGGTAGCAAAACAGACGGCCAGATTTCGAAATAAGTTCCACCAAGCATATTTAACGAGAAATACGTTCTTCTTCTTTCCTTTTGTTCCGCGAGGTTACGATCAGGATTATAGTCCGCCTGTGGGGTTCACCGATTTGACCTCAAAAAGTATCTGCAGACCTCCCGGTTTCGGAACAATTCGTCATCAATCAATGCTGCTGTTTTTACATTTGTATGATCCAGGAGTTTTGTTAGTCTGCCTCCCTTCCGCGCTTGTATGGGAACGTTGATTGGCATTGCCTTTTTGACAGGGTTCGTAGGATCTCTTCTTGGAACATGGTAATACCAACTGAGCCGTTTGGTTCTTAGACGTGAAGACCTCCTCCGATCTTTGAACTTCTGTAGTGTAAAGCCTTCTTTTAAGCTAAGGGGCATTTTCGGTCACAGAAGATAGCAGAGTTTTCCTGCCACTTCATCCATCCTACGCTTATGCGATGATTGTAACGAGAAATACGTTAAAAATTATTTCAAAAATCGTAGACTCCCAGAAGGTTTACGCGGTCTCTCTTTATCTATAAGGAGAACATCCTTTTCGTGGGCGATTTTCATCATGTGCAAGTTTCTCAAATCCCAACAGAAATAGCTCAATAGCGTCCTCAAATACTACAATATCCCCGCTGCATGGTATATAGTCTCTGACCACGATCCCTCCAACTAAGTAACATCCGCTTTAAAATTAAATTCGAACCATCTACTGCACAGGTAGATTCCCACTGGATTTCTTTGAAACAATCTCAAAAATATTGTTACAGCGGCTTAGTTGACAAATCTACCAAACCAGGCTTTGTCCTGCCGCATGACAAAACCGTTTAAAAATACTTTTGTGTTTTCTAGCTGCCTATTTACATTCGAATGTAACCAACAAGAAATGCCTTCATCCTTCTATGCACCTCCAGGGAACTGCGACTAAGAACTTTACCGCTACAGAAAATAAATCTTGTGTATTAATTGCACTTAGCGTACCGTGTATCTTGATCCATTTAAACATAATTCTGTGCAATGCACACAAAAGGGAATAAGCTAAAAGCAAAAGGGAAATCAGGCACCATAGAAGTCCCTAAAAACCTAACTAACACGCACCCTCGATTCGAGGCCCATCCGCATGCCATGGGCAACCTTGTAACAAGCCAATTGTACCATGCTGCGTACTTACCGTGAGTACAACACACAGGCAAAGAGTTATTAACCAGTGAAATGCCTATCGGGGACACAGCGATGCTAAAGTACACACAAAACTCGCTTCAGCTTTGTTTCCGGGCAGAGGGAGCGACGATGATGAGGACCAAAGTGCAGCAGCAAGGAAAAGACCACAAATGGTGTAGCGGCCCTCAATGGCTTGTATAACCCCACCGTTGTTCCCCAGACTCCCACTCCCACATCTCATTCAGTGGGATGTGTTTTCCCTATTTTTCTACTGAGTTAAAATTCTGGTCCTTTTTTCTTTTGTTGGTGTACCTACCCTGAAACTATGCAACTTATGAGTGCACATATGGATATGTGTTTGTTTTTGCTCAACTTGGTGCTTCTTGTGATGCTTGCTGCGCTGCCTGCTAGGGCTGGCGCTTGTTTGCCTCGGCTTGCCTTTTATTAATTATCTCGTGTGAACTAGAGCAGACTTTATGCGCTAACCCTTTCCGTATCCCGTTTACATTCAAGTCCTCATGAGATACATCGACGGGCCCTATGCCATCCACCGCATATACTATGTATCATATGGAGGTAGCACACTGGCACAAAAGTAGCTAACACGCACAAGGGAAATGCAACTAATACAATTGCGCTTTAATTAACGTGCTATGAAATTATGGAAATGGAGGTTGTTAAGAACACTCACATATCCTTGAAAAGGTGAAGGAGTATATGACGCCCTCCTTTATCCTCTGTACGGTCTCTATTCCCATCATCGTAATCATCGTCATCATCGTCAACTTCATCGTCATCATTGTGGCAAATGGCAATCTCAAGACCGAATGTGTGAGAATATGTTATTCCGTTAATGATAATGAGAGTACGTTATGTATTTACCGTGTGTGCGTACATTAAATCTTGTTGGCAGGAAAAGAGGAAAAGCCCCACATGCACACAAGCAAACATGCGAAGTCGACAAACAGGAAAACTTCTGGTTTTTCTTGGAAGACACAATAATAGGCACGAATATTTTTACATTTCCTTAGAAACTCGGTTTCATTTTGTTTCCTTTTTTTTTGGCAAATATTGCCTTCTCTGTGAGAGAAGGTAGAAAGGAAAAGGAAATCAACGTATTGGTTTATTTTTGCTTGTATTTCCTTTCATCTACGTAAATGAATAGCCACAGGGCTGCGAAATTACACTAGTACTTTAATTTGTAAGAAATAAACTTGAAATAGGGTCCAATGCATGCTCTGGTGAAGCCACATACAGTGAGGACGTACAAAGATCTTGTTAACGTTCAAAAACGGACGGCAAGGACACGCTGCTAAAGAAGTAAAAATAGCCTCAGTTCGATCACCAAAATCCAAATTTTCAACTCCTTTCGATAACGAAAGAAAACCTCAGTTTCGCTGCCATCCTAGATGAAAACCCGGCAAGGAAACTGTAATCGCCGATGACCTCAGGGCTCAGCGCTACGTCCAAGCGCTTTAAATTACAAATTTTATTGCGAAAAGAAACTCATCCAAGCCAACTGCAGTTGGTACCAACACAATGGAATTGTCTAGATATACCTTACCCTGTTCAAAGCAACTCACTCACCCGTCTGTAGAGTCGCTTCCAAAAGAGTCAACTTTTATGGACTACTAGACGCTCTTGAGTCTCGAGAATAGAGGTGGGAGTTAATCCCTTTCTAGGAATGTGTTCATGTAATGAGTGCTCATGTCGAAATATAACGACGTTGCTCTGGGTAAGACTGAGAGCAATGAAAAGGCGAACTCTCTAGCAAGAACCTCGGAGTTCTCTGTTCCGGAACCATTTGTTGCATTTGGCAGAGGAATGGTGGGCCGTTGTGGAACACTAAAGAAGGTGGTCAACCGTGGAAGATTGTAAGCAGGGTGAAATGGCTATTAAAATGCCGACTGGCACCACTAAACACCCGTGAACTATGCCTGGAGGCAATCGAGACGGCGGCACATATTAAGTCAATGTCCGGCATTAGCTACCAGAAGAAGGGAGATCAGAAGATGAATCAGATTTCTTTTAAACAGATGCTAGCGTTGACACGAGGAGTGAAAGCCAGAGAAGAACTATGGAAAGAGTCTATCGGGCTAAGATGGACCGTGGAAAAGAGACGGAAAGGGACCCATCACTGTGGTCTATAATTCCTTTCCAGCTGTGGTCACAAGTGGGCTCTACTGCGATTAAACCCCTCCCATTAAAATAGACCGGAGAAGGTGCTTCAAACTAAGAACAACAAAGCCCTCATGGTCTAATGCAATGACAGATATAAAACGATTTCGTATCCCTAAGATAAAAATGATCCAACTTATCGTCCCAACCCCCATTAAAGTCTCAAGCATTCACCGTAAAAGACCTACTCTGCCTCCAACCTCACAAAAGATTTCTACGTGTTTACACAGAATCCTGTCCCTAGATTAAAGGCAATTAAGCGCCCTTTAATTATCCCCCGGAATTCTCTTTCTCGATCATACGAGAAATTGCATCAAAGACATTACTAGCCCCTCCCGTATTTTGTTCTCTTAATTTACCACATCATCCTCTCCAATGAACTTGGCTTTTGATATCCTGTTTTTTTCCTTCATCTTCAAACATATACGAAAATAGAAGGAGCAGGAAAAAAAAGACTACCCACTCTACGTCTCACATAACATGTAACATCCTGTGCCTGCAAACGACAAACAACAGAAAAATAATAAATTGACTCGGAAGCGTAACGCGAAAGGACTCTCTGACTTATGTAGTGGGGCGGAGTGGGACCAAGAGCATTTGAAAAACAAGAAAAGGAATTGCCTTTGGTAAATGGTTTATATCCGTTTTTTTCTTATACGCTTCCTTAAATTTTCTTTTTTATTTCATTTCAATAACTGTCGACTGTTGCTTACTACCTCCGATGCTCCGAGTGTGTGTTTTCTTTCTTCCCACAGTGACAATCGTGCGTGTACAAGGAATCCTGTTTCAATACTCACTTCAAATATCTCTTTCCTCTCGCCAAGGCAGCGCGAAGGGACAAATAATAATACACACCATGCGAAGGATTGTGAACAACAAAGAAAATTGGGGAAAAATTTGTTGCAGTAAAAGGATAAAAAAAGCAAAAAAAAATGGAAATCAATTTTCCTCTCGTCCTTGCTCTAGAAGTGCTGTTACATACCATCTTCTCTCGTCATTCTCCGTTACTTTTTTTTATCGTTTTGCAATATTTACTAAAAATTCACTCATCCGTATTTTCGATCGAAAGGAATTTGCCTCAGTGGAGTTGTGTGTTGGTATTTCTCCACCAATCGACAGGGTTCCCTACTGCTCCGCTGCTCCCTACTATTGTCGATCTGTCAACGTTTCTTCTTGAAAGGACGGCTCCTAGAAACACGCTAGGAGTCATCCACCCAAGGGGATGAGGGCATACAAATCGTGTAAACACGGTGTAACGAAGTGAAGTGTAAGTATGCGCACCATGATGACATTCACTTCGGTATTCGGTTTGCAATTTGTTTTCCTTTTTTTTTTTCTTAGTGTGTGTCTGTGTCATGTTCTTCATCTTCTCGTTTTTCTCACTCTCTTCGTGTTCCTCGAAACTGACTTTCTATATTAAAATGATGATGATGATGATGATGATGATGGGGGAGTGATCGATGGTTGAGCAAGGGCACCCACATCGTAGTCGTAGAGAGCGGGAGTAAATGTGAGGATAAAGGACTTAACTTCTTGCACAATGTGTGCGTGTGTGTCTGTGACGTAAAGGAAAACAAATACATCGATGATGGAAGGAAAAACAAGTTCGGTTTTTTTTTCTCTCCTTCTTAAATTGACTGTGAGTTCGTTGAAACGAAAAATTGAATGAAATTATTGGCAACATTGACAGTGTGTAGAGATGATTGCGGTGTGGTGGTGATGGTTGGCAGTTTGGGGGGTTGTGTTACGGTGCGCGAGGAGCCTGTGAATTATGGTAGCAATGGGAGGTATGTAGATATATATATATATTTTCCCTATCTTCGTTGAAACAAAAAAAAAAAATGAGGGAAAATACGGAAAATTATTAGCAAAATATTGAGAAGAAGATTTGACGAAGGTCGATGAGGACGTTCTGTAGGCAATTTTGCGCGCAAGGAGGGTGGAATTCAATTTTCTAACGTAATTCTTTTACCTCTCGTGTAAGGATAGATGGAGAGAAGAGACAAGGAGCTGAATGATTGCGTGGGAATTTAGAAAAGTAAATATTCTCTATTTTCGGTGGAATTTAAAGTGAAAATTCGAATGAAGTTTTCATATATTAAAAAAAAACATCTTTTGGGAGTCGAAAAGCAAGGCTTTTAACGAAGGAGGCAGGATTGGCCTTATTTTAAGTGGGGTACAGAAAGGGCGGGTGTCTCGACAAATATCAGACTACAGAGCCATAAGTGACTCAATTCTCGATTTCCTTTGCCTTTTTCGGAGATCTTAACTGACTAACGAAGGTGCTATTTCCTTTAACAATTCCCCCTCTTCCATGTCGATCAGTAAGTTTCATAGAATCTATGAATATCCTGTGGATTCAGCCTTTTAGTTGCACAGAATATAAGCAACCAAAAGATACTGGCCCTAAGTGGTTTCCCTAAGGCTCCTCATATTTTGTTCCACAACGCTTTCTAAACAGTCACTGTTAATTGTTTAAAACGTTTCGTGTCACTGCAATTACTGCATACTTTCAAAGCGCATTGGATGTGTTTCTGCTGCAAATAGTACTTAAAAGACGAACAAAGGGAAAATGTAGAAGCCAAGCCTCCAAACAGTCATAATAAGCCACTTACAGTCGCACTTTCCACATTTCGCTGAAATTTTTCTCATTTCGCTTGTCATTAAGTAGATGGTTTATTAAGGTGTCCTTAAGGCCCACTTGTTCTCAAATACACAGACATACTATCAGCTACATACAAGAGTGGAGAGCATCAAGTGTCCCCCAGTTACCCTCTATTCTGAGATTGAATTCGCAGGCTCTACTCGAATCCAAACAACACCTTTCATATTCTTTCTCCCTCTTTTAGCACACTGTATGTGCACACACAAGAGGCATCCAACAGATAATGCCAGGATCCACTTAAACTTTTCTGTCATAATAATTATGTTGTTACAAAAAATTAGGACAAAACTCATAAAATGCCAGCGGTTGCCTGCTGTTGCTGATGAACGCACACAGCTCGCATTAAAAACGACAACATTTGCTCCTCATTCTCATCCCCAATCTGTTTGGAGATGATACTCCTTCTTACACACCACAATGGATGAACGAGGTAGGTGCAGCAATGACTGTGGGAGAGAGTCCTTATTACCCCCTGCAGTGTGCCTCGTTGGTTCTTTTGAACACGAGCGCGTCATAGTTTTTTTTTGCCCCTTTTTCGTTGCATTTGCTTCTCTTTTTGTGAGTGTGCCATTTTGGACTATCGCGAGAGAATATCTGAATATGACTGAAAAGAGAAGGAAGGCTGGTCTATTATGTGCATTGCACTGCATCCAGTCATCCAGCCTCTTATTTTCATTTGGTAAGGATGTCTTTTTGTATAGGCACAGCGAACATCAATTGAGGTCAAACAAACCGAGATGAAGGGATGTTTTTTTTTGCATACCACCCACCACGATTCTGTGGATGTTTCTTTCGAGGGTGCGCTCGGGATAATTATTTCATTCCATTCGTATGGGGTGGGTTCTTTGAAAGGATTCAGAATAGATGCAGCAGGGTATCTAATGGTAGATAGAGGGAGGGAGTTGAGGTTAAAATGAAATTTAATTAATTTAATAACAAAAGACGGTCGCGTTAAAGGCGAGTAAATAAATTAATTAACAAAACAAATATTTTGTTCGCCATAGATAGGATGGGTGGATGGATGGATGGCAACACGATGTGGCAAGGAATTAAGCGCATTTCCGGATGTGATTACAGTAATTACATTTTGCGCTTGTATTGTTTTGTATGCATGCAAAATTCTGATGAAGGACAATAGTGCTGAATGGTTTGAAGGTGCTGTGTGTGAATCGTAATTATACAATTTTCCCAAATGAGGGCAGATGTCAAAAAACGCGAACGCTTTTGACGCATGAATTGTGTGTAATGAACATCATATCAAAACGCTGATAATTAGGTTGTGTTTCTGTGGGAAGTGATGAAAACCATTCATTTTATCGAGAAAGAGAGGTGAATGGGAGAATCGGTCATAGAATGCTTTTGTCATGGATGATATCCGATGATGGGCAGAGGTGGAAGCTTTTCCCTCATCACTGTGGCCACGTGAGAGTCTATTATAATTTTTCAAAATTAAGATATAATTCAAATCAGAAATGTGGGATTCTTGCTTTACTGGATCACCAACGATGATATGATCAAGTTCGCGTGGTGAAGGAGTAACGCAAAAAAACAACTAAAAATACAAAAAGCATTGAAAAACGGCGGTCATTGATCCCGAGTTTATATTTTTGAATAAATCAAATCAATTTTTCCCTCATTTTTGTGTAAAAATGTGATTTTTTTCAAAACTCGATGTACAAGTTCAATATCACTCAACTGTGTGCAATATTGCACCCGCCATTTTGTATTTTTCATAGTGACCGATTTTTCTACTAACGCCCTTAATCTGTTCTACACGTACCTGAAAGTCGCTTGTCTCTAGGACTTGTCGTAAGTCCCAAACATTTAATTCAGTGAGAAATCGCTTTTCTTTCAATATTTTGGCCGACATTTTGTCCCCGCCATATTGGATTCTCATATTTTATATTATTCTTCATTAAATATCCTTTAATTTGGTACCTGAATCATTAAAATCCGTTCAGAAATAAGGAAGTTATAGCGAAAACAAATTGACTCTAAAATCTGTAGTTGGGGAAGTGCTTACTGCTAGTTTGAGTGCCGCTGGAGAGGGTCGGTTTACTTGCTGTTTTCTGAAGATTTCTGCGCGCCTGGTGTTTCACAAAAATTTGCTGCGGAAATTCAGTGGATATTTTTGGTGATATCTCGGGTACTAGACGGGCTAGCGACTTGAAAGAAAGACTGAAATGTAGGACACAGAGTGTAGTTTGTTTTGAGCGCAATTATTTTTTTGAGTACAGGGTGGTTCATAGTTTTTAGCAGATTTTTCAAAGCTTTCAAAGATCAGCCACGTAATCGGTGTCTGATAGGACAGCATGCTAAAAGGCTGGTATTATTCGCTCTGGAGTTTCGATGACCTAACGTGGCACTTGTCCTACAACCCTCGTTCCATCTGATGCAGTGACTGTGAAAGTTCGGTTTCCGTGCAAATTTAGAGTCGACTTTCCTGCGTTCAGGATTGGCATCAGCTTGAGTCTGAGCCTGAACTGGTCTATAGTCGAACCTTCACGGGCGGCTCCAAACCTGGTCAATGGTCTGGCGCAGGTGTCTTCGTGGAACCATACTACTCCATTAGGTAAACATGCCACTGGTTTTCAAGCGGAAGCCTATGTTGTCCTGTCCTAATGACTACAGAGTAAGTACATTGTAAAGAATAGGTGGAATGGTCGGAGTATTTGCGTGTGTAGTCACGCTGCGCTTGTTGCCTTGCACAACCCTTTAACCCGTTCCAAAATAGTTCGAAGATGCAAGAACTCCTTGAAATTGGTCGCAAGACTGAACTCTCTGACTCTTGTCTGCGTCTCAAGTCACGAAGATATTTTCTAAGGACTTGACTTGGTTTGGGTCTTTCCACGTCCTCAGTTAGGGCCTCCATTGACGATGGGGTTTTTAATGAACACAATTGCGTGTGGCACGGCTCTCCAGGATGCAGGTGGACTAAACGAATGCTCCCGAACGTTTGTAGGAAATCAGATGCATTCTTGCTGTGTCTCAGCAGAAAAGACTGAGACAACTTACTGGCGTTCTCAGGAAAATTTTCCTTTTGTTAAGCATATTAGTTATTCCTTTGTTATTGTCCTGCCTTTGCTCAGATCAAGTGACCGATATGCGTGCTGATATAATAGGTGTTGAGCTGATGCTATAAGCTCGTTCCAAATAAAACTACACCCTGTATCGAAACTAAAGAGACTTGCATTGCATTCCACAGCCTCAATTGTCTCGTTAACGTAAATTCAATTGCGTGAGCAAGGTCATGGGCGTTCATTTCCCTGAACTTTTCTAACAAGTAAAACCTTGTTTTATCATCCACCACTTAACGCCTCCCGTGAACAGAAAAAAAGTGTCATATCTCATATCCCGTAATCACAGTGGTAATCTGTAAATGATCTGTTAATTGCGCCCTCATCCACCCAAAAACCAGCGTCACACACATCTAGTAAGTACCCTTCGTGCTAACAACAAACCGACGAACAACGACCTCCCACGTCCACTCTTCATCTGCCCCATCTCCCGTTTCCATCCACATTCATGTACACACAGAGAGTACTTAGGACGACGGCCAGACGACCGACGACGATGACAAAAAAAAAAAAAAAAAAAAACAAGCCGTTTCCGAATTTAACTATAACACAGGAGCGCAGGACTTTTGCCAAAGTGGGAGAGATTATTTTCAAAACATAATCGTGTCGTATTAAATTCTCACCCCTCTTGCCACCCATTCCCTCCCCCAGCAGTCTGCGAGATATACACCAACTTTAGATGGATACATATTCACACACAAGCGAAGCGCAGAGTATGAAATTCGGCACCTGTGAACCTAAACAATAAGGATATCCATATCCCAGTATGGATTGTAGGTGTACTCGTACAATTCTGTTTTGGAGGTGTGGATTCTGATGCCTATGGTAGGTTCGCGTGTACGCTTCTCTCAATGATATATGACGCGGAGATGGGCCTTCTCCTTTGAAGGTGAATATTGCTTTCGCTATCCTTCAATTAACATTGTTACGGTTTGAGACGACGATGGGTGGTGGTGGGGCAACGCCACCGACACCACCTAGTAAGTTAAGGATTCTTTTTTTTTTTTTCATATACAGCAGGAGTAAAGCGTCAGATTGGGTAATAAATTGTAAGAGTTTTATGTGGGTAAGGTGTGCTACTCATATATGAATGCGTAAATTGGAATGGTTTTGCAGGGATTTTCAAATAAATTACTCACTAGGATCATTAAAGTATCGAACTTTATGGAGTGGCTTTGGCGGGAGTGGTTCAGAATGGATTTTAGTTGAATGAAGTTGTTTTAAAGGCGGGGGAATCTAAGAAGATTCTGATCCTTCGAGCTAAGTAGGGCGTTCTATTCTGTGGCGTTGGATTAGATAAAGCGGAAATGGGTACATGCACATGGGTACTCTCTTACACTTCTACATTAGAGCCGAGTGGCGCTACATTTTTTACCTTTAATCCGTTGGTGAGTATGTGAAGGATTCCTTCCCTAGTTTCTGTGGTTGTACGCGATTGCGGTCTCCAATCAAACACTCGATTAATTAGAATGCGTTCTATAGCAAGAAAAAGACTCAAGGACCGTTTCTTGGTTTCGAACTCGATGTCTTTCCTAGAGTCTCTGAATGTGAAGTCCTTTCTCTAGACTTGGTGTTTGATCCGAGATGCTTCACCAGCTTTGTTTTACTCCACATTAAAGTAGTATTGCTGGTCTTTAATCCTTGCGATGTTTCAATCATTGCGGGTTGAAAATTGAGGTCGAGGTCGAGTTCGAATACACCCACATTTAGAGGTGTATTCGAGAGAAAAAAATTCAGAAAACTACCACATGATGTTGGCCTGAATTGATAGACAAAATTATCGTCATCTGCTGTTAAAAGTACAGGCCCAAGCGCACAACCTCGCGGGATTCACTTTATCTTTAAGGCAGCAGCAAGGATAGAATTTCAGTTTGGTATTTTTAACACTTTTTCACGGTTCCTAGCATGATTCTATTACTCTGCTATGAACGCAGAAGAATCTTGATTTCATCTATGTATCTCAATAGTAATGGGAGCCATACTAAAATGTTACCCAGCAGTTCAGTAGCTTTATGTCTTACAAACGCCAACTCTAAGACATAGACTAAAACGATAAGAATAGTGGAAAGTAAGGTCCATCTCCAGAGGGGCACAGAAAACTATCTTCAAGTGAAGGAACAAATTTTATTTATTTTTTTTTATTTCTTAGTGACAACTTTTTACCTTAATTCTTATCCACAAACTCCTCCCCTATTTCTTTGCAAAATTCCCCGCCTCCAAATTCGACATTAGACCCACTTCCATGCCCACTCACTCCCAGGAGCACAAAAAGAAAAAAAAAAAAACTTAATTTACTCGCACGAAATTGCGTCAAACTTAATTTAATTTAATTCATTTCCATCATCGCTAGAGCTACGAAGAACGTCCGGGGGTCTTGGTATAAGGGTGCACCAGGCGAATCAAATCTGCGCAACCATGTCCCAGAGCAAACAGCAAATAGAAAATATATTTCCTGGAAGGAAAAAGCACCAAACAATGGAATAGAAAATGATGATGATAATGATGATGATAGCACGCTGGATGAAGATGAAGATAACGATGAAGATCATTCACCTTAACTGCAGAAATAGAGTGGGGAACGGGAATGCCACCGAACGCGGCGAATTTCGAACCGTCGGAGCGGCGAACAAATTTATGTGATGTTGTTAAATTTTTTGTAAATAATTGAAGGCCCTACCCAGCCTCTTATTGTCTCTCCTCTTCGCTCGAAGATACTTGACGCCTTCAGAAGAAAAATGTAAATCGATTTTTTTTTCCTCAGATTCTTTTATTTTTCCTGAAAAAAAAAAAAATTCCCATGAGCGTCCAATCGCTCCAGAAATGGCGAAGGGGGGTGGGAAGAATTCCCCTTCAATGTAGTGGAAAATGTCCATTAAAGCGGTACCGGTAATTTTCTGGCAGCAAAAATTCCATTTATTGTGTTGTCAGACGCGTAGTGAGATGTGAAGTGAGAGGTGAAATTGGCCACAACCGACGGGAGGAAGGCATGGAGGCATGGGACATGGATGAATGAATCCCCATTTAGGCAACTTTGCTTATTCGTGTCATCACAGGATGTGAGCCCAACAGGATAACAATTAGCGATTGGAGTGAGAGGCGAACGGGAGGTGATGGATTTTGAATATGAGTGGCCGAAAATTCTTAAGTGGTTTTCAGGAAGTTTTCTTCGTTTTTTTTTTATGCTCCTTGTCCTCTTATTATTTTCATAACAGTAAACGAATCTGTAAGGGAGATGGCTGATTTTAGTGGCCAAAGACTGGTTGAAGTAGCAGCAACGTGGGGGAATAAGTAATTTCGATGAAGTTTTTGGATAAAAGAAAATAAATACAGGATGTTTTTTTTTATGAATTTCTCGTCCTGGAGAAAAGAATAATGAGTGGGCACTGGTATAAATCCCACGTGCTGCTTCCTATGGTGAGTGGGGAGGGTGTTTTCTCATTACTTTAGTGGGCAAGATTACACGCGTTATTTACATAAAATTTAATGTTAATTACTTAAAGAAATAAAAATTCGCAAAGAGAGATCCTCTTAATTGCAATTGTTGACGATATCTGCACGACAAACCCTCCATGGATACGTACAGTTTGGATGGACTTTCAAAGCTCCGATCAGAGAGCCAGCACAGCTAGCGAGTTCAACAGTCTATCTGTTCAAATATTGTCTTGAGCTTGGATAAAATAGAACAGAAAATAGGGAGAAAAGTATGTTACCACGCCTGGATATCAAAATCTACTCATTTGTCGCTTTATTTAGGGTTATCTACGAGGGTAAATGGGAATATATCCCACTAACTTGGAGAAAAGTAGATGTAATCCTTAAAACCAATCGAAAAAAATGTTCCCAGTGAGCTGCTAAGAGACCAACAATCTGAACACAAAAGTCAAATCCACAGTAGGTTAGCCTCTAAGGCTTCCCACTTTCTCCAGTTTCAACTTTGTTGGTCCCTGATCGGCACTTCCCAGCCGGAATACATTTCATAACTTTCAACATAATTTAGTTACATGTCCCCTATTCCCCTAATGACCCTTAAACATCAATTAAAACATCTGTCATTCATCGTGCAAACAACCCCACTCTCAAAGAGACTCCTCCAAGCGCCAGCGGCCACAAATTTTATCTGCCGCTGTGCACAACTGCGGAGCTAAAAAAAAACCTTTTACAGAACATAAAACCTCACATAACCTCATAAACTTTTGTCAACCACCACTCCACTTCACTGTGGTGAGGTAAAGGACTTTTTTCCTCCAATGGATAGTGAACATAAGGCTTCTGTTAGTTGTGTGTGATGTTGGCGGTGAATTACTTATCATTTTGTCAATGGCATTATGTCACACTCATCGTTTTAACCAGACCGAGCAGCTAAAGTCATCAAACAGACAAGCAGTCAGGAGTCATACCTCTCATTGAAGGACCAGACCGAGGGAACGAGATATAAAGTGTGTCTGCGAGAATAGTCCGCGCTGCTAGTCGCTACCTATCGTACACTGTTCATACATGTGTCGCACACGTATGTTCGCAGTTCAAAGGACATTTTTTCTGATTCGCCTTTTTCTCATCGTCACCGGCGGTCGCCGGCATGGCCCTCATAAACGAATCAGTAAACATATCTTTACCAGGACGTCAGTCATCATATTTAACCGTTTTTCTTTCTTTTTCATCTCTTGCTTGTTTAATGTTTTATTCAAGTCTCTGGCTCCGATGTCCTTGCAGTGAAGGCGGGCTAGTTATCTGGACATATGAGATGCGTTTGTTCAAAAACCCAACATGTGCCTAGATAATTATAAAACTTCTATTTGATAACTTTAAATTTGAAGGGAAGAGTGAAAGGACTACAAAAAAGTAGAGTCCTTGTGGCTATACACTCTGCTCCATTCGATGTGTGCAAAGAGTGCTTTTAATGCCTCGGTGAATTGCAATATGAGATGGTTGTACAGATAGTAGAGGGATATTCTCTCAATATTTGTATCCTTTTGAGTGGCATAATTGAGTGCATGTGTGCGCATTGCATTAATTTATGACTTTTCGTCCTTTTTGTGCTTTTAATTTGTTCCCGTCTCTGTCTACGAGACTGTGTAGGTAAAGATGCAGGGATAGTCATCCCACCGTTGTGTGGAGATAGTTATGAATGTCAAGAGAGCGAAGGACATTATGCGCTTAAGCATGTAGTCCATATAGTTTACATGGTTAGTTAAAGAATGCGGTAGGATTTTAATTGTTTTTGTAACCCTATTTTTGGGACAAAAGAGAATACGGAACTATCTACAGGATGTTCGAGAATACTAAGGCAAGTTTTAAATTTTCAAAACATTTCCTTTGGGAGTTCCGTTTCCTCTTTTACAGTGGCAAGCGGCACTAGAAGTGTACACAGGATAGGAATGGTATTGGCGATCAGAAAAGATGATACAACGTACAAGAGATATTGTAAAAATGCTCAAAACTGGAAAGGATAAGCTTTATACAAGGAAGGTACGAGTATTTCAAAATATTATCCTCAAAGGACTGCATCGAAACGTCGAAAGTTTTCATAGAATTTAAGTCAATAATACTCGTGTATCATGTCGAATTATGCAGGACACACACAAAGGAACGTTACTGAGATTCGCTTTAGAAGGCAGCGGTAGTGTATGCGACTTGGAAGGAACAGTGCATATGCCAGCAATCTTCAGTTACCTTCACCAAATGGCCAATATTTCTGGTGCAGTATGCCCATTTCTGTCGCAGAATGTGGTTGTCCTCAGTGCCATACTGATGTGCTTCAACACTTGATGGACTTTGTGAATTCCTTAAAATCAATGACAGGACTCTTGTTGATTTTGAACGGAATGTTGGGCTCTAGAGAGGACAATGAATGCAAACGTCTTGATGCATTTGGTGGCTGTAAATAGGGCTGCGAGTATTCCGATACTTCGGAGGAAGAAAGCTTCTCTACAGAAAAATATAAAAAAAACCGACCGGTTCTAAAATCGACGTTGGGACAGGAGTCGGAGTTTAGTGCGAAGACCTTTCCTTTAGAATTAAAGACGAGTCCAGTGTCTTCCAAGCCTAAATCACACCCATTACACAGGCTGCAGAGCATACATCCTGTTACCAACAAATGTGGTAAGACGCTGGGTTCATCCAGAAATATGCGCAAAATTCAAGGCCTTAGGGCCGGTCTTTAGGACGAAGAGGTTTATTTCTCTGGTGAAACTTCATAACACAAGGGTCATTCGTATTCATGCGGAGAGCCTCGGTATACAGCAGAACGACTTTTGCAGAAACTGTAAAGACAAAGAAGAAATCGAATCTATTCATCACCAGCTGTGTGACTGTCCCGCCCTATCCGTCAGAAGAATGAAGGTCTCTTGCTAGTTACTTCTATTCGCCACTGAAGGCCTTAGCTGAGCTGATGAGATTCATATCACCATCTGATTGGTTCTAATACATCGGTTATATCACCACAGTGCTCCCGGGCTCCCGGCTAGGGCATAATGGACGCAAACTGGTAGTCTACGTGAGCAGTGACTTTATAAGTCACAAGGCACCCAATAACCTACTCTAACCTAATGGAGCACACAGGATTCAAGAGAAGACATAGAGTACATGACTCAACACATCTAGGCATCGTCGCGTCGGTGGAAAATAAATCCGTACAAATTCTGTCTCGGTATCTAGGCCTAAACCAACTACTGCAAGCACGAGAAGGAGTCAACGTATGTCGGCTCATCAGCAGCCAATGCAACGTGTAATATCAGACAGCAACTTGGAACGTAGTGTGGAACTATGAAATCGGAAGAAGAACACGCTTTTGTCCTGTATTCCCTTGTGGGTTCCAGGGCCTATACTTCGCCTATGTGCCATCGTGTACTGTACGTCATCTTTCTCAATTTATGAGCTTCCTTCTCAACTTATCTGCGCCATGGTCTTCTCAGACCGCCACGGACTTCGCAATCCTGACTTAGCATAGAGACACTAAAGTTTTGGCCATTGACCGTGTATTAGATTTGTCTAACGACACAGTTGGGAAGACATTAGAAATATACTTGTACATACACATACATTCGTATGAACAATGCTATGTTCTTTGTTCCTAAAGCTGACGTTATACTCTTTTATAGTTCAAGACAAGGACACACACAGAGAAGACATTTGACTTTGCAAAGTCGTTTGACGAATTTTCTTGAGTTTAATCTGAGAGCAAATTCTTTGAAACAATAAAATCTTTTCCGCTTTGGCAAGAGTCAATATCAATGCCAAAGTGTCCTCTGACTAAACCCCTAGATTTTCTACTCAAACTAAGACAAGAAAATCACACTTATTCAAGTCCTCTAAGACGTTTTCTTTTCTTTCTTCCTTGCTTTGTATTTCACGAGTAACAAATCACTGCAATCAGCTGACATTACATCACATACATATACATACGTTTCCCATTCGCCAAACCGAATTACATCCTTCAAGGAAGTGAAATCAGAATTTGAGACAAAAAAAAGATATTTCCCATCACAGTGGGAGATGCAATGTTTATAAAGGACGAATCACCCACCCAGTTTCGGAGTAAGTTCTCAGCTTTACTGAAAGACTATCGCTACCGCGATCCACAAACAAACAAAACAACATCTAAGAACATATTTAAAGACGTAAGAAGCCTTAAGGTGGTGCTTACACCATCCTTTGCTTTCTTTTCCTGTGTTGGAGCATTTTTAATGTCGCCTCTGTTATGATTTCCTTATGATGCTGCTGGTACGGCTGCTACTGCCACTGCTACTTGGGCAAGGTGACGACAACGACAACGACGACAAGGCAACAAGGCCCAAAGTTTCTTGCCATCTACAAAAGGTGTATACGGCGGTGCCAGCTGGATGTCCTTGTCACCTCTGCTACAACCGCTACAACCATGCAGACAACCACGAAGGAAGGAACACGATGACATACCCAGCCCCCCGTCTGGAGGTTATCATGATAGAACTTCCTTGGTAAAAGGCTGAACCACCATCTCAAGACCTCCCAAGAATGGAATAATTCTTTAAGTGGATTTTCTAAAATTATTACCATCCCATCCACCCACCCACCCACACGCCATCACATCACAACCAAGTGTGAGCTCCACGTGAGCTCCATGTATGTGGTAAAACGCTCGTTTATTTATATTCCATGAGAGTTTACATTTCCTCCTTCAAAGCAAAAAAAAGCAAAAAGAAACCACAACCCAGCAGGAGCGCTCCTTTCAAGAACATCATGAAAACAGGATAATTCACAGATTATTACATTATCACCTTGAATGAGCGTTCGTTGAATATGTTAAGGCCTCTCCGTGTCGAGATTGGCCGGGGCGTGACGATGTTCCATGAGAGAGGAGCAAAAAAAATAGATTCAACAAGGACAACTTAAAGGCATCGACGACGACGGATAACGATGACGGGCTCGTGATCCTTTGCCATGTTGCTCATTACCTATGCCCGTAGAAAATATGTGCCGCCTGTGCCAACGAATTTTAAGTAAAAATAGGCGCGCACACACACGTTTGCGGTTGATGTTAGGCATTGATGATGCATATGATGCCAAAGGACTTCCAATAAACATGCAATAAAATTTTCATAACATCACCTTCTAGTGTAGTACTGCCGCTAGAGTGACGGTGTGGCAGTGGCTGCAAAACAGATGCACTCGTGCATTGTAGCTCTGTCCTGGTTGCTGGTTTGCATGTGGATTTTATTCAAAACGGGTTAGTCCCGTTGGTAGGTAGTTATTTACACTTTTTTTTTTGGTGATAGATTGCTTGTTTCGCCTGCCAATTTTCATGTCAGTTCATATAGTTTAAAAAAAACCTTGCAGCCAAGCGTGAAACGAACGCAGGTAGGACGAATGTTTTTCCTGAATTTAATCATTATTTGATTTATTTTTAGAATAAGGGACTTCCATGTACATGGAGAAGAATTTCATGATTCACGGGTAAAAAGGAGTGGATTTCTGAATTTTTTGTAGCCGATTTGCTGATTAAGCAGTTAGGTTAGGTACTCTGCTCTGCTGTGAGGGGTGTGCAAAATGGATTTCAATTGTTAACTAAAAGAACAGTCCGTAACGCATAAGGAAGGTTCCATTCGGTGGACACAACCCCCTGATCTTCGCAGTGCCTTCTAGATAGCTACTGGCGTTGAACTAAGGATTAGTGTGTCAATTTGACTATCACTACAGCTTTAGCGACTCTAGTCAGTGAAACAATTTATGGATCTGTTCATGGAAAGTTCGTACCCGGAAATGAATGAGGAGAACTTCAACAGTTAAAGCAGACTCGATGGCTATTTAGAATATACAAGGGGATGGATTGGGCTTGGGAAAATCAAACGCTGGTGTTTTCTGATTATTATGGCCATCTGATGCAGGCCCATTATTGTGTAAGAGAGCAGGCAAACGTCATCAAGATGTTTGAGATACGATGTCGTGGTCCATCTAAGCCCGTATCACATCACTGATTACCACAAGGAATAACGGTAGCGAAAGAATGCATCCTCCGCTACGAACTTCAAATTCCTCAGACACCTTACCGCAGTATTCGTAAAGCAAAATATTGAAAAGCAATGCTTTCAGCACAAAAATCAAGTTGAGACTATTGCCCGGAGCCAATAGACGTCAAAATACGGACTAGAAAGTGGCAGTGGATCGGTCACACCCTACGGCGCGAGGGCATTTCCATTGCGTAGTAAGCCAGCAAGCAATGTAACCCACTTACCCAACGAGTGGGTCACCTTATGCAGACACAGAGAAGAACAGTCGAGGAGGAATCTAGATCAGTGGCGATGACTTGGAGGGAGCTCAAGCGTGACTACTCCGAACACGATGGCGCACAGGCGTTGTTGACGCCCTATGCCCCAACGATGGGTCAGAGGACCTATGAAGGGCTGCGAGCATAAACAGAGTCAAAAAAAAAATGTTTTTTTTATCATTTCTGTCGGGTTCATTATCACTCAACTGTGCGCAATTAGAATTCTAAATTAAAAATGTATTTAAAGTCTTGTCCGCAATATTGCACCCGCCCTTTTGTATTTTTCATATTAACCGTTTTTTGTACTAACGCCCTCAAGCTCTTCTACAAGTAGCTGAAAGCCGCTTGCCTCTAGGACTTGTCGTAAGTCCCAAACAATTGATTCAGTTAGAAATAATTTTTCTTTCCACGTTTTGGCCACCATCTTGTTCCCGCCAAATTTTCATATTTCATATTATTCTACATAAAATATCCTTTAATTTGGTACCTGAATCATTAAAATCCGTTCAGAAATAAGGAAGTTATAGCGAAAACAATAAAATCTGTAGTTGGGGAAGTGCTAGTTTCTAGTTTGAGTGCCGCTGGAGAGGGTCGGTTTACCTGCTGCTTTCTGAAGATTTCTGCGCGCCTGGTGTTTCACAAAAATTTGCTGCGGAAATTCAGTGGATATTTTCGATGATATCTCGGGTACTAGACGGGCTAGCGACTTGAAACAAACACCGAAATGTAGGGCACAGGGTGTAGTTTATTGTGAGCGCAATTTTTTGAAGAGTACAGGGTGGTTCATAGTTTTTAGAGGTTTGGACGCAGGTTTTTGTAAATCCTCGGTCCTGGACGAAGATTAGCATCAAAAAACAACTCAACGTTGAGGTAAAAGGGCTTTCGAGCATTCATGTCGAATCTCTATCGAACTAGGATTTAAACTCAAAATAGCTAAGAAAATGCCTTCAACAACGTCTAAGCTAAGATTCATGAAAACGTGAAGTTTACTCGGCTCGGCTCAAGCAAGGAACTGTGGCAAGCAAGTATTTTTTTTTAATTTTATCGTATGATTACACGACGTAAAAAGTGGATGAGGGGAAGAGAATTCCCCATTCGGGATTAAACCTCCAATGTTATATGAAACAAGCCATTCACCACTCACTGCATCACGTCACCTATACATTTCAACTTTAGAGGAAACCTGAGCTGCCATTGTACCACATAGGTCTTAAGATGTCAATTAAGGTTTCGGGAGAGCCAAACCAAATAAACCTGTCTGTTTTCTGTATCTCAGGCACTTCTTCCCAAGCCAGCCATTATGTACCACTTGGCTAAATCATTTTCCTTTTCCATGAATTCCTCAGGCTCTTTCAGCTTTGTAAAGGACACTCATTGCCGAAGTGGCATGCCACATTTAAAAATCTTTAAAGCATCGCACTGAAAAGCAATCCTGTACCACATCAAAAAGTTGTAGTGTAAGTACCCAACCTTGAGGTGCCTCAAAAACCTTAAACCTCTAAAACAATTTTTTTCAATGTATCCGCTATTAGCCCCTAATTTCAAGGACTCTTCAAAATTTCTATTTAAATTTATGCAGTCTTCTAAAAACAGACTCACACACCCACCTTACGTGTTTGTTTAGGTTACGGTTGCCTGATTGTACGAATAGTTACTAATCCGAGGCCGTTTCGATTTTTTACACGGATGGGTGTCAAAAACCTCCCGCAAATATCTTCATACCCAGCTAACCGAAATCCGCTTTCAATGTTATATTGCAAAACCCATTTAGACCTCGTCGTTGATGTCAACGATGCAAATCGTATTGAAATTCTGGTGAAGCAAATGACATCGAAAATTACCTCCCTGATTAGGATTTAGCAGTTTGTTTTCCGCTTGGCCGCCGTTTACACTACCCTAGCATCGTCACCGATGTATGCCGAAAATGCTGATGCATTTCAATAAACCAAAGCGAGTGGGTGAGCGAGATATACAGACATACATACGCACATAGATCGCAACCCGAACCGACCCCTGTGGCGCGCGTTGAACAATATGTCGCTACGCACGACGTAGTGGATAATGTGTCATGGTACTTGTTGGGTTCACCAAGCAGCGAATTTCGAATTTTGGAGAACCACGATGGTACCGGGTTTTAGGACAGGGTTAGCTGATATCGCCATTAAAACAAAGTTTCAATGCATTGCGGAATGGGCAGCGGTTTTTTCTCTAAAAGCAGGTAAGCTTTCAAAAACAGTCTGTGTTTTGGAGGACTTTGGTGCATCAGGGTGAAACTATTTACTTTTCCGTGGCCACAGTACATTTTCAAAAGCAATTGTTTCCAACTCGAGTGTTTTATTTTGCTACCTTTGCAATGTGAATGATTTTAGTTCGAATGTCATTAAGATATTTTAGATTTAATTGGGAGCGCGGAATGTTTGAATGTTTGGACATATTTTCAAAAATATTTGCTGCTTTGTGTGGAAATATTTTGACAGTTTTACTGTCAGGTGACCAGAGTCGCCCATTGAAATGCATTTTTGTTTGGTTCTGAGAGATGCACGGTCCTTCTTGATTGATTGATCACCTAGATCTAGGCATGGCGCAGAGCTGGTTGTTGCCAGCCTTCTTAATCCCTTACCACTTTACGACTATCTTCGACTTCACTTTTGTAGCGCTGACTTCCTGTCAATCATACCATCGCATGGGATTTGAATGCCTCGCGTGGATAACGTTTCTGTGCTCCGGAAGTCCGACTGATTTACATATTGCCGGCGATTCGGAGAAGACGCAGCTCCTAGTGCGTGTAACGTGCTTGTAATACTTGCCCCAAGAAACTGCAGAGCCCTTTCATTGAAGAAGAAAGTTATAGAGCGGAGCGGGAATAGGAATTTTCAGTGCCTGATAACTTTACAAATGGAGCCCTACCTCCTTGCAAAGGGAGTGACAAACATTTAATACGCACCCAAATGACCTTCTAATTCCGAGCAATTTCATTCCTTTTGCGTCTATTCCACGTTAGAGTCGTGTGCTATTTGAAAATTCGTCCTTCGATCTGATTTTAAATACCTATTCCCTCGGAAATAGGTATATGACCCGCCTAAGCTCGTTTCATTGTCAATTACTTCGATTCGACGAGTGTATCGACGCTTAAATTTACATATATTTTCCCTAAATAACCAGAATTGAAACTACACACACACACACGTCACTCTTTGATGTTACCACAGCCGCCTAGTTTAATTCATCCCTGTGGCGTGATTGTGAAATATTTGTTTCAAGACATACCACACCTTTCTCGTTCCATTACACTCCATGCTCAACCATCGTGTAATCGAAGTTGATTCCCTGGGTCGGGGCTTTTAATTAATCGAGAACGTGCCTTCGGCATATGTGTTTTATTGTTTCGTCTCCAGTGTATGCCACAAAATTTACATAACAGAGTAACGTTCATCAACATTTTGGGTGAAAGAAAATGGGTGTGGTAAGTACGCACCTGCGGTTTACCATGCCAAAAACATTCCAGACATCCCCGAAAAGGGCTACAGAGCCCACGTTTACATTTCTACTGTGAAATCTTTTTTTTTCCAAAAATTCGTTAAATTAGCTAATCAATGGTAAAAGTATCTCAAATTTATGGGAAAAAATCATCTCAAGCCAATCGCATGTGTCTTGAATCTCTAATTAACCAACGCGCACGCAGGGGGGTGGAGGGAGCAATTTTTAAATCTCCTGAATCTCAGGCCCTCCTGAGACGATGCCAATGGAAGGTAGGTTAACCATGATTTTACTTTTTATTCTCCTTCACCAACAACGGGATGTGATGTGACAGTTGAGAGGTAAGTATAATCGAGGGTGGTGGTGGTAAATTAATGCGGTACAGGTATGTTACCGCTAAATGCCAAACCCTCACACCATACCCCATTTAATATTTGCTAATTATTGCGTTAAATTATTGCTTTCGCATGTGGGGTGAATTTTAACCGTGACTTAGTATGCACGTGTGTGTGTGTGTGTGTGTCTGCGAGGACGACGCGTTGGTGGTTGCTGTTGGTGACAGCTTGCGAAAGCCGAGGGAGCGGCAATTATCTCGCTAAGAGAACCGTAACAATGCGATAATTTGCGTTTGCGATGAAAACAAGTGATTAGATGCCAAAATATTTCCAAGTCCGTGTGTTTTTCCGGTTCCTCCGCGCAATGGAGTAGTTAAGGCTGCTCCAGTCCTAATTAGGCTGTCGTTGGTTTGGAAAATGGTGTCGTTTAAAATTATTATAATTTTTTACTTTGGTAAATTTTTGTCTTCCTAGCGGGTGTACGGGTGTACCCCTCCCGCCCCCCTGTGTGGTGTGTATTGCGTGGTTATTTCCTGTGAAATGTCATTTATGCTATTTGATATAAAATGGCGGCTTGAGGGAAGTTAGATGAGTTAAAGACGTGTGTGCGTGTGTGTGGGAGGAAATTGTAATTGCTAATTGCAATTTGTTTTGCTAAATAAATGTGAAGGAAGCCCCTAATGTTTATTTGCCAGCGGAAGTTGGTTATGCGTGTGGCACGTAAGTGAAGATTTAAAATTTTAATTGACGATAATTATTTTTGGGCGAAATGTAAATAAGGATTTGTGGATGGTGGCCTAGAGGGAGGGAGAGTGGAAAACCTAATTAGAAATTTCTACAGAAGAACGAGGAGAGATTCCAAATAGGCTTCCATGGGGAGGACAAACAAGGTGCCTTAAAAAACCGGCATTGAATTGAAAAAAAACGCGCTGCTGTGTTACAGAGAATTTTGCAGGGAAACGTTTAGTTGTCTTACATTGTCTATGATGCTGTACCTGAGTACAATGCAGTCTACCTGGCATGATGATCAGCCTGACAGAAGGCAGCATTCCAACACAACTAAGTCCTGTTTAGGTTCTTTTTTCATATCCATAGTGGCTATGTTCGACACATCGCAATGCAGCAGGGTCCCACAACACGGCGAAATTTTTACACTTTATTACAATTTATTGCGTTACGTGAACAGCCCAAATGACGGGCCAACGAAGCCACAATTTGACAAATTCTAAGGCAATTGACCACCATTACCTGGAACTTAAGGCAGCCTCCCATTTGCAACGCCAACGCATCGAGGATTGAGCTTTGAAGTTCCAAAATCCGACGAAGCACATTTTGAGGAGAATTTGTCAACTAGAAACGCCGTTGTAGTTGGAAGGAAGTCAATCAACGAGACGTCTTAGGACGTTCATTGCACCGGGGTATCCGAAAAAATACTGTGATTTTGACTTCACTCCATTTGCTTCAAGGATGAACAAGGCAGGCCTTAAGCCGATTTTTGTTGATTTCTTTTGCCTGACATGGCTCTCAACAACTTTGCTTTGAAGCGACACATTTCCTCGTAGCAGAATTCTAGGGCCCAATAATTTCTAGAAACGGATACATTTTTGGACTTAATGAGGTGTTTCCTTCCAATTGGAGGCACTAATCGGTTATTTGTGCAAGTCAGGCAAGTTTTACTTCCTTTCGTGCATACAAATCATCACCTACATAGATTCTAGATTACAAGGTAATGTGATGCCTTCATCGCAATAAGGACGGCTAGATGACATTACAAATTATCGCGACAAGAAACTAAAGGAGGAAGCACATTCACTTAATTCCAACACAGACACCAAGTACGGCAAAAAAAGTTAGACGGCGACTCCAAGCGCAAGATTATCATCGAACTATGCAATGAAGCGGGTAAAAACTCCGAGGAGAATGGTATGCTATGTAATAAAGAAACCAAGGACACTTTGAATAATGGTCACAATTGAAAAAATACATGGAACATGCAACAGCAGGCTATAGTCGAGGATTTTCGAAGGACATGGCCATAGTAACGGCTATAAAACTACTGGAATATTAGCAGCGCATTAGCAATCATTTAAGTAGAGCTAGCTGGGTATTAGACATAGGCGGTAGGATACAGCAGTTAGAAGCAAAGAAATGCTTAGGCAATAGAGAAAACAACGATTTCAAAGTAAGCTGCATCCACAGAGAGTTTCGCGTATCCACGGGCTATCGTATCTAGTATCCTTATTCATACTTCTTTGTCACGTGTAACAGAAAATTTCCTTTCCATCCCTCTTGCCGCCGCCAGAGGGATTGTTTCGACGGATAACCCTCTAGGATTTAACGGAATCGCATATGTGGATATTTTGGTGCATGGAAATCTGAATGAATTCATCGCAGCCAGAGGAAATCGCTTTGTGTACAGCTAGCTAAGAGAGTGGCAACCATAGTGTAGCCCATCACCTCAATTATTCAAAATTTCTCTAATCTCGCAACTCCCTTTCAATTAAGTCTACCAAAAGCCCTGATTTTCAACACTTAAGGCACCTTTTTGCCAGATTCAAGAAGGCTTCTTTCTGCCAGGACCGAAAATCGAGTCGTAGAACCCTCGGGTTTGATTTCAAATTCAGTGCAAAAAGGTTGGCTGTGAAATATGAACAAATACACACTTATGCACATGTAGCTCACCCATCAGACTGTTTCGTTACAAGAAATAAGGCTGATCACTTTTAACTTTTCGCAAAAGTGGGCTTGGCATCAGCATCCTTGACAGCGACTCCATAGAACACAATGAATTCCCCTTCGAGCACATGTAATTACACACCTTGCTACACTCGTTTCAGCAAACCCCTCACCATTCAATGCGAACAACCATCAAAAGAATTTAAAATTAGGCTTCTACGCAATCTAATTACTCTGAGCTCCTTTCAACAAACACAAACGACCTTTAAAATCAATTAGCCAAACAGAACACCATTTACAACTGATTCCACAACCCATTCCACACTCTCTACATCTGGTAATTACGAGTACACTCAAACCAGTGCCCAGAAACCAAACCAGACACACAAACGAAAAAGGATCACAAGGATAACAAAATAAAAGTGCAAACAATTCAACCAAAAAACTCTTCTGCAAGTGTACTCAATTATCCTCTGTGCACTACGCCAATTCTTTCTCGCTCACTTGGTGTGTGTATGTTTGTCATTACCAAGTTCAGTTCCCAAACTTTTCCTGAAACACCCCTGACAAATTTCCATACTAAAGCTCATCTGCTGATCCAGTTTTATACACCTTCTAGCCGATGGAATTGTAAAACAATGCCACACAGAGTAGAAAATTATTCCGTTCTCCTTGCGCTTCGTCATGTTAAACTAACGAACCCTACCCCACCGCCATTTTCCATTTTCACAACTCAATGATTGCTTTTCGCATTTTCCAATCCAGAAGAAACGAAGGCGACGAAAGATCCTTCCAAAAATTTTCATCCAAAACCTTGAAGATGTAACCCATCTGAGATACAGAGTCTACTCTGCTCTGCACTGTGTTCCTCGGTGCTAATTTTATGCGGAATTTCTGTAATTAAAACCGCACTCCAATTGCCGCCTCCACATCCGCCTTCACCGCATCCGCCTACGCCAGGATACATTCCATTACAAGATGCATCAAGGATTCGCGTTCTGCAGTGCGGAATGCTGTGTAAAAATCCGACTCCCATTCACTTTTCTGTCAAGCATGCGGAATACTTCTGTCAAATCGAAGGACCAGCTTTGTGGGTGGGTATAGCGGTCCAATAATACTCGTACCGTGTATGTGAGTATGTCTATGTCGCAAACACAAAACAACGTTAAATTTTAAATTATGTGTAATTAAATGAATTACACGGGGGTTAAAGTTAAATTGCTAGGTCGTTGGGGGGTGAAAAAAAAACTCTTCTTCTCTCTTTCTCTCGGGGGGAATGCCTGTGAACGACAAAAACCAAGAGAAAGAGAGATGAATCTTGATGGGTGTTTGGTTGATTCCTTGGTGGGTGAAGGAGGGCGACATGAAATGTGTCATTTGCGTTTACCCCGTTTGAAGTAATGTTATGCGCCGCTCACCCTTGCCAGCCGCCCTCTTGCGAGTGACACAAATGGGGGTTAGTTGTTTGTTGTTGAAAGTTGTGCTGAGCGGTTTTTCTTTCGCTCATTACAGAAAATTTTCAAGGAAACTCTGAAGAAGGAGGCGGAAAGTTATCCAGGAAAAGTTTTACAACTATCTCTGTGTGACACAGTATCCCTCTGGCGTGGTAGTGGGGGTGGAATTTTTGCATGATGGATTCATGAAATTATTGCCACCAAGAGGAGCATTTATTTACATACACACCCCATCGCTGGCTAATGGGACTCAATTTTGATTTTTCGATGTCCTCTGTAATGTCCTTTTTCGTTTCAAGGTCGCAATTGAACCATAATCAAGTTTTACACACCATTCATTATGAGACAAGGACACGTTTTATAATTGCCTGTAAGATACTTTGTCGCCACGAGTTGGTAAACGGTTTGACAACCATTCTGGGCACAATTTCCTGTTCTTTTTCGCATTTATTGCCTTGGACTGGCAGTTAGCTTAAATTACTCTAAGGATGTATTTAATTAACTAGGACTTGTTTGAGTTTCTCCCTTAGTTGGGGCGAAATTGGACAAAGTGGACAGTAAACTGACGAAACCCTGGATATATCTGCGTGCCTTTGGAAGGACGTAACACACGGCAGGTGTTAATGCTACCTCGGGGAATCGAGTTTCCAAAAAAGGGATATTTAATTGGGGGGAAACTCGTAAACGATGGTTGAGTGTGTAAATAGAGGGCTTTGAATGAGTTTTTATGCCAATCCTTTGGGGAATAGAGTCAAAGGTGTGTACTCATGATCTGAGTGATGTAAGTGTGGTTTTTAATAAACTTTTCATTCATGACTAGAAGGATAGAACTTTCAAGCAGTTATGGAGTTTGTACAGCCACTAGTCTAATCAGTCACTAACAACATCATTAGTGTCTGCTCAGTAAGCGCTAAACAGAAAAGTTTGAGATTCATCAACGTAAAGACAGAATGCGGGTCGAAAGTATCATAAACAAAAGGTTTCATGCGGTGTTTAGGATTAAATTTGCTGGAAATGATTTCACCAACCGGGTAGGACAAAGCATTGACCTGGTAGCTTATGGGGTCATCTCAATTGGAGTCGTTGCCTCCATTGGAGTCTAGGCCTTTACACTGGCACTGAAATACTAGATTATTTTACGGAGCCTATGCTTATGAGCTATGAACTCTATGGAGAAAGGACACCGGAGACGAAAAGAACGGCATTATTTGCCTTTACAAAGATATGCAAGCACTTTGGTCGAAAGCCCTTGACTGTAAGATCAGAAAGTGAGTCTGTGAGAAGCAAAAGACTGACGAAACACATGCGGAAAACTGGATCTTAAGGCTTAGTAAAAGTCCCTAGAAGGGGTACTGTCACCAAGAACATGTTACCTGGTATCTGACGAACCTGACTCCAAAATTTAAGAAGCAGGTAAGGATGGGATGGCAGAAGTCAGAACGGAAGCAAAGAACATCGTTTAAGTTAACAATCTCTTCCGCGCATTATCCTTTCAGCCAGTAGCCACCAAATTTAGTACTTTGGTGAGTAAAATTCATTTGCTGCACATTTATCCTTTCCCAGAAAAAATCCTCGATAGAATCAACTGCATTCCCGACTCATTACGCAGAAAATAATCTGTTACCGAGAAAAGTCGAGTGAAGTACGCATTGATTGCACGTGTATCCCCAAGGACCTGACTCTAGCATTACTTGTTTCAATTGTCATTTATTATTGCAAATATTTTTCTACCATAGTCATACTGAATTCGAGGAATTCTAGAAAACGGTACTAGATTGCATTGGATTCACTGAAAATGCGGATAAACAATACGGCTTTGCTAATTGGAGAGGTCCTGAATTGTTATCCTACAGCTGCACGTTCCTAGAAATGCTGATAAATATAAAAATTAAGTAGGTTATGGTCAGCTTGGAATTATTCAGAATTTCAGATCTAATTGACGTCAGTTGATGGGATGTTTTTGCAAGCATGTCCTTGACATTACCGACGGATAAGGCTAAATACATTTTCTCTGTTATTTTTTCTCCAATTTGAAGGTTGATGCCTAAAAATAATTTCTACGTTTTTATAAAAAAAAAAAAACGTCCTTATCCAGAGAGGATATCGCCTTTTCTTTCAGTTATGCTAAATTTGGAGTGCAAGATGGGATAATACACGTGCTGAGGATTTATTGGTTTGACAGGCCATGTTGTATATATATTATTTCCTTCCATAGCACAGAAACAATTTTGAAAGGCACGTTCAAGAAGGATGGGTAGAATTTTAAGATTATTATGGATCCTTTTGATTCATATGCACATCGTTATTGAGGAAGCTGCTAAAGATAGAATCAAGAGAGGAGGGAGGAGCCTGCTACTCTGCTTATCCGCGCATATAGGATTATGAGGAAATTTTTTTTTTTCCTTTAGAGATCCGAAAGTGGATATGGATACTACCTGTTCAACACGAGACAGATCTGGCCTAAACTGAATCTCAAACGCATCTTTTAAGACAGAACAGGGAGCTTATCTCCAGCATAGCCGGCGTCGTTACAGGGCACTGCGTTATCGGTAGGCACAACTTCTGTAGAAGCTGTATGGATGAAGAGGAGGAAGAAACCATTCGGCATCTTCTTTGTGCATGTGAAGCTCTCTCCGCTTGCAGGAAACTGCATTTAGGGGTCTACTTCTTCAACAACCATGGCGAGCTGGCTAATGTTAGCTTTAGTAGTCCTCAGCGCTTCATAACTAGCTCAACGGGTAGATCTCTTTGGAGATGCTGATCCTATGGTAACACAATGACTTACTGGTCTAAGTGAGATTGCATATTTGCAGCCTGCTATGTCAACCTAACCTAACCTAACCCAAGTGGAAATTAATAATCAGAATAACTCTCGAACGTTTTGAGGAGCATTTGGAACACTCTCTACGATTAGCATACAGGTTTCCATTCTGAATTGTCCTGACCACATCAACATCAACATTTTACGGAAAAGCAACGACCAATGTGTTTGGTATACGAGGTACATACTCATATCTCCTTAAATTGTTTCTCATTTTCTCGGAAAACAACTCTGATATTATCCTCAGAGAGTAAATGTGGCAGAAGGGGCATACGGGAGAAACTGATGGCTATTACCATCTCAAAATCGGGGCTAATGAATCAAAAAGGAGCAAAAACTCTTAATTTTTGGGAGCCAGCCAAAGCAATATTAAACTCAAAACAGTCCCCAAAACGCTGTTAGTAAGCAAACAACGTCAGGTCACAGGATGTGTTTTTAAAAAGCCAACAACCACTAGTTGCGAGAGTTCATTTCGTTTTCTTCCTCCGGATAGAATATTAAACTTTCCAAATAAAAATCATTTCGAAATTAAATTCATATGTCAAAGAATAAAGGAAAAGGAAAGATAAAAGCGTCACAAAAATTCTGAATAAAGAGCGTATGTACATCATGCTCCTGATGGGTGACATCAAAAGGCTTCGCCCGGTAAACAATGAAAATCCTGGTCCCGTGTGCTCTGAATTTGGGCCAAACTGAAGCCATATCATCGTTGTAAAATGTGAATTTAATTCTTTTTTCCCCCCAATCCATCCAATACCACATAGGTGTACGAAATGTACATCCAACAAAGGACCCACGGTGCCACTGGCTCCAGTGGTAACACAAATACTTTTTTGAGATCCATTTGTCTGAAAGCTCTCAGATTTCGGGGGTTTAAATGCAATGTTGTCGTCCTCGATTTTGGGATTTGGTTTACAACACTCTCGCTCGCAGGTATCATCTACTTCACAGGACTCCCGAAACACACTCATCACAGGATTATGATTGGATATTTATGTGAGATAAATGATCCTTTTTTTTTGTCTGCGGGAAGACAAATGAATAGCAAAAGAGGTCACCCCTCAAAGTTTACCAATATCCTGAAGCTAGACACGATTTAGACGCAAAATAGAAACTCCATCGAGCAGTGACCTTTAGGAAATGAAACCCGAAGAGCGAAATAGAGAAATAATGACTGAAATGAAACGATTCCCAGGATTATTATCGTCATAAATTTCACAAGATTCATCAATCAACACGTTGAGTGCTTGCGTTACGGGTGAAGGACCCAGCAGAAAAAAAAGGAAACGAGAAAAACTAACAAAGCTGCTTGAAGTACTTCTGTCTGTCTGGGGATGGATTTCGATAACAACAAACAAAAGAGCAGTGGCAGTATAAGGATATCAGGATATCAATATCTAGTCAATTTTCTGTTTAAAAAAAAGATTGCGTTGTTTTGGATTTAGATGATTTATATTGAAAATGTGTTGAAAGGATATACGTCAGACTAGTAAAGTATCCCTTGTCATCTCAAGTGCATTGAGATGTCCTCAGCGATGCAGTTCTAATGAGTTCAGAAATAAGCAGACGCGTTTAAGTTTCAACACAAAAAACGTTAAAAGTAAAAAGAGAATAGGTGACGGCATGCAACCCTGCGGACTATCATTTACTTCCCTCTTTCCTTTTTTTTTGACCTGTATCCTTGTGGACTGTCATTTTCCCCTTGTATTCGGCAAGTATCTTAGGAGATATGAGTGTGTATTTGAACAAGTCTTAGTAAGGAAAAAACATTTTCAAAAATTGGAAACAGTATCGGTGTATCCACGGAACCTGGCGGCACATTATCTTGACGGAATACTTTAAACACGAATGGGGTGCGTACATGAATCATGAAAACTGCTGAGTTCTATGTGGAACTGGAGGGAACAAGGACAAATTCTTAAAAAAAAATCAATAAACAAATTGCATCTACTCTTTCCATTCTTATTGGAGTTCTCCAATGAAAAGCATACGAAGGATATACAGCATTTTCAATCTCTTTTCCAGTTTAACGGGATTCCTGCATTCGCCAACAATGAAAAGCAATGTTCTGTCTCAGCTAACGCCGGCAATTATACAAAGCAAAACCATATCCAGAACAAATATCAATACCAGATGCATCATACCATATCCATACACATAGATGTGATCCTTAAGCACGGTTTACCGTCGGTGTTCCTGCCAATCTAATGCAAAACGATGGCCCAATGTTTGTTGTCCACTGTCTTTGAGGACTCGTAGGATTATGGGGAAGGGGAAGCGCAACGAAAAACCAGTCTATATGGACCGGTCTTGTAAACATTCCATTTAGATATTCAACCTTGCGTCATATATCATACTACAGGAAAACACACACTCGTACATCGAGCACATGGTCCTAGGAAATAAAGTTTGAAATGGACTCCCACTCACATTTGGTCCGGATGCTGCTTAAAGTTGAATGGCGCTCTCGATTTTCCTGATGATGGGATTATAATGTTTTCTTAGTGTCCAGTCCAAACAGGTTCCAGCTTTGCTCTACCCCCAAACACCCATTCTGTGAAAATGCGTTAATCCCCACCTGAAGTTTACAGGCTGCATCCCCCATACCGTAGGTGATTTCTTACTTCTTGGTGTATGCCATTGCACCGCATCAACATATAACGGGTTACGTAGAACTTGGTAGGATATCATAGCCCCTCTATCGCTCTGCCGTCCTCTCCGACTGCTCATTCAGATAAGTGCTAGCACGAAATGCATACTTTTGTCAGTCACATTGCGTGTTCGAAAGCCACATATGTACGTACGTCTGCTTGTGCTACGACCCTTTCCAGAGTGTATGGCAGAGAAAATGAAAATAAAAATATTTTTGATATGAGTCCTTACCTAATACTGGTCTCCTCCCGTCATCCATTTACATGAATAAGGACAATGGACCAAATATGTTCATGATATCATTACTTTGGCTTGCCGATGGGGTGGGCTTAGTAACAAGGGACACTGGGACTGGATATGAGGACGATTGAATGGAATTTAGAAGTTCTCTCGCAGGGAGAAACGAAAGGATGCACTCTGCTGTTTGGTCTTTCATTCAGGGATTTACTGCATTGGGCTGTTGATACTGTGTGTTGGTCAGCTGGATACATGGCAAAGTGTGTATTTGCCAGATATGATTGCAAGCATTCCATAAGTGTTTTTATGTGGGCAGCCACCAGTAGAGTGAATGCAAACTCTCCTCCTCCTCGTTATCGAAAGAATTGATTTTTCAGACAGCAGTGGGCCGCCTTGCACAAGATATAAACTATGGCAAGGCTGGTATTAAGAAAGGTTTACTGCTGCAACATTTTACAGATTTCACCAAGTAATTTGCAGGAATTTAACTTGATTTGATTAGAGGAATTAAGGTGCATTTACGGAAGTTGATGGGATTTAGAGAATTTCTTAAGGCAATTGCTTAATGGAGTACATCATGGAATGCAAATGAAAGAAGCGAAATAAGAATGGCTTTGGCAGGCCAAATAGATCCTTTTTTATGAGGTTAAACAAAATCAAAAGGGAAGCTTGTGTAGATGACGAATTCAGATCTGTAGCTATCCTGGAGCTGTGCCTTATACTTTCTGAGATAAACCATATTTTCTGCCCTGATTTGTGCCCTGAAACCCCGTACAACAAATGTCCCTGAACTTTAACCGATTTCGGCAATTTATATTCAGAATGTCAGACGTACTATACACTACTGGCCCAGCCGGAAATCGACACTAAAAAAGGAAGCCGTGGTCGTATTACAGTAGTATTACTACCTCAACGATAGACGATTAGTTGTGCTTAGAAACTGTCGTCTACACAAGTAACAGTTGTCCCTTGGTTATTGAGTAGCCTGACAGTTATTAGAATTTTTTTTAATGCAAAATTGACTTAAGACGACCGTCCACAATGCGCCCAGTTGATTTCACGATCACAAACTACTGATCGCCTTGAGATGCTCTTCTAAGGCGTCGTGATCAGATCGTTCAAGAAAAGCTCTGCGGCTTCAAATGAGTTAGAGAGTCGCGATCGAGTCTTGGAGACCATGATTTGCCAAAGTGTGCTTGTTGCCTTAAACATCAGATACTTTGTAAATATTGGGTTGAGAGCTATCTGCCTGATAAATATTTTTATTTCAATGTCATGAATGGCAGATTAGTCGAGTTCCCACCCTTCTATAGTGCAGCTGCATCGAGAATCAGTTTTCCAGTAAATCAGTTATTTCTGCACTGCTCAGAGCCTGCGACAACATCGGTCAAAGAGGACAGCAGCCTAATCGCAGTCCTGTAGATCCCAGGGATCATAAGCGTAACGATCTATGGCTACCAGATACACATTCAGGTCCCACTGTTTCAAGCGATTGTGAACACATGTACGTGTTTCAAAAAGCCCGGGTATAGAAAGAACTGTTGAATAGGGATAATTCCAAGTATTTTCGGAATCATCTTGATTTCAGCTCAATGAGAGTGTGGCATGGGTCTGCTGGAAGTTTATCTTGTCGCTGTGTTTGTTTGTTTGCTGAAAGCATCATATCACACTTTAAGCCCTACTGTTGTGGGGTTCGAAAATGAAGAAATCAAGGCTTAGAAACTAGCTACTTGAAGATTTTGTATTCTGGAATTGAACGACCAGTCATTATAAAGATCAGTAGACCAAAACTTTTTGGGAAATGCAGCAGGGTAGTGATTTAAGGATGAGTAGCCTTTGCGTTCACTTCCAAGGAAGTCGTTTGCATTTGCTATTCGATAACTTGAACGTAAGTTGTTTACTGAAAAAATGATCCTTCATACGATTTCCTTGACGATCGAGAGCTGGGAACATTGGCGGCGCCTAATTTCCCCCAACAGTAGTGGTACGAGGGGTCTATTCGAGAATAAGCTTTAAAGATTTCAGAATCCGTTTGAATGGGTTGTCCTGGATCGCTGACATAACTGACTTGAATTAAAATTTTCATTTGCCGTGTGAGGGATATCGATGAATGGAGTTTAGCCCATCGACGAACCCCACAGGCGGACCAGTAGAGATCCACTAAAGTGGGAGGGTGATGATCCCTATAATCCTGAGCATAAGTCCGCCGAACAAAAGGAGAGAAGCAGGAGTTTAGCCCATCGATATCGCAGTCTTTCGAAGAAATGCTTTAAAATAGTTATTTCTGCACTGAAGCTGCTTATATCGGTAAGCTTGGTTAGTACTAGAGAAATTAGGTGACTAGAGAATTTTCAGAACGAAACAGGCTTCTCTTCAGTCCCACAAAGCTCGAGTGCATTCCATTAGGTATCAAAACCCTGCTCCCATCGGCCAATTAACAAAAAAACCAGGAATAGAACCGTCAAAGAATCCCTAAAGCTTATTTCAATTAATTTTCTTTTCCCTCACAATTAATCAAATGCAAATTGAATACCTAAAGGACTAATTTTAATTTATTCCTTCATTCATCTCGTGATTACGCCTGCCTAAAAAAAATATGCCCCTCACTGGTAATTAAAAACATCATTCTGAATTTTTTTTTCTTTTTTTTATGCCGCCCTAAGGTGTGAAACGTCCCTTCCGGTTCATAGATCAACGAAAACTTCTTTGATTTAATTTTTTTGTGTACATCCCCCCCCCCCCCCCAACTCTGTTGCACGAAACAGAAAGTATTTGAAAGCATTTATTGGTGCTCGTCTCCGGGGAAAGGACCTCTACAAAGTGTAACAGCCAAACAGTATTCAAATTTATGCTAATTCTCGGTCAACACGGACCAAACACACAAAAATGTGCCAAACAACAAATTTGTTGTCGCCAGGACAAAAAAAAAAATAAAGAAACCTTGTGTATCAGAAGGACAACCCTCCACTTGTCTCTCTGAGGAGAATCAATAATTCACCGTGTACCGCACCGGTCAACCCCATCACGTGGGTTAGACACGAGGCAATGTCCGTCCACCACCCGCAGCATCACCGACCGTGTTTCAAGTTTCAAAGTCAACTGTCAGAAAAGAAAAACTGAGAATACTTCCCTGCTTCCCGAAGGAGCATGGGTCGGCGGCGGTCCCTGGCCCGAAAATTCCGATCACGTTTTTTATTAGATGGAATGTCATTTATTCAATTTTTCGGGGATATTACCTGATTATTATTCCCATGAAGTGCATGCTTACCTGTGTGTCTATCCGGAGTACCTTTTTTTGGGGGGGGGGGCCGGGGGTGGGGGAGGCAAAATCCGGTTTGTTCGTTTTCATTTACCTGTTATCTTTGACTTTGACTCGGAGGGGGTGAGCTGTGTCACGGAAATCTTTTCTCTTAATTTTCGAAAAATATTATTCAAACCACATTACACGATGATTTATTAAATTATATTCAAGAGGCAGGTAGAAGTAGAAAGGACGACTTCTTTCGCCCTGGAGATCGTAAGTCAACACAGCTTGAGGGGGTGGAATTTTTGTGCCACTAGCATGTAGCTGGTAACTGAATAAAGAAGGAAGAAAAAAAAAATCCTGGAAAAACGTGGGAAATTATGATTTATTTACCCGCAACCAAGAAGGATGCAGAACATCGTTTGGTCAGGATTCTAAAGATGATGACGATGACGATGACGAAGACGATGGTGTTGATGCTGATGGAGAGAAATCGTCTTAAATTTCTCCTCATTATCAGCTGGTTAACGTAGGAATAGAAATGTGGAAGGAAAGAGCTACCATATGCGGGGTGAATACTCGTATTTCAAACCATTTTGTCAAATTGTGATAAAGGATAATGCGACTGGAAAGAGTTGAACTGCGATGTTAATGCACTGAGATTTTTCTGTGTCTGTTTTGAAGGATTAAGGTTTATTTTACTTAAAAGGGAAATGGTGTCCTGGAGATTTGAACGATTTATCAATAAGCTCAAAGGGCTACTCCAAAGATTTGCAAACTTGTGCTTAAACTTTCGAGACTCATGTGATGAGTTTATCTTTGAATATAGGCGGCTGGACACATGCAGAGAAAAGTAATGATCACTTCCTCTTCCTCCATGTCCAAGCATCTTCTACAGAAGTCATGTGAAGAGGAGGCCCAGCCTATTGACAAGGATACAGTGATCTGTATTGACACCTTCTTGTGTAGTAATAAGGGAGATTTTCTAAAGGTTAGAGCGTTTGAAATCCAGCTCAGGCCCGATATGTCTAGTGATGAGACTCGAAGCGCCTTCAGCTCATCTGCGAAAGGTGTGTTAAGATTTGTCTTCTCCGTTACGCTTTCAATAGAGGCTAATTCGACAAAATGACTAGACGACAGAGTTGTAGCCCAATTTAGGATACGAGGTTCGAAACGATTAAGTTAATTTCGAGGACCAAGTGGTCTGGGATGTCAGAAAGCTTGGCGTAGAAAGCTAAATTTGCAATTGAAAGGTTGTCATGAAAGAAAGACCTCTTCATGGACCCCTAGCTCCATTGGTCAGGTTCAGTGGTTAACTGTTCACAAGTCAGTGACTTCCAAACTTGTAGTTCAGAGATCACTTTGAATGAAGAGGACTTTTAAAAGCAGTAGTGGAGATCATTAACTTTAAGCCCAGTAGTCCCACGATCAGTTGTCTGATTATGAGCAGTTTGAGATGAAGAATCAGCAGTTTGCAGGACGTTATTCCAGAATAAAAAAAATCCAGTTATCTAAGGATGACAATGGGTTTGATAAATTGAATATCTCAACGATCATATTCCAAGTGAAGATCAGTACCAGTTGCCTTGAGGATCAGTTCTCTAGACACTTGATTAGAAGTTTTAACATGAGTAGGGATGGTAGCTTAGTCAGCAGCGAATTATTTGCCTAAAAGAGGACACTGATCATCCCTCATTTTTGATGGTCGAAACACCAACTAAAGATTAAGGATTTAGGCGCATGTCCATTCACCATCTCCTGCCCAGTATCTCATAGTAGCGTGTTTATCGCTGGGAAGCACTCTATGTAGGCAGGAGCTCACTGTACCTTACGAAAACTGAATTTTAATACTATTCTCGAAAAAATTTAATTTCTCAGGAAAACCGTCGTCAATTCTCCTGAGCACACAAATTACTCGCTCACTAAGGTCGTGTACACTTTCCTTTTCATTAAGAGTCTAAAAATCGTTTCAAGTTTTTCTATTAATCAAACACATCGACTCCACGTAGTCCTACTTTCTTAAGGCCCTCCGCCGCTGTAGTATTTCATCCAATATTCCTCAACATCCAATCAAGCTAAAAACACCACATAGTAACGCCTGCGTCGCCTCAGGGCCCTCTGCTTGAGCCTTTTTTGCATTTTAATAGAATTTGATTGTTCATCGAGGAAAAACATTCACTCCCTCTGCTGTGTTGTGTGTGTTCCTTCGGGGATGTGGTGTGTCCTGCATCCTTCACTATACATGCCGATGTTGCATGTAGAGCCTTTCAATTTATTTACATGCATCATCGCCTTCATGCCGTCAAGCTATGACTGTATTTACCTCATCGTCGTCGTCGTCCACTTCACAGGCCATTTACCAATTTGCATAATAAAACTGCACTCGCCTGCAAAAATCTTGTTTTCTATGTTGTAGTGTAGTGTCCGAAAGGACGACATCGACGACGACGACGACGACGACGACGACGATCGGCATATTCATTTCCCATCTCTAAGATTGTGAAATCACCTTGAAATGTGTCCTCAAGGCATTCAACGCCTGCACTGTACTGTTTTATTTCGTAGCTGTTCGTTGCCTCTAGAGTGTGTTGTATATCGAGTTGGGGGTCCTTCGTGAAACAGAATATTTTGTGCATTTTCACATTTTACCTTGGAATTTATCCTTTTTCTTGTGCAGCACATTTGCAACAACTGCAACAGAACTCGTCCTTGTGTGCGCCTCTGGAATACCCATGTTGTGCACTCATTCATTCATAGCGCAGTGCACACGAAAAGCCTTTTAAGACGATTCACTGTGTGGGTGGAGATATACGAGAATGTGCATGGGTTGTATTAAAGGAATTGCACCAAGGACGAGCGTTCGCCCAGAGATCGTTTTTCGTTTCGTTTTTTTTTTTAACTCCCACCTCCCTAATCCACCCAATAGGTTGTGTGCAGCACACAGGTATTTTCAATTGCAAGGCTTGCTAGAGCCCTAGGGGATTCTCATAAGGATACGTGAGTATATATGAGTGTATGCGCGGGTGCCAACTCTAAAGATGTTCATAAATTCTCCCGACGATGAGAAAGGACTACATTTTCGTTAAAAAAAAAAAATGCCGGCAAAACAAAGCGTAGCGCTGTGGTAGCGTCAATTCCATAGCTTCTGGGCTCCTGCACACTATTTCCACTCCGGTAACTGCATCATGTGTTGGATGTGGCTTAGGTACTATGTGAGGGCGGGTAATTTTCCGAAGAATTGTTTAAGTGCTCGAACTTGCCACGAACAGTATACTTTCTCATGTGAGTGTGTGTCTGTGGGGGTAGGTAGGCATGAGAGATGGCTATGAGAACCTCTATCGCAGACAAATATGGCTAATAAATACTTTTAGGATTCTTTGAGAACGCTTTAGAATTTTCCTGTTATTCCTTGCCTTAGCAGAACACAGGGCGAGTAGGTATGCGGGTGAAATTGCTGGAACGTGTTCTGATTGTCAGCCATATCGAATGCCAATGCAGGCCCAGGGATTGTGCGATCCAGGCTCTTTGGTTGTACAAAAGTGATTTCTGCGATGGAACGTGTTGTAAGTTTTATAGTCGACGGGCCTTTGGACGTATCTTGGGTTAATTGAAGGAATGCGTTACAGTCTATTAATTTTGAATGAGCAACTGAAATGGAATAACGTCTACCAGTACTCGTATCAAGGTCTCAAAGAATTCCTTCCATAAATTGACTTAATTTGTAAGGAGCTTCAACGACCTAGGTTCATGTGTCACTCGAAATAGTCAGTCTTTTGTCCTACTTAAAAGACCACCGAACCATTATAAAAATCACAGAAAATCCCTTGAAATTCTGCCCAAAAGTTCTGCAACCTACTGTACGCAGTAAGATCTTCGAGGTTAGTCTTTACTTTAGCTCGAAGGAACGTAAAAAGATGTGTGTAGCTCCTTGGAGCTGCCAGGGATGTTTCTTAGTTCGAAATAAGGCCACGGTTTTCCATCTAAGTCGAAAGACATTTTAAATTGAACTAAAGAACCCGAATAGATGCCACAGAGAGTAACCTTGAAGCTGGCAGAAATGTGTTTGAGATTAAGGTCACATATCACATACGTTCACCCGATTCGAATCATCATAGGAGCCTCACTAGCGAACTTTTATGAAGGTATACAGACAACTCCTCGATTCTTTAGTGCTATGTTAAAACGAGGCTGTAGACTATAGTCCTTTACATGGATCGAAGGACTAAGACCACTCATCAAAAGGATCGTCAAATGTCGCTCCGAGCTCCAGCTGTTGAATAATGTCTGGCATCGAAAAATGGTTAGATATGCCATATGCCAATGCTGCCAGATTTATTTTTCCAAAACACCTTCGCCACATTTATAATGTGTATAAAAACAAACCCAAACTAGTGGAAAACCAACATCCCGACACACACTTTATAAGTTTCCAACGTAAGCGAAAGTCCTTAAGTCCTAAGGCACTGACCAGAACTAAAATGACCACGACGACGACAACAGAAACTTGCTGCAAGTACAATAACTCAACATGGCACAGCGTTAAAACGCATTCTTTTCACGGAAATTTAGTTCCATTTCACTTTAGAACCCAGCCAAGGAGACGTGCTTGGTCTCCCGTGCATTAAGCACCTGCAACTAAATAAATCTTCTCCTGTGGAGCATCCCCCGACAAAAGAAAAAAAAAACCAACAGACACCCGGAAGCACTGACAGGAAGAAGGAAAAAAACTTTTTAAGCCAATTTAATGAAATAATTACCTTAAGTAGATGTACGTGATCTAAAAGTCTCACACAAACACACACATGCATACAAACATTCGAGATAGAGATCCCCTAAGGAGAGTCCTTTCTGTCTGGCAGTTCTGTTTATCTTCTCAATTTATTTACCGTTTTAATGGATTTTTGTTCTCACATTTTCGATATCCCATTCCATGTCCTTTTTCCTATGTCTGCACTGTTAGTGGAATGCATCCGCACAAATGGTTAACTTTTTTTTTGTTTTAAGGATATGACCCAACCGTTTGTTATCATTCTTTTTTTTTGGTTTTCTTTTTCTCTTTTGGGATTTAATTCCGCTTTGTTTCGTTTGATACAGAATGCAAGAGCCACGCGAATGTCAACTCGAACCAAACGAAACCCTCTGTTGTCGTCTCTTCAACAAAGGACACACTCCGCAATTCGTGACAAAGTTGAGTTTGCAAGGATTAGACGAGATTTTAAGCGATTCTGTTTACACGCACACATACATCTAATGGATATCCTGTGTGCTGCTGCTGGCTGTGTGTATATAACCAAACAGTGGACCGTTATTTATGTACTTTTTGTGATTGGATTCACATTGACTGGTTAGAAGATTTCTCAAGATTTTATTGGCAAGCAATTCACAAAAAGGAAGGAGTAAGAGGACGAACAAAAAAAAACATGAAAAGAAGAAATTAATATCGCAGCATTGGATGTTTATCCTTAATGTCAGAAGAATAAGTGAAGAGGAGGAGAAATCCCAAGAAGGATGGGAGCTAATTCCGACTAAAGTGGCATATAATGCGCGGGAGTGATAAAATTAATTTGAGATTCTGTACCTCCAAGCAAAAAGCGGGAAAGGATGTCGTATAAGCAGGGAATATAGAGCAGTTCGTTCCCATGGAGGCAGCCGAAGTGTATTATGAAATATTGTTGAGCAGCAAATGCATTTTTAATTGGATTAAACTCGAAACGGGGGATTTTAGAAACGGAATGAGTGCGTTTGTCTGGATGGTAGACTTCGAGAAGGATAAGGGTAATTAGTTTGGCTTTAAGCTTATTGGTGAAGAAGGTTCGTTGAGTTGAGTTGATTCAATAGTTGGACAGCAGGTTGTCGAAGGGCTAATACGGGGTGCAATCTATGGCATTGATCTGCAGATTTATTCAGTTCAAGCGAAAAATGTATCACGTACTGGAAAAACAACTGCCAGAAGCTAGGCCCTAAGCCCTTTTCCAAACCATTATAACTGCCACTTAGAACGTGATAGTATTATTCTCTTTATTTTTAGGTCCATCATAAAACTTTTGACAATGCCAACGCATTTCCACTGAAACTCTTAAGCAGTCAACTTATTTCAAAGTATGAACAAAGGATCTTAAGAAAAATCATCCCGCACGCGTACATCACCTTTCCAGTTAAGCAACTTAGGTCTACTTCGCATTGTCAAATTTTTCATTTACCGACAGATGATTACAAGGAAACAGAAATTAAGTCGGTACTTACAGCTGTCATCGCCAAAAGTCTGCAAGTCCCAAAAGTAAGAAGAAAAAGTAAAACTTTTCTGCCGACCACTCGCCAATAAAACCTTCTGCTACACGAATTTTTTCGTGGACAATAGTCCCAATACTAAGGACAAACAACAACTGGCATAAGGAGAAGGGAAGGAGCCCTCCTACGGTTGTATAAACCCAAAAACAAAATAAGTTAAAAATTAACTTCAATAAATGTGAATCAATATTGACAAAGTTAAATATTTTTTTTTCCACCTTCTAGTCGTCCTCTGAGGGTTCTTTTATTCAGTTTTTCTATAGAGTCCTTTGTCCTTCAGTGTTGAATTGAATTTTGTTATTGTTTCAGTGTTTTGTTTTAAAGCTTTGAATTGTTTGGGCAATGTCTTAAAGTTGCTACTTTTGGCTTGAAAATTAAGAGGAAGGAGGGGATACCTTCAACAGAAGTCCTGTGGCAGCCACAGAACTTGTTTTCTTTTTCAGCAGAATTACCCGTCCAGGGGAATCTGTAAGGAGAAGAATGGGATTGTCTGACACTGAAAAAAAAAAAACGAACATCATTCTATGTGCAAGGGTGCGAAGGATATCATCTTGCGCTACACGTTTAAAACTATCAGAGAAAATCAAATTATCACAGATTTGCTGTGCTATGGACAAGAGAAGGCTTTTATTGACAAAATCGGTTTTTGTACAGGCTTAAAGGCGGGGCAATGGGTAATGGTATCCTTAAAGCAAGCAAAAACTGTGGCCACCTAGAGATACTTCATAGAGAAAATTACAAGACCAGTAGATTCGAGAAGGACACTTCTTGACGAGTTACTCCAGTCCCTACCATCGTCCACAGCCAACATTTTTAATCGTTCCCTTTAAGCCCTAGAGGTCTAGACTTAACGGTGTTAAAGAAACTCTGCGAAAGTCTTGTAACTTAAAGCCAACTTCAAGAAGTCAAATTGAAAAAAAAAAAAAATTATGAAGAGAAGGGAAAGTAGGGAGCCAGTACTTAAAAAATATCGAGTCTAGACCCACTGAATGTAGCTGAGCTCAACTAGGACATTTCCTAGAAAATTGGCTTCATGAAGGCGTATGAAAGAAGTAGTTTCAGTGGAGGTACCTGAACTTAAGTCAAAACTTCACTATCCATTCGGGGACTTACCGGAATGCGTTTCCTAACGTTTAAAACATAATCCAGTGGTAAAGCGAAATGGTTGCTAACAAGAGGCAAGGTATGGATAGAGAAGAAAACAATTCTACTGAGGTCATGAGGTGGCTTCGTCACGAGCTATGTGTCTACGCAGGATGTATATAGTAAAAGGTAAAAAATGGAATGCAGATTATAGCCAGCCTTGACCTTGTCAATGGAACAGAGAGTCATAAAAATGGGTTTCCAGGGCGCCATCCGAAGCGAAGCTAAACCCTGTTCTACTTCAGCGTCTGCATTCGGAATAGTGAAAAAGGACACCCGTCCTTGGTCGCGCAGATGTATGTATTTACAGCTGATGTTTTGAATAAACTAGTTTGAGTCTTTTGTTCTCGCTCAGACACTACAAAGCTTAACTACAACTACAATACAACTTTACACAATCGAAGGTGATAGCGAAATGCTTCAAGAGAAAAAGACTTCTACGAGGCTTAAAAAGACGTTACTTACGACCTGAATATTGTAAATCTCAGATGCTTGTCCCCTTGACAGATGCGAATCGAGGATATTAAACAATTTCAGGTGTGAGCACCCGTGTCAATGATGCAGATCCTACAAAATGAGCAACTGATGAGGCTCAGCTTTTTTGATATTCTAAGCTGTGTAAGAGACATCGAACAAACATCAGTTTTGAGGCTTATAACAGACGTGCGATGGGCAAAGGACTACACAAGCAAATATCCCCCCCCAATGCATAGGAAACTACATTTATTTTCCTTGACAGTCATTCGAAACATACATAGGTCACACCAGGTCAATTTATGGAATTAATTTACAATTGAAACTCGCCACCGTCACACGAACACGAGTGTGGTTCGAAAACTAAAGTATATCGTCTCAGTTATCCCCAGATTTCTCATGAGGAAAAGTCAAAAACTTTTTCCATTTTCTATAGATTTAATGAATTTTTGGAAAAGAAAGCGGGCGCCCACTTAAGGATTTCCCACTCATTTGTCCCGGAATTGTTGTCATTCCGATTTCCTCCTTTTTTTTGTGTCATGTCCTATAAAACGTCATGAAACAAAAAGTAACAGTTATTACTGGGTCATCAACACGTTTTCCTATTTTCGATTTATGCTTTTGAATATATATATAATTTTTTTTTTAGATTCCCAACTTTTCCTACAAAAAAAGGGGCGAAAAAAAAGTTTCGCCATTTTTCCTCGATTACCGAGTGCGGGTTAGGAGGGAGGCTTATGCACTAAAGCAAGGGATAAGGGTTGGACGGGAGGCAGTAGGTTGGTTTAAAATGCGTATTCAATCGGAAATGTTATATTGGCGTGTTACGGGCTCTCGCTATTTTTTGCTGTCACCGATTTATAGATTGAGATACGCAAAATGTGACGACAACGATAGACACTGGGAAAGACTCTTTGACTTGATGATGATGATGGTGATGTTGGTGATGATGGTCGCTTCGCTTCGGTTCTGAGGGAGTGCTGGGAATTTTTGCAAATTTTCCAAATCATTAACTTTGGATTTGAATTTTTTCAATCGAAAGAAATTCTCCCAATACATTGAGAGAGGGAGAGCGAGTAGTGAAAAATAAATCCAAAACGGGCACAGCACGCGGCCCATCCTTGATTTTAAGTAGAAAACTTTTCAAATTACCAGGCGATAAATTTTTCGATTTTTTTTTCGTTTTTTTTTTTTATTTCACTTTTGTTGGCTTCGGTTTTTTTTTTTTTTTTATTGTAATTTGGTTCGAATTGGGAACGAGTGGCGGCGTTTATCTTTGGTTCACAAAATGGTATTCAAGGCAAATGCGTGTACAATACTTTACTGAAAGAAGGGATTTATGGACGCAATTAAACTGTTCGCCGAGTTTTAGCTACAAAATAGGAGAGTATGGGACAAATTTTTCAAATATTTCACAATTAGAATGCATGAATAAGAAAAGTTGTTAAGCACTGTGGATGGTATGTCCGCAAGACAAAACGGCCGATTAGACTGGAGCAGAATTAAACATGAGAAACAAATTTCTGCAGAATGGAATGAGAAACATTTTTTTTTTTTAACTTTTCTATCGAGATAGTGACCTTGGGAACATGCTGTTGGGGTGAGAAGATATTTTGTTTAAAATTTCGTTAAAAAAAACAAGTAGAAACAGGCAGGAATGTAATGCTGTAATGAAGAAATTCCTTTGAATATTGACTAGGTACAGTCAGTTCAACAAAAAAGGGTAAGCCTTGCTATCACATCTGCACTTAAGTGAAATGGGTATCGTATATGTTCATTTTGAATCCCTAGAGATACTCCTCATTTCAATTTCGCTCGCATCGCCATCGGTAAGTAGATCATAATAGCCATGAGTGGTGAATTTAACAGCAGATTCGAGGCTTTCTTTAGGATTTCATTTCAAGGACCAAACAACACACAAACAACTCGGTCAATCCGCTGTGAAGAAACTGAAAACGTGGATTTTAAACCAGGCAGAGGATCAGAATGGACAAACGCAAAACAGCGAGACAAGATGATCCCCGAAATATCCCACACAGACTGCACCATGGACGTCTGGATAAAGAGAGCCCGGAGATAGCAACTACAACCTTATGCAGTTCCTGTTCGGGAACGATATCTCCACACATTTAGCCTAGCCCGCAACTTTTATATGACGAGGTCAGCGGACGACTGAACGACTCTGAGTCTGAAATACCCTACCGAAGGAACGAAATCTTTCCCGAGCTAAAAAACCTGTAAAGCCGAGACAATACTTAGATTTCTTGATAAGAGCAGCCTAGAGTGGGTCTTAAAAATGGTTGAAAACGAACGACTGTAGAATCAATAGCTATAAACATGAACGACTGCGGTCCAGATGGGTAAATATTTCTGAGTACAAGACTCCTAAAGCCATAGTTATCCACCAGGAAATACGTTAAGCCAATAGGTTAAACACAGGGTCGCGATCGCTGTCATTTCACACCAAGTCAGTCCCCTAGCAAGGTCAATATAAGCTTTAACGTTCACCTTCCGCTTCCCACAGCCTCACGAGATGCTCAAAATCTTCCGTAAAACAACCAATCCCACACCTGTCTCAATGAACACATTTAATCTGATCTAACAAATCAAGTTTAGTACCATTTCCATTCTTAAGAAAATCCCTATCATCATCACCATTATCGTAACCATTATCGTCATTCAACCCACCTCATCAAAACCGCACTCAAAGGTGTTCTAATTGAAAATAAATGATGTGCAACCTTAAAGCCATCATCCTAGTTCACCTGACGCAAAAGAGGTGAAGAATCTCTCACCTCCCTCCCCCCCACTCAATAAAAACCACATTCACGTACCGATATCCGCATTCGAAATGCTTGTCCACAAGCCAAATATTAATGTTCCAGAGGATATTACAAGGATATTATGTTTTGATTCCTCCCGTAAAGGTTCTCCCATCGGTTGGGCTTTCAACTCAGCCAGAGAGAGAGAGAGAAATTACGAGAAATCTGATCTGCATACACAATAACGTGTTAAACAATTGCCAAGGTATTAACTTGTGTAATTTTCCACTACATTAGATAAGATAGCAAGCGCCAACGACAGAAGGCGGCAGCGGCGGGGGCGGTGGTGGATTGAAGGCGGCTTGAAGGTAGTCCTTTGGTATGCATAACCCTCCCGGTTCTAGGTATCACATTAAAATGGGTCATTGCCTTTCGCTATAACTTTTCTCGTTCGCTCTCTATCTCACAGGCGAATGAAGGAGATTCTTTCAGTGAAAATTATTTGAAATCCAATGAGGTGGTCATAAATAGTCATCCATCCACCTTCTCACAGTTGGACTTGTTTTGGCAAATGCTCTCGCTTGTTCCCTGGAGGTTAAGTCCCGACTTAAGTTAGCATTAATAAATTTTGTCCGACGCTGGGAGAGGGGTGGGGCGATGTACTCTCGAGTTGAGTTTATTTTCTTGGGCACTGTCCAAAATTATTAAAATTCCCTTCCCCATTAGTAGCGATTTTTGGGATGTTTATTTCGCTTTTCATGCTGGCCAAAGCAACAAATGTGGGGGGTAATGGAGCTGCCCGGCAACGGGATTAGGGAGGAATAAATAAATTTTGCGGTTATCTCAGTAGGAATGGAAATTTGTCAAATTTATGTTTGAATTGGTAACGGGAGTGAAGCAAAAAAAAAACGTGCTCAGATTAATATCGAAATTATTGCGCACAATGACCAGGAAAAATGGTGATTTGGGGCGAAAATTTGGCAGTCATGTCAACGATGGGGTTTCTCATTCGTAAGAGACATGTACATCAGGATCAAGGCAGGGACAACCACGCAGTGAAGTCCGACTCAGGTAGCCCTGCGCCATAATTTTTGAGCCCCGGATTTCATTACTTCGAAACGAAGGGCGCATTGAAGTCACGAGCTTAAAAAAAAACTGGACGCCAAGGCACCGTACACCGAGTTAGTGGAGGAAATCACCAGATCCGCACTGAACATCCCCCAGCCAAGAATCGCTGCCTTTTTTCTTCAAATTTACAGTCTTGAGGGAGACTGAATTGTGGAAGATAAGTTGCCAAGACTAGAATTTTTATGCGAGAAGCATCTTCGAAAAACCAGTTCGCACACTCAGTTATGGAAAGAGATCCCAAGTGTGGATCCCAATCTTTCGATCCAACCGTGCTTTGTAAAGAATTTCTATCCAATAGCTGATCGTTCTTGGAAGTTGGGAGATAGCTGGATAGGTACGTATGTATGTATATGCGTAGCTTAAGTAGCTTATAATTGAGCGTAATTGATGCGGACGGTTTTGGAAGACTTATTTTAGACAGACGTTCATTGACTCATAGTGGAAGGAGGAGTTTCGTTTGAAACAAGTACGACATTGTATGGTGTAAGGCCTTGAACTTGAACCTTACGTTTAGTGGTCCAAAGCTTTATCCATTGTTTTCAATTCCTATAAACCCCTTCCCATTGCGGGCTGTCCTCTCTTTTCGAAACTGCGGCCTTGCTATAGACCCCAATGCCCCTCAATGAAGTAGTTTTCAAACTCAATTGCACATCGTCCAGGTTTTTTCACTGTCACCTCGAATGTATGTACAAACTTGTCATATCGAATGAATTGGCATCTATAATTACAAGTCAACACTCACTCGCACTCTCTGCTTGTAACCGAAGCCGAAAATTGCCTCTAATTTCACAATTTCCCCGAAGGCATACATCCACCACCCACCTCTTCCACTCCTTGACCAATTAGCAGCGGTGGCAGCAGCAGTAGGGTGGAACTTCAACATCATCGCTATTAACTATTCCAATTCCCAAAGCGTAAATGTTGTTCATAAATCATAATCAAACCTTGAGATGGGTCCCTGTGTCCCATAAGTTGGCTCTCATCAGAGCCAACACATTCGTGTATATTATAAGCCATTCCTCTGGAGAGTATTCAATTTCTGCCTCTCCTTGTCACCCCTCCCTTTGCATGATTTACAGATACGTACTCTATGAAACCGTAACTACTATCTGCTGCAATGGAGAAGTGATGCGTGGAGCAGCTACCGACGACGGAATGACTCCCCACCCGCCCGTATGTGTTGCAAACTTCACAAAGTGTGATTCTCAAAGCCATAACCAGTTAATTAGTTGGACGAAGTTAGTATCTCTAGTACCTGGTGCCCTGGAGACAAAACCAAAACCATTGACACCATCCACATGAGCGAACAATAACATTGCTCGTACGTTCATTCTGGATCCGCTGCCGTGTATAGCCCATTTCCGGCTCCCCTCCACTCCTCCTCTCCTTATCGAGCCCAGTTGTATTGGCACCTCATTTGCCCAGACCATCGAACTAACCAAAGCGACCGGCCCATTCCACTCCTTCTGTTGTATGTGTGCACGACGATGGTGCAGAACTTAACTACGACGAGGTAGAGGCAGAGACTGAGAGTACCGGTCTTAATGGGAGCAATGAGGGTCTAAGTGAGCTTACTGTTCACATGTATGTGTGTGTATAGGTCTATGGACATCGCCATGTCACATGCTTGAATTAAAACCCAATCGATTGAAAAATTTATGTTTCTTTGATGGCATGTCAACATGTGATTCCGATTCAGTGAACATTCGTCCTTGTCCAGTGTTTCGAAGATGTGTTGTGTATACATAGTACGTATGTATGTGGTGAAGGTGAATGCTTGATTTGGTTTACGTTTATATGCAGGTGCTATGGGAAGAGATGATTGGTCAGTCAGTGTGATGCTCACTGATATTGTCTATTTGATGGGTGATTTTTACTGCAGACACCTAGGGAGTCTTCCGATGAAAGTGGAGAGGTTAATGGCAGACTTTATGGGACTTTCAAGGGCGCGTCTGATAAGGTTCGAGTTTATGACCATATGTCTGCAGAGGGTCCCGCCGAGATGATCATAAAAATTAGGGGAAATTTAATACTAACCAACGGTGTTCCAGATTTGAAGGTACTGGGGGAGGAATCACGCAATGAATTTGTGACGTAGATACATGTACTTTGCTAGTTAATCCTGCATCTTCATGTCCAAGTTTTTGCAGGTAAACGCTGAGAAAGTACCTGGCCTGACCATTTGGCCGTTTTCTGTGTTTATATAGATCAAAAATGTTTGTTCTTTCGATTGGTTTGGACTTTGCTCGTGAAGGCGGGTGTTTCATGTTAAGACAAAAATTGGTTTGCCCACAAACATGCACGAAAGTAAGGAATAACAATCAGTCAAATCAAGAAGACGGCACGCTATACAAATTGGCATTTCCTGACAGTCTTCTCAGCAAATTTCCCATTAAAGCCTGCATACTATGTCCCCGGATAATTACATGTGACTCATCAGCTACTGCCCAGGAACTACCAACAGCATGTTTCGAAAGAGCGACTGTTGGGGAATAATTCTGTAAGGACTTCGCAGAACACTGTTTCAGCCCATTGATCTACGTGCTCCGGAAATATCTTGAATTAGGGTAAAAACGACGGAATCAACGGTGATGTCCACAGACAGACCAGCGGAAGCCTTACTTGAGCTACTCTGACATATTTGTAGCTCAGGTCAGTAAGTAACTTTCACGACTGAGACAGGGTCTTGAAAAAGAGATGGTGTCGGAGGAGCCCGAAGTGGGTTACTGGCATCGGCATAACCGGCCCCTCGTCCCGGGGTTTGCATAAAGGGACCTGGCTCTCCAGGTTGGGGGTTGTGCATCAGGGAAACTTTCCTACCGCGTAAAAAACCCTTAGTTACGAAGCAACAACAAGCCACGGATAGGAATGAACCTATTGTTGACGACAGGCTTGTTGGTGGGGGCCCAGGTTCACCCTAAACTGCGTAAGTAAGTAAGTAAGGGTAAAATAAGCCCGCAAAACGTTGGCAAATAATGTAAAAAGTATACAATAAGGGGGATAGAAAGTCACTTCAGCTTGTCTTGGCTCATGTCCATTCAGATTTGAGAACTGAAAAAAGTCAAAATTCAGAAACATGAAATTGATGGAATTGAGCTCGGCCCTGGATCGAAGCAAACAGTAGAGTATATTTCCAAAGTACACGCTCACTCATTAAATTTCACAAATTAAACAAACAAAACTGCAACTGACATTGAATCCATCCACAATCTCCTCTTCACTGCCAGTCATACCCGCCTGTAGGTATCTCCTCCACTTTTAATTACACAATCAACCTTCTGTGCAACAATCAAAATCTCATTACATCACTTCACATTACCAGGACTCTGATGTTTTCAACTCACTCACACATCAACTGATGAACAACGACACAAAAAAAAAAAAATGCTCGCTAATTAGCTTCGAAAGTCAGAAAAAAATTTCAAACTTCGAATGTAATTTTGCAATTTTCAAGGATAATGCAATCATCAGTATCTCTACTGCTTTGAATGCGCATCCCTGCCACCCTCAACCAACCTACACACACCGCGTGATTAATATTTTCTCATAATTAAGTGTCAAAATTAACACCACTGTGAAAACACGGCGAAACAAGGTGTTTTTCACACACACACTCCTCGCATTGTGTTATCATATCATCAGAGCGATGGCAGAATGGGAAAACATTCACACATTTCCGGTTGATTGACAGTTTTATTGAATTTAAATAAACGCAGTCGCATGATCGTTAAATTGCAACGCCAAGTGAGGCAAAACAAACCCCAGTGCAGCATATCAGGATCGTTGAAATAAATTCTCATTTTAATTCAATTTTCACGGAATTCGTTAAGAATTTTCATCTGGCCCAGCCCCCCGCTGTCCTTACGCCTTGTCAAAGAAGGAAATTCAGTTCTTTACTGAATGCACACCAACTCCCTGGCAACACAATGGGGAACTTATACTTCGTTGAATTCTTTCACTTTCTGTGAAGTGTATACCCCGGCCACAGAAATCTCAGCTTCCTCTGGTATACTCTCAAGCTCAAGTCCCCATCCTTACCGTTGCGCGCTACTAATATCAACAAAACAGGAAAATGTTTAAAAATATTTTAACTAGGAAAGTTTTTCGTTTCATGTTCGTCCTTTTTTTTCGGGGTATCTTTCAAGCGGGTGGATGGATGCATACCGAAAAAAAAAATCCTTTCGCAGTTTTGTTTCTTTCGTTCAAGCGGAGAGGAAATAGTTGACTGCCTTCCGTTAGCTTGCGAGGAGCAAAAACCACATCGCGAAAAAACGCGCAAGGATCTTTTCTTTGGGTTTCTCAAGTACAGGGGGGGCGGGTGGGGGTTGAAATGAGATTTCTTTCCCATTCTCCTTTTGAGGTTTTTTTTTTGTGTTTTTTGCACTCTTCATCTTGTTCCATCAGGAGTTAACTGCAATTCGTTGAGTGAAAGGATATGGATATCCGGTTTGTGCCTAGGAAACAATGTCGTCACAAAGCACGTCGTTAATTTCATTTTCGTGGTGACAGAGGAGAGTAAGGCAAGTTTTTAGGGGATAAAGTTGAAGTTGAAGGGGGGGAGAAAAAGTTTCTCTTAACGCGACTTTGTGGTGTCATTAGTATGTATCAACATGGTGAACCTTGCGTCTACGTTACTGAGGAGACAAAGGAAGTCGTATTCTAGTTTTAATTGCCCTTCATTAAGAGGGTTGGCGTCGTCTTTGTCGTCGTCGTCGTTGTCGTCGTCGTCGCCGTAGTTATTTTCAGAGACTTTGATGTGCAATAAATTGGTTGAAGCGAGCGATCTCGGTCTCATTTTCAATCTTTGAAAAGTTTAGACGGTTTTTCAAGTCATTAGGTCTGAAGTAAAAGCCTAGAGCGTGTGCTGATACTGAGCAAACGCTTTTTCATAATGGTTGTCAATTGCAGTTTGTAGTTTGCCTGTATGGCACCACCTTTCTTAATCTTTTCTTACAGAGTTTCTCATCGGATGCGTCGGGTGTAAATTGGCATTTGCCACTTATGTTGGTATGAAGAGGGTATGGATTCGGTTAATGAGTAAGACTTTTGAGCAAGTGGTTCGAGATCGGGTCACAGAAAACAAAAAGAAGACTTTTTGGTGTACTGCGTCCGAGAGTAATAATCGACAGGGAAGCTGGTGCAGTCGTACGACATGACATGTATAAGACGAACGACAGTAACTTCATAAGGACCTTTAAAGATTGAAAAAAATCGACCTTCCTGAAGAGATGCAGACACTAGACATACCGCGCCATCATTTAGAGCCCATTTTTCACTCTCTTTGAAGAGGTCTAGCACCTGCTCTAGGTTTACTTAACCCAGGTTTACAACAATGACCAACAATAAACCGAGAGAATGTTGAAACAGGAAGGGTTGTACTTGATTAGGTTGAAGATTTTCGCAAGTAACAGGGAATAGTGTCGAGTTTAGAAGACCATGCAATGGAACCCACTTCCATAGGACGGAAAAGAGAGTGTTGTCATGGAAAAAATTGCGCAGGACAGCCGACGTGGTATCTCAGCTTGTTGCGGTTGAGGAACATATTGCTAGGAACACTAAACGAAGCCAGCTGGTGGTGTGAGATGAGCTTATACCCATAAAATCAATAAAATCTGGGATAACCAACGACTACCGTGCACCTCTTAACAATGTCTGAAAAAGGAATCATGGAGTCGAAAAACGAGGTTTCCTTACAGTTGTAACCAATATCAAGGCAATGCCATTCGGAAAGGATTCATCCAACTTGATGAGTAAGAAATGTCAAACCACTATGAGGATTATTACATCACATCTGTCACTGGAATGAAAAGCTGATCATATCCAGTAATGGCATACGCAGGAGATGTAGTACAAAGAGGCGTCTGCCTGTACACTTAGGTCCAGAGAACTGAGCTGTGATTTAGCGATTCAGCGGCTCAGGAGCTACAAGCAAACAAGTTGTAAGCAGCTCTATTCAAGGACAAAGAATTCAATGAATTACTGAAAAAGTATGCATAACCAGTTGTCTACCTTTAATGCATTGGAACTTAAAGTGGGTGCTCCACAAAGTAGACACTGTTCGCCACGATTGTTCACGATTTTTGAAGCCTTTAAATTCGAACATAAAATATTGCAGAAAGCTATACATTCAAGCCACCCTCACTTGAAAGTTTTCAATTGTCTGTCAAAAATGTTGACCAAGATTCCACCAACTCCACTCGACCGGACTTCCCTGTCGAACAAATCAAATCAATACTCAAACAACGCTTTCCAATCTGTCAAAAATTTGTTCAACAGAAGTTGCCAGACTTTCGAAAATAACCCAACTTTCATGAAATTCCACTTTTTCATAACCAACCTCCGCCCCGATAACACCTCCCCCACAGACCTTGCCAGTCATTCGCCACAAGCAAGAGAAACTTGACAAAAATCCTCGCCAACTAAATGTCACAAAAGAAGTGAATGAATAAATGTCGACTAGAGGGGTAGGGGGTTGAAATTAGTTTTATGGTTGTGGAATTTTAATGAACTTTGCGAACATACCCTCGAATTTTACAGACGTCTCTCCCTATCACATGGCTCTCTAATTAAATTTCTTTTCAAAATCCTATCACACAGGGTGAGATCGAGCAAAGCCCAAAATGTTAAACCAACAAATGCGAAAAATAATAGAAAATTGACGCTCAGAATTAGACGCTCCAATTCCAGTCTCTGCAGACTGGAGACCGAAGACTGGCGAGATACAGGCACTGCAGCAAAAGGATGGGAAAACACTGCCTCAGTAATTTGACATTTGTTCTAGTTTGTCTCATTATGTCATGTCATTTATTCATTCGTTGGGTGATTCTCTGTCTGCATTCGAGGAGAGATGACTTTTGAAGTAAAATTTTCGAAATTGAAATATTTGACTGAAGGCATGTCAGGCGCAATTCCGTGACACTTTCAATATCCTTTCAAGGATAAAACAGATTATACCTCTACGATTTGAATATAAATTAATGGTCAACAAAATGGTGATTTGACAGATTGCTTCGCAGAATGTCCTTAACTTTCAATAAAATTCCATCAGATCCCAAATCTCCTGGGGTGGAATAGAAAAAAAATCACAACAAATTGAAAATAATTAACTAGGGTCCTTTTTTTCTTGGCTCAGATAAAAAGTAAAAGAAATCCTTCACAATCTCGACCATAAAATCTCCTCCTGTGCGGGAGATATCGGTACAAAACAAGTGAACGGAAACACCAAATTACGTACAGATGGCAGCACAACGATACGAAAGTGTTTATAGCATTATAATGTACACCTAAGGCGATGTCCTTTCTTCCAATCGTTGGCGTTGTTATGTACTCTTTTTTTTCTGCCTTTTTTTTACCTCTCCCCCACTGATTCGCATAATAGAATTTACGAAAAGGATATAACTCTCATTTGGTATGTCATTGTTATCCAATTTTCTCGTCTCTCAAAGGGAAGACAATACTCCACTCCAAGTCCTTTTTTTTCTGTGTAGAAGTGAGGTATAAAAAAAGGGATAACATTTCGAGGAGAGATACATCGCCTAGATAGCCATGGGGAAATGGCTATGCACATACATAGTACACCCCAGAAGACGATGGCTATCAATTTGTGTTTTTTCGGTGAGGTGGGGTGGGGTGGTTTGCAGGATTGTTTTCCGTTTTTGTGAGATGGAAAATCCTTTTTTTTTGTGTTGCCCTGTCTTAAGTAGGTGTAACATGTTTTCGAATGTGTTGTGAGCTTTTTTTTCCTCTCGTGACACACAAAAAATGAAAGAAAAGAATATGCTGGAGTTATCTGATTTTGTGTTACCCAACTTGGAGGGGTGGGCGGCAAAGGATAATGACAGAGAAAGTCACGTTATCCTTGGAGTTTCTTTTCTCATGTGGTTTTTGCCTCCATCCACCAACGAGAATGAGGCGATGGAGTGAAAATTACCTGTGATAAAGATGAAGATAGTGAATAACATGAGTTTGATGGCATTTTTTGACCCTGTTATGGCTTAAAGGATGCGACAAGTAGTTGGCATTTGACCGAGTTCTGAGGGGACAGCGACAAATTTGTGAATGGGAAAGCATCTGTTGATCTTATGAGCAACTGCGGTGGTGTATCTTTTAGATGAAAAATCTTTTGTTTTGGCTTGAAAAAAGGATGCAGTACATGGATGGAGTGAAGGGTATAATTCGAACAAACTACAGCGAATCCGGAAACTTTTGTTGCACGGTTCCCCTGTGCTTCCACTGCACATCAACCTTAATTCCAATCAAGAGCAACTAACTACTGAAGGAGCAGCGTGTCATTCACACATCTTACACACACTCACTCTGTCAGTGCGCGGTATGCATCATGTTTCATTTGCCGACACAAACTCGAACGCAATTTAGCCGTGCCATGAATTATCCTCAATGACGAAAATGCATCAACCTCAACAGGAGAGCCCTGCAGCCAAACCACCCGGCACCCGCACGCCCACTGCCACACCCTCTGTTCTATTGAGAATGTGCGCTAATGCGACATGCAGATGACATACGCAAATTTATGTTCGAACTAATGCAGTTTTTCGTCGTCGTCGTGTCCCATCCGTTTCGAGTGCTAGAGCTATTGTCTGTCTACGACGACGATGTCGGAGTAGTGGTAGTGCGTCATTGTGTACGCGAGTGTGTCCTTCCATCCTGATTCATCTTTAGCTGACTGCACCCGCATCCTGTCGAATGATATGTTCTGTCTTTTGTGATTCCACTCATGTTGTTGTTTTTGTTGTTCTACGACAGGTAGAGATAGGAAAAATCGGAAGTCTACAGCAGGACGACTCACTGGTACTCTGGTACTTTGTCAGTCATATCCCTCCGCTGCGCTGCCTGGTTGAGTATATTTTGCAGATATTAACAATTTATGTGTGCAGTAGCAAGTTGTTTATAAAACAGGTTCTCATCCTTTTGGAACCTTTCCTTTGAGTGTACGCTTTTTTTTTTTGTCATATTTTCCTTGTTGCTGATGTTGTTGGTAATGTTAATGCATTTTGACAAAAGTATCCTGCGGAGGATGAATTATTTTGTGCAAAAGCCTTTTGCAACATTATAAAAATGGGTGAAGACTGTATCTTTGCATTTTTTTTTCCGTATTTTTGCTATTGAAAAACGAATACCTGATGATGGTAACGATAATGGGATTGGAGAGAGCATTCAGGCAGGAATTTATGGATTTTTGCAATGATATCGGGGAGGCCTAGATGAGTGCAGTTGCCTGATGCCTTTTGTGAGATAAAGTGCTCGTATTTTATTTCCAATAAAAACTGAGTTCTTTGTTGAGAAATGTGTTTTCATTGCCTCAATAAAAAAAAAAGTATCGGAAAGGTCGGCGCATTCCTATAAACATGGAATGAATGGAGGAAAAATGTCAGGATGAATTTAAGAACAGTTCGTGTATCTGTGTGAATGGAAATCTTTTCTTAAAGTCTTGTAGAAAATTGAATTATGGATCGTCTTTCCTTTTGTTAGTCTAGGACTTGAAACGATAGAGAAGACAGAGCATGCAGACGTATGAATGTACGTCAACACGGCTGATAACAACACAAACGATACCGCAGCACTAGAAAAGTCCTTAAATATTCTATTTATAGCACCACAGATAGAGACGCTTAAATCGTACATCTTCGACTACGGACAAGATGTAACTCATCAGCAGCATACGCCGGAGATAAAGGCAAGATTGAACCTTCACACTGGGTGACTATGAATGTATAAGTATCTAGGCTGCTCAGGAAGCAGTCTGATTGGTTGTGCAGACATCGAATCCCCAGAGGACTGCGGACAATTGAAAAAGATGATCGTGATAGTTAGACTACTGAGTTAGGGACTACTGACCACATATCCAGACATCCACGCCGCATAAAAAAAAAAAAAAAAAACACCTGAGGGCCATGCATCTCCAATTGCACGAAGTTGAATACACGTTCTCATTCCCTGCTTCCAATGAGGAGACTGCATGACTACACGATAAGAGCGCACTCGGCAAAAAGATGGTGATGCCTGGACGCAGTGCCAGTGGCTTAGTGTGGCAGTGTTTAGCTGAGGGGATGAACTACCAAAGATGCTTAAATACAAAAAAAAAACTTAACGAAAGTCCTTTGGATATCGCTAGATCAGCTCTCTAACAAAGGGCAGAAGATTGTGCGGTTCCAGGCCTCAATATCAGGAAATCCTCTGGCAGATAGAAGGAGTAAAAAAGGGATCACTAGAGTTAAAAACCAGAACCTATTTGGCTCACGGCCACTGTTGGGTGAATGACAAAAAATTTTACGATATGAGGTCTAGAGGTGTTCAGAAGAGAACAGCTTTTTCCCCTTCAAACTTTAGGATTGAAGTAGCACCTCTATCAGCCCACATAGCAGAGGAATCAAAGAGCTTTCTCTACAATGACTTTTGGTAGATCACTAGAGATAAAAAGCAAGCAAGACCGTCATCAACTCCTCTTACACGTGGAGCACAGAAAAGGCTGCTCTTTGTGAAACCTTTTCGACCATCTCGGCGCTGCCTGTAGAGCAAAAACTATAAATGTCTCCTTCTGTCTTCAGTGACCGTACAAAGGACCTACAAATCTATTTTCTCAATTGCTACTGGAAACCGACCAATCAACGTAGAATTGTGTTTTCAAGCACAAGACATGGAGAGCGAAATAGGCGGTGTTTCTCGTTGCCATGGAGCCTCATCAGTTAGCTCTGTCTTCTTGGTCGTCCCAAATTTGAGGGCTGGCAATCGAAATATCCTCTTAGCTGGAGCGTTGTTCTCCATCCCATATGACTGATGCAAGTAGTCGTCCTCGTTTGACTTTTCGCGGAAAACAGTACTAAGCTTAGCAAACATCCAAGCAGGGAATTTGTTGCAGTTTTTTAGGACGGTCAAACAATCGGGATTTCTTAAGAAGACGCACGGGTTCTTGACATCTCAACTGCCAGGTCATTCCGGGAGAATTTATCGAAGAGAAGTATTTCTCGCAGAAATTTCGATGAAAGGAAGAAAAAGTAACTACAAACCTTGCCAAACTATATTAACTCCAACGAAATAGCGCAACTTTCTAATTTCGCTTTGCAATCACTTCCTTCCGTTATTGCCAATGTATAGACAATTTCACAAATCAGGTCACATCCGATTGTCAAAGAGATACAAGATGACAATAAAATTATAAGCAATACGCCATCATAAAACCAAAGTACAGTAATAACCATGCATTCCACACCCCCCAGCTTCAAAGCCCTGCAGTCCTTCCCCCAAAAAACAACGAACCGAAATTAACCCATGTGTTGTGTATCCAATTTAGTCTTCCGGAAAAAATGCAAATAATTTTCTGTGTTGCAAAACAATAAAAACTCGCATAAACAAATGTTCCATATGCTAAACGTTGCTGCTTGCATCTACTATCCCTGAGGGTGACAATAAAAATATTCCCCATCTAATGGTCCAAGAGGACGTTGCAACTCCACAAATTAAAAGGGGTTTTGGTGCACTTCCAAGAAGATTGTCAAATGGCAATAAAAACGAAAACCCACAACCCACACTTCCTCTCCTGGATGTGCAACTAACCAACCGACAAACCAAAGAGTCATTCATGGCATACCACACACTTACTACCAAATGAGACCGCACAAACAGCCATACCCAACCAGCTAGTCATATGAAACAACAAAAACAGATCCATTTCAGGGAATAATAATAAAAAAAAATAAAAATATAAACCCTACTTCCACTAGATGGAGCCACTCCGTCGACCCCAAAGTCCGCCCAACTATTACAACAGCAAACAGTTACAAATGCAATTTTAATTCAAATTTAATCACATGGCGTTGCCATTTTCGAGGGGTGTGAGTGGCAAAATTGCATTTCAAGCGTACGACTCCACTCCAATATTTTTCGCCGCACAGTTATTTTTCAGGACCTATCTCACAGTTAACCTCCTCAAATCCTCACATCCTCTACTATGCTTCTGCTGCTCGAAGGACGTTCTCTTGTGTATTATTATTACTGTTGCTGGTTGTTGGTTGCCGGGGGTTGGTATTTTTGTTTTCTCACCGCCACTTCCAACCGAATAACAATACGATGGATAGCAACAACAAAAACGCGCAGACACAACAAAAATACCTACCGCCACCCCCCTCAACAACAAATAGAATTTAAATGAATAAAATAAAAATAAACAATAAACAATAAAAAAGTCCTTGCGGTACCACATGAGTGGAGTAATTTCTGTTCCTAAAGGGGAAGGATGCAGCGCCATCGAATGGGCGCATTCAAAGCTACAAAAGGACCGCTCGCTGGTGGGGCGCGGTAGCAGGGATACCGGGAAAAGGATTGCGATATTTTATTATTTGTTTGTTGATCTGTTTGGGTGTGTATTTCACTTTGTTACATGGATGATATTTACGAGTTTGTAAGCGCGTAATAGCAATTCCAGGATATCTGCATTTATAACAATTACTTGTAGGGGATGTGAGGATGTGAGGAACGATTATATGCTTTTTGATACCTGAAGACAACACAAATTGGCACGCAGTAAAATCAGATGTACATAGTACATACATATGTATGTATGTCTGTATTCCTAAGATTTTCTCGATTGTCCTTATATGCATCGAAAGATTTGGCTATCAGATGACGCAATTTTGTGCAAAAAATATTGAAGAAATTTTGGGATGCCTCGATGTCTGCTTATTTCTATGTCTGTCTTCAATATCTGTAGATTGCAGGCTCACAGAAAACAGTCCTCCGTCTCCTGTAACAAAATATTTTTGTAGCAAGATGTTTGTGCGACAGCCAGGTTGACGATGTGCCCTGTGTTTATTTTAAGGGTTCATTTCAGTGACGTCGATCCATTGACCATGGTAGTAACTATGCGGAAGAGGCAAGTCTACCATCAGTCTTCTATGAACACGGAACCTTCTCCTAAGCGGACTGGTCGTCTCTGAATTCGACCGAATGCTTGGAGATGCCTAGAGCGACCTTCGTATGGGAGGTATTTTCCTACAATAGGTTGCCTTTCTTGCCAACTTAAAAACTTCCGCAGTTCCCTTTAGTTAGACGAACTAAATGGATCGATAGCACCACTTTTGTAGTACAGAAAGAGACTAGATGTAATCGTTGGAATTAATGTTGGAGATTCAAATTAACACAAGAAGTTATGGTTGGCACCAGACAGTTTGAAACGGATTTCCAAAGTTGTTTATAGAGAAACGCCAAACCTGGGAGTTGATACAACCCATATGAACCGAAAACTCAGACAAACAAGAACCTGAACGAAAGCGGATGCAATGCGATAACTGATACTACTGAGCGGATAGGTCCTGCCCACCGCCTAAGTACCTAGAGTCTCTGGGAGACCTCAGCATTTTTTTTCGATTTCAAACAAATTTATTGAATCGGGTGCGATAGGTGATTGTCTGACGTTGTAAATTTTTGCTGATATGCATAGCGTTTTGTTTTTAACGCTTGCGAGTTTGGCTTCTGCGTGAAGTGTCATCATCAGATTTGTGGGAAATACTGAGTTCCCTATCCTGAGGAATTTCTATAATAAACAAACTGGCGCCATCTATCGTATCTCAAGCCTCAACTCAAATACTAGTCAACAACGATTTGTAGCAGTGTTTGGTTTGGTAAAAGTAAACACAAATCGCCCACAATACACACGTCTTTTTATCAGTTCCATCACACGCAATACAAGAGACAATTGCATACAAGTAAAAATCTTATTTCACTTGGAAGACTCTTCCTATTTCTCACAAGGCAGCTTGAGATGTATTGCAATGAGAGACAATTCAACCGGCATAATTTTCTGAGCGAGTGTTGGTGGAAATAATCAGGAGATCGGTTAACATTTTGCACAAGGGATACTACTCTGATATGCTGATATGCAGAGCGTTTTGTTTTTAACGCTTGCGAGGTTTGCAAGTGTGAAGTGTCATCAGATTTCAGGGAAATAGGGAGTTTCCTATCCTGAGGAATTTCTATAATAAACAAACTGGCGCCATCTATCGTATCTCAAGCCTGAACCCAAATACTAGTCGCCCATGATTTGTAGCAGGGTTTGCTTTGACCAAAAGCGAGCACAAATCGCCCACAATACACACGTCATTTTATCATTCTCATCACACGCAATACAAGAGACAATTGCACACAAGCAAAAATCTTATTTCACTTGGAAGACTCTTCCTACTTCTCACGCTCCGTGCTTACGAATTCAAATGTACGCGGGTGTACATAGACTCAGACTTCACGACAGAACCTCTCTCTACCACCATCTAACGTGTTTACGATTTAAGTCGCTCTTCCAATCGACACAAATGTGTTTACAAGACGGCTTTGGATGTATTGCAATGAGAGACAATTCAACCGGCATAATTTTCTGAGCGAGTGTTGGTGGAAATAATCAGGAGATCGGTTAACATTTTGCACAAGGGATACCTGTTACGATTTATGGGCGACTGGTGTCGGGTGGGGACTCTGGGAATGCTTTTCTGTCGGACTTGAAAGAAAAACAGATGAAAAAAGTGACAGAGTAGTAGGCTGCGTGGCATGAGACTAAGGTTATCAGTTCGTAAATTATTCCCTTTCCCTCCTCATATTTCCTTACAAACCCAGCATCATAAGACTGTAAGCTAACAAGCTTCGGTCTACAAAACAGAAGCATGAATCCGGTGCACCTATAAAACCAGCAAAATTGACTTTGAGGGTCTTAAATACTCGATTCATTAAAACCAAAAATGAAAAAATTTTAAATCTCCACCAAAAAAAAAGCAACGAAATTCTTTATCGTTAGTTGAAGCACCAGGCACCAGGGTCTTTGGGACACCTTAGCATTTTTAATCGATTTCAAACATGATTGTCTTACGTCGTAAATTTTTTGCCGATATGCAGAGCGTTTTGTTTTTGACGCTTGCGAGGTTTGCTTCTGAGTGAAGTTTCATCATCAGATTTCTGGCAAATACGGAGGAAATCCTGAGGAATTTCTATAATAAACAAACTGACGCCATCTATCGTCACCCTAGTAACTACTCACGCATGATTTGTAGCAGGCTTTGTTTTGAAAAAAAAAAAACGATACAAATCACTCACAATACACACGTCTTTTTATCAGTCTCATCATACGCAATACAAGAGATAATTGCACACAAGTAAAAATCTTATTTCACTTGGAAGACTCTTCCTGCTCCGTGCTTACGAATTCAAATGTACGCGGGTGTACATAGACTCAGACTTCACGACAGAACCTCTCTCTACCACCATCTAACGTGTTTACGATTCGAGTCGCTCTTCGAATACACACAAATGTGTGTACAAGACGGCTTTGGATGTATTGCAATGAGAGACAATAAAACCGGCATAATTTTCTGAGCGGGTGTTGGTGGAAATAATCAGGAGATCGGTTAACATTTTGCACAAGGCGTACCTGCTACGATTTATGGGCGACTGGTGGTGTGGAGACTCTGGGAATGCTTTTCCGGCAAAATTGACGTTGAGGGTCTTAAATACTCGATTCGTTAAAACCATCGACGCTTCAAAAATTTTAAATCTACACCAAAAAAAAAAGCAACGAAATTCTTTATCACAAGTTGAAAGCACCAGGCGAGCATAAAACAGCAGCTGGTACTTTATCAGTCTTCCAAAAGAAATTTTCTGTCTCTTATTGTCTTTAGTCACACATTATTTTCGAATATGAAACTTTCTCTTCTACTTCTTTGTCACTCCTTCATAATAAAAAGCAGTATGCAAACATACATACATTCTACGAGTATGTTCAGAATAAACTAGGCCAACTCTTGCTTATTTGATCCTTCTAAGCTTTCTCTTCAATCGGTCTCCAACAAATAACAGAGAACTGAATCGATTGATGAGTCGCACAGACAGCAACGCAGCTCTAACCCTCTCTCCTTTAAAGTATGACAAACCGTCTTATTTCATGCAGATCTGCTGAATTTGTAAGAAAGACGTTAATGTGTGAAGAAAATTGAAGAGTAGGCCAAGACAGGAATGATAAGTAGAGAGAGAGAGAGAGACTGATGCACAAATTGGCTTCTACACTAGGGTTTTTTCTTCGAATTGAGAAAGCACATGAGACTAGTCTCGGTAACAAAACCTACGAAACTGCGTTGTTTCACTTTCACACCCTCTTTGCGTGGAGTGAAAGATGAAATAAATCTAGAAAAGCCTCTGGATGTGCCTCAAGCCATGCACGATAAGTAAATTATTTGCCTTATGGTGGAGGACAATGTTGCTATTTTTCTTGGTGTTTTTTAAGGATGTGGACACCAAAGATTGTGAGTACAAGTTGGGAGATCCTCGGTTGTTTGCTTACAATGGTATTCCCCCTCCCCATTCATAAAGAGAACATCAGTCCAACCTAAGCGCGACGTAGTGTCAGAAGCCGAGATGAGAAATAAGAATCATACTTCACCTCTAGTCCTCTACTGTTTACGATTTTGTATGTATTCCAGTGAATCACACCTCATACCCGAACCTTCTCCTGCAGCCATTCTCCGTGTCTACAATTGAAGTCGGTCTGTGTTTGTAAGCTCGTTTCTGTCAGCAGATCTTCTCGAAATAAGACGGTTTGTGAATGTATGTGTCCGTAAGAACCGGTTTCCCTGTGTGTGTGGGTATGAGAAAAGAGAATCGCTAAAATTCTGCAAAACTGGTAGCTGCTACAATTCATGGGTTCCTGGTGATTGAGTGGACTTTGGTCGCTGTATGGGGCACTGTAAGTAATAAAATGCTGCTTCTCTGAATCTCTTGCTTTTTGACAGTCTGTGAGGAAGCACTAACTACTGAAATATATGCGCTCCGAGATTTGAGGTTGAATTCACTTGTTGTTTATTTTTTATTGTCGATCCATTATCTTGACTGCAATACAAAGTGACAACTGATGTTCTTTCAGCTGCCAAACACGCATCGTTTACTCTCACGCAAGTCGAGTAAAATACCAACTGCTCATGAATGTTAGCAGGCCCTGTCGTTTTCGCTTTTTTTTATGTTATTGTACCCACGAGAAGACCACGCATACATAAGAAAGTTTAGAGACCTACATATCAAAGCAATGCCCGTTCATATAAGCAATACATATGTACGTCGAAAATTCGTTAATACTCTCTCTAGATCCAATGCAGACTGTCTTCATACACCTACATATACATGAGTATGCATGTGGTAAAGCCGCTCTTTGCCGACAGTTAGTGATCTTGTATCACTCCAATTGTTGCTCGATTTGGTAATGTATAGGTAGAGTAAGTCATTCTTCTTAGCGTGAGTGTGTAGGAGTGGTATTGTTTTCGCTTCAGCAAATTACTAATAAAAGGAGAGAAGACAGGCCCTGTTATAGTTCATGGGCGCCTGGTGTTCTGAGTTGAATAGCAGGTTATTTCGTGGCGATTTCTTTCTGGTATTTGAAGCTGGCTTCAACCACGATTAAGCAACTGTCATGTAATAATGTTTTCCATGAATCGTAGCAGGCGCTTTGTTATTTTGTTCCCATCTCAAACTCCCGCCAAAAAAAAAAAAAAAAAAAAGAATCACGGCATCCATGTTCACACTTCCAATAGAAATCTGTTTTCATTCAAGACTCCTCATCCTTTCCCTTCAGCTATCATTCTTGATTTACCCGCTCTTTGGAGTCCTCTTTTTGCCACATGTTGTCGGCATAGCTCGTTAGGACGAACGCTAGATAGTCTGACAAAGCGCAACGGTGCTACGGATATTAGAATAGTCTCTCCAGCAATTATTATTCTCCTTCAGCAAAATTACCTGAGAAAAATCAACTAACTGAGGGCAAATTGTTTATGCTGCTACCACTCAATGCTTCCGATTGTCCTTTTGTGTCCTTTTGTTCAATTTATCTCTAAACAAAGTACCAAACAGAATGTCTAACAACCCAGAAATTGAATTGAATCATTTGCTGGTGCCAACTCTCTGTCTCCGTCGGTCGATCTGTAGGTGCGTAATGAACAATTGAATTCAGTTGCACTCGCATATCCTTATTCATTCTATGAATTCTGCATGCACACACTGGCAACAGCATACATTTTCAAGTATTTGATGGATAATGACGCAGGATATCATTCAGTTATATAATATTTGCTTTAGGAAAATATCTCTCACCTGCAGACAGATGCATGTCGAAATGGAATGAACTGCTGAATGTCACAGGACACGCAGACAAGGCACATCCGAGTGTCTTGCCCTGACAAACCGAAACAGATTCTGTTCAAACAACATTTTGGCTGAGGGACAAACACAGCAGGGAGTTTTGTGCGTCCCTCGTTTCTATATGCGTGTAACACCCTCCCCACCCCGTAGTCGTAACGGGTTGCTTTTGGGAAACCTGACCAGCCATGTTCTTGCTGACCACATCCTTGAGAGAATGCCTACATGCGTAGCTTTGCATATGCGTAACTGTAAACTTCTAGAATACGTGCCTGTAGAGGAATCCTTTGTTGCAGTGTAAATGGGTGTGCAGAGACCGACCAACCGGCCGGGTACAGTGTCAGACGGAATAACAATATTAATGTTTGCATTCTGGAGATACCATAACGTAGCGGTCACACAATTCAAGGCTTAACAAAGAGAGGCGATTGGATGTTAAAGGAGGTGAAAATGTCCTCCGACCGTAAACAAATTAAATGGATTTTGTCATCGTCATCATCGTCATACTCGTAGTTGTCGTTGCCAACTTCGTGCCCATTTACTTCCTCTGGCTTTTGCCAGAGGTATTAACTTTGTTTTCACTCGGATCAACTTTTGTTTATCCTTGGAACATTGATTCGTTGATCGTAGGCTTGGTTATGGGGTTGAATCTACACACATACATACATATATGTACGTATCACTTGAATGCATCGCAAAGGACTGAGAAAATTGAAATGTTATGACATTTGAGGCTTAGTAAATTTAATCGCTTTGAAAAGATAGCATATGCATCCGAGGAGTAGGCTGTCCCCATGGTTCCTTGGAAATTTACGAGTACATGCATGGTGGAGGTCGACCATGTAATTGTAAGGTGATTTCAGGGATTCACTTAAAGTTGCAAATTTATTTGAATAAATGCATCAATCGTAAGGGCAGGCAACCGCAAGGCCGTATTGATGAGAAGGAACTTCCGACTTAAATCGTAACACTTTTAAGAGCTTTGGATGATATCTAACAAAGGAAAGTGTCGAGAGACTCAAGCTCAAGGTTTCCGGTCTTGACATTGAAAACGGTTTTAAGAAAATGTTTAAAAAGTTAATTTGCAAGGACGTATTTTCGATTGATAACAATGATGAAAAATTCTATTTTATTTTGCTTATTGCTCAGCTTCAGGAAAACATGGAAGCCCGATTTATAGCTTAAAATGATCGATGATTAAAATAGTGACAGAAGAAAATGTTAATTTTCTCTTTTTCCTTTTACACTTACTCTCAAATGCGCGCACAAGGACGCAGACAGAGCAAGTGGAGCCGCTCATTTGACGCCAACGCAATTGAAGGACGAAGCAATTGCTGACCGAATCAAAGGAAACTAAAAAAAAGCACTAAGCTTACGGTTAAGACTTCTGCTCATCTAAATATTGGATACTCCTTACGAAAGGCCTTAGAATTCAAGAGCAATTGGTGGACTGAAACACTCCATCTGACACTCCATCTTTTAAACGATTTCTAAACCTAGCCTCACACAAATGTTTCCCTATGTCTACGGTCGATCAAAGAACGTTCAATGTCTACATTAACACTCAGTGTATGACTATAATCTGATCGCCTGTTGACGTAGAAAGGCCATCCTAAGGCATCGTGGAATGGCGTTTTTGAATTTTTGCACCACCGAGGTATGTAGATACTGCTGTCATACGAAAGGTTCTTCGTCCTTCAAATCCTGAACTGATGTTCTACGAAGGCGGGCGGTAATTAAAGAACAGAATCAACATACGACATTTGGTCTTAAATTGGGAGCTGCAAGCACCTACAATATATCGTACCTAAAACTGCTACCCCCCTGAAGCCGTTACTCTATTTAACAATATGGCATGTCCTTGCTCAGCCTGAAAACGCCTGCTGCATCACATAAAACTATTTTCATTATCTCGTCTAATTTTTGTTCAACCATTTATGATCCTTTTTTTCTATGCCTCATCAACTTTTGTCCACCGGATTCGAAAAAAACAAAAAACAAAAATTGTGTCATCTTTTTGCCTTCAAGCCCGATCGGACATACACACTACTCCCTCCATACATTATAAATGAAAAAAGGATAAAAAAAAAAAAAAAAAATTATTTAAAAAAAGGACAAACGATAAATGCATTCCTCCTGCGAGTCGCACAGAGCAATATGTCATGTCGATTTTAGTTTTTTCCCATTCATAATAATACCGGGTTTTTATGTTTTGTTTGGTCCTTTTGGTCCGTTCTCATTTTCTATGTCAGTATCCTTTGAACATTATTTTTATTTTCTCCTGTTTGAATGGACATTTTTTCGCAGTGAAATTTATGACATCTAACAGACTGCAAGGGGACAAAAAATTTCGCAATTTTTTACAATTATTGTTATTTGCGTGAATAAATTGGATGTGTGTATGTGTGAGTGTGTGTATATGTCAGGGGATAGCATTTAGAACAGAAAATTGAAATTCCACTCTTTTCTCGGTCATTAAAAGCATGTTAGACAAGAGGATTTCTTTATCCCTTTTCAAATGTCCTCCATTAAATTTCTTGTATTCACTAATTCGTTCCGCGTGAAAATCGCTTTTTCCCGCCTCCGGGATGTAGGAAATGGAAAGCATAAGTGTAGTATACACATGGCAATGGTGATGAGTAATTAGGGGCTGATTAAAAATTCGTTGCATTATGCAGGAAACTGGGACACATGTTTGTGTGGGTGGTAAGGGGGAAATTCGCGAGATGTCTCAGGAGCCGTATTGTCGTATGGCCGTTTGGCTAATGACGAACATGTTACAAAATTAATTGGCAGGCAGAATGCAAATTACGGCTGAGGGAGGAGAGAATGGCTTTTTGTGTAACCTGAGATGACTTCAGAGAGGTGGAGATTTGACTTCCATTTGAAGTTCTACGCAACGGGGAGGGCAGATGTAAATAGAGCCCCGTCGTTTGTCCTAAAGTGGGACTGTTTTTGTAGAATATTTGTAAATATTTCAATAAGAATTGGATTGGACGCCTTTTGGGATAACAAACTGTAGTCACATGCATCACTGCCTTCCCCAAAAGGAGAATCCTTAACAAACGGCCGAAAGGCGAAATAGCAAGAATATCATTAAATCCCAGCGTCAGAAAATGAAGCCTTACCTACACATATTACGACGCACAACTTGACCATTGTTGTCCTTCACTAGCTAGTTGTAGAGGTTGCACAGACCTCTATAGGCCCTTCAAATCAGTACTTCAACTCCGACCTGTGGGCGTACAATACGAACTAAGAAACCATGGACTGTAACAATCCTTTACAGTCTCTTCATGGATAGGTATAGATATCTGCGGTCAGTCATGAAAATGTACATGATTCCCGGTAGGTAGAGTCCATAGTTCAAATTATTGCGACCACAAACCTCTACGGAAGTCTTGGAGGAAGCTTCTTATCTTCAACTAAGTCTCACTCTCTTGAGCACCCGAATATCGCAAATTCAAAGGCAAAGAGAACTCTTTCTTTCCGAAATTATTGGCCCCCTAGCCATCGACCTTCCAGTCACCTGAAATTGTAGCTCAACTCCTGGTTCCAAGAGCAATTAGAAATAAAAGACTAATTCTCCCGACATTTCCTTCTGAATTACCATCTCAAGAACCTAGGTTGCTACATTGCGTGCATCATCGTCATTCTCTATTGCATTAGCAAGCCTCAAGCTGATGGTAAAAGCCCTTACAAAAGGATCATCGGTCTGTTGAGTACCAATTTCATTCCCCGATTAACTGCCGTGCAGAGATATTTCCTACTGTAAGCCTTCGCCAGATTCAAAGTCAAAACTTTACGCCAAACTCCATATTTTCCAATCAAGGCAGATAGGCAACGTTATTCGAATGTTAGAATGATGGGAAAAGATCGGAAGTTAGGATTAAGAAACCTTATTCCTTTCCAGAGAAGCACTCTAACTGTATCTGAATTTTTACGATACCGGACTAAATAGAAAGCACAGAAAGTCGGGTGATGGAAATCCTTGTCAGAAAACTGAGTGAGTCACTTACAATCGGAAATATCTTTGCTGAAATGCTTCAAGACCAAGAACAGCCATTACATGCATAATGAAAGAACTACGTGTTCTAGAAGCACTGATGAAAACGTAGAATCGGAGTCAAGGCAGACGGATGGGGTAACAACATCTAACCCCGATCAAGAAATGCTTAAACACCAGTATTGCAGGAAACAGGGGATAACATAGAACGTGGTTTTGTTGGCTAGAAATCTCACAAGACGCCTTTCGGAAATGTTCACCTTCGAAGGCAAACAAAATATCCTGTCGACCACCATGCTCGTTTTTTCTACTGCAAGCCAAATGGCTGTGCTTTCATGAGGTTCCATTCCATTCAACTCCACCTTCAAGGTCAAAGAAATGCTCCTCCTTCCCCTACTTCATCGACACATCAGTCACAATTTGCAGATGTCAATACACAGCAACCAAACGATGCAATACTGAGAATCCCTTTTCAAATATTGATCGTACACTGCAACTGCATTGCGAACTCATTTAGAGACCAATATCCCAAGCTGGCCATTTTCTCCTTACTGATGATGGCACTGCCCACATAACCATAGAAATGGCCATGACACTATCATCCACAACTAGTACCCTTGAGTTACAAATTGAAAGCACAGATAAAGAAATGGAGGAAGAAAACGAGAAAAAAGAGAGAAAAAAAAACTGAAAAATATCATTCAACTCCTTGAAAACCCCAATAAAGATCCAAACATCTCATTTACAGCTGAATGGATACCAAATGGCCACCCGAAAACACACAAAATTGGTACTTTCACAGGAAAAACCAAAACAAAAAAAAAAGGAAAATGAAAACGTGTTCCTGGTCCACCACAACAACAGCCGAAGAAGGAATGACATTCGGTCAAATTTCAATCCGCACTCAGCTCAAGTGAGATACACTCACCAATCGGGAAGAACTGAGCCCGCCTGCCTCCGGCGAGGATCCCAAAATATTGAACGCAATAAACCGAATACGAATACACACTCCTGTCCTTATACTCGTATATATGTATAAATGTGTGAAGTGAGTGTTTTGGCCGAGTACTGCCTGCCCAGTTTGCAGTCGCTATTCCTGTTTCTGTTCGATGTTGTGTGTGGTATCGGTGTAGTACTTCTATGTGGTGTGGTCTGTTGGTCATGTTCATTGAGCATGTATCGATGGATTTTCAAAAACCACTTAAAAATGAAATATCCTTTCGCAAAACAAGGGAGTGGCAGGCAGGAGCGTACATCTTTGTGTATAGTGCACTTTTCAACGAACTCAAAAAGACCACCACAACCCTATCAACAATTTTACTCAATTGAATATGAGGGATGGAGAAAGGGACTCTCCAAGTGGTCGTTTTTCTACCGAGGGCAGAGTTCAAAAGCAGCAGAAAGGTTAAAAGGATAAAGGGACTCGTTCGGCACAAAAAATTACTCAGAACTAAGGTAGCGTGAGGTATTCAAAAACTTCTTTCAACATTTTATTGTGTGCCATCTCGTGGGAAGGGGACAGTAGTATAACTTGGATTCCTGGTTGATTCTTGGTTAAAAGGACACTTATTCGGGTTTCAAACTTTCTTCGTTTCCTCAATACTATTTCTTTTAGGTCATACTTCGACTGTGATTGTATTGGAGGGAATACAATTTCCAAGATGCTGGTGCATTTTGAGAGGACATGTTACAGAGACATTTTACAACTTGTGCACACATAGCGATGTCCTTGGTAATGGTAATGGAAACTGGGGACTGCATTGGGTGGCAATTATGTTCCGAATTGATATTTATTTGGAGAGACTTTCTGTCTAAGGATGGACGTTTATTTAAATAAAAAAAAGTTGATTTTGTTCACTGCAGTGTATCGATCGGAAGTTCTGGAATCGATTTGAAAATAGATTTGGATATAAACGAAGCAATCCCTTCAGAAAATAAATCCTAGTTGTTTTATTCAATAATTTAGACTCCACTTAAAAGCGGATTTGGTAAGAGACTTCTTGAGACTTTTGTGGAGATTAACGTGAAGTCCCGCAGGGTTTCTTACTGTTGTCGCTACTTTTCACTTACCGATACAGGGAGCAGCTTATGTATTTTTATACAGACATTGCAGTCAAAAGCGACCTGGGAGAAATGTGGGTCTAACAGCAAGCAAAACCGCTGAACGGATACATACATTTCAAACTCGACATCGAAGGGATGCTACCTAAAGGGTTCGTCACAACTAAAGGATTTCGAAAAATTTGATAGTCTCGAAAATGGTTCTGACGATTTTGTCAAATATTCGTCGACGTCAAGGCTGAGTACTCATTTTTTCCGTAAAAATTGGAGTGGATATGACTGGTTCACGACATTTTACCGAAATTTCGAACCTAAACCCAGCTATGTACACAGAGTTTTCCCTGATTCCATGGACGATGAATTCATTATCAATAAAGATGGCGGTTGCGGTGATGACAAAGTTCATGACGATACAACCCCACACTCTGCCATTTAAAAACTGAATTCTATCAAAGACACTTCCTCGAGGCTATCAAAGAGTTAATAGCTCCGCACGCTTTAGTAATGCAAAAAGTAGGGTTTAAGGAGGACGGATTTTATTTCATAAGTCATTCCCTCTTCAGGGAAAGGAGAACGAGATATTCTAAACCAGCCTCTGGAGTTCAAGAAAAGGATGAGTACTCCAATCGTCAATCCTTTGCCAGATATCTCTTGAGATCGATGAAAAAAGGGTTTACCTAGAGCAGACATCTGCAAGGACAGTTAATTAGAGATTCTTTCACCTTATTATCTCTTCAACTGGCACAGAAAGTGTTGTAAGGGACACCAAGGGAGGTAGGGGGTATCAATGACCTGTGCTCATATACTGATCTTGATATGATTAGTAGCTCGTTGGTTCGCCATAAACAGGCCACACTTTTCCAGCCTATTCCAAGAGGTTTTATTGGGTTATGGATAGGTTAAGTTAATCGCTTGCGATGTGCCCCGGACATCCTTTGCACTGAGGCTACCTTCTTTGCTTGGATGACATCCCAAAATTCCAATCAAATGAGTTTGTCTGTTAAATTTAATTAAAAATCGGACTCGATTAAGCATTTCTCTGTTTGACATTTTCATCCTTGCGTAGACCTCTTCAGTGAATTTCTCTTTCAGGACAGACAGACAGATCAAATTCGGTTCTATGTCTCCTTTTAAAATCAATTACAACTACACCCACATGTACACCTTAAATTCCCATCTCAAATCGTAAGTCCACTTGGATGTCACAGCACCCGATCTGTAGTCTCCCCCAAAGCTCTACACCTTGACATGACAACTTCAGTTACCCAAAACATTTCAATTAATCTCAATCAATTAACAAATTATTTACTGATTATGGTTGCCAATAAATCACCCGGCCTTCTAACGACATATACGCGCATACACATGCAGACTTCAAAATAACTCCTAATCGTAGTGTGAGTATCCTGAAATGCACTCGCCTTCTCTCGCAAATGAAATCACTGTGGAAAATTATTTCAATTAATTTGCTTTTGGCAATGTTTGTTTATTTACTGACATAAGTGCGCGCACACACACTCGCACAAATGTTGCATTAATCAACTCTGCAGCCCCTAAGTATTTATTGAAATATCCCAGGTATTAGCATAATTTTTGCATGATTTGCGTCAACATCCAGAGCCACTGGGGCGTGCAATCCGAAATTTTGTTGTATAAATAATGTTTACATGTTTACTCGAACTTATTATGTAAAAAGTGGGCGGCGGCGGAGGCGGCTGCGTGGGTGACAGGGCTAGATGATGGCTTTTTAGTTAGTTTCAAATGAATTGCTTTATTAATAATGACAAAGTAATGCAGTATAAAGCCGAACGATCTCTCTCTCTCTCTCTCTGAATGCTGCCACTGCAAATTCAATTGGCAAACACTGTGAATGGCCCTCAAATGCCGTAGCAGAAGCATTTCGAGTGGCAATCAAAACTGCTGCAGTTAGGCACCAACATTACGCACCAGGATCATCACCAGTGCCACCGCCGTCGCCGCTACTTACTGCCTGCACAAATCAATTGCAACAAATTACACATTAATATCTGTTTGTAGTGCGCGTTCAGGGTGTAATGAAATATAATTTTCAATTTTCAATTTTCAATTGGATAAGTAGGAATCATTGATGGGCACTATTGCATGGATGATGTGTGGGATACTTTACGGGGAGGATAGCCATTCATTAGCGGGTTCAATGCAAGCGCGATGGTTGTTATGATATTTTTGGGGGTGGCGAGGGGGGTAGTAATCTTTTCGGTAATCGTGGTGATTTTTGCGCCTGGCAGTTTATTTGACAGGATTTTAGGGAAATTATTTGCACTGCAACGAGCGGGAGAATACTGTATGCAAACATGTGGAGTAATTAATTACAGATGCAATTTTTAGTTTTTTTTTTTTTTTGTTTGTCTAACTTATTCATAGGAAGGACTTTTAATTATGTGTTTGCCACTACATTTCATAATTGGTTACGGATGAACAAATACGAGCGGAAATTTATTTGTTTTCGAATGAGTGGAGCAGTGCAGTGATTAAATAATGTGCGCCACGACCCATGTGTCGGTAAATGACAGTGATTGGGGGGCGATTCTATGTACTGAGGTAATTTGGTCTAATTGGATTAGACTGGTTTTTATATGCTTACAAGCAAATTATCAAATCCAAATTCCCTTTAGTCCTTGGGTGTCAAATGATTTTTTTTCATTTCATCTGCCAATCATGGAAAAGTGACGGCACGGAGGGGGTGCATTTTAAAGAACGGGAACATACACAGAGTGGGGAAGGTCTTAGGTTTAAAGAAGGATCTAAAAGGCTTATGCGATTGGTGTAGGGGCCACCAGTGTAGTGCTCTACCTTGTCCGTAGATTTGTGAACGTTTCGACCAATAAAGGAAGTGACGGCTCATGGAAAAGTGGTGGCCTTTTTAGGTGCATTTCAGAGTAGGTGAACTAAAGTTTGCATGTCACAAGGAGGACGAGGAGATCCTAGGTCTAAGGAAGATTCTTAAGGGCTAACGGTACGCCACGACTGTAGTGCAAAACCTTGTCCGTGAATTGTGATCAACTGATGATGGCACTGTTGTGTGTTAATTTTTTAGGCGCATTTTAAAATGACACTCATGGCTCGGAAATGGAAACATGTGAGTACGGAAAAAGGGCTCTACTCGAGTGCACTGTGAACACAGGTGTCTTCTAGACCAAGCTGGCTATAGAAACTGCAAAATGCATAGAAGACAGCCGAATTCCTCCGTCCGATATAACTACATATCTTCATCAAGCAGCCATAAAATCGATAAAATTAAATGAAGAAATGTCGCGATCACCATCAGACACCATTCGGTCAAAACGGAACGAAATAGCGGATGCTTTGGCAATGATGGGTTCGGCAATGGACATCAGTAGAGCGGATTCATTTATACCGCCACCGATTGGTAAATTGTCTAATATAATAGACAGCATAAGATAGTATAATAGAGAAAGACGCTAACTCATCCTGACTATGCAGGACTATGCTACGTTATAGCCGGCACTGAAGCGTCTTCCTACATTAGATCGATCCCGCATCTTAACTGGAATAATCACAGGACACTGCGCCATCAAAGTCCACAGATTTTGCCCCACAAATGGAAGGTGAAGTCGAACGATTTATGCAGAAGCGGCATACATGAAGAAGTGGAGTCAATACGTACGCCCACGTACATATCATAGAATCTAGGTTCTTCGCAAGCAGCGCAGATGTAGCAGAAGCTTAGATATCGGATCTACTTCACTTCTTAAAGGGGGTACCAATTAGTTTGCAAGTTGACCATTAACAAGATAGGTTTCGTTCCCTATGATTTTATACATTTTTTCACACAACACAGGAGACTCACAATGGACTATTAGGTCCTTATCTATCACACAGCCTTTCACAACCTAACCATAACCTAATCTAAGCGAAAGAACCAAAGTCACAGCCGATCCAGTCCCTCACCGGATAGAATTCAAACAGCCTGCTCTGAGGAGAACTTTGCTTAACGTACCGGTGCATCACCATTGACCACAATTCGATGTAAACTGCGTACAGGAATGCCCAAATGATCCATCCTCTGTCTTCAGCTTAGTCTTCAACCATTAGTCGCCCTTTCATGGTATCAGGAGACAAAATACTTAGACGACGACGGTATGGGATTGGGTGTTCAGTTCAAACCACACTTGGACGATCGAAAGGAATGGTGAAGCATCCCCATAAACAAGGGTGCACCGCTAAAATACTCTCCAATTTTTAGGCCATGCTGGGGGGTATACAAAAAATTGTCGCTTTGAATTCGCTTCGATTTAACTCTGCCATATTACCTAGGGTCCCTCGCATGGTGGAGCATCTTCCTTTACTTGTAGCAGTGCCCTACATTTTCGGATACACGTGGTAACAGTTCTCTAGAATTCGATTTTCTTAAATTTCTGGGGCAACTACGACATGTCCTTAAATGCCCAAAGGCACAACCTACAGAAGCCCCAACCTCTGACCAAATCCAATCAAGTTAAAGCCACTCATGGCTTAGGCCTCCGCCTTATTCCAACTAAACTCATGTGCATTTGCGAAAAAAAAGGATAGCCGTTGCCTTGCTCGTCGTAATGTCATGTTAACAGCTTTTTAATATTCCTTAAATCCCTGGGTCAGGCGCTCTATCCCTACCTTCACCCATTACCAAGCATTTTCCACAATAAAAATGCAAATTACTCCTGAAATGAATTACTTACATAATTTCCTTGACCACCCTTCAATTTGTTGTAGTTCTGCTCTGCTACTGCTCTAATCCACTCTACTTTCTGTACTTCCCGCAAATTATGCTAGCCCATCCCAGATCCTTATACCTAATTGGTATCCTAACCATCAGACATACCCTACCTTAAGTTTCTCTTGGGGAAAGAATACACTTTCACCCGAAAGATAACCATCGTCGACCCTAACCCTAAGACCACTCAAATTTTCTCCGAAACAAGGACTAGGACTAGTATTAGGACTAAGGACTACATCTCACATATGCCACCCAGAGAAACATCATTGACCATCGTCGTCGTTGGTCGTCGGTCGTCTGCCTATGGTACGATACTAGTCGGGCCCGGCCACCCCTCCAAAAAAATATCCTGTCAATATGGACTTTAGTTTCCTTGTAAGTGGGATTTTACAAGGAATAAAAGTGATCCCCAATTGGGCAGTAAAATAACTGTATTTTCGGCAGCCAAAGTCTCCTGTATGCGATGCGACGTCGTATCCTGTTTTGCTTTATCTTCTTGTTCTTGTTATGCTTCTCCAGAAAGCAGCAACTTTTATTACCAATTCAGCACATGAAAGAGAGAGGGAGGGATGTGCTGCGTTCCTTTTCAGAATTTTGGGGGGTGGACTCTGGTGATTCAGTGAGTGAGTGAGTAAGAAATTGAGATGCGGAGAGTCCTTTAATTTATTTTACGATCCCACCACACGGTGCGGAGATTTATTGAGTATAATCAATTTAGAAATGGATCACCAGTGGTGGTGGGGAAGGAAAAAGGTGGAAATCGTCCTGGGAGTCCTTTTAAGAAAATCCCTGAAATCGGAAACCAACCGCAAACATGCACACTCCGGACGAGAAACATTTTAATGTCTCAACTGAACTCGGCAAGCAAGCCAATTTTGTGTTTCCTGTTTCCGTTTTGTATCCTTTTGAAAATGAATGATTTTTTTTTTTCAGCATTTTTACTGGGCCCCTACATCCTTACAAACTGCAATTTTCCAATATTCATGAGAGACTAGCAACGGGAAAAGAGTGTGTAAAGGAAAGACGATGGTCTTGGGTTAATTTAGCAAACATTGCTTCCACCGTCGTCGTTACATTCACCTTTTGAAAGGATTTAGTAGAATTTTTTATTTTTTTTTCTCTCTCTCTCTCTCTCTCTAGACATCCGACTCCTACATGAGAGAAATCCTTTTGAATTTGTTTCCGCTCTGCTCTGCTCTGTTCGCTCGCGCGTAGAATTCTTTCCACCATCAGGTCGCCGATGCATGCCACTGAGGAATTAAAAAGCATGAAATGAATAACGACCATTGGATGGGCGGCGGCAAGAGACGAGGGCGACAGGATATTTCCCACACAGGATGGTTACAAAAATGAATGAGAAAATGGCGAAAAAAAAAAAAAACCGAAATCCTGATTCAGTGCATTTACTGAACAATTTCTATGCCCGAATTGAAAAGAAATTTACCGCTTTCTTTAGAATATGCTACACAGTAGCGGTGTAGAGGGACGAAGGACGACGGAGGGAAGTTAAGTTAAATTCCCAAAACTATTCTACTTGGTTTGCTAGTAGGGGGACAATCCTGCTTGCGCTAGCATGGAGCAGTTTTATGTGAAAACTGTGTATTCGGGGATGTCTTGTCGTCGTTGTCGTCATTCCAGTCCTGGTGCATTACAAGAATCCTTTCTTTCGCGCTGCAAGAGCTGCGTGCTCCTTGGCAACGTAAATGCCATTCAATGCTGGTTTCTTGACGACGACGTCTTTTTTTTTTTCCTTCTTTAACTGTATTGCCAGTCCCCTCGTAGATTGGGGTTGTTACCTGAAAAGGTGTGTGTGTGTGTGTGTGTCTGTACGAAGGATGAAAGAGAAAAGCTGGCTCGAGCAATATTGCCTTAAATGAAGTAGTTAAATTAAGAATACACACAAAAGCAACAAATGCCAGTGTAATGGAGTGAATTCAGGTCATAACGGAATTTACGAATTAGGTGGACTTTCAAAAGGATTCTGTTGTTGATGAAATGTTGCGTTGGTGTTGAGGTAATAATAAGTGGACTTAGAGGTTGGTTAAACCTTTGGAATGGCTCCAAGAATTTACTCGAAAAAGTTGATGATGCGGGTGACGATTGATCGGGTGGACCACAGTCCTCCGGTCCATCGATAGTCTGTGGCATGTAACTAAACACGTTGGGACTAAGAAAAGGAAGAGAAGCAAGGTATGGTGCTCTATTTTGTGAACACGGAGGGGGTCCGCTGCCAACATCAATAGCCTCACCTCCTGGAATTGGAGCCAACTAGGCGAAGAGTCGTCTAACCATTTACAGAAAAAAACTCCTACAGAGAGTTGCCAACCTGTCAAAATTTGTCACAATTTTAATTGAGTATCATGTGAACCTAGCAGCAAACCAATTTGATCATTTGGCGACCAGTCAAAGCTTAGGAAGTTCTCTTGGAAGTTGAGAAGGACTACCTTATGGTAGCCTGTATCCAACTGCGTGGTGAATCCCTTCAGCAGAAGCTCAAAGACGCAAAGCATCCAAGAGTACGGGATGGTTTTAACTAAGGAGCAGAAACTTTTATCGGAACGTTATCGGAAGGTATATAGTCCAGTTCCCGCGCTGTCTTAAATGGCAGCGGGGAAGAGGGGAAGAAACCACATTGATGGGTAGTCTGGACCTAGTGGACCAATCGGAACAATTTGAAACAATTTGCGACAGTGTGGCAGCTCTATCTATACTCAGGGCCGCGCAACCTCTCCTGAACTCATTACACGGCTGTCATAGTCGTTCTGTACACCGGACACGTCAATCTAAACAAACATCTACGTAGGCTGAGGTTATTGACATCTGCAAGGGGGAAGAGAAGAGCCACAAAAAAACTTCCTTTTAGCATGGGGGTTTAAGAAAACGAATAGCTTGGTAGACAGGTTCTACCCGGGCGAAGATTGCTTTGCAATTTACGAAATCGGGGGCAGCTAGCTGGCTAGAGACGCTTGGACTGCTGCGCCATATTAAGTTAAATTCGCTCTGAATGGTGTGCTGACAACAAGCTGATGGAATGGTGTGGAAATTAACGCTGCAATTGCCTGCTTCAGGACTTTTTTTTGTAAGGAAGAGGACTGCCTAGAAAAATTACAAATTACTAGAGCTTTCCCTACTTGAAAATAAACACCAACTTTACGTGAGTTTTATGCTACGAAGAGTGTTGCACGTATGCCGTCGTGTCATGGGATCATTATGAACGGAAAGATAAGTTCACCGGCTACGCACCCCCACCGGGTGCATCCAATTTACATAGCCATCACCATCATCATCATATCTACCGCAGCTGATCAATCTGTAACTCATTGTAAGCCAATCGATCAACGGGATACTATTCGCCACAGAAAGGATAATCCATCGCAATGACTTGATTTATTACTGTAAATTGAAATATCCCGGTAAATTCTTCCAGAATAACGCGTAAATCCTTGTTTAAAAACAACAACAAAAATAAAAAATTCAAATTCATATCCTTTCCAATTAAATTTGATTGCCGTTTATCAGGGGCCTAGGAAGCGAAACCAACCCGGAGAATGCGAATTTTACACTCAAAGCCAAATAATCTGCATTTAATGCAAAAAGGCATTCGGTAGCGCCACGTGTGTATGTGTGTGGGGGGTGGTCCTCCCCTCGCTAACGCATTATTTACGCAAGGCTTGGCTCACAAAGAAATAACATTCCTGACTGTGCACGCTGATAATTGCGATAGACCAGGATTACGGTGTTGGTGGTGCGGTGGTGGTACGACCGGCGTTTCCACGGATATATGTACGTGGAAATGGTCTGTCGAAGAGATTGCATAATAATACGGTAATTTCATAAAAACGATTCACGCATTTAGACCACCACCAAACGAACACGAATGCCACCAGTGGTGGTTGTGTGCGTTCAATTTGATTGTGACAGCTGCGATTGATACAAACCTAGATGCAGATGCAGCCAGGACGAGTGAAAGAAGCGTTTCGAAGGCTGGAAATTTGGCCAGCATGCCGCTTGGGTCTAATGTGACCAAAATTCGGAACATTGAGTATTATGGCCGGCACAGTACAATCAGTCTTGTTCCCGAGAATTTTTGCTGGAGGGGAGAATTTTAATTGGTTTGACTGCGGCGGGATGCGATGCTATGGTGGCATCCTGACAGACGCATTGGTTTTGTGAAAGGTGGAAGGGTATTAGCTGCTCTGTTTGATAGGATTTTTAAGTGGCTTATTGTGAATGAAACGATGTAGAGGAATTTTGGTGCTCTGATTGAATTTCGAAAGATGAACTTAAGCTGGTGGTATGTACTTTAGTTTGTGGATCACATCCTTTACTTTTGTGTTTTATGTGGTCTTGATTCAGCTGTCAAAAATCAGTGCTGCAGCTGAGAGGAAAACCTATGAAGAGAGCGTTTTGGAAGCGCTTCAATGCTTAAATGAACGAACGAACGAACTATGGCATCTTTCGTGCGTGTTAACGTAAACCGTTGAAACTGAGGCTGTGGTCATTGGCTGTGTAGATTCCGGCGGAAAGTCATTATAATCTCGGCAATGAACGTGTCCATGGTGAACGGCTGAATCATCCTTGCTGACGATAGGGAGACAAAAAAGAATTCAATCAACCTATGATTGATGCACGGCTCGTTTGAAAAAGGAAGCTTCATAGTCAGCCTGTGGTCAGTACCCATCGTCTTATATTGTGTGATGTGTGACGAACCCCAATTGATATTCCTGTCAAGATTGACATGTTGTACTTTGAACACACGCCGCCGCGCCGTTACAATACCTACAACGTAAATCAGGATGCAAATATGAGAATCTGAGCGTACTGTGGCTAGCGAAGGAATTTATCGAAGTAGAAGCGGCAGACAACAGATCAGTTCAAGCCCCAAACCATGCAAAGCAATTTAAATTGAGGAATACGAAGAAGGGACTCGTCAACAATACGCAAAGAACTTGACGCCAAACACTGCCAATTGCTCAAGGGAGACAGTCTTACTTTCACCAGAATTGGTAGAGAAATTGGTTCCACTTTTCGGTAAGATATGCCATTAAATCACGACAGGACAAAATGTCATGTATGGTCATAGAAAAGTTTCCATGGATTCGAGGCATAGCCTTGGAAAAATCTATGCAGATATCCCATCAGACGTAGACTGAAATTCTAAAAGGCTAGCACCTAGACACCAGTCCTAAAATAAAGGGTTTAAGGTTGGTTTTAGGGGCTCATATTGGGGAATTCAAATTGCGACTTTGCAAGTGGCATAACGCGTCGAGTAAGAACCTCCTTCGGGATATACCAACTTGAGCAAAACACCATAAAATGGTACACAAACGGCTCGAGAACATCAATAGGCACCAGAGCAGGTGTACACGGGCCCAGAACCAAGTATTCGGAAGCCATGGGAACATACCATAGTTTCATCCAAGCGGAAATATACGCAACTGAAAGATGAGTCCAAGGTGTACACACACTGGTGTGTAGACAAAATAAACCGTCTGAGAGAGAACAACAGAGTCACCCTCTCTCTATTGGGTACGTGGTCACGTGGGAGTAGAGGGGAATGAAGTAGCTGACAAACTAGCAAGAGAAGGATCAAAAATCATATTCCCTGACCCGGAACCATTTTGTGGGCGGGGGTCGCATACGATACAGAAAAAACTAAAAAAAGAAGAAGACTGCAAAATAGTGAAACTTTGCGAGAAACTCCCTAGACTAAGACAGGCCAAAGAATTTCTCAGGAACTACAACATCAGGAAGAACCGGCTGCACATCCTTATAGGCTTCCTAACGCGTCACTGAAGATTTAAGGAGCACCTCAGGAAACTGGGTATTGAGCAAATTGGAGACGGTAGATTCTGTGGAGATGTTGAGGAAAGCCCAGGGCACCTTCCAAGAGAATGTGGAGCACTGATCCACAAAAGAAGGAAACACCTAGATGCCTACCAATTGTTAGAAGAAATTCTATCATTATTAGATCCACCCTAGATACTCCGATCCATCAAGGAAATCGGACGGGAGGAGGTGCTCTACGCCGAGTATCTCAATCGACTAGAACTCTAGGACGGAGTAGCACGACAGATCTAATAAGGTCGCAGTGCGCCTATACTCCTATAACCAATTTACAACACCTACTTCGAAAATATACTTCCACTATAGAAACGAACATTTTAATGGGATGGAGACTCAACATTATGGTAAAGGGTCCGGAAGTAGACACTCTGCCAAGTATCCACTGCGTTCGTATAGTGATTCTCTCATGACTTCTCATTTTCGTCGTCGAAAGACGAACGCGGAAAATCGTTGTATCTCTCTACACGTAAATCTCCGACGGGTTTCATGCAAGCTTAAGAGTTCGCTTTTGCTCTTGCATCCAAACCATTGCTATGGCAAGGTCACTCATAATGTCTCTTCAATCACAATTCACGTCAGACACCATTTGCAGCGCGAACTCTCATTTTCAGTTCCCGAAACCCATCCAAATAGCTTAGCTGAAGCCAAATCTCTGTGCCCCTTGCTTACGCAATTGCAAAGTGCAATTCTCGTTCAATTTTCTTCCACCAGTTTATTGCTTTTGTTTTCCTCTTCTATTCTCCATAACCAAAATCATATTTGAATATTTTCGCACTCACCCAGAGCAAAAGGATATAAAAACTCAGAGAGATAGTCTCGCATCCAATTTGTCGCGCTATCGTTCTATTGTCTCCTTGGTACCAATAAAAGTTTCATCTTGCCACCCATCACCTATACTCACCCAATCAACGGGTGTGTTTCGTTTTTTTTTTTCAAAATTAAATTCAAATGGAAATTCAATTTCCAATCCTGCCGACGAAGAATATGTGTCCTTCGACTGAAACTGAGGAACGTGATTATAAGCGAAAGGTTGATAGAGACAAAGAAGCTGGCATGAGTGCGGGGAGGGACCTTTTGTTTGTGCACGCGAGAGGATTTCGTTGGATTTTGTATTCAATTTCGTTATTCCTTGTCTGACATTTTGTCAATTTTTATATTTTTTTTCGTACAATAGAGACCTAGTGTCTTGAATTATGAGTATGAGTTCGCTTCAGATCCTTGCAGATGTTGTGTAGCCTACTTCTACATTTCTACATCGTCATGCAGCGCAATCGGAAAACACTGAGACACGTTATCCCTTTAATTCAATTAACAACCCAAAACCCTACTCGGTGCCTACTTTCCACATCACAGACTGTCATTCACTTTAGCTATCAAAGAGCGGAGTACCACCAATTCACAAAGGACATTGCGTGGGAGCGAGTGTGTCATATTCTGTAAAGTCATTGCACCGCCAAACTCCTTCGCTTTCTTTCACTTTTTCTGCGAATAACCTGAAAATCCTTTGACAATTTACCTAGAACTTGATGACTAGAAGGACTTTACGCCATATCTGAAGTTGATCCTCCGCAAACGACGATGATGGTGATGACGAAGTAAGCAGTTCATTTTTCCTTTTTTTTGGTGCATGCACAGTACACACACGTATCCTTTATCTGCAGATGAATAGCGTTTTTAAGCGATGAGGAGGTTGATCAATTGCAATGAAATGACTGATTCGATTCCTTTGTGAGGACACACATGTGGAAAGAACCTAGAAGTAAGCCCTTGCAATCAAGTTGATTGTAGGTGACAAAATTATGACGTGGTAACAATTTGGCACTTCTTTGAACCGTTGTTGATGGGAACATTGGAAGGGTGTGGAGTAAACAGTGCTTTCTACAGTTCTAGGTATCGTCTCAGTATAGGTACAGCTGCGATTGCTGTCAGAAAAACATTTGTTACCCCACCCCAACCTATATGTCACGGGCCGTAACGTAAGAAAATGTGGTTGGGACCAACTCCAACTCTGACAATCAGATTACACTCGTCTTACAAACCGCAACAAATGCCTCCCACCCTGCGACAGACGCAGATAACTTAAGCCAAAATGCTCCTTTCAAAATGAATTCTCAAATTCGTTGCATCCTTAAAATTTACACTGGCTTCCTCCATCATAAACCACTTCTGTCAGCAGTCTCCCAAAACTGAAGTCCGTGTTTTTCAAGCGTAAAACTACCCCCTAACGATATAACTAAAGGCCTGCAGACTTGTCCAAGTACTACCCCAGTCCAGACAATGCTTGGCCATAATTTAATTTTCCATGCTCTGTGTCCAAGAAATAAAAACCATACCAGGATGCACATTGCACCATCTCTCCACACTGCCCAAGGGTGCTTTCCTTCGTGTCGGAGCGATGAAACGTGAATTGCAGTGAGAAAAATAATTTCAAAAACGAAAAAAGCAAAAAAAACCTGTCCAACACGAAGCCAATAAGCTGCAGTCTACGAAAGAAAACTGCAGGATACTCCATGCACTGTGGTATGGGTATCCTCGAGAAAATAATCTTAAATTATGAGAATATTAGTTGTCTGGTGACAACTTGTAATAATAACGAAGCTACCAACGGCCAAGGAACTACTGCTGCTACCCCGTGCCCGTACTAAGCCCCCCAAGAAAATGTAGATTGGCCGGCAGATATCTTGGAAGCAAAGAAAAAAAAATCTCAAAAGGAGCTACACGAGGCACTAAACTTCCGGTCTTAGAGTGCACAGCAAAAGAAAAAACGTCCACCCATGTCCCCTCCAGCATGTAATTTAGTCCCGAAATTCAACTCCATGTAGGATTCAAAGCCCGAAGTGGGGGGATACGAATGACCTTGCTGTCCTACGCGACCATCATAAACCATAAAACCCTTCGGATACTCTATGTGAGGTATACATTTCCCATTCTGTGTCGTCTCTCTGGGAATCTATGGGAGAATCCTTCGGGACACAACGCAAACTGAATTCGAAAAGAATCTCAGCACGTAACTGGGATTGTATGCAAAGTGTCTCCTTGCAAGTTTGCTACGCTAACCCTATTTCCATTTCCATTTGTTCTGGGGTGCTCTCGCTCCTTCTATATGTATGTACGCTCCCCATCTTTGTCACGAAGTCTTGGGTCGCTTCAATGATTTCGTAATGGAATTGTGTTTCATCTGGAGTATGGGTTCAGTTCACTAAGTTTTCCAGGAGAAGGAGAGCCGGTTTTTTTATTTTATTTGATTTTCGTACGTGATTCTGGAATCGATGCGGGTTATTCTTTAGTCCTTGAGCAGGAGATAGTTTACCAATGGTTATTTGGAACCTGTTGAGAGGGAAATCAAAGTGAAAATTCTTAAATTTTTCAATGCGATGCAAGGGTTGGCGCTGGGTGGGGCGGGCGTAACCTTCCAGTTGACGTAATTAAATTATCAGCGACAACATGACTGTGCTGTAGAACACCGCACCGGCGACGTTGCGTAATCGATGGACACATCATAACGCGGCTCATTTTATTGTGCGATGCCATTAACTGATTTATGTTGTTGTAGCACTGCCTTGGCACGGCTTCTGCAGGCAATAAATTTATTTTTAACCATCAATTCAGGCAATTTGGCGGTGGGCGGGTGAGCACCGTAGCGTTGGTATTTTCTACTTGACAGCGCGTAGCTATGCATAATGAAGATGACAATTTATGACAATCTTCTGATTTACCGCCGTATAACAGTAGTTGGGAGTCATTAAATTTGGAAAGCTGCCTTCTCGTGGCTGCGGTTTTGATGGAAATCGGTTGTCTTAATTGAAAAATTATTATATTTCCATTAATTTGAACAATGTAAGGAGCGAGACGGTCATAAAGAGCTTATTTTATGGGCAATGATCAGTCTTGACAAAAGGGGCGCACAATATTCTATCGGCTACATAAATCATTCGGCCCACGGGTGTTCTCCGACATATTAGTCTGCAGCCAAAGTACAGTAGTAAACTATGACATGGACAGAGGTCAATCCTTGAAGTTGCAGGTTGTCCCTAGAAGCTCCAATTTTCCTTGACGTTCTAACGCAGTCTTCCTAAACAAGTCCAAGGGCGTTAAATCGTGGTATGCATATCTCCATTTCGTGGGAATATTGGATAGGTACCATAGTCCACTCAATCACCAGGGCACCATGAATTGTAGCAGCTACCAGTTTTGCAGAATTTTAGCGATCTTCTTTTCCTTTTTTCATATCCACACAGACACCCCCCAAATTTCCATCGTGCTTATACCAATTCAATCTGCTCTCTTTCATTGATACAGCACATACAGTCACAGACCGTCTTATTTCGAGAAGATCTGCTGAGAGAAAAGAGCTTACATACATACACAAAACGGCTTTAAATTAAACACGGAGAATGGCTGCAGGAGAAGGTTCAGGTATGAAGTGTGATTCACTGGAAGACATGCCAAATCGTAAATAGTAGAGGACAAGAGGTGAAGTTCTCGTATGATTCTCATTTCTCGTTTCGATTTAAGGGAAAGCTTGGAAGGATCAAACAAGCAAATGGACTCAGAGTTGACTTTGTTTTTTCTGAACTCGTTGAATACATAGACGCATGTTTGCTGTTTATTATTATGAAAGAGTGACAGAGAAGTAGAAGAGAGAGTTTTGTATTCGCAAATAACACTCCGAAGAACAATACTTGCAAAGGTTGTTGAGTTGATTTTGAAGTAAACAGCTCGTGGTATGTGTGACTAAAGACAATAAGGGACAGAAAATTTCTTTTGGAAGACTCATAAAGTACCAGCTGCTGATTTATGCTCGCCTAGTGCTTTCAACTATCGATAAAGAATTTCGTTGCTTTTTTTTTGGTGTAGATTTAAAATTTTTGAAGCGTCGATGGTTTTAACGAATCGAGTATTTAAGACCCTCAACGTCAATTTTGCCGGAAAAGCATTCCCAGAGTCTCCACACTACCAGTCGCCCATACATCGTAGCAGGTACGCCTTGTGCAAAATGTTAACCGATCTCCTGATTATTTCCACCAACACTCGCTCAGAAAATTATGCCGATTGAATTGTCTCTCATTGCAATACATCCCAAGCCGTCTTGTACACACATTTGTATGCATTCGAAAAGCGACTTAAATCGTAAACACGTTAAATGGTGCTAGAGAGAGGTTCTGTTGTGAAGTCTGAGTCTACTTCCACACACATTTGAATTCGTAAGCACGGAGCGTGAGAAATAGGAAGGGTCTTCCAAGTGAAATAAGATTTTTACTTGTATGCAGTTGTATTGCGTGTGATGAGAATGATAAAAAGACGTGTGGATTGTGAGTGATTTGTATCGTTTTTTTTTTTTCAAAACAAAGCCTGCTACAAATCATGCGTGAGTAGTTACTAGGGTGACGATAGATGGCGCTAGTTTGTTTATTATAGAAAATCCTCAGGATAGGAAACTCCCTATTTGCCAGAAATCTGATGATGACACTTCACTCAGAAGCAAAACTCGCAAGCGTTAAAAACAAAACGCTCTGCATATCGGCAAAAAATTTACAACGTAAGACAATCACCTATCGCACCCGATTTTGCTGCTGCCAATTTAAAGTCCTTTCAATAAATTTGTTTGAAATCGAATAAAAATGCTGAGGTGTCCCAAAGACCCATCATTGGACACTGTCTCATGGGCAAGCATGCTACAAGGCTAGACCTCTTTGCGAAGAGGAGGAAACTATTCCTCACCTTCTTTGTTTCCGCCCAGTTCTCTCCCGTAGAAGGAGCTTAGGAGCCCCCTATTACAACGATATAGGCGACCTGATAGATATCGGCATTATGAGCCACCTACGCTGCATAAGAAGCTCAAAATGGCTTCAACGAGTAGGTAGAGAGAAACTTTCTCCCATGATCCACGTGGTATCACAATGGACCCACCATTGGCCTAAGTGTGTTGGCGACTCCTAGCTGGCAGCCACTTCAACCTAACCTAACATCAGTGCCGTGAAGGCGGCTTTAGTTGGAGTGAATTATGGAACCAGTTCATATGTAGGTATCTTCTAGAAGATTTCGCCGATGGGTATAATAGGCGAGAGAACGAAGTGCCACATTAATTCTGAAAGGGGTCGTTGTTAAAAAGCAATTTGATGGTTTCTGAAACATTAAAAGTATCTCTACTCACTGTTTTCACTTAACGGACCTAAAATTTACTTCACTTCCAAGAAAAGAGACTTCAAAAGCCAAAAGCCATGTTTATCGCCATAAAACGCCATTAAAAAGTTTCCATCCTAAAAATTAGATCCTATTCCTAACTTTTAGTACCAAAATTAATCATAATTACACGAAAATGAAATATTTTTTGTTTTAAATAAACCAGTCCGCCTTGGAAAGTTGTCTGCCCAACCGCTCGCTGCGACCTCCATAAATCTCTCAGCAACAATTCACCTAAATCCACAAGTTGAACAGATCTACACACACACACGCATTCCCACTATACTTCTGTGCATGGAGAGTCCTTTTTATGTTGTTACTACCTCCCCCTAGCTGCGTTAGAAGTCACATCTTCTAAGTCCTTGTAATATTTCATTGAATTATGTGTGGGTGAACATTGGGGAGAGGACACATTCCATGCATGCAATCCGCGTATTACACACAAAAAAAAAAGAAGCAGGAAACAACCCTCACAGTCGCCCACTGTGAAAAAGATTTAAGATTTTCTAGCTTTCACTAGGAAAATACTGCACTTGGGGATGGTTTATCATGAAAGCAAAAACAAAAAAAACAATTTTTTCCCCCCCAAAACGAACCATGACAATCACCCCCCTGGGTAAGCCGCTTATATGATTACCTGCCTGATGACAGCGCGTAACGCATTCTTTTAGTCTGCTACCAGATGGATAACGATAAGGCTATCAAATTTAATTCAAGAAAATCCTTTGAAAGCATATATTTTTTCCTTCGAAGGATCTGGAACGGGGCACGTCGTCGTAATGATTGCAATTCGCTAAAAATTGCTTGAATGTCGGTAGTAAGATTCCATTACAAGTTTTCTGTTCCACTTTACTCGAACGGCAAGGATACCCTGGATCCTGGCATCTGGTGAAACACACTGGAATTCGACTGTAAGCATTTTTTGCTAAGGGAGAAAATTCTATCATCATCTCGTTGGTGATTCAAGGTAGTCAACATTTTTGTGGAAGAGATTCTGTCTTTTTGTGGTGATTCCTGGTATTTGATTTAACCTCGGGAAAAAAATGTTTGTGGAAACGGAGATCCTGCCACTCAATTATTCTTGTTAACCACGAAACTATCTGGTCCTTTAAGACAGTTTTTTTTTTCATCAAATTGACTCCGTAGAAGTCTCAAGTGAGATTTTTTATACCGCACTGTCGAAGTTGTCCTTTATCCTTGACTGGAACCTCAAACTTGAGTACTTTTCCAGCAATTTGCTGTTAATTTCTTGATCATTGTGTCTCCTTTTCGTTTTTGTTTCTACCAGAATGTGGGAAAATTTCCCACAGACGATATCTGAAAGTGAATCTTTGCACTGAAACGCATTCCTGCGTTTGAATGTGGTCACTGCATGTGGTTGCTAATGCCAAACACAATCGAAAGTTTTGCCAGGACTCGAATTTAATACTCTCTATTATTTTGTAACTCAGTGAAATAGAATAACAAATGCTGGGAGAAATGAAAATGGGAAACCTGACAGTAAGCATGGGGTTTGAGGTTTCGAAATAGGAGAGTGGGATATTGGCTCCAACATGCATACATTGATGCATTCATCGGGTGGGAGAAGTCATTGAAGTGTATTGGAATTTGGTAGCCTTAGAGCGGGTGACAGATATTCGTGTGCATTGTGGGATGAACAGAAATGCAATTTTAGGAAGGGAAGTCCAAAAGGGACAGAGACCAAAAAGTGGTGCCTTAATGTGTCATTTGCGTGCAACAGAGCGTATATGGTTCAGGGCCTAACTTCTCGCTCCTATTCGTGTTAAATTTTTCGAACACATGGAAGGTACAGCCATATTCGAAAGGAGAACCTTAAACCACTGAGCCATGGCGCCCGCGATCTTTGTTTGTTACGGCAGGAAAATGTGGTAGAAGTCTAGTTGCATAAATGTTTTTAAGGCGACTAAAAATTCACAAACAAATCGATTAGCTAATCCACCAACCATACCCTAAAATTATGCAGCAAAACAAAGAATTTAATTGGATGTGATATTCGATAACTGACAGGACCTGGTGGGGCTACGATTGGTCTGGGAAATAAGCGTAGGATCGCTTTAGACTCACTCTTTTTTCATCGCAGGACTTCAGAAAAAGAATAATTTTTCAAGGAAACACTTGTAAAGTGGACTACATACCAACAAAACTGCTCTAATTCTACTTAATTGATGAAAAACTATCAATCACTTGTGTATTAATATTCTAAATATTGAATTTAGTCGTCCTCTTCCGGTGGGTTTCCTTTTACAAAGTAGAACACGAGCTGAGGACTAGAAAATTGAAAACAAATCTTTTTCACAAGTTGCAAACTCATTAATTGTTCTTCGTAAAAGCAATACTTTCGAACGATAACAAACTAGAACACAAGAGCGCGACTGTAAAAGAGCTAACTCCCTGCTACGCCTGACCAGTAACCAGACTTTTTGGCAGGTTCCAACCCCTACCTCCCTGCCACACTGCCAATAATTTTTTTTTGAATTTTTAACGAAACAACTCTTGAAGTTTGCCTTCTCGAACTATAAAAACGAACAAAAAAAAGGACGAGTACCATGACCTCATACTGCCACTGGCATCACCGTCGTCATCCACTAAAGAAAATTTTTGTCGATAACAGGAAGCGTCCAAGTGCAAGAAGCAAACATCTCGAGTGGTCTCCTACTCCTGTCGTCCTTTAGGTGTGTGCGTACGTGTGTGTGTGTGTGTGAGTAAACGAATTTCACGTAAACAAATTTTAATTTATCGTTAAATATCGAAGTTGTAGTCCATAATTTTATGGAGAGTCTGAAAAGCGGACTCAAGTGCAGCAAAGTGCGCTGAATACCGAAAAAGTTTTTCTCCTCAGCTGTTCATGCATTTGACGGAATGAGAAGCGAGAAAGACTGTTTGAAGGATAGCAAAAAAGAACGACACCATCCAAAGGCGCCTAAAAGTTTTTCCTGGAAAAGAAGAACAACGACGACGAAGACGACGACGAGGACGACGAGGACGACGCCGCCAAAGACAGGGATTAATTAATTCCATGATACCTATTAACATGAATACATGCCCGGAAAGCGCTTCGAACCGATTTCTTCCAGCTTCGCATTTGATGGTCAACGTGGCTCCACCGAGATGAATGGGCGATGGTGCACTTAAGCAGGTTTAGGTGCATACCCTCATCCATCGGTCTAGCGGTTGGCTGTGGGGATTGGCGATGTTCTTCGACTATTTCGCAATTTTGATGGTTTTTAATGTCTTCCTTTGGGGCAGAGGGGGTGGTTTGTTATTTGGCAAAGGAGGGTCTTGCTTGGGAGGAAGAACCAAAAACTGCTGTTGTGGTAAGAAAATTTGTATCTGCAGCAATTGGATGCAAATAACAAGTTTCCCAACTGATGAAAGACACGACGGAGATTACTATGCGTATATGGTTATTGAGTGATTACTTTCGAAGCAGTTTCGTACACAAGGGTTGAGAAATAGCCGGACCCAGAATAAGAATGAGAAGGAGAAGGGGTAGAAGAGTAATGACTAACAACTTTGTTGCAACGAATATTGTGGGATTGTAAAGTTTCTGGAACTGGTCGACAATATGCAAATGCAGGGAACATTTTAGAATTGAAGGGATTCAATTATAAGGGCGTTCATCCACATAACTTTCCTGGAGAAGTGTAATAATTGGGGGAAAAGTTTGTGCGATTGTTGTTGCACGCAAATTGAAAACGTTATGATGGCAGAATCTCGTATGGGATTAAGCACAGGAAGTAATGAGTAAAAGTCCAATCAACTCTTCGGAATTGGAATGGTGACGTGGAGTCTATACAACAGGACACAGGACAGTACCTCGGAGAAGGCGATATAAATACTCGCAGGCATCTACATATAAACATAACCTACTCAGTACGAGGGTCAAAAAAGAAGATCTAGTCTCCACTCTGTACCTCTATGAGCAAACTAACTGTGAGCATGATGTGAGGCCTTGAGGAACTCCATAGTGGATTCTGTGGACAGCAAGTGAACTGCCGAATTCCGATGCACATTCCATAAATTTACGATATTTACACCAAATAAAATGGAACTTAAGCCCACACGTCTCCATCATACTGGACATATGCGACCGATTTTAATATTTACATCTCGGTGCGTCCCCCATAAAAACCGGTACGACAGCGTGCTCGTCATCCAGACAGCACTTTTGAAGCCTTCGCTATGATTTCCTCCGCAAAATGACTGATAGGTTTCGCATTCGCATTCTCTGTGCGCATGTATTCCAAATTCAAATGAATTTCACATGAACATCCACCTGAGCTATAAATCAGGACATGGTGTCACTTAATTTACATTATTTGTACACTGGCACTGCGAGGATTGCATGCAAACCCTCCAAACAAAGTATATCCTATTCTGTATCCAGTGCTAGTAGTTGCAGACGAAAAAAACTTGCAACCTAACTTGTTTCTCTACCCGACGATTACCGCAGACTACTGGCTTGGGGTGTGATACCCCTAAAGAAACACACACACACGCTCGATTCAGGGCATAGTTCTAGGGAAGTGAAAAAATAAATCACCTGGAAGGGATGCTTTCTACGTTTGTTTTTTTGAAAAGTTCACGGGGGAGATACATAGTGATTCAGGATATTTGTTCTTTCCAAATGCGCCTGGATGTGTGCGCTAAAAGGATACACCAAAGGGCGATATCGCTGTTATAGTCGCGGAAATATTTAGTTGTACTTGCAAGTTGTATTCCACGAAACGCATACTTCAAGGATTCATGGATGTGATGGGGGTACTGCTTAGGTTATGTTATGGACTCAGACTTTAGGGAAATGGTAGTAACGAATAGTAGAATTCGTCATTAAATTTACGTAAATCTTTGCTCCTGAGCTGATCTTAGGACACAAGCCATCTGAAGTGATCTGGCAGTAGCAAAGCAATGGCATGGCAGTGGCATAACAAACACATGACAAAAGCCTAAATGCTACGCAACTAGCAAAACTTGAATTCGAGCCCTGATAAATGACTAGAAATAGGTCACGTAGCAAATGTATGACGCTGGGTGCAAGATGCCATTAAGTCGTATACATTCACGTGGCTCTTGATGCACACCAAATGCCAGTCATTGAGACATCACATGCCACGAAGACTTGGTTGACTGTCTACCTTAAAAAAAAAAGAATATAGCTTGACAAGACCTCTCTGGGTGTTGTATGATTAACCAGAAGGTTCGAGGTGCGAATCCCAGAAAACACCTCGCGAATGTCTGACAAACATCCTTCTCAAAAAAGACCTTGCGGATATTGCCCTAAACTGTAGGTCCCTTCCATTTGTGTGAAAAAATACAACACGCACGACATGAACGGTCGCGAAAAGCAAGGACCTGGACTGGACCACAAACGGTCTGTTGCACCAAGTATTTGTAGTTTTTAAGGCAAAGAAACTAGAGAATCGTTACGGGAAGAACTAAGAGCAAGGAACTCCTTAGACTAAGACAGGCCAAAGAACTTCAACAGGAAAAAAACGTAAGGTCTGTATAAACATCAACAAGAACCGGCTGCGCAACCTTACAGGCTTCCTAACGAGTCACTGTAGACTTAATGAGCACCTCAGGAAACTGGGTATTGAGCAAAGTGGAGACTGCAGATTCTGCGGAGACGGGAGCTCTGATCCATAAAAGAAGGAAACACCTGGATGCCTACCAACTATCAGAAAGAGTTCTACCATTGTCAGTAGGCTCCGATAGTTAGATTTCGTCTAATACTCTAGCAAGTCCTCATTGAAGTGTCCAAAGTGGCTCTACGAATTCATTCATCACAAGGCAGCTGATTTCGTCACAATTTCGGTTAAAAGCGATGAGGGATGATGGAAAGAGTGCTTTATTTTGAACAAGATCATGGAATTTATCTACCTACCGCCTCGACAGTGTGAAAGGAGGGCAGCAACTATCGTTTAGGAGAGAAGTATTTCACCAACTGTATGGGCTGTACAGCGACTTTGGCTTAGCTAGAAGTGTGAAGGTCCAACGACTGAGGTGGCGAGGTCACATGGAGCGCATAGACACAAATGCTCCGGCCCACAAAATCTTCGAAACCATTCCCGAGGGACGGCGCAGTAGAGGAAGATCGCAACTCTGGTGGCGCGCGCAAGTAGAAGGGGACCTTAACTAACTTAGCGTGCGAAACTGGAGGCAGCTGGCTAAAGATCGAGGCTGGCTGGAGACGCTTGACGTTGGTTGAGGCCCAGGTCCACCCCGGACTGTAGCGCCAACTTAAGTAAGTTAAGATAAATATTTCACGACTTGCTTCATGAAAGAGCAAACCAATCACCGCCCTAAAATGCGAAGGTCGTCGTGCAGCAAAAATTTGGTAAAGAAGGACAATAAACACCGCTCAGTCTGTTTATATCGAGGGAACTGCCCAGTTTTTCTTTTATTTTTGCTACTACTCGCACACATGCAAACAAATTTCATTTTCCATCACCATCTTTGACTAATTCCAATGCCCTCCTGTAGTGTTTCAATTAACCGACGCCGTCCAAGTCCTTGCTTACCTCAAATCCAATCAACAAAAAGTTTAAGGGCCTTAACCCGCTCTTTAGGAGGAAATAAAGGCGCAGAGTTAACCCGCCCATTGGGCGAAAAGTCACGAACATCGGAGTTCACATAAAATCTTCTGTCAAATAAGTCTCCTCTCGAGTGAAAATTGAAATTTCCTTCGCCCCCGCGCCACCAATATATTACACGACAGGGGTACACAACAGTGGTAACACGCGGCAACAAAAGCGCCTGTCTTTCATGTCTAATAACGTCGGTGACATGAAAAACCGCACTCACTATCTCAGGCAATTCTTTGCTGTCGTTGTGTCGTCCTTTCCTTTAAGCTACGAGCGCAACTAGTGGCATCATCGGCACCAAACAACTATCCTCCAAACCATCGTCGATGCAACATCTTTTGTTTTTTTTTTAATCTATTCTACGAGTTCCTCGTTATTTTTTTTTTCTCTCCTCAATGATGGGAAGAACAAGCGACTGTGGATTGCGGAACAACAATGACAAGCCAAAGGACACAGGAGACAGGACGCAGGGGTGCAAATGTCATTCTCCGTCATCATTGGCGGATGGCGGATGGCGGATGAATAGAATGGATAAGAATTGTTGATGCCTGTACTGCTGCTGTTGTTGCTGTTGCTGTTACTGCTAGGACTTCCGTTGTTGTTCAACCAATGGAAGGAATATTTTATAATTTAGTTTTAATCCTTAAAAGCTTATTTAGCGCTTAAACTTTTATGCCAACAAAGAACCCAGCGACGATATTTTATTAAAAATGACGACGTCCTGAATATTGGTTCAATGTCCTTTGTTTCCTACTGCTGCAGTCCTGACTGCTTACTCCTGACTCCTGGGTACTTTTTCCTTTCTTTTAATTTTGTTTAGGGGGGTGGGGGGGTTGATAGGTTTATTTACATTGCGGGGGATGGTTATACACAATTACGCGCGGAGAGTTTGTTTGACTTATTTTTTCTGTTTTTCTGTCGGAACTCAGTCATAAGAAGGTTAGGGGGATCAATGAAAATTTAATTTTGATATTAAGCGCAAGCAAAGCCGACTGGTAAGGGGGTGTCTGAGGGTGGCTGAGGGTGGCTGGTGTCGGTGTTTAATGTAGAAGGTGTGATTATTGTTCAATTATTAATATTGTTAGACAGGGGTTATTAAGTCAAGGCGGTTCTGTTGGATTTAATTTACTAATTGATTGGATTAGGGAAGCTCTGGCAGAGAGACAAATGGTTTAAGACCGATGTCGGGTAGCCATAGTTTGGGTGTAAGTGAGTCATAATCTGTGACTTTCGGGTGTGACTTAGCATTACATCTTGATATGAGTTTCCCCAAGAAAACTTCAGTAACCCTGTCTTCCGCTTGTTATGTCATAGGACTGATTCTACAGTAGATTTAAACTGCACGTAAAAGAGTATCTGAGGCCGGTAAGTGGAAAAAACACTAGCAGTAGATGAAGATGCTGCAAAAAATTACATGCAATCGTCTGGCGAAAGGGATTTAGGGACCAAGCGAGTTATCGCATGAGCAATATGTGTCCGGAAAAACTTCCCGAACCGCAGACGCTGTTAGACGAACTACCGAAACCAAGGAAAAGCCATCAAAAGAAGGATTTACAGACGAAATCCAAGCTGATGTGGAGCAGTTTTACCGCCAGTGTCAAAAATATGTATAACTCGGGTAATTGTGGTGAGAGAAGTGAGCTATTGGAGTAGACTAGACTGAATTACATGAATACTTCATATCCGATGACGTCCCACAAGAGTCTGTACTCGGGCCCATCGTATTCTTATGAATGCTATATCGAACTGTCTACGCATTCTGTGCTAGCTGACATAGGTCGGCACCGTTTCCAGTTAATATTCTGGCCGACAAATAGAGAATACTCATATAAAACGCAAGACAGTCAAAGTCATGGCGTACGAGTTTTCGATTGGAGTGCCTAAAGGAAGGAATAAGGTTTGCAGTAGAGGAGGCACGATTCCACGAAGAAAAAGTGGTGCATGCCTCATTTTGCATCTGTCTACACTGCGAAACGCTCAAATTGAAGCCTGATTGAACTGATGGTTCTAGAGACATTAGGCTTGAATGGATTTGGAAACTCAGAGCAAAAGTTGTACGTCTCTGTAGATCGTAGCTTTGCCATGAAAAATGCACTATGAAGAAATGGTTCCTGCTTCAGTTTAGCTTACATCTGTTTAACTTTCACCGAAGCCCCATCATTTTATAGATTTCCCCACCATCTACAAATTGACGAATATATTGCCTTACTTCAGAATGGAATTTAAGCTTGCCAATTCGAGGGGAAGCCTTCAGCTGTATAACCTTTTGTCGTTGAGATCAGTATTCAAATTATCTGATAAGATCCTGAAGTAAGGTACTTCACTAAGCATTTGTGGTCTACTCGGAGTAGATATGCCTACAAAACCTTGCGCAGGGACTCCAAGGCCAAAATTGCTAAGAGAAACGCCTTTGGAAAGTGAATGAGGAAACGCGAAAATCGTGTTGTCATGTGTACTCGACAAACTGCTGACAAAAGCTGGCACCCTCAACTGGTCTAAGGAACAAATTCGATTAGATAGACCAATCTATAATCGTTTAGGCTCAAAGTGTAGCTCTATCAAGGAAAGGTGTACACCGTGTGTTGGTTGGCAGCGAGAAATGGAACCTGTAATACTAGGAATCAGTATGAGAGACAATGCGTAATCAAAATATCTGAAAAAGGACAAAAGTGGCAGACGTAGATGACCAAATTTCACTCCAAAATTGACTGATCTAACAAAGCAATGCCAAATGGCAATGATGTTCAATGGAAAGTAGAAAAAATAACGATAGACCTCTTATAGAAAGTATTAAGTATACAAGGACACGAAGCATGCAATCAATGAAGGACTTGAACGTGAGTGGACAACAGCAGGCTGTAGAAGATGAAAATTAAAACTTCGCGAATTAAACTCACGATCTAGGAGTACACTTTAAAGAAAGAACACAGCGAGTCTGTACATCTTTTGTACGATGGGACCAATGGAAGAGAATCTGCAACTAGAACACCAAACCCATGAGCTCTACCAAGCTGTGAATATAACCGACAAACGCTAGTTTGTGACTGGTTTGGTCACATCGGGCGAATGGAAAAGAACGATCGAACCATAGACGCCTTCGAATACCAACATCCAAGTTAGAGAGGACCATCTAAGGACCAAGTGATCGTAGACACCAGTAATTTGTCCGAGCAAGCTGATTACTGCGGAGTGAAATCTGCGTTATCTTAGCCAAAAACTTTTCACTGGTTCAGAGGAAGGAAGTGAATACGTACGTTATTCGCAAATCCATTTACGAAGTTTTGAACTCTCTACCAAAGCCAAAAATAAGTGGTAAAGCAAGACTCACAGCATCAGACCGTCCCCAGGGTAACGAATACTTTCATTGCAACTACATTCCTGTGTGTGTTTTCTTGTTTACTTTCGTCAGGATTCAATTTCCAACCGCAAAGATCTCAATCAACCATTTCAAAAACCAGAATGATGCACAAATCCTTGATTGATTCCCAAATCCTTTTCCAAAGTTATCACCTCGCGCACACACACACACACATCAAGTCCCACTTATGTACCTTCAGCATCTAACTAATCCACGCAAATATGAACAGAACACGGTAAAGTGTCGTCACCGTCATCATCGACGCGGCCACCCACCCAGAATTAATGCCCTAAATTCATCAATTAAAATGCAACCGACGTTTTCAAATTGCAGTACCGTCAGTACTCTGGTGAGACAGTAATCAATGCACACACTCGCACCCATATCTGCTCGTATACCACCCGACAGGATTACGTTAACGTATTCAATTACGCGAAGTAATGAAAGTGGCAGCAGGTGCACAATATGCTGGCGAAACTAAAGGATAGGCATCCTCATGGTGAGGGCACTATAGCACGCAACTCTTCTTCTTTCGTTATTGTCGCACATCGTCCTTTCCCTCCACACACACACACACACTAAAGTATTTTGCCCGAAGTTGAGTCAGCCATATAAGCTCATAATGAATTGTTGCATAATTTTCAGCGCTTAACTTTTCCAAAAAGGACACACACAGCAGCTCACATGAGGTGCTCTGCGACAGACGATGAACGACAACTCTGTGAAAAGTGACACATTTGATGCTGTCAGTCGACTGTGAATGTGTTGCGCCGTGTTGTGCAGATGTCGCACGTCTCTCGCGACAAGTCTGGCTGTCAGTCAGTATAAACTCGGTCAATAGAATGACATGGAATGTCGTTGTCGTTGTTGTTGCTGCCAGAGAAGGTTGGGGGTAAAATTTCGCGTCTCTGAGTAAATCAGCCGTTGACAATATTGTGATCTGGGCGAGCCATTTTGGGGTAGAAGTAGTGGAAAAGGAGAAAATCCTTTCACGAAGCTCTATGTGGAATATAAATCGGGAATTTTACCGAGAATGAGGAAACGATAAGGCGGCGATGTGAACTTATTCATAAATTAGCACAGTAAGAGCCTGCTGAAAGCATGAGTTGAGATTGGCGAAGGATTAGAGAAGTATTCAAGGATAAGTTACACAGTTTGTTTGCATAGATATGAGGATAAGGATGTATGCATAGCTGGTAGTTACGATATGCCTAAGCCATGGAGAGAATTTATTTCAGTATTGACAGAGAGAAAAGGTCGCTGTGTCTTAGATACAAGGTACTGTGCCTGTCAGTTCTCCTTAATGAGTGGGGTTACGTCTGCTTTTATGGGAATCTAGGGATCATCCAATAGCATGGGATAAATGCAGAGACTACAATATTGCCGACCTTGAACAGACCACATGGATTCGATCAACAAGGAGAGATACTTCATAAACTGAGCATTCTCAAAACAGAGATTTGTGGAACCATGGAAACTGGCACGGTGAGCATGAAGGAAAAGGCAGAAAAAAAAAAAGTCTTCAACGTCCACTACGCAAGCAAACGAGTGATGGCGATCCGTATTAGGGACAAAACCACAAGGAAGTCAAGGTAACTATGGCAAGCATTAACTCGACCAAAATCGGCGAATCAGAAGGACTAAAAACTAACTAGGCTCTACGTCTTCATGATTGCAGGGGATGACCTGGAGTATTTACCAGCTAATCTACAGGATATGGTTGGCATTTTCAAGAAAGAAAATCGTCTTCCCGTGCAGCGCAGTCAGACCTAAGGAATGAATCTGTATGCTAGACTTTCAAAGCCGATGATGATGATGAAATAGTTACACATCTCAGCATCTATGTAGACTAACTTACACTTGGTCCTTCGATCCGCATAATCCCCATAGAACTTATACTCAAGTTCATTTTTAAATACTTGGGGTCGGCCTTTGAGGGGAGATCCCCCGCTATGCACATTTCGGTCCTTCGAGCCGCATAACCTGCTCGATTTGCCTGATCAGCAACCATAAAAACTAAATTAAATCCCTAATTCAAACCAACTACAGCAACTTTAATAGGTGAAATATTTCTTGTCACAATTTGGATACATGCCATGTCCTAGATTACAAGATTTCTGGCATCATCAAGCCTAGAAATGACCATGGTCATACCAGCAGTAACCCCACCTCTCGAACTCTCTCAATATTTCACTATCCAAACGAAAACAGTTTCCATGCGCAATCTTGTTTACTAAGATTCAAAAATAGGAGATAAGGATACAAAGAAGGAGAAAAAAAAAAAAAACACAACTTCATCACCGATATGATAGAAAACTAAAAAACATGAAATTTCAATAAAAAAAAAAAAATAAGAGAAAAAAAAGAAAACGAAAATAATAATAATAATACGGCACCCAATTTTCAGGATACCGAAAAATATCATCTCCTGCCTCCTTATACCCACTCCAACGTGATCCCATTTGTTGGCCATCCATTTGCCTTCCTCGATAAATAATAAACAAACTCCAAGAACGAAACGCAGATAAAGCAGAGTCCCTTTGTTGTACTACCTACATACATGCGTATCTGTATCTGTGTGTGCACGTACATATGTATGTCCTTATAAATATTTATTTCGCATTTTTAGTTTTTATCATCGTCTCCCTAAAAAAAAAGGAAAAAGAAAAAAGAAATAGAGTATACTCGCTCGTTCTAGGTCAATAATAATTTTCAGTTGTGTCGCACGACGAAGGATAATTCGAAATAAACATATCCTTCGACCAAGAAACAACATTTGCAAGTAATTTCTATTTTCTTCCTCCCTTTCTCCCCATTTTTTTTTTTTTTTTCGGAATAAATGAATGTGAATTTGGTGGTTTTTGGAGGATCCTTGATGTTAATTTGATTCCCATCCGAGCTGATTTATTCCGCACCGCAAATCAATAGAGAGAAGAACTTCTAGCACAGGGTGTGTAAGGGACTTATCCCTTTGTGACGACCGGCAACCGACAACCGACGACCCACATATAAAACATCTCTATTTTGGGCGTTTTGTTCCGCTACTGTCATTGTTCTTTCGGAGTTATTATTATTTTTACGGTTATAATGGGAAAAGTTGTTTTTGCGAGTTTCGCCATAGAAAGAGAAAGGTGGTGGGGGAATCCTTCGTCCCAAGGATAACAAATACCAATAATAATATCGATAATTTGCTGTATTTTCGGCCGCCAATTGTCTGCTTTCGGATTTTTTTTTTCGGTTTTTTTTCGGTTTTCATCGCGAGATGGTGAGAATTTGAGTGAATTTTTCTTACAGAAGATGAAGTGAGCCATGCTGGATGGGGGCGGGTGGGTGGAGTATGTGTGTTGGTTAATAGAAACTAAGATGTGTCATCAGATCCTCTGGAGTGGAAATTGATTGAAAAAGTTTTCACTTTTATGGGATTAACTTGGTTGTTACGGAGGCGCACAGAAAATCTATGAGGTTGCGAACTACATATGTACATGACATGAAACAGACATAGTTGTCAGCACCTTTAGAGTGATGTCCAGCATCTGAGCCTTTGATGGATGACATGTCAATGACAGCTAAAAATAGAGTCATGCGACATAACAATAAACGTCTTAGATAGCCTTACAAAAAAGCATAAAGATACGACCGTTTGGGCTACTCATCAATTTATAGTTCTTCCTTAAACTACTTCGATGGAAGACGCACAGTAAAGGAAGAAGTACCCACGCAGAACAAAACAGAGGTCCTCTTGAAACGCCAAAGATATTGGATCTACAGAAATTTGTAAGGAGCAGGAATTGTTTTACGAGTTGGTATTGATTGGCGGGAGGTTCCAAAATAATGGGCGCCGTGGTTTATGCGTGAAACTACTGCGCGGAACGTTCGATGTTCGCATCCCAGAAAAGTTTCTTCACTGCCCCACCTTTCGGGAATATCTGACAAGGTTATAGCTGTTATGAAAATCAATTCAATTGCGCCTATCGGATATGGTATTAAGCGCAGGGACCTGTCATGAATGAGAAATTTCGGTTTTATGAACTGAAAATGTGTAAATTAGGAGTAGAAATTATCAGGCAACGTTTCCAATTCCATTTAAGCTATAAATCATCTCTGTACGACATCCTTAAAATGAGCAATAAGCAAAATAAAATAGAATTTGTAAGCAAATCGTCGTCAATGCTTGACAACGATCAGGCAAACTTTCGAGCTGGATCCTCCCACATCGACCACATCAACACTTTGCGGATCATCATTGAGGAATAGGTCCGCTACATTTGCTGTCAATTGATTTCGAGAAGGCCTTCGAATCAAGATGCTGCATGGCGAGCCCTGCGCAGGAGAGATATACCAGAAAAACTAGTCGCTATTATAAGGCTACCTACGATGGTCTTAAAAGTCATGTCTTATACAACGGTAGCGTGTCAGTGGAATTTGAAGTCCGCAGCGCAGTACGACAAGGATGCATTCTCTCGCCACTGCTATTCCTTGTGGTAATCAATGAAGGGACTTGTGAAACTCACTGTCTGACTTAAATAAACGGGAAACCCAAGTCGTAACGATTGTCCCATCATCTCCCCAAGAACATATGATATTCCAGGTTCAAGCACCACGTGGATCCCGTTCTGTCTATCTACCAAATCGCTTTTGTGACCATAATAGCATTTACACAAATTTACTGTATACCTCAAGCCTCTTTAAATTTAATTGAGGAATTTGCGGAATCATCAGCCCTTCAAGGTAATTTCCACAAAAATATTTGTAATTCTATAGTTCCGCCCCCCTCCTATTCACAACAAAATTCATTGTTCTGACAAAAACAATCGCACTCAACATCCATCATCGAACAAAGTGATTACATAATCCGCAATGTTTCAAGGATCAACAATTGAACAGGCGAACAGCGCTTTCAAAGGCTCTCCATTCAAATAATCCCGAAAATTCCAACGCGCACCTCCCTCCTCCCCCATCATTACTTTTCACACACAGGACGCACAGAGCAAGCAAACGTTTTCCAAATTCCGCTGAATACAATTGCCCGCCATCCATTCGGAGTGATTATTTGAAGCCCAGCTATAGATAAACGTGCAACGAGCGCCTATAATTGTTGAAAGGTTTCAATTTTAATATTTTTCGAAATTAATTAATTATAATTAAATTAATTGGCAGCTCCATTGAAATTTTGTGGCAGCCTAAAAGCCACCATCAGTGCCCCTCCCCCAAATGTATCTGTTGTATAAAACATTATTTTAGTTTGCTAATTTTCATCCAAGGACTATCCATCCAGCACACTGCGAGTGTGTGTATCCCTCTCTGTGTCGTCTTCTTTGGTTGTTCATTGGGTAAAAGCTGATGAATTGCGTGTGATTTTTAGGTAGCAATACAGCAACAACATAAATGAATTCAATTAGTTGGTTCCCTTCGAGTCATGCTTTGAAATGCTGTAACATTTCCCGTTTTAATCCTTTCGAAGGATTTCGTTTTAATTGAATTTCCTGTTGTTACACCTTTTGCCAAAAAAGGTACCTCGTATTTCCAAAGAAATGAAAAGACAAAGTTGACTCAGGAGTTCTGCTCTGTATTGCAAAGTAATCACTTGCCATTGAAGACACCACCCGGACTATGTTTTATTCTAACTCTGATGACGACGACGACGACGACGACTATGTGTTGGGGGAGGGATAAATTGGGTAAATTAAAGGATAATGGGATTAAAATCAACGCTCTGACAAAAGGTGAGTATCTGGCACTGAGTCGTTGGGTCATTCATGACCAGAGACCCCGAGAAACTGGAACACTTTCTTAAAGGATTCATCATTCACGGAAGTACATATCCGTAGCTCTTGCCAAAAAAAAAAAAGAAACGACGACACAGCAAAAGAAAATACAACAGATTTCTACTGTACGACGTTAGGATGGTAGGATGAGCCAAAACCAAACCCGAGGGATATCCTTTACAGCGTGTATCTAAATATTATCAGATTATTTACATCCTGTGGCTTCTATACCTATCCCTATGGCTGTTCCAAGACTCACAGGTGAAGGCGAAAAAAAAAAACAGAAAGGGATACAAAATTCTAGTCCTCCACTCACCTTGCAGTGGTTATATTGCAAAATAGTTTTACTTGCTATATCGGCTCTGCTCTACATAGTAATCTTTTGGGGAAACCCACGAAAAGGGTACAAAAAAAAAGAAACCAAAGGAATTCCTTCCTTTTTTCAACACAGTTTCTGTGCATTTCTATAGAGGCAAAGAGTTGGAAGGTAAAACAAGGAAAAAAAAAACAACCGTCCCAGGAAATTCTACTGGAAAAATGTTAGTTTATTTTTTAGGGGGGGTTTTCGGGGGGCAAGGAAGCAGGGAACTACGGAAACAGATAAGGTTATGTATTTATTGGTATTTTTTTTTTTACTTTTGCCTTACTTGGAGACGAATTTTTGTTTGTTTGTTGATGTGAAACAGGAATTGGCAGGTACGATGGATATAAATAAAGTGTTCAAGACAATAGCATAACGATTATAAAAGGAAAGTTCAGAAGGATTGGCTCGAAACTAAGAGGAAGAGGGAGTGAATGAACTTGTTCTAGAGATGGATTGTAAGGGTCTACTTACGGGTATATGTGACTTTGGTGAGGGATGTTAGGCAGTGCTTTGGGACAGATTATGTAGGCTTTAGTGGCATGAAATTTTTAGGTGAAAAAAAAAGTTTAAATGATCAACGAACAGGCAGCGAACATCTCATAAAGATCTAGTAATCAATCAGCGGGATAGAAGCAGCCTTTTGGAATCACTGACCATGATGTGGTAGTTTCCGAAATTCTGCATCAGAATGGTACAATTTATGGATCCTGCGGTCTGCTCACACCTTCGCGATCGTCTAATCATACGGTTGGAACTTGCTTCGCTGTAAAGAAGGATAACCACGGGAATGCAGTTTAAAATGGTCTGCAGCTGTGACAGAAAGGTTTGCCTGTTTAACAAACAACTCATGGCTATCGGCAGAGACCTGGAAACGGATGGAAGAACATAGTTCACTTAAGGCCCAAAATGCAGAGTGATTAACTTGAGTCGCATGTGCGGCAAAGGAAGAAGAACGCCCTTGCACTCTAAGCCGAAGAAACAGTCAGCCTGTGTAACAACAACACCGTCTACCGATTCAGCTAGGAACTGATAGGCGTTGACTGTTCTAAGGAACACTCATTGGAAATTTTAGAGAGTTTCAATGTCCACATCGACATAGTACAAGGATGCATGCTATAACCTTTGCTGTTCTGGTTTCCAAATAAAATCAATTTTTCAGTCGACGCGATTTAAGGATTTTTTTTTTTTCAAAATGGGTGAACGAAATTCTTGATTAAGAAGGAGAAACCGAGACCTGATATCGATGGGCAATTGTAGGCCATTTAAGGCACCCATTCTCCTTCGATTTCAACACAGAAATTCTAGGAACAAGCATTTGAGTTTGATTGAGAGTCGCTGGACGACGATCCTACCAATGAACGCACTTGGTCTAGGAGACTAGTGATGATAGAGTCCAAAAAATTTATGATCTCATCATAAACGGTAATCAGTTGGCCTCCATGTGCTCATCCAACTCACAGTGTTTTGAGGGTGTGCACCACAGTGACTGTTTTTTGTGGAGAGAGAGTCCAAAGGCAAGCAATTTTCGACCGAAGAGGCCCAAGTGGCTATTTATGAATACTCTTAAGGTACCAATTCGAACTATTTTCTTCTGGGGATCAGGACATAACCCAGACGATATGAAGAGTGAGCTTAAGGTTCGCACAAAATAAAAAAAATAAGATTTCAGTAAAAACTTTGCTATTCACAATGAGGTCGGACGGAGGCTATTCTACATCCCACGGACAAAGCTGAGCTTGATAACGCTGTTTGGGCTTTTTAAGGTGAGTGTTCGGTCAGTCTTAGCCAGTCGCGCGTTTTGATTGATAATTTGTTTCGATTATAAACACATGACTGCAAGATTTGGTAGGCAGTTTACAATAATTCGCGTAAGGGTCATCACTATTTCAACGCTCTGTAGAGTAAATTCGCTGAAGAAGACTTCCTGCAAAAATTCCAAAAGACTATCCCATTTTGAGATCCCAGTTTTAAGTCCAAGTCACTAGAAAGTTTAAAACGGCGAACCCCGTGTATTTGCGGGTAAAAACCAAAACTTTGACAAATCCTTTCTAACATCTTTCGACAGACGCATGTGGAGTTTTAAATTTTAAAATATTTAGATTGTACTCCTGCTTCTCACAGAACCATCTGGAATCTCAATAAGGAAGAATATAAATTACCCTTCACCGGTATGTCACCGGAGAGCTGGCCTAATGTATCTACGTTTCCTGGTCCTTAAGTACTGCAAATTACCCATATTACTCCACTACCTAGTCGCAGATTTCTACTCAGCACTCCGGCTAATAGCACCTCTAAACGAATTCGCCACACAAAATTCCATCATCTCACCTAGTATCCTCCGCAATTCGTGCCAAATTCATTAATTGTGAACCAGTTGATCGGAGTGGATTTCACAAGCAAATTAGACTCATATCCCCAGCACACCATCTCAGTCCAAGCTCTCATCTTCCCAGTCCACTGTCCATTATATCCTTAATAGGAAATCATTTCCGAACTGGTATAACATTTTCCTCCTAACCTACAAGAAAAAAAGGACTACCAAGCGCCGAAGAACTCGCCCATCAATTACAGATGCTTAATTTCGTGTGCGTATATGTGTTCTACTTACTCAGCAACATCATCATCATCATCATCATTATCATCAGCCCACCTGGACCCTACCCACCGTATGTGTGTGTAGTAACATATTTCTTGGGTTCTTATTCGTTTCCAAAGGCAATTTATCGATGTTACCTTATTAGTTGGAGGAGGCCCACCACCGATGGCTACTACTACTACTTTTCCTTGCTCACCACTCATTGGGGCAATTTTTCTTTAAACCTAAGAGGATTCCTTAAATTACCCCATAAGTCCATCCATCTATTTGTGGGCCTATACCAGCGCCTATGTGCGTCTGTGTATGAATGGGATTTCCAGGAGCGGGCCTATTACCGGTGATGAGGTCGAATGTTGGCAATTAAAATTGATGTTATAAATTAGGAGTTTTTATTGGTTGTGCTCGGCTGCTATGCGTTCAGGATAAATGCCAATTTCGACAGAGAACTGATAGACGACGGAGATTGCTAACAAAGCAATCAATCTTGGAACGGATTTCGATCTACGTCGTCGTCGTCATCGTCGTCGGTGAGGAAGGGAGTGCCAATGAAATGTAAGTAGGTTCGATGCAAGAAAAAAAAAAGAAAGAAAATAAACTGAGATAGAGATTGAGATCTTTATATGTGTGAGGGAACAAGTTAATCGCAAGAGGAGGCTTATCGACGGGAAACACTGACAATTGAATCGAATTGAAATGGGCTCGAGATAAGCCTTGTGTAAAATATGAAGATGTACTAAAAGGTCTTTAAATGCGAGCGAGAAACCTTAAGATGAAGTGGAAGTGATTTTTTTTTTTCTAAGAATTTGTGGATTCCAACATGAGTAGGGCATGTGCTCAGTAATCTTGGTTTTCCATGTACTCTCCTTGGCATTCTTAGAAAATATTTCTTAGCTGTGCATCAAGAATCCTCTTATAGCTCCATCCTGCCGCCAAACTACATTAACCATACGTCAAGGAACGAAAAATAATAGATACACAATCAAATTAACAAGATCGGTGATAGTGCACATCCCTGGGGGATCCCATGTATATTCGAGGTCACTCATTCTACGGAAGGGTTGAATCGACCAGTAGAAGGAATCTTGGTGACAGCTCTTGAAGTCGTCAAGCATTTTTTGGCTACCTATACGAGTACTGCGACTTTGAAATGGCCACTCTTTGGAAGAGCCTCACAAGCGGACGCAGCGGAAAAGTGGAAGTGGATAGTGTACATATATGGAGATTTTCCGAGGGTACATGGTCATCAAGTGCAAGTAGTCTTAAAGGCTTTTCAAGCTTCGTATTGGTGTGTTCAGGTAGAAACAGAGACAGAACAGATGAGTTACTTAGACTCATCAGACTTTACCACAGGATCAGATGTGTAAATTCGTCTTGGATGTACCACTAGATAACTAAGAAGCGATTAAGTGGTGTGTCCAGAAACTGAGCGAATGTGAAACCCAAAATACAGCGAGACTAGCTTATTAAGTAGGAGACGTTGGGAAAGGAAGAAATGAAAAGACGGCTAGCAGAGCCAGCCTGAGTCACAAAACAAACAACGGAAAAGGTGGTTTAATATGGAGAAGTGTAGCCAGAAAGGCAATCGAAACGCGGTATTGGCTGACAGAATTTGTGTTCTACGCAATAGAAATTTGGGGGACATAACAAGCAAATGTTAGAGGTGACACAAGGACTTGAGATAAGAGAGTAAATAAGTTACTAGGATAAGTGGTGGAACAGAAACGAAAAGGAATTCAACAAGATGATATTTTTCGACACCCCTCTGAGTATAAAAATTCCTATCTACTTATGCATACGTCGAGATTGGTGGATTCTTGGAGACACTGATGTGTCTGACTGATTTGCCAACGTCAAAAGGTTGCTTATTTCCAACTGAACGTCGCAAGGATATGATCTATTCTACGACGCTTATGTCAGAATAACTTTTGGGATGCAGTTTCGTCCTACTTATCCTCTATAAGACTAAGAAATTTATTGGAAAGGAAGCGGCTAAGGACGGTTTCTAATGGATTTCAATTGAAGCGCTTCAAAAATACATGAAAAGAAGGTTTTAATGATGTTTTAGTGATGTCTTTTGCAGCGAAAATGTTTCAACTGCCATTTGGGGACAGTAATTTATTTTTGAAAATATCCTCTGATTGCGACCAAGCTGCTAGGAAACCAAATCTATGTTACTGCATACCAAACAAAAAAAGTGATACAGTACAGTGGAACCCAATCTCTTTCTCTTCATCCAATAAATGTAAAAAAAAGAAATCACTCGGCCACAGAAATCCCAAAATTAGTGAACCCCTTCCCTTCTGACGTGGAACAACTGTGGTGCTTCATGAAGAGTCTCTTTAAATGGCTTTCGCTAAGTGTATCCTTCAACACACATGGTATCCTTGTTTCCCGTTTAGTATAAAAGTTACAAGAACTCCATGCCACTGATTAACTCTAATTTCGAACACAAAGTCTCCAAGTTTTCCCCCAATTTCCATAACACGATGTAAACAACCTCACTGACCTTATTTACATCCGCCTGACAACGGTTTTTGTTCTGCCAACACAAGAGTACACTCCCTTGGAGTACAGCCATTTTGGCTGCGGCAAAAAAATACTTTCAAAGTAAATCGTAAATTTAATTGCGTACCCGTAGTAATGACCCCCAAATAAACGCTCAAAATCGACTTTTCCACTGCGGCACAAAGGGGACACTCGAAAATAGTAATTTTCTAACTTTCGTTGGAGACAGTCCTTCCAACAAACACACACATAACTGAACGTATGTACTCTCAATTGAAATACTGCAGATTTTAATTAAAAACTTTTGAATCCTTTCGCACAGACACTAGCACACAATTGGAAAATTTTGAGAATGTAACTACACAACAAGGAGCAGAGAATGCACCTGGAAAGTTTACCTCTTGTTGTTGTGCTGCGTTGAAAGTACGACAGACTTTTCATCATAAGGACCACATGTGTGCGAAAGGCGAGGGCGACTTAGAACTGCAATAAGATACAACTTGCAACAGTGTCACCATTTATGTATGTGTGTATCGCCAGTCGCCACAATGTGCGTTCCCTTCTTGCGGTTCAAAATGGGAAACTTTTCACTGACTTAATACCCCCGGTTAAGTCGCTCCTTCCAACGACCCCAACGCTCCCAACTGTGCGGACTGCCTGATTTATGCATGTTAATTAACTTAATTTAATTGGTTACATCTTATGTGTGTGTGTGTGTAGATATACAGGTATGGAAGCCTTCAGGAAAACTTTCGGTTTCCTTGTGGGAAATCGTATGCAGTCGATAAAATGCATCAAGAATTCCCCGAAGCAATGAATAATAATCTCCCATCGGACAGGGGGACCAATGTGCGTTGTGGTTCCGTCCCAGAGAGCAGATATCCAGCATTCAGATAAACAAAGGATTTCAATAAAAAGGATGATTTCGTGTAAGCATACACACATACAGCAGCCCTCCCGTTCTCTGTGTCAGATCTTGAAGAAGTCCATGCAAAGTCAGGCAAATCCAGATTATCTCTGTCAAGGATATATGTATAGATCCGTGTATGCAAACAGTAATACACACACAGGTCGGTTGGTCGGTTGTCAGCTACATATACTCATGAATAGATGGACCGACGACGACTACGAAGGAAAACAGTGATTTGCCTGAGTGGTTGCAAGACCACAAGCAATTTGTGCCATAAGCTCGTGTGCACAGCGATGGTGGTTGTCGAAGGACAATGACTCAAAGGATTTAGCCCTGTGCCTTTGGTACTTGCTATATCCTAGTCCTTCGTCGGTTTTCGGGGTTCCTTTTCACCGAACAGAAACAATTTTCGGAAAACAATGAAAAGGCAATTTGCTGAGCTCATTGTGTTTGCATGTATGTATGTGAACGGTCGGTTTTGGCAAAGGTGCTAGCTGATGATAATGATTCTGATTTGGAGCTTAGGGCCCCAACCGTTTTGTAGACGGTTTCTCATGTTTTGCCTTTGCTTTGTTGCAAGATCATGCTTCATGTGCAACTAGCTATGGACGAGTATGTGTGTACGTAGGGTGGACTTGAATTTAAATAAAATGACTTGTGCCAGGATACGAGTAGCAATTTTCAATGAACCCACGGAAGTGAAATTGAATTTTCATGGTAATGAAGAAAAATTGATTCGAAGAAAAGTGATAGTGAAGAATTTGATGTCGTTAGCAACATACATAGTTGCTGAATAAGCTGACAAAAAAAGGAAGTTATGAACCACTCTGTAGATTCTGTGGCTTAGGAAGTATTAAGAACAGAGTCAGAGGAATGCATTAAATTAAAAACTCGAGGCAGGCCATAGAACTTCTCTCAGGAACAGCAACTGCTCATTAGGGAAACTGGATGTTGAATTAAATGGAAAGCTGAAGGCTCTCAACGATTTTGGAGCACTGATCGACGAAAAAGGACTATCCCAGCAACTATTAGAAAAAGTCAAGAGTAAATCTACCATCGCCTGATTCAGTTCAGATACTGGCTGAAGGAGGTGTTCTACCTCAATTACCTTATGGAATGGAGCTCTAAGTACTTTGCACTACAACTCGAGTTGCTGAATATTTAATGAACTTATTGAAGGTGCAACGTCGGGGTTTGGTGAACACAGGATGTCCTCCTTGCCATCGATCTCGAATTTTAACAGGGTTTCAAATCCATCCAAACTATTCGTGAAGCATTTGAACGGGTACGGGTACGGGTACTTCGACAAAAACAAATAAAACTTTGAGGAGTCAAAAACACAGCCTAATACAAAACCTTTTCAGCTTAAATAAGGCCCCCGTAGACTCCTGCATCAAGTGAAACACGAACAATAAGGAGACGATTTACACTGCTAACAACTGTGAACAAAAGAAATCAGTTCGATGGGAGGTTCATTAGGTACAGGAAGAAAGAGGTCTCTACTCCTTCTGGTAGAAGCGACAAATTGTTTTAAAAGGCCTTTGAATCACACATTATGTAAAAAAGTGTACAAAAATAATGCAAATTAAAAAATGGACTCACCGGGCTTTATTGTCATCTTTCTGGGCTTACATACATACTTAACGTTGAACGGAGTCGACGACAAACAAACTGAATGATTTTTAGAGGCACTCGCGATCGCGAATCGACCGAGGATCACATACAAGGACAGAGCAGATACTTTGAATTTTTTTCCGCGAGGGGATTTATTTAACGGATACGAATAACGTGGATTTCTTTAAGAGGACAACTCCGCGATCCGCATTAAAACAGAAAAATTATTATGAAGAAGCACTAATTTAAAAGGACGTTAAATACGCGTCGGACACGCATCGATAGAGTGGTTTGAACCTTTTTGAGGAGAATTTAAATATTTTACCGAACTAAAAGAGGAAAGGACGTTAGAACACGAATAACGAGGATTTATTTAAGCATACAACTTCGCGATCGACACTCAATAACGCACTCAACAGAAATTATAAAGAAGCACTAAATTAAAAAAGGGGGACGAGCAGGACACTACATGAACGTGGGAAACGAAGAACACACACATAGCGAAATTCCTCCAAACAAATTCACTCGCGACACGATCTGAAAGCCCTGAAACGAAAAAAAATACAAAAATTAGAAATCACTGGAAAATGCATTTTAATACAAAAAAATAAAATAAAATTGTTATCAGACTATAAGACAGCCTATACAGTGCTCTGCAGAATGACTAAAGTTTACTGGAAAATTAAGAAGAGGAGACTGTGTCATATCTCGCAGTTTATGGCCAATACTTAACGATAAGAGGACTAAAAGTCTTTTATCAATGAGCAAAAAGGAAATCTGACACTGACAAGAGTACTAACTGGACTCTGTTCGCTGAGTGCAATGGCCGTCAGACTGGACATTGCAGAAGCTGTTATGACAAAGAAGAAACAGAAACCATCAAACACCCGCTTCGTGACTGCCCCAGCCTCTAAATCCGTCGCTTCCGCTATATGGGAAACAGACTATTTGAGGAATTAGAAGACCTGGTGGAAGGCCGACTCTGGAACATTCTGAGTTTCGTCAAGAGTACAGGTTGGTTCAACCAAACCAACCGAATTTAGTTATGGTCACTACATAATAGGGAAACACAATTGGCCTCTGTGAAAGCACCTTACCATACCAAACCATGCCAATGCCTTTCTGTTTAAAAGCAACAACGCTTTATATGAAATCTTTGTCAGTGGATTCGTCCTAATCTCCCAGAAAGAATCTGGGATTTTCGTTAGCAAATCAAAATGTTTGACAAAATCAAATCTTAAAGTTCAATATCACTCAGCTGCGTGCAATTTAGACACTTAATTTGAAGTTGCATCCACCATCTTGTATTTTTGATAATTTTATATTTCTTTCTAACGCTCTCAACCTAATCTACAAGCACCCGAAAGCCCATTGCCTCTACGACGTGCCGTAAGTCCCAAACAATTGATTCAGTTGAGAAATAATTCTTCTTTCAAAGATTTGGCCACCATCTTGTTCCGGCCATATTGGATTTTCATATTTAATATTATTCTACATAAAATATCTTTTAATTTGGTACCTGAATCATTAAAATCCGTTCAGAAATAAGGAAGTTATAGCAAAAAGAAACTGACTCAAAAATCGGTAAGCAGCGGCGTGTCATAAACAAGAGTTTGAGAGCTGCTGAAGAGGGTCGGCTTGCCTGCTGTTTTCTGGAGATTTCTGGGCGCCTGGTGTTTCACAAAAATTTGCTGCGGAAATTCAGTTGGATTTTCTCCGATAGCCCTTCTAGAAGGGCTAGCGACTTGAAACAAAAACCAAAATGTCGGGCAGAGGGTGTAGTTGATTGTGCATGTAATTATTTTGTGGAGTACAGGGTGGTTCATTGTTTACAGAGGGATGCAAGCAGATTTTTGTAAATCTTCGGTTCTGGACAAAGTATTAGCACAAGAAACAACCCAACCCATGGCGGCGTAGTTATTATTTTCATGTCGAATACAGAGTGGTTCCTACTTGTGTGCATGACGTGTAAATTTTGAGATGCGCACATCTAGGCTGAATGGCAAAATTAAACAAGGACTACATACTTGGTTTGGACTCCGGGAAACTGCAAGGCTGAGGAGAAAATTCGGCCTAAATGGAAAAACCTGGGTATGCCCTTCGCTACTTGTAAACATCTACGTAGGCTGGAAGCTTTTAGCAGGACCAACCACAGATGGGAAAATGGCTCGATGTGTCCATACATATATCGAGGTATTTCTCGCTTAAACTGCATCAGGGTCGGTTATGCCAAAACGATAATAGATCAGCCAGATAGGCCAACGTGCTAAAAAACTGAGACTCTTTTCGAATGATTCTGAAATATGTGCAGGAATGAAGAGGAGAAGGAAACCATTCTCCGCTTCCCTTGTACTTGTCTAGCGTTGACCCAAGGAAGGCTGCTCCATTTATAGGCTCTTTTCTTCAATGACCTAACCTCAGCGAAATAGTGTCCTTGGACGTCAGGAGCTTCCTCATCATTCATTAAAAGCTTCGGTTGGTTGGATAGGTGCCTGCGTAGCTACGTAAGTGGAATAGATCCATTGCACTACATAGGACTCTTTTCTGCTCTACGTGTGTCTGTATCCTGATACAAGCCTTAACTTATTTAAACCTAGATGACATGTGCCACCTTTGCTGCTGGATGGCGTTTATTTTTATTTCAAGCTACGATGCATACATATGTACATAGGTTCTGGAAAAAAATTGTATTGAGCTGCGGGTTCAAAACGATTTCAACGCTCATGACTCAGTCTTTGTGCTTTGTAAACTTGTTAGTTGGTACCTTGAATCACTGACCGGAAGGCTTGAAGTTCGAGTCACAGAATGCACCAACAAGTCTTTTCTTAACCTCCTATCTCCAGGCGGCTAGAAAACGATACTTACACTCGCATCCCTTTGAACTATCTAAACATTTGGACACGATGTTCTGGGATTTCATTTTTGGATTTCGTTAGAAAAGCTACCTAGCACTAGACGACAAGATCGCCCAAACAAGACCACATGCACTCGTTTTCTTCTTCATTACGTTCTGTTCGGCGAGGTTATGATTAGGATTTAAGGGAACGTAACCCTCCCACTTAACTGCATGCCTACTGGTTCGTCTGTGGGGCCGATTTGACCTCACAACTAAATATCTGCAGTTCTTCCGGTTTCGGATCATTTCGTCACTGAGGAGGCGAATCAAATGCTGCTGTTTTTGCATTTGTGTGCTCCAGAAGTTTTTTGGTCTGCCTTTCTGCCGCGCTTGTATAGGAACGTTGATTGACACTGCCTATTCAACAGGGTTTGTAGGATCCCTTTACATTTACATTTACAATCGAGGTACCACATGGTTATGTTGTTGGACCCTTACTGCTCAGAAAATAGCCTCCTTTCTTCGACCAGTAACACATGTGGCGTCTTTGCATCCAAGAGCTTTGAAAGCCTTTCTGTGGCTGATTGGCCGAATATTGGCCGCCTAATTAATAAATACTCGGACCGAAATTCTCATCTCTATTTTCCCAAATTCCAAATTCAAATATCAAGGATCTCTACCTTTGTATCTTCCCTTTTTTTTCTCCCCGTTACTACAACAATAATGGGAACCAATTTGCCTCTTCTCGAGAGCATGTAAGATTGGTCGAAACTTTTCCAAAAACTTTACATTTTTAGTTTCTAATTGATGTTCAATTACTGACGTACTCTTGTCCTCTACACACACACACACACATCCCCATACAATCCGACCAAATATTATCCATTTATACATGCAGATGAAGGATTTCAATTGAAAATAATTGCAAAAATTTTGCCATCGTAATAACAATATCAAATTGAAATGTTTCAATATTTTCGGGTGTGTCCTGTCTTCGGCCAAAGAGTGTGGTAGAATGAGGCGGCAGAGGACTGGATTTAATCAAAACTTCGACAGGAATCAATTTTGTGAAATTCTCTCACTGTATCGGTCTTAGGGAGAGCCAGGAAGAGGCTCTCGATGGGCAATATTCTTGATTTGTATATTGAAATATCTAAATATCTGCTGGTTACAGATGACATTCAATTGAAAATGTTTTAGTTAATCATTTACTTTTTTAATCTCCTTTTGGCATGGAATTGATGAGATTATTGCTTTAAATCGAATAAAATATTATTCAGCAAAACAATAATTAAAAGAGAGACTCTTATGAATTTCATCGGAGGCAGTTGTAGTTATTGGTATTAACATCCGTGCAGGACTTCGACCTCTGACGTAGGTTTTAAGTCAGCGACATGCTACATACCCGTGCTCATTTGTACGAGTATCTATATTGGGGTTATCGTCTTTGTTTCGGTGTTGAATTCATTAACGTGGTTTCCATTGTTTATGTGTCTAAGGAACAAAGATCAACACACTATCACCACTCTGTCTGGAGGAGCAAACTCTTTTGTCCCGAATAAAATTAGAATTGCCAAATGCGTGAATGCCGTCGACATCAACCGACAATACCACTACCAACCTTGATGTGAAAGTTGGTAAAGTATTTGTCTGGATATCGCTTACAACTTGCAATGACTGGGAATAAAGTTTCCAGCACGTGTCGTGGTGTCGTGGTGTATTTTGTAAAAAACTTTCTTTATCCTCCGTGCTGACAAAATCCTTTTCATTCATTACAGGGCTGACCACATTCTTTTCGTGTGTTAATTAAATCTTGATTAATAGTTTGCATCCACACTCATCGAGACTAAATGACGTCAAATAGTTCAAGGATATATCATTCAGCTTTCGAAACGATTTTTCTACTCCATTCAAAGTTGCAGTTTTTTTTTCCTGGTTCTTAAAAGGCTTTCTCTTGTGTTCCCTTCTGCCGGGTTGAAGGGTTCAACCACTATAAATCATTAATACTTAATGCATCCCACGGGAGTAATAAAAAATGACCGCACACAGAGTTCACCCCGTCGCCACCCCAGCACCCCCATTGCATCCACCATAATGGTAATAAAAATAGAAGCTCATTTCTTTCTTCCGCCACTGACTCCTGCCGTCCCCCGTCTTTTGTAAAAAAAAAAAACCCGGTGGGTGTAGAGGTAGGGAGAGTAATTTTCAAAGAATTTATTACTTAAAAAGTATGAAATAAATTTTTCAGCCCCAAAAAGTGAGTGGGTTAACGGTGGTGGGTTGGCTGTGGTAGGGGATGCTGCAAACACATAAATAAATTGCATTTATAGGGTGACGTTGCATAAATCAAACTGAAGTCCTCGAAATACATGCAAGAAAAACAGAAAAAAAAAATTGCTGTGGGGGACATGGAAATGTGGTCGGAGAAACTGACAACAGGCAGACGCATACTCGTAGTGCACGAATGTTGTTTCCTACGGGAATCGTCCGCGTCCGGGTGAAGGATTACACTGCGGTGAGTGTTATGCGAACGCAAGCAATGTGTGGCTACTGATAAATTTATACATGAACGTACACTTGTAGGTATGGTGCAACTAGCAGCCGTAATTTGTAATGGAATGGAGTTGTCTCTTTGTGAGGTAAGCTGTACACGTAAATGGCTTTTAAAAACCACTTCTCCACTTTAAGTGAAGGTAAGACTTGGCTTAAGTACAACCAACAGGTTCTGCTTCCGAAGAAGGCGCATACTTTTAAGTCAATCAAGCTTAAGCCTTTATTTTAGCGTTACGCGGGGAAGAATGTATCGCCATCAATAAATATGGTAAAGGACAGAAGGCACTTCACTGGATTTGGTTAAGATAAGTCGATATTATGGGATGAGTCAATTTTATGGTACTACTCCTGGTGATGCTCTGCCTAATTTGCTATCACTGAACCCAACCCTTCAGAAGAATGCAATGAAAGCTATGTGTCGACTCAGAAACAATGGAGAATGGCACGACGGGCATGACATTCGGCACACTGGTTCGTAGGATTTCAGAATAATGGCCCTTGTTCAGGATTGCTGTCGACAATACGAGTCAGTAGTTATGTTCGGCATAATTCTGCCTGTCACTTTCGAGAGATATAACTTTGAGGTAGTTAAGGACTCTATTTACCAAGGATCCGCTGTAAGCTCAGACAATAACACCAGCGCTGAGATCAAACGAAGATTAACTCTTGCGAAGCGAAGGCAATTGTGTAGCAAACCCCTTTATCGAACAACTAAGGTAACCCTGTATAAGACCCTGATCATCCCAGTCCTCCTCTACGGTGCAGATGCATGGACTATGTCAAGAATGGATGAGGCCGCTCGCGAGTGTTATGAGAGAAAAGTACTTCGGGGGATTTTTCGGTCACACCCCGCATACAGCTCTCTTAGTTTTAAAAATCAAGATTTGCATCAAAAATTATGTCGACCTGATCATATCTATTTATTTGCCTCTGTCACCAGTTTTTGGGTCTTGAGATTGTCCATCGCCTTCGAAAAAAGTGTGGCATCATCAACGAGAAAAATTTAGAGCAAAAGAGGATGGGAATGCAAATAGAACACATCTCTCTGAAGTGTTTTTCCCTACGAGGGATACACCCGACTGAATGGTATAATTTACTTGTGCATCGAATTAGTATTTAACAAATTGGTACTCATGCAGAACAGTCTGCAACAATGTTGAACAGGAAAGCCACTTAGGCGTTCATTGAATGAATCTCATGATACCATATGAGAGCTTCTCAGTAAAGCAAAGCAAATGTCCTGGCCAAACTAACTAAAAATGACAATAGGCGGAAGTTCAGCAACCTAAAATCCGCTCTAGTTTTCCACGATCTTAAAGAATTGTTGTCTATTTTTTACGACGCGAATAGGGTTCGTTAACTTCTAATCTTTTCCTGAAGCTGTTGGTTAATCCCTAAACTGGGCGGGTGTAAAATCGACGCCTACTAACTACTATGATGAGCACTCGTTACGCAACTTCAATTCTTCTCGAATAGTGTGACTGCCTACAATGACAACTCTCTCACATCCAAAATTTTGTCCAACAAAATCTATTGAAAATGAAAACCTACAGTCCATCTTGTCATGAAATACTTGCCTACTGAATCCAAAGCAACTAAGTACTAAGAAAATGTATTCAAAACGAAACTCTCCACATTTCGATATCGAAAAGTACTTCCAGTCAGATGCCTTGCTCACTCTCAAAAGCTCTTCACTTCCCAGAAAGTTCCAATTGTGCTTCAAAATGTGTCCACCTTACAAATCCACTCAGTGGCGCTAGTGATTCTGAGTGACTTTTTCAAAGTCAAAGCGTATGAAAGGAATTTCGAAAGCCATTTCGACCGTATACAAAAGAATGTACTCAGAATTTCTGTATGTTTTACAGGACAATGTAAGCACTCGCCCTTTTCTCAGAGGATATCTCACAACAGCATCTGAATCTCAATCCTGGAAAAAACAACCTACATCCATGGTTTCTCTTTTTTTTCTCCCTCTCTGATATCAACCCTTACAATCGGCTCTCTTGGTATGTCTCTCAAGTCACCAATCCACCAATTACAATAACAAAAACACCCGCTTTCAGGCGAATCTCTTGCTTTCTCGAAAAAGGATACGAAAAACGACACAAAACACCCGACGACCAAATTAGTTCCGTTGATAATGTCAAATAGATTGGGTGGAATCCATAGCCGGTGGCGTATACGTAACGTGTTAACTACGATTGTATAGCTTGTTTTTTTTCCCCGTTTATCCTTTCGAATAAGGTGTTGAAAGTTCAGATGCTTAACTTGAGAAATAATATCTAATTTCTGCTACGACAAAAATATCCTTTTTTTTCCATATAAACGGTGAGAAGTGTGTGCGAAAGAGGTGTTTTACGTTGGATTTCTTTTTTTTTATCCTTTTTTCCGGGGATTCGACATGAAGTGCAATAGTTTGACCCAGTTACAGTGAAAAATAAGGGAAGCAAAGGCGGAAAAAAACACGAGAGAAAAAAAGGATTAGAGACCTCTCGATGGAGTTTTAGTTTCATTTCTTTCAGTTTTTTTTCGTTTCGTTTCCGTTTACTTGAATTTGTAGCAGAGTTTTTGTATTTTGAAAAGCCGGCAAAATCCAGCGTATGCAGTGCACTAAGAATGACGACATTTGGATTAAAGGACACTCCGATCTGTGTGCTGTGCTGTGGACTCCCTTTAAAGAGGATAACTTGGTAAATTTTTGTCATATTTCATAGAAAATAGAACCTACACCGCCCCCATTACTGACAGGACTCCTCAATTTATTTATTCAATTTGTGAAGCCTCGGTTTGTGTCTCTAATTGGGCCACGGAACCGAGGATAAAAAAAAACCGAGTATAACAATGGAAGCTGTGTGGTAGATAGATTTAGTTTCGGTTTTGCCAGGCAAAAAAAAAAAGCAACGATGAATGGAATAACGTCTGTTTTATATCATCTGCTCTATTTTATCCCCCTTCCTAGTCTGCATTATGATTCAGTCCTGACAAAGAAATACGGTTCGAAGGAGTTCAGCAGACTATCTCTCGCTTTCTATCCGAGATTTTATTCCGCTGGCCTGTTTGGGTGTCTTTTCACTTGATCCTGTTATACAATTAGTTGAGGATTTATTTTTCTTTTGTCGTCGTCATTTTAAGGGATGTGATTTGATTTTAATAAAAAATCAATTTTCGATCCTTGAATCATGATGTCTAGCAGGGGTGGTGTGGTGTTTAGCATTTTTTTGTCATTTCCATAAATGAATAATCATGCCATCGAGTTAGGAAAGACGCTACGACAATTAAAGGATAAGGGCGACATACAACCCAGGGACTTTTAGGTTTTATTTTCTATCCATATACACTCGTATATGTATGTAGTTTTAATCGCATCAATAAAAGGAAGACGGAGATAATTAAATAGTAGCAGCAATAAAATATTCGTTTCGTTGAACCTACGTTACGTGTAAGCAAAGGTTTGCAGTCACTTAATTTTTCGTCGTCTTTATTAGCCTTTAATGAGATGTGCTCGTGTATGTTAATGCCTGCATTGCTTTCTATACTGGGGATAAGTCCAAATTAGAACCAGGATTTTATAGTCATGTTGCATGTAGAACATGACCCCAGAATACAAGTTGGAAAGTAATAGTAATAAAACCAAAAATGGGGTACCATAGGGTAGACGATCTGGGCCAGTTCCTTTGCGAGGGGGATAATTCAGCAACGACTATATGCTAAAATGCTGAATCATAAGATTCCATAGAGTATTCCAGTGCACAATCTAAAACCGTACAAGATGACAGAATTCTTCAGTTGAGGAGACTGCACTACTGAAAATCCATTGAGGGTAAGCAGATCAGCTCGATTTGAAGCTAAACTCAAGAAAGCAGTTCCTGCAAGCAACTGTTTGGTATCTTGTCGTCGAAATGCTATAATTCACATCAGCGGCAATTTTGCAAAGTTTCAACGGACTTCGTCGATGTAAAGACGAATGCTTCCCTGTCCGAAACGCCTAAAACCATTCTCCTCATAAGGGGAAAAGCCAAACCCTGACATTCATCCTACGCCTTACGTTTAAAATATTTACATCATCAGGTAATCCAAGCGCAGTAACTATTAGTTCTGTTCTGTTCTACCACGAGTGTACATGCATGTAAAGCACTTCGTCAGCATAAACCTGTGTTACAAAGGGGAACGAAAAGTTTTACGTTAACAAAAAAATACTTTGAACCATCAATCCGATGAGAACTATACATTGCACTCAAAGGATTACGACCCCTTTTAGGGAATAATGCATACAGTCATCCCAAAAAGGAACTAATAGGTATTTTTCCTAAAAGCCTAAAAGGCTTAACAGCTTAGATTTAGACGACAGTGGCTGAATTCAGTTAGAAATATTGGTACAGAGTACGAATGCAAATGGTTCTTTGAAGCCTTTCTAGACTGTGTACCCACAAATATCTTCAACAAGAAGGATAACAAAGGTCGTGATAACATTTTAGGTGAAAACAATTCTCTAGATCTTTCCAGCTGGTGACACAAAGGCTTCTTAAGAAGAATGATCAAGTGCGATAGCTAACATGAGTGTCGGAACGCAACCAACATTGCAGGTCTCCATAAGGTGGACTTAAACCTTTCACAGAACCTAAAACCTCACAGAAATGTTAAATCTGCTCCAAAATGACATCCAATCTTTCATCCTTCACCCTGGTGAATTGAATGAATTATAACCCGTAGGGCTGCAAGCTGTGATGTTCTTCTGATTAAAGTGTCCACGGTTTTGCCTGTCTTAGCTTTGGAAGGGCCCTGAACTGTTTGGATCTTTTAGAGTCCGTTTCTTTCAAAACTTGTTTTTGGATAATATATCCGCTTATTCCACAGAAGAGGACCCATCTTAAGAACGGGGTTGTTGCCTCATTTTTCGCCAGCTGTCGGGTGCTTATACACCGACGTTGCTGTTGCTGGTTGCGCATAAGTTGTTGAGTTCATCGTGGTACTGTCACACCATCTTGGAGCTGAGTTCACAGGAGCTCTTCACATGACTGCAATACCTTGTTCACGATAGTTTTTATGGAACTTGTTTGGGGTACACTTTCCTGTTGCGTGGATATCCTTCTGAAAAATGATGGATAGTTTGCCCACGGGCTCCACACCTTCTGTGCGCAAAGGTGACCTTCCAATACTCTCTAGGTCATTCCTACGAGACTGGATTGGGGGAGTTTGAAGGAGTCCATGGCATTGGAAATATCTTCTATTCTGCAGTAGATCAAATGAGACATACAGTTCATTGAATTGTCAGTTGCAGCCTTGCTTATACAAAGGCGAAACCTACATATTTAGCGAGAACGAATCGAGTGGAAAGTTTTTCATTTTCAGAAATGCAAGTGCCATTTGTGGACAGAACCGTTGGGTTCTGGAAAAAGTATAACAGAAGTTGGTATTACGGGAAATGAACTGATCAGTCAACGGAAACAGTCAGAAAGGGTGCCCTGAAAAATTTTGATAAAAGTTTAAAAGAAATAAGCAAAACATTTAGAAAGGAACAGAGATTATCTGTCGACGTAGGTAGGTTTGGCCACTGGTCAAAATCTGCTGAGAAAGCACACTACCCAACTATGTACGTGTTAATGCTGAAAATATATGCATTGGATGCAATGACAAGGAAACCGTTGGGACACCCTTTCTTCCTTTTCTGTGCTAGGTACTGCTCAGAGCCATGTCCTTACTACTTCCAGGGCATTAAAAAGTAATCTGTGTTCCAAGTATGTGGACGCCACAGGTACCAATACGTACAATGACCACCCTAAACGCATAGCTAGACATTTTAGGAGTTGAAGTCAATACAAGAAGGTGTTAACCCTGATCTTCTCATGAAAGGGAAAGGAGGACTCATCGATTTGAACTGATCGAGCCTTGCCATATGGACAGCAAGAGCGATCCATCCTGTATTAGATGTTTTCTTGTTAGTCTGTTATAGTAGGATGAATTGATACATTCGTACCCACTTCTAATGAAATCCTTACAACGTTAGTAAGTGTTACACCCCGACTACACATGATCAGCTTTTTCCGGCTCGACATTCACCGTCACTTAATCTTCAACAGACCTAACTTATCAACCGATCTTGTCCGTTCATTTCTCAAAGAAAACACAGATACTTTGGGGCTTAAACGACCTTACTTCTGACTTAATCAGACCTTGTGAAGAGCGATTTAAATTTTGGAAGTTTCCGTTTGAAAGAATCGAACTTAGTACCATGGAAAGGACTCCTGACTGACTGCAACCACCTCCATGCATTCTGTTAACGTGTTCTCAGCCGAATTCTTTTTGGAACACAGCTCGGTCGACGATACTAGCCAAACGCCTACGTAGGATGGTTTTACATCTAAGATAGCACAGCATAACATGGTGGAGATCAAACTATGCCACGTGCGTCCTACCGACCTGCTCATTAAGCCACAATTATTCGAAATTTATGGCCCAATCAGGAGTCATTGGGCGAATATCTGGATGGATCTAAACCTGTTCAGCGAAGTCAGTTTGTTACAGTTTGCCGTAAAGAACATGTGAATGATACCCGAGAGCATACCGAGAGCTGTTGCCAAAAAGAGAGCGAACCTAGCTATGTCAGAAGTCCTGAAACAAATGTTGACGCATTTCTTCAGAAACCAAAAAGTCCACACACGTCCCTACGTTATACTATAAGTAATCAACTCCTTATTTATCGCGTCACCATAATGTCTGAGAGGGATTACCGAAAGGACTTCCTTCTCTGTAATACAAATAATCAATCGACGTTGGCAGGGTATTTCCTAATAACGTCCCTTAATGCCTTAATATTTCCCACTTAGCTCGGCTATTCCACTTCATTTTGACCCTCTTAACCAAATCTCCAGAAACACGGAGGCCAACACAAATAGTCACCGAAAAACTTCCTAACAATCGTTAATTATCCTTTTTCGGTCACCATTCACACAATGTTCACACACACAAAAAACCCTCTGAATCTTTTCTCATATTCTGGTGCGCCAACACCAAATAATCATAAACAACCTACAACACATGGGACAATGTTGCATCCTTTCCACTCTCGGCATCCTGAAATAAATGAAAGGACGACAGGGAAAAAAAAAAGATCCAAAATTTCATCACAACTCCACCACTTGAGTTGTGTTATTGTTCAAAAATTGTATCCCTCCGTTTAAAATGAATGTCCTGTGTGTGTGGGTTCCTCGAAGCCAGAGAGAGAAATATAATCTCCGGCGAAAGATAGGACTTTTGGGGGCAGTTTGACACACAACCACCACTGTCATCTGAAGAATATTTTCCATCACAAAACACGTCAAAAGAAAACTTCTTTCGTAAAGTAGTGGAAGCAGCTAATAGTCCTTCTGTGTTTGCTGCGCAGGGGGATGACTCGACTGTTCGTTATCCTGATGATGTCACCGCCGAGCGTGCCGTTAGGGCTATTTTCTTTTCATTAAATGAAAAGTAGAAAAGAAAAAAAAAAAAAATCATCTCCCAACAATGATGTTTCAATATTTTTTCTTTCTTTCGTCCTTTCTGACACAGTCTCGTATTTCGTCCACCACCACGCGACATATCCTGCTGGTGAGGAGAGTCCGGTGTCCTTCTGTAATTGTTTGACAGGCGGTTGCTGCAGAAAAGCAGAAAACTTTTTTAAAAATTTCGTTAAACACCCTCAAATGTTGTGATTTCTTTCGTCCTTTTTTTTTATTTTTTTTTTTGCTTCAGTCGTTGCTGGCTTGCTGTCAGAGTTTGCTGTTTGTGTGTACGCTGCGTGGTTGTTTATCCGATTTTGTCCTTTCTTATCCTGTGCCTGGCCTGTTTGTTATTATGTAACCTAAACTCTGAGGACACTTTTCCTTCATCCTCCTTCGGGAAAGAAAAAGTTAAATATAATTTTTTTTTTTTAGTCAGCCTCCTACTGTCTGTATGTATGGTCGGTTTCCCTAAAAAGTGGGCACTTGTGAGGATTTAAAGGTTCTCTACTCTCGTCGTTCATTGTCCGCGGAATGAGAGAGAGAGAACTGTGCGGAGATTTCTTTCATTCCAGGAGGCAATAAAAATATTCGGAGGATACTACTTGAAATCTCCAAGAGATTCCTTATAAAAAACACGCTAAGGATGCCCGAGTGTTGTTTTTTCTGTCGTCCTTATAGCAGAGAAGTATTCAAAATTTATGGATTTGTTAGGTTATTTATATTTAAATTTGTTTAGATTATGTTTGTTGTTTTCATAGCACTGATACTGGTGTGGTACCACCAGAGGGGCAAGGCCAAAAGAGAGACAGCAAACAAAAGGAAAAAAAAAGATTCGAATTAGATCAGGACAATGTGGGACAAATTAAATGGAATTGTCTTCTGTTTTAGGTGATGATATCACACTCGGAAGGGAAAGTAAATTTTGTGTTATGCGGTGGCGGCCGGGGGCGGTGGGCGGGTGGAGGGACAAGGACATGACGACAAAGAAGAAAAGGAAAGTTTTGTTTTCTTGTTTTTGTGTGTTGGAATTATCCTTGCGGGAAATAAGGATGATTTTGGAAGTGAAACAAGTTTTTGAATTGGACAAGTTCTCGGCAAGAAAATTTTTTTTGTTCCGTTTTTTTTTTGTTTGGTTTTTTTGGTGAAAAAAAATGAGAAATGTTTCGCTTTATTGGTCGGAATGAACTTTTAGTTCAGAAGATTATGAAATTGATGGAGGGCTTTAAGGATACACGTGTCCAACGAAATTGGTATTTTGTTTCACTGTTTGCGGTACTGAAAGGTAGACGAACTGAAAAATATTCAATGTTTGACTGACAACACACTTTGTGGTGTTTAGCGAGTCGCTGGAGTGCTGTTTACTGCTGCAGATGGCCTTTGTCACTATCATTTGTCACTACCTCAATGGAACGGTAAATTTGTCCTTTTTTTGTTCGGCTGCTGCTGGTACACAGATATTCCAGGGGATTTGGGAGATTACATCACGTTTGACCTGCGAGATTTTACTGAAGAAGACGCATAGGTTTTGGAGGAATCTTAATCTACCTTGATGATCCCCCTAAGGTCTATGATGACGCAAGTCACACATATGTGGATCCCTTGATTGTAGCGAGTTGGTGATCTCACCTAAAAGCGATCAAGATTGAGTGCAATAAGGTATAATTGTGGGGTTTACAAAATCTTCTTTAATCATCCTTAAGGCAAATTCTTACAAGAATTCTAGGAAGAAGCACTGCCGCATCCTTTAGCTGATGCTTGCCAGTCATGGTTTCTTTTAAATGCTTTTCGAAATGTGGGCCCATTACCATAATGAGATTATACTAGTGTCGTAGATGGTTTCGGGCTTCTAACTTCATTCCTGCGACAGTGCCTTCCTATACTCCTGGTGCGGAATACCTCAGTTTTGCTAAGCAATATCGAGTTACGTTCTATGTAGACCTACAGTTGGCGTCCCTACGCTCTTGCTTACAAGAGAACAGGAGGCTCTTGAGCCCTGTGTCGTGTACATAAGCCCTTTAGCTCTCCGAAAAAGTGACTGTCAATCTGCTGATGAGTACAGTAAAACATTCCCGCAGCAGTAGTCATTGTGGGCTAACCAGAGAAGTCCCGCATTAATAAGCTAATGACACAGTGCCCAGCAAGGTTGCCAGAGACGGCTTGCACTAGTGCATCTCAGGGGCTAAGTTTCACCAGTGCTGTGGTTCTATTCCCTGATTGGAGTAATTTCGCTTTTAAGCATGTACCCAAGGTGAGCCAATGAGTGCTTGCATAGATACTACCAATCTGATGTCATGGGACTCCGCCTCTTGAATAGATGTCTAGAGTCTCCAAGTGGGATTTAACCAACATATGGACGGAAGAAGGCATCGCTTCCTCATCATTTTTGATGAATAGAAAATATTGAGGGATCAATTTCATCCCGGTAGACAAGTCTGACGAAATTGTTAGCTACAGCGAGGCTGCAAAGCTTTGTTAGTTTAGCATCATACTGCACCATTACAGTAGCAGATCGCGATAGAATCAGTATCTTGTAGTCGAGTAGAAGAAAGTGTTCCACATTCACAACTCTCAGACTAGTTGAAGCCTCAGAAAGCAAAGCTCACAATGAGGGTGTAGAGATCCTCTCGAAAGCTGATAGATTGGCAAGGAAAATGCATTCAAAAAGTCCATCCCATCGCCTATTGCAGTGCATTAGCTTTCTGCCTTACACACACCCGAGGACCGTTCATCTTTTGAAGGTTCTACGACAGGAGTCGACGATCATAGGAAAGAGGGCGCGTTTATTCCGTGGCTCAAACAGATTGTAGATGCAGACTTAAGCTCTACTACGTTCGTAAGGAATTGCATAAGGTGCGTACCGACAAGTATGCCAACAAATTCAAGGGTCCTGTAGCTCTGAGCTCACAAAGCTGAAAACCGGTTCACACAAGGAGTGCAGAGCAGTACTGTACAAACATATGCGAGCTGAAGACATAAGAATGAAGCCCCCTCGAAATGGATTGTTTGACGGCAATAAAAAGAAGCAAGGCCAAAGCGATGACTATTTCAAGGACTTCAGATTCATGCCGTCCTTTCCGTTGATATCTTAGAAGCTTGTAGCAGGGATGGAATTGCGAATTCCCTGGAAGCCGTTTTCGATATTCAGTCAGTCTGTGCAGGGTTCAACGACTAGATTGGGCTAATGGACGGGCAATTCGTGACTAAAAGACGTCAAATAAATAAAAACGAAGAGTGAGGGAGAGTAGCTCAAGGCGATACTACTACCTAATGATCCTTGTAGTAGGTTGAGATTTAGGAAATGTTTACGAGAAATGCCTCCTAGTCCATGGCACTTTCTGATGAGGTTGTAGGGCCTAATTTGAAGGAAAGTTGTACAGAACACACTCAACGGACAGACGGACAGACGGACAGACACACACCATATCGAATACATAAGTGTTCCATTTAATCACTTAAGTACAAAACAGCGATAGATCCAAAAGGCTACCCGTGGCCGACGTAATTCTCGAAGCAATTGTCGATAACCTAACAAATTAAAGAAAAAAAAAACAACAACAACAACACCCATAAACAATACTTAAAGGCTTTGAGTTGCACTATCAAAAAATCGCCTTCATGTCTCGCTCCTCTCCTTCTCGTACTATCCATCCAAAGTCCAAGAAAAAAAAAAAAACATTCAGGGTCCAACCGGACCCATTGAATTTCGATTAGCCAATTGCTGTCGTAATGTCCTTTTTGGCATCGATTTTAATTGCAATTCAAAAAAAAGGACATTCATTATCAATAGCCAAGAGACAGGCAAACCTATTCTCCTCCTCCTTCTCCTTACTGGCATCCAACTGTCATGGCAATAAAAATCTCACAAAAAAAACCCTAAACAGGACATCAAAGGAGGACGAAGGCTTAAAAACTTGGCAAAGTATCGGACACAAATTGCAACGGAAACGATTAGGAAAAAGTAGACGACAACACAAGTGCTAAACAGAAAGACCAGACCTCTCCTTGTGTGTGTGTGTGTGTGTCCAAGTGCAATAGTTGGACAAAGTAAAACCAAAGAAAAAAAATAAATGGATTAAGTGATGCCCTACAGGATTCATAATGGGGGCATTCCAGGCCGACTGTCTAAGGGCAGACAGGGTTTACAATATGCTTAGCCCCGATTAACAGTCGATATATAAACACGAATAAGGATACAAATTATATATCCTTTGATTCCTAAAAGGTACATAAAAACACACAGAAAAGCGCGATAAAAAGAAAAAGGATGTACTAAAAAAGGACATGTAGAAGTTTTCCAGCAATTATTCTTTTATTGCATCCTGAAGCGATGCTGCATATTAAAATGAATCCACCTCCTTCGCATTGGAGTTAATGTGTATAACGGATACCATAAAAGAACACAGTCGACATACATGCACGTATGGTGCCCTGATGTCAGGAAGAAATAAAGCTAAACTAAGCAATAACACAACATCAACAGCACAACTGCATACACAGCACATGACCAGATATGTAAGGATGCTCGTATCTTTGTGAAACTATTTTGAATTGCAAATACAGTTCAGGACCACAGCACACAGACACACAATAGTCTGTCCATTAGACTTAGATCACACACAGGAAGACATAGCAGGACACCCACAGTGTGCGACTTGGAGATGGACATTTTTCCAAACATCCTCGACAAGGATCTGGCTTGCTCTCTCTCTCTCTGTCTGTCTTTCTTTTTTTGTTCCTGCTTTTTTTTGAATGTTTGTGGCTTTTTGCGTATATTTTCCATTTTTGTGTTTCCCTTAGGTGAGTGCTGGCCATCATCCATTGTGGATTCTTCTGCTTCGAAAGCACAATTTCTGGTCAATTTTTCGTCTTTTTTCCTCGTTCTTGTCCTCTCGTCTGGTCGACTAAGAGTGGATGGTAATTTGACCAGAAACGATTCCCAATTTATTTACCTTTCACTTTGGGGACCCAGAAGGAGTCTGAGTTTGAGTCTCGATTCAGTCTTCCGTACCACTGTCGGCAATCACTCCGATTCATCATATTAAAATGGACTCAAAACTCTTCACAGATAGATAGGTGATGGTAAGGGTGGGGGTGGGTGGGAAAAATTCTGAAGCAAGTGCAACCTTTTAGTGTGACACAAAGTTGTTGCTTCATGGTTATTTGCTCTGTGCGGTTGTCCTGGTAATGATTCTTTCTTTGTAGTCACAATAAAGTGTGGTAAGGACATTCTCCTACAAAACTTTGTGTAACTTTCATGGAACTGGGTAATACTTGATTCCGGTTCGCATTAAGGACGGCAATAGTAGAGAGGAGATACAATTTTAGAGAAGTCCGCAAAGGATAGTTCCTTCAGTTCTCCAGGGAATTGAATTATTCTGATATTTATCACGGAAACAAATTGTTTTTAATACCTTGACAACTGTCCCATGCGATGTGGAGTGAAGCAGAAACGAAGGGCAGAGACCAGGTTAGAGCCTTAAAAATAAATTTAAGAGCTTTCAAATCCCGTAGAACGCTTTTTCCTATTCTAACAGGCTTGCGATACAATAGATCTTACAGGACGCAGTGCGCCTCATGGCCTTTAAGGCCTAGATTCTTTCAGGTATTTGTGTTGTATTCCCTGCCGTATCTATCGTCGATAATGCTGCATCCAAAAGACGTCCGTTCAGGCATAGCTACGGAAGTTTGTAAGACATTCACAGGAGTAGAGTCGAAGAAAAAAAAAAGTTTTTCTCCACCGAGTCGTGTCGAAAAAAAACTGTTTCATCCAAATATCACTCTCATCTTGGTCCCAAGACAGAGTAACTATGAGAGAAACGAGCAGGCAGACGATTTGGCCAGGCAAGGGTCAGCCCTTAGGGGAGGCTGGCAGAAAGAGTCAATGTTGCGCTAGGAGTCGTTAAGGGTAACATTCACAATCACTTCTCAAAGCTGGCCAACTTAGGTTAGAAAACGCTTTTCAGCTGCGCTATGTCAAGAAAGACATGGCCCAGCTATAGCAAATCTAAAACAAACGAGCTACTGAGCAGATCAAGACCAGATGTTGCCAGAATTGTAGCCATAGTGGCACGGGCCACTGGCCGATAGGAGACCATGCAGCCAAGCTTGGCATCCCTCACAACACCTTCTGCCGCAGCTGTAGAGATGCTAACGAAACGGCCCTGGTGAGAACCCAACAACGTACTCTAGGTAAACCCTTCTTCGACGACCTGAGAGAGATATCTGACAGAAGGATTGGAGCCCTCTTTCTCTACCTGAACTCGACAGGATGGGTTTGGTATACAATGTCTCACCTCAAGCAGGTTACATGGGTTTTGTGGTATCAAAGCGGCGCATTCAGCCCTAATTGTGTTTCAAATTAAAGTTACCTACCAAACTTCACTACCTACTTGTGTAACTGTCTCCATCCATCTATTCAAAAACAGGCTTGCAACAGTTCGATTTCAAAAAAAAACTCCGCATGTAGATAATCGATATCTCAGTGTGAGAAAAAACTGTGCAAGGTATTTGAACTTGTTTCCGATTGCAATATTAAACCTTCAAACTGAATTTCAATAGAAAAAGTACGAGTATCTGTATCTACCTCCGGTTTTCACTGTTTAATTGGTCGTAACTAACCGTTGGAAGCAGCTGAAAAAATTCCAAATTGCTGGCAAAAACGAATTCGCTAACATTTGAATCGAAATCCGTTTTAAATTCCCTATAGAAGTGCGGATAACTTTTTAGCGAAGCATGACGTTGTAGCTCAGCTGTACTAGAAACATTAAAAGCAAAAATTCATCTAAATCGATCCGCACTTGAACCCACTTTAACGGTCCTAACTCCCATCAGAAAATCATTAAACTTTAAACAGGAGTTCATCTACCCTAGTTGCAAAGATTTGAGACTTAGAGCACTCCTTTGCATTGCTCTAGTTTTTTTTTTCCCCGACGTTAACGTTTTTGTCGAACGCAAAAAAAATTATCATAAATATTCTCTCTAACAACCGGAAAATGGACTGAATACTGTTGAAATAAAATCTAAATACCACACGGTATTCCCACATCTACTGGGTAGAACCCATATGTATCTAATGCACTGATAGTGCGAAAAAGAAAAATAGAATCAAAATTCATACACTCAACTAGGAGTGTGCAACATGCAACCACGTAGCAAAACTCTTTCTACTCTTATCTACGTGTGAATATTTTTTCTGCATCCTTTAAGAGTCATTATCGCTGCCACTCTCATGTACAGATACATTCATGGGGAGTATGGGGAGTGTGTGAATGAACCCAGGATTTTCATTTTTTTTTTTAGTGCCGAACACCATCAGATACAAAATGCAACCAATTCGAGCGGCCGGGATTTTCCCCTCGACACTTTCTATTTTTCACTCTCTGGCGTCATTATTTCTGCGCGCAACATTCAATGAGGCATACGCGATGAATTTTAATTTTACCTCCTCCCTTTCGAGCGATTATATCGCCTTTATCATGAGTCCATGAATCATTAGCGATGGGATCAAAGATGATGTTGCGGCTCGAAGGACCAACAAATTGAATACCAAGCCCGTAACTGGGAACAAACGAGTCGTTTGACATGTGTCAAAGGAATTATGTTGACAAATAATATGTAAAGAGGACTTCGATCAATAATAATTATGATATTCCAAGGAAAAGGATACATACTCGCTTATGTATCCTTGTGTAGAAGAATGAAATTTGATAAGAAATTGCAAATCACTTGTCATCGTTATGCGTGCCTTCGCATTGGCGTAGGGCAGTAGCTATTCAGTGTGTGATTGGAAAATCCTTCTCTCTAAATGGAATGACACCTATAAAAACCTATCGATCCTTGTTCACTAGTTAAACATAAATTACACGCTTGACTTGGTGCTACTGAGGCGTGCATATGTGAGAGAGAGAGAGAGACTTTGGCCCCATCATACTTTTCAGTGTTTTGTCATTTCATGGTGTTCATCGTCGTCGTCGTCGTCGTTGTCGTTGTCGTCGTCTAGATGCCTTTTGAATAATCCTGTCCTCCTTCAAAGGATGAGTGAGTGCTCAGTCATCCTATACCACCCCATTCACTTCTCGTATGAAGTAGATTTTTGGTAAAAAAGAGGACGGAACCAACGAGAATATGTCTCGGGAGGTATGTCCTTGTCCCGTTTATGGTTATAATTTTGTTACCCCTTTTTTTGATCCTATACAAAATGAGGGGCGGTTATGACACTGATTCTTACTCGGAAATGGTTCTTGTAAGAGACCGTAGCAGCAATCGAAAAGCGGTCGTGTGTGAACAAATGCCGATTTGTTCGGATTTTATGACGAAATATAGGTACGAGAACGGGCGGTGCGCTGGGCGCCCATGTCTGCGGGGTTATGATTGAGGTTTGCAGTGGTTTTGCCACATCAGAAATAGACCTTTGGTTGGGTGCAACAGCCGAGTGCAAGGGGTTGGTGTGTTAGACAGCCCTGTCAAGTGTGCATCTTGTTGGCGACAGGGTTCGTTTAGAACAAAATATTTAGTAAACAAGCTCCTGAATTACAAGCAATATACAAAGTATGATCCATCGAATTAGATATGAAACTGACTGGGGGTCCTTTCTGCGATATTTAGCAGTCCCTGCCGTAGAAGCTACCACTTAAAAGGTGTGAGACAAATAGAGATAGAAATTGGGGCGGAATCAGAGGGCTGATGTTTCAGAAATGATCACAATTTACCTCCATCAGATGAACAGATCGGAGTTATTCCAATAAGAAAATTGAGCCTCCTTGAAAATGTACTTTCTCGCCAGCAATTTTCCCAGGACTCAATTTGAAGTGCAAACAAAATAAAACAAATCCACTCTCCCTTGCATGTAAACACACCAAACAACCACTGTTCGCAGTCCTTTTTTGTCAAAATTAAGTGTCCTCCAGCGCACAACTATTTACCGTAAACAAATTAACCGCAATCGAATAAAAGAAAAGGAAAAAAAATCCTCAAAATCGCTTCACTCACCACCTAAATCAAATAGAAAGTAATTTCACCACTAATTTCCATTTAAATCAAAGTTAATCGAATTCACTCCAAAGGGTCCTTCGTCATCCGTGTTTGTCCTATCGGTCTCTGCCGTTCGCTCTGCTCTGCTCTCTTTCTACTCCTCACATTCAATTCAAATGTTCAATTGTAGTATTTTTCAATTTACAAATTCATCACAACTAGTTCGTTTCTTATTTTCTTATTTTTTGCTCCTTCTTCTTCTGATTCGCATTCACAACGAATTAAATTAACGTTGTCCTGATGATTTCCCAGAGTTCTCTAAAGGTGACAGCAGAGAAAAAGGAAGAAGAATGAATAAAAAAAAAAAACTCTCTCTTTACCTTCCCTTCTGTCTGTGGCTCTTTCTCTTCATCCATTCATCTAACATTTTTCTTTTTCTATTTCTCTCTTCCAGGATAACAACAAAGGTTTCCATGAAATCCCATTAAAACATCCTATTACGCAATTAAAACTTTCATTAAAGTAATTAAAAAAATATATATCTACAGAGAGAGAAAAAAAAGTAAAGTTTCATTGTCCAAGGATTCACGAAGAGCAATCGAAAGGAAAAAAAAAACAAAAAAACAAAAAAACACGAAGTGAAGACTATAAAGTGCAGCGGTGTAGTAAAACTTTGTTTGACAGGACGGATATAATGCTCCTACTGTTGCCCGCCATACGTCAAGTCATGGAAGCTATGGTTAAATTGAATTGCGTTCTCGTGCCCTCTAGTATATGGTGCTGCACACACCCAATTCTCCTTTGTGAATAGACAACGAAGGGTGCAACTTTTTTGTTCCCCCCATTTTTGATCCTTTTGGGTAGAAGCGAGTTGCAACATCTGTCGTCTGATCATTGCTATCAACAGACTGCAGGAAAAACTTAAAATACAAAAACAACTCACAACTCACAGAAAAAAAAAGGACTAGAGACACATTTCATCTTTTGCACATCATAGCAGGTGTGAATTGCGGCGGTTGGTTCATACACATTCACATCCCAGTTTTTATCAATTCAGGCCGTAAAAAGGACACATTTACACACCCTGAACCACTACCGCAGAACTGGCAGCAGCAGTTGCAACCGAAGCGTACAGCATCAGCTACAGTCCTCGTAGTAAATTGCTTTCACACTTGACTGAAGTGCCTCAAAAGGACACTTCTTTTTGCACTTCAAATGGAGAAACACCGGCAACACCATCATCGGTGAGAGGGAAGCAAAGAATCGTGTGAATAAAAACAGGGACGACTCTCGTATGTATACCGAGTGCATTCAGTGTATATTGGAATTTTATTCCTGAAAAAAAAGAGAAAGGATTCCAAAAATTTTCAAATTCAAATGAGAACCAAAGGACTTGTGATCAATTTAATGGTCCATTGGAAAGAATTTAAATGAAATAGACAAGAAGGACCTGTGTCATCCTGAGTGTCGTGAAGTTTAATAAAAGACAAAACTGACTAAAAAAAACCCAAGCAACAGGATGCCAATGAAAATGGAGATGAGCCTGAGAGGCCTGGAGCCTTTGGTAATTTGGATGATTGCTGTGTTCATTTTCGTTCCAGGTGAGTCTTGTGCTTTCAATTTCAGGATCATAATATCCCTCATCCTCAATGCTGAGAAATCGGCCAGCATCAGTGGCTGTTTCCATTAATAAAACTTACAGTATCGTCCTCTCTATACGCTTTGAAATGCCCTATCTATACACTTGTCAACTTTTCATTGAAATTAATTTTTGATAAGACCAAGTGATAATTTTGTGACAATAACTTGTCATTTGCAACTAAGTGTTGTGCTCAATGCACGGGGTGTGCTATGAATGAGAAGTGAACTGCAATTTATTGTTTCTTTTATTGCAAAGTGATAAGTGATAAGCATTTCTTAAAACATTAAAGGGGAAAAAATAACTTTATGCACGGCGTGATCGTTCTATCCAAGTGGATGGCGTTGGATAAATCCAAGCCAAGGGAGGAGCTATGGGAAGGAAATTCAAGGAGTCATTAGCTTTCAGCTTCTGCCTGTAGCACTCTCTTCTTTTCATGGAGGCTCTATCCACAATTTTTTCTATTTGTTTCGAACCATAAAAAAGCGCTGATTACTTTGAAAGTCCATTTGATAATATAAAATTTTGCCTTAACAAAATTTCGCAAAAACTATAAATTTTGTTATTAAAATGTGCTAAGTAGGACATTAAAGGAAATGAACGAAAACTTTTCAATTCAATACTTATCACTTACACATTTTGATTCTGGTGATGAAGTAATTTCGTAACTGAAGTGCTAAGCAATTATGAAAATATGATTGAGACTGAAATCCATTGGAATGCCTCTATAGTGGAACATAAAGTTGTTCGAAAATATGATAAGTTGATAAGTGATGTGATAAGTTGCAGAAACAACTGCCTAAATTCTCTCAAAATTATAATTAACCCATATTCTAACATCAGATCAAAATAAGAATATGTATTCAGTCTATGGTAGCTTATCGATGGAACAAATAATAGTTTACGGAAACCTCGCATTTTTGAATTTTAGTAAAGAGTCTCAGGTGGATGGTTTCTAACTTTTTTTGCTGTCATTATTCTACTACTTTCACAAGGAAGCCTAATCGAATTGAAATTATTCTGACCTTTAGAATGACGTAGCGACAATTGATTTCAGACCAAAAGTTCCCCAGGAAGCGGATACAATTTCGAATGGATAAGTCTTTAGGCACATTTTTGACACGGCAGTGGATTCAATAAATAAGTTTTCTACTACAACTTGTTCCGAATGACGTCGAAGCAAAGAATGACGTCAACTGTCCATAATTTGGTCAGGATAAGGATTCACTTTTAAAGTTGAAATTCATCGAAAAACAAAATATCTTCAAAGGATCTCATTCGATAATCCAGAGCAAATCAACTCCTAAACACTTGTTTTGAAGCTCGAAAAAGGCATAGGTCAAAGGACGACACTTGGAAATTATTTTCAAAAGTCCTGCCAGACAAACTATGAGTATCATTCTCGGAAATCAATACTCAACCAAACCATTTCGATTGTTCCGAGCATGTGGGAGCATTACTACCTATATTTCATCACAGAAATCCTTATTCAATGACGCATTTCCTTTGACGTTCAATCAATTTTGTTCCGTTCTAAATTTAGAAGACTCACAATAAGGTCCTGAAGCTACTTAAAATTTGAAAATTTCCGCCACATAACATACATGTTAAAATGTTAAGTGGATACAATGAGTATTGTGGCGGAAGTTTTCCACCTACGCCTTGCACAGATTGAGAGAGAGAGCAAAAGTAATAGGACTGTCAGAGCCTTGTTTACGAACCAGCAGCTTTGTCCCCACTACACCCATATGGTGGTGGTAAAAAATTTTCAATAAAAATCAATTTCAATTTTAATTCTTCCAACATGGCAATCATAAAATATCCTTGTTCCTTAGCCTATGTGTTTGTGTGTGTGTGTGTCTGTTTGTATTTTATTTGATTCCGGGTTTCATTTAATTTTGTTTTTTTTTTTTATTCAGCGGAAATTTGATTTCACTTTCCGTTATTTTCATTAAAATTATGTTTATTTTGTTTCGATTTTTCGCCTTTATTGTGTGCTGAATTGTGCCCCGCGTTTTGCCCAGGACGAGAGATTGCATGGCGATGATTGTTTGGCTGTTATTAATCCTAGCAAAGGGGACTTTAACACGAACAAGGAGGAAAACAGAATCGGGCTAGTGTCGAGTGTTGTCACCTCTTTTAAAGTGAGCAAGAGGTGTGAAAACATGCGGAAATTGTCAAGGACCTAAGCAGGAAGGGTATCAAAAAAAAAGCCTTCAACCAGTCATCATTGCAGATGTTGGGTTCTGGCACATGAAGATACCAACTGTGGTCACCTTGGTTTAGTGTACGTGCAGTTTGGCCAGATACATAAGTGGAAGGTTCACAAGCTTCTGTACGGTCCCACCTCCTGCGATTGTCTGACAAGCGTCGAACTGCTATGATGTGACAATAAATTGTAGGCCGCTCTGATTGTAGGCCGCTAGACCTTAGGCCCAGATGGGGTTTTCTTCAATAATCCGCTAAGAATGTCCTTCGTATATCAACAGTAGCATCTCTCCAACATAAGTCGTAAGCAAGACTGATTTTCCTAGATGGTACGACATAATCGCCGACAGATATCTCTAGATGGTGTAGGCAAGACATTTTCAGAGGCCTGTAGGTCTCGTATTTAGAGACAAAATTTCAGCAAAAGACAACCCGGTATTGCTCCACTGGTCAAGTCAGGAAATGTAGGCCATGTAACGAATTTAAGACTGGATTAGGTTCATGAAAGGGAATGATTCTGGGCTAAATGCCTTCAGTAGGGGAATGCCTCTGGCAAGGAGGCAAAGATTTGCTGGAAGGCTTTTCCTTTTCTAGCTTAAATCTCCCGGATTTGTTGATGAAGCCTAAATATGTCCCGAGGAATTATGGCTTAACCCACATTATTGAAGAATTTTCGAACAACAGGTTTACCACTTCGAAAGATTTTTAAGGAGTCGGGGACCCTTCTTGGGTGGATAACAGAGAGGTTTTCTGTGTGAACAAATTCGTCTTCAAAAATATGCAGTGTGAGACGAATAAGGAACGGGGATTATGCAGTGTAATCAGGCCTCTTTTATGAAGAAACTCTAAGCTTGTTCAGTCGACAGTCAGATTAGCAATTTGGAGAGCTACAGATTAAAATTTGTGGCTGTCTTGGTAAGAGTACCGGAAGTAAGAGCTGAGTCATCCTTCTTCAGATTCGATGGCAATGACACGATGGCTACTTTCGAGATTCGGGAGTCAGGGTATTCAATGAAATTCGGTTTTGAATTTCACACTTTCAGCGCAAAGAAAATCCTCGGGAAAACCGCGGCACTAAGGTCTGTTTATCGCTTGAAACCAGCCTTGTGACATCCATGAGACCAACAAGGGAAATCACGACTTAACGCGCTACCTTTACAGACGCGTATGTACTCGTATGTTCATTTCGGAGGATATAAGTTCTTTAAAGTTCTCGTTCCACTTTGTTCCATTACCCTGTTCCAGTTCCCTGTCTAAGACATAAAGGATTACCCCGTCCTGTCATTTAACTAGCTCCAGACAAACCACTCTACTTAAAGTTTAGACTAAGTATGGATTCCTTCCCAATTCCATTCCTGCGTTCAAGGAACTATTCTTTGCGTCTGGGTGTAATTTTAATTGAAAACCATGAGATCCTTGGATATCATTCAATGCTTTCTGCGAACACTCACTCATTAATGATTTTATTATCAATTCACAGCGTTCGTTTATGCCATCATCTTTGATTATGAAGAAATATTATTCAAAACTCATTGAAAGGATAACGAAGACTATAGTTGTTCCCATCCCTTCGAAGCCAGAAAAATTATTTATGATTCTCAGAAATCGTTTCAGATTACACGAGTGTAAGGACCCAACTTGACAGGAAAGACACGACAACTTACGAGTACGAGTACGAGTATGAGTACGAGTGTATTCCTAGAATACCAGCTTTGCTTACAACTTAAAGCTGGTTTCACAAATCCTTCCTTTGAAACCATAATCAAGTTGAATTATTTTAATGAAAAGATGCACACAGCCAAGACCACATAAACCACATCCTAGAGACTCATTCATTCATTTTCGTGTCTTAATCCATAATAAGACATAAGATGCTCGTATGTATACCAGTCTGTACAGAGGACAATTGGGCGCAGTTCCAACAAAATTTGATTGTCGTCAAAGCTATTTCGAATGTCGCTAATCAATCAAATCCACCCAAAGCACATCCTTTCTCTGTCTATGAATCCAACAAGAGTAGGATGTACGACGAGTACGTGCCTGTGTGATCTAAATGTGGACATCAATCAAAATCACCGTTGAATGCAAAGCATAGACCGGGGGGGAAATAAAAAATAGAAGCGCACGCCAGGATGAGAAAAATGTTCCATTTGCCATCAAAAGAAATCCTCAGGCTGAGGCGGAAGTGGAAGTAGTGTGGGGAAGCAGGAGGAGATGCACAGCGGGACTAAATGTGTAGTTGATATTCCCAATAACAACCAATCATCATTAATCATGATTTTGAATTCAATCCAAGTCGAAACCGAAACCGATGAGTGAGGAAAGGAGAGAGCCATGCAAGCAAGAGAAAGGCCAAAGGATGTGTGTCACACAAAGAGCTGGGGTGGTGCATTCATAACATTCAAGTGACATTCAATAGACTCTCTCCTCTCCTTCTTGCACACACTCACATACTCCGTGGAACATATTCCGAATGCTCTATGAGGATGAGGATGCGGCACACATAACAAGATGTGATTGAACTATATGAATGGATATTCAATGGGCGGTGCGGCAGATATCCTTTTGAAACATTACCTTTTAATTTGAATTCAAACAGCAGGATTAAAAAAGAACTCGATGGAGGGAAGCATTCAGGACACAACACATCTCTTCACAATCAAACATCCATTCCTATGAAATTAATACCGTTGCATAGCATCGAGCATCGAGTGCTTCTATGCAAACAGAGAGGATAATTGATTTCATTGGGCCTGGGTAAAATTTGATCGACAAGGATAATAGGTTGCTCGAGAAGTCCATAAATCAAATCAATATCAAAAATAGCTTGATAAGCGCAGTTCTCAGCAAACGCTGTACCAATCCTTGAATCCTTCACAGAGTAAGGTGAATCTGTGGCCAACAGACAGCCTTTTGTGTCTATGTGCGAGTATCTGCAGAGGGAGGGGGGCATGAATATTTATGATGATATGTCCTTTGTCAGTTTCTGAATATGAATTTGGCTTGAGATGTGGTAAAAGACCGTCTAAGATAGGGGTAGCCGATAAGGAGAGATTATGAATTTGAAACTCGACTGGTTGGCTGGTTTTTGACCAAAGCTGCCCTAATCAATGAATTTCAAGAGCCCAAATGAAAATTCAGAAAAGGAATTAATAATTTCAAAGAATTTAGATTCCTAAAATTGTGAACAAAAGTACTGAGAATATATGGATAGGGAAGGCGGCAAAAGGAGCTCAGGATCGAAATGGTAATTTGAGATATTCATGCGAAAGTATCTTGCAAATGAATTATTCGCATAAATTAAGCTGAACATCCAGATGCAACTTCATTGGGAATAAATTATGCTTTTGCAAAAACCTGCATCCATACTGAGTTTGTGAGATGCAATGAATAAGGGATATCCATCGGGTTAATTGATAATTTGTAATTTTCTTGTGTCGATCTGAGTGATTTGATGCTGAGGAATTTGATAAACGAAATCCTTACAGCAGACCTGTAACCAATTGAATCCATTACTGGCATAGATACCTGTTTGTGTTGGGTAATAGCAGCGTGTTTTCTTTGAGTTAGCCACACAGTCTGTAGGAGGCCGGTAAGAGCCACCAGTTAACCCATTTCGGCTTTGCGTCAAAGTTCGTTATCCTAACGTTCGAGTTCATGCCGACTTACTGACCACTGAAATTTTCAGTGATGCAATTTCTGATGAATTTCATCGAATCATGTCCTTTGAGAGCAATCGATTTTCATTTCACTCTCACAGGTGAATATTTAAACGAAGCAATGAGGGAGAAATCACTAAGCAAATTGATGGCAGTGATGTTGTTTCCAAGTAGCCATATCGAAAGGCATCTAAGCTGAAGCCCACAGAATGAAATGAAACAGCTTTCTAGACGCGGTTCCAAGTTGTCCTCATTTCCTTCACCTAAAGATAAGGACAATCTCTTGGGAACTTAAAGAGAAGCCAGCTCACAAAATTTGGGCGTCGAGGCTTAGTGAGTTGGACTAGTCAGCGGGAGGTTCGAGATTCAGATTTCAGAAAACACAAAATGCGTTTTTCATAGACCCACCACTCGCAAATATCTGACAAACATTCGAGGATAGTAGGGCCGTGAAAAACCTCCTTTCAAATACGACGTTAAGACGTAGATCCTCAAGGACTTTTCACATGGAACCGGGAAGTCAAAAAGCACCTATCACTGCATACCACTGGTGCAACCTCAATCAATTATCCTCAGAAATCAAATTGGAGTCCTTGTCGAGTTGGTATCGAAAATTAGAGCCAATGTCCAACATAGAGAAAGAGAAGGAGCTGGATCTGAGGACATGAATTATTCCACATATGCACTGAATTTCGGCAAGGAGATAATTTTATAGATTGTGCGTATGGCAGGCGTTGAAACGGGACAAAAATAAAGCCGTACAGCTGCTGACGTCGATAGTCGACAATCGACATTGACATGATTCGTCATTCCAAGCCTCTACCGACTTTCACGTCAATTGATGAACACGTGACTTAAGTTGGTCTTAATGTGAACGAGAGCCAACCGAAGAAAATGTTGTCAACAGGCAAAGCACCATCTGTCCACCGCACCGTCTAGTATAAACCATTACTCCTCCTTCAATATGGTTAAGGACTTCACATACCTCGAAGTCAACATCAATTCAATAAATGACTCCTTAGTGGATGTTTAACGGAAATAAGAAGGAGCACTCTAACCAAGAAGGGATGTGGCTGAACGACGACGAGTTGGTGTAGACAAAATGGATTGTCGGCCAGCTATAGTGAGGAAGCAGACGTAAAGAATTCTAATGAGCAGGCAGTGACTCCCACTAGAAAGGACACACTAAAGCGGGCATTGATGCAGAAGCTATTAAGTTTTCCTTCTCTAAGGCTACAAAGAAAGAAGAAAGCTCGAGAAATTCAAAGGATGAGACCTCAAAAAACCAACATAAGCAGGTCAAGTCGTTTGTAGCAAATGTGGAGAGAGAGACCCTCTACTTGAGTCCATCCCAGTGGCAGAACTTACTATGTGCGTCCTGAAAAAAGGGTGTCTGTGACTTTGGTGAACAAACTAATGGGCCTCCTGCATGAGAAAATCGGAGATTAAGGCCAACGCGTAGAGGTTTTAAAAACAGAACCGGAATGGCAGTATGGGTACCACTCTCAGAGGGCTCTAAAAAATAAGGTCAAGTATCGGCTGGGAGACAATACCTGACGGGTTATGACACGACTTGGACTTGCAGACTCGAAGCCGTTTAGGAATGACTTAAGAGTCGCAAAAGCCATCACGTCAGAAGGAGAGGTCCGCTCTGATGTTTTGAAACCACAACTGGGGTAACCTGCTTGGACGTGCTGGGATTTGGACAGGGGTGATTCCTTCACAATTTCACGGACCAAAATTTCTAGCATGCGTCGCAAAGTTCTTAAGACTATAGAGGTCAGGCTAATAGGCCTTAAATTCATTGCAGATTCGTGACCTCGCCGACCTACTTCTGGAAATTGATACCACACGGCCACGTCTCCTAGTTGGGAGGACATAGAAAAATATGCAGCTTCTATATTTCGTCACTAACTAGGGAATTGATGTCTTTCAAGGCATTATGCTGTCAAAGCCAGGAGATTAGTGAGAAGCTGTTCATGGCCCGGGAGATTCTGTTTTCAGTGATAAAGGTTGAAACATTGCCGCAAGATGGATACTGCTCGCAATTCGAACCATGTTGTTCTACGCAGGTCTCACTGCATCGGGTAGTGAATTTTATTCAAGATCCAGAGATTCCGCGATAAAAACTGCTGAGGCTCCATCTAGCCTTTACAAGAAAGACGGATTTATTGAACAAAATTTTGCTGAACCTGGGGATTCTTTTGGAGTTGAGACAGATTGACAGTGTTCCACCCAAGCTCCTTAGCTTGTTTCTGATATTTTTAGACAGTCCTTGAGGGGCTGCCAGAATTTGTGATGGTAGCAGATGTTAGCAGATTTCGGTAAATTGCAGCAAATAAAAAAAAAAAAAATTTCTGTATGGAAATGGAAGTTTCGATGCCTTAAAAGCTCCACGCGAGTGACGAGTGATTTAAAAGATTTTGCCTCTCGAACCCAGCAAGTTTGACATCTACCGAAAAATAAAACTCTCACTCCTCTAATTTTTGCACACTACACGAGATCAAGGTTTAAGATAAGGGATTTGCAGGGCGTTTTAGAGGGCAGAGAAATGCACTAGGTACACTACCTCTTCCTTTATAGGATCAGCAAGTTTCTGTATTTTATCGGGCTCTGTAGTCACTCTTTCCCTCATCCCCGTACCAAAAGGTTCGCTTTCAAAAAATGCCAAGACTCTCAGTCGAAACCTATCTGCCCGTATACCATGAAAAAAAAAAACTCTGACAATTCCATTAACAGGCGCGTGGCCTTCATTCATTATACAATCCTCGAAATCACGTTTCCACACACACACTCCCTACAAAATAAATATAATTCATAATCCGCGCACCAAAACAGATAGCCGCCACCTACCGACATTCGGGGTTCCCGCATCTAAATATCACCGGCTTTCATCGGCTGACAATCAGCATATGTGTCACTATAAAATCCCATTATTTCCTGATACTGATTACATCCGGGCTCATGAATATAACCAAAAGCACTCGCACACGCTCATGACCCACTGGAAGGGGCGGCACCACCATCATTCAGTTGTACAAATATTTCGCAGGTCATGCCGAAAATATTTTCGAAATATGTAGTGTATTTCAATATTTCATTATTGCACCTTCGTCGGCACTGCACCCGCCCCGCCCACACACAGCCGGGATTGATTTCAACCCTGGATAGCATGATGATGGTGGGGTCTAACCTAATCACAAAGCGATTTGTGTCCTTTTGCCGGTTTGTTATTTGTGCCAAATTTGTTTATTGAAAGTGAGGCGGGCCAGTGCTTCGTGTTTTTTAAGCCTGCGATGGGTTAATTAGTGGCATCATAGTGCGTGCATGGCTGCACATGGAAAGCCAATGGCATGAGATGCATACAAGTGCAACTAATGAGAAAAGTTCATGACGCAGGAAATATTAGTTCCATCGACAGGATACTGCGATGTGATGGTGGGTTTTCAAGCCGAAAATCAAAAGCCTAAATGGTCAGGATAAGTTGCAGTTGTTTAGCGCGAGTACAGTCGAATATAATCGCGCGATCGATGATTTGTCCTGTCAGTGCCTGCGATTCTGAATGCCAGTTGGAACGAAATTAGCGTAATGCAATTGCCCGTGGGATGTGATAGTATGAGCGGCAGTGTGGAGTAATTTCTAGTTAACTGGTGATGTCGGCTGACTTTAGGGGTGAACTTTATAGCCCGACGGCAATGGTGTTGGCGAGTTATGTTCCACATTTGATATTTCGAAAACTGGTAGATGAGATAATGTGCGATGAAATTTTAGTACTTTTGGCATTCGTTGTGGTGTTAGAGTTTCAATTTTAACAGGAATGCACCTCAGCACACAAAATTAAGCTTGACGGACATAAAACTGCAACATGTGCCGCAGTTTTCTAAAGCCATCAACTTTATTGAAAAGGTTGGAACCAGCAAGGTTCGAAGGACGAAGGACGAGTATCTGCTGTCAACAAAGAAGGGTACACAACATCAACACCACAAACAATTATAACTCCGAGGTGGCTAAGGATCTGGACTACGTAGCGATATAGAAGGGAACGAGACAGCAGATGAACTCGCCAGGAAAGGATCAGCACTGGGTACAGAATATACCCACACACAGATGGGCATTCCTATTGGTGTAGTGAAAGGGTACACACCAACACCGCTTGGTTTTCAAGAGGAGACTATGATCACAATTCAACGAGGGTAGAACAAAGCTTACTTACTATCCATGAAAAAGGAAATCATCATTTTGATAGGTGTACTGACGGGACATTGCGCGATCGACTCTATGGCCAAAGGCTGGGCGTCCAGATGAGAAACAGGCAAACACTTGCTCGCCTCCTACATATGGGGAGCAGATTCTTTGGAGAACTGGACGAATTGGCACAAGCATCGCTGATGGGGTTAACAGGATTCATAAGGAACACATGCTGGTACGGCCTACTGATAATGGACCATTAGGCCCAAAGAACCAAGCACCCTTTTGGTGCACAACTTCCTCCAACCTAACCTAACCTAACCTAGTTCTGAAAAAGGCACCAGTTTTGAAAAATAAATCTTGCCAACCGCAGCATCTTTGAGCTTATGCAACTCAGTAAAGGAGTAAAATACTCTGAACAACATCGAAGGAGACCGCTGCTACTCGTCTATGGCGCAAAAGCATGGATGGATAACAATAGAGGACGAACTAGCCTACGCTATGCCTACGATTAAATGCACACTTTACTTGCTTTGAAGTACCCAGTTTTAATCGACTCTTCCTCCAGAAGAAAGACCATTTAGCTACTTGTAAGCCGAACTCATAGCGACAGGGATCTTCGAGAATTTTGTGCAGGAGACCCGTGAAGCTGGCGACATTGATTGTTGCTGCAAAACTTTACCTCAAAACCATGTCAACTTAAACAAATTCTTTTGCCAAAATAAAAACAACAACGACATGACTGAAAATTTCTTAAATGCATCAAAGCCTTCGCATAACAAATGCCATCCCAAACCCTAGATTTGCATATCGTATTCAACTTCAAAGCGCCGAACAGCTTCCTTCTTCACTCAAAACACGAATATAGGTCAAAACGTCACTCCACACATCAGAAAAAAAAAAAAAAAAAAACATCAAAGGGTAACAATGCCTTACACGAAGGTTTCCTATCAAGACTTTCACAAAGAAGTCCATCGGCTTTGTGAAAGGCAAGAAGTATTTGAGTTAAAAACTCACACCACACAACCTCACCCCACAACTTCACCTTTGGACAATGCGAAACCTTAGAGGCGAAGTTTTTCTGCTCTACCACCACCCACTCTGCGTCGTTTGATTATACATTTAGCACCCATCAAACTCGCCACCAACAGAAATGGCTCCAATAACGCGGTCGGTCTCCTTTCAGCCTCTGTTCATCAGCTAAACGGAAAATGTGCCGCCTTTCAATTTTCATTCCGGTGGCCTCACATGCGGGTAGCTACCTATACACACTCGTACACTGTACCAGCATCGCAATGGGTAAACTGAAGCCAACTTTAAGCCCGAAAAACAACGCAACACACACACACACACACATACTCGTACTCGCATGCAGATATACTCGTACCAGACCTGGAAGATAGCGAGGAGCATCATCAGCAATAGCTGCTGGGGAGGAGAAGGATGAGGTCAAAATCAGAGAATCCATCAACCTCTAAAGTTGAGTTAGAATATCCTTGATGGCCACCATAATAGATCACTATGCTATGCAGGATAAAGCAACGAAGGTGGGACGCATGCATGTGTGTATAAATATGTGACAGGACATATGAAACAAGGAGAAAACACAGTTTCACTTATTTCCAAAGCCACCGGAATGTGTGTATATGACCCAGAGTGGGAGCGAGTGAGGGTGCACCAAATGGACGTGCCTCAGCAGCTTGACTTAGTCAGAAAGCCTCCCAAAGGAATACAAAGCAAAGAAGAAGCACACGGTACAAAAAAAAATAACAAAAGATTCACGTTTCAGTGTTTGTGCAATGCGAACTCTCTCGGCCCCTTTTGGTGAATTTGATATCTATTCCGTGAACCACCCTTGCATTTGTACCACCAACAGCGGGGTGGGGGTTGCAAGAAAAAAATAACAATTCAAGCCAACTCCCGACAAAGACGAGCTAAGTTTCGAATTGGAAACCCGTATAAATCATCAGGATGCATAGCACCACAGCATCAGATGCACACAGACAGAGAGAGAGAGAAAGAGAGCAAGCAAAACGTGCATTTTACAGAGTATCAGGATTGCATTTTGTTAGTAGTTTCCACATGGTGTTGGTGGGGGTGGTGAAATGGAGAGGAGCGACCGGGATACGATGTACGTGCGTTTGCTACGTTATCATAGTTTTGTGTTTTTCAGAGGATCGTGGTTAGAGGACCTGGGATAGCGTTTTTCTATTTTTTATTTTTTTTTTTTAAGGTGAGAACGAGAACGACGGATCCTTAGAAATTCCACACAAATAAAAAAAAAAAAAAGACAAAAAATTGGACACCGGTTGTACGGGGGTAATCCAGTGTGGACAGTGTAGAGGACAAGGGAGATGTATGCATTCCAGTGGTCACGTCAGAGCCATCGTGGCGAAGGCGTGGTGGCACTTTTAAACACACATCTTGTGTCGAGTAAGTACATAGGGAAAACAGTTTCATGACATATTTATCCAATAAACGGGTAAAAGTAAAGGGTAAAGATGGGAACCATGTGGCATCCCATTATTTATTTTTAAATTCCTGACATTTGGAACCCAGTAATGGACTCAAATGGGAACGTGTTGGGAATAATTAAAGACGTGATGAGCGAGTGAGGCGAATAAGGTGAGAAAGTATTCGAAATTCGGTCCAAGTGGGGAAAAAAGCAGATTTCCAGCATTTTTTGGTGCTAGTCGTCTGTTGAGGTGTAGGGTTTAAAATATGTATCTGAGAAGGATTTTGTAATTGCATGCATCGGGGTATAGCAAAATTTACCCTAAAGGAATCGAAGCATTCAATGTCATGATCGACTTACGAGTATGGGTGGACTGATATAGCTGTGATCTCCGTGCTTAGCCACTGAAAGTAAAAAAAATTGAGCGAAACTCTGTAGGTGAGCTTTCGTGGCGTAACCAAGCCGTATTGCCAGACATTCATAAAAGCTCGGGCCATAAAGAAATTAGTTGGTGTTTTCCGCGGTTTGAACCTGGACCACCAGCGCAGTAGCCCCAAGCTCTAACCAATGAATTAGAAAACTCTGAGCCCCAGTGCCGTCCTGGTACACTCACTTCTATTTTGAAGGAGGATACATGCAGTTGAAGCTTCTTTTGTTGAGAAACAGAGTCAGGATTAATGCCTATTTCAGGTAACCATTTCGTTACCTCGTACTGAGGCTATAAAGGATCTAAGTTGCTTCACACTGATCCTCAAAAGTAAAAATATTGGGAAAGGAAAACTGTGTGCAGGAAGTTTGCCAATTCATTGTCTTTTGCGTTGCCTTTCTTACGGACGAATCAAAATTTTCTGTGGCCACCATTTTACTGACTCCAAAAGGACACGGCTGTCTAGAGCGACAGTTCTTGAACGCCTTTACTCCCTTGTCAATTCCCTGAATTCCTCCTGCCGAAATGCTGAATATGTGTGTCAATCTGAATAGCTCTGTACTTCTTACGAGATACGTGCCTGCTCCTGTACCCTCATATTCGCATTTTTTGAGCCAACCCTTGCGACCGTAATCCCGTAATCACTTACCACCTTTACCCCTCTCTATGGAAGCGAATATCGAAGGAATAGAGACGTCTATATTAAATTTCATAAATTTACTTCACCGAGAGTTCTGCGATGCGAGTAGAGAAATGCAAAAAGAGAAGGTAAAACGGGTCACAACCAAAATACACACCCGTCAGTCTTTCTTTCTCCACCCCACTGTCTGCCACCATTTGTATGTCAAAGTGGGAATAGAGATGAATTTCAAATGAAAACTGAAAAATGGAAACTGTCTCCCCGGGCTTAGAGCACCACCGGATGCCGGTGTTGGCCTTAGTGGTGGTTATGGTGGTGATGGTGGTGGTGTAAAAAGCGACCTCCCTCCTGCATTCGAATTTAATGCACGTAAATATGTTACGTACACTTTTCCTCCGTTCTCTCTCTCTCTCTCCATCGGCACTTTTATTGGTAACATGCATAATGAAATGCAAACAGAAGTGAAAAAAATTGCCCATTAGTGGCATTCTGGGGGTGCAAAACCGCCTGGGGTGGAACTCGGACGAAAAAAACTACCCCATTGAAATAGTTTCGCCACGAGAGAAAAACCATTCATCAAAGTGAATCACACTTTCTAGCTCTGTGTCATACCATCGCCTCACGGTGGGTGTGGAGTGTGCGAATGCACATAGATACACTCACACAAATACACGAATGGTGAAATGAAGTGACGTGTTAGATGCAATTTCCTTTTGTTTCCCACCTATCTCTTTGGCTCTCCACTCCACTCCGTATGTCGAGAATTTTCAAGGAATTCAATCTCATATTTTGGGTGGTCAGAGGGTTGTGACCCACTCTACCCAAAGCTTACATCTCGCAACTGAGCGTGAAGTGATCCAGAGAATGGGAATCTCCAAATGACTGATTCCATTAAATCAGCACTTGGTTTTTGTGATTGTAATGAAATTCCTTGTCATGGGCAGGACGGCGCGCACAAAGGAGCTCAGCACAGCACAGCAGAGGGGTGGGGTCTAATAAATGTGCGAAATGTGATGACAGCCAAGTGACATGTGGTTTTGTTGATGATTGCACACTAAAGTTTCGCGTGTTCAAATGCGAACAAATTAATTGCATAACAAATAGAGTTTAATGCTATGGCATGTGTTTTACGATTGCTGAGAGCGAACATTTAGTTTCTCGTTGACTATCGTGTCGTGTATTGTTTGCTCTTATGGTGGACACTTGAAATAAAAATTTAGTTCACGGAAATGTGAGAAGATACTCTTGTTGAAAGGAATGCATTAAAATTTGTTGGATGTTTCGCATGAAAATATATCTTAAGGTGCAGTACTTCCGGGGTTCGTAGCAATAAAACCACACACAGCTTAAAAGTGTTATATATCCCTGCTCTCTTTTGGCGGTTTATGATGACTTTACTATTGTTTCTTGCATTTAGAATAAAGATTATTCCCATTGTTAACTGGCGATTTAGCGATTCCTCTGAATAGCGACATCTATCACCGATATCGGGAGGCTATACAATTGGTTTTGATATTGGATGTGTGATCACCTTTCGAAAATCACTCCTAATTGCCTGTTTATGAGTACATCTCAAGAGTTACTAAGCTTTAAAGGCATTAAGCTCATCTTTTACAATTGGAAACTATCGCGCCCAGAGGCACAGATACTCCATAGTTAGGGTACATTCAAAAATGCAGCAAAATTCAGGTTCATACAGCCCTGCCTAGATGGTGGAGACTTGAGCTAAATGAGCCGAGAATAACGCGTCGGGCACAACATTGTGCGAGTATGGTGCTGAAATGTCGGACGAATTATCTCAGAAATGCGTTAAGAATGGATAAAACCAGAGCCTTATGTATGCACAGAGCTTAATTTGGAATTCCTGCCGGATGGAAGTATTGATCGGAAAAGGATCGCTGGACAGAAGTTATCTCGCTAATGATAGTTGTAGATTTGAAGATTGATTTTAGTGGTGTAAGCGCACTGCGACCTTGTAGATCCATTACGCTCTCCCGACTTGGAGTTCTAGTCGATGAGATAGTCGTTGTGAGAGCCCTTCCTCAAGTCGGATTTTCTCCATGAAACGGAGTATCTGGAGTGGATCCAACGATGGTAGACTTCTGATAGCTGACAGGCATCCAAGTGTGCTCCACTTTCGTTAAGAAGATGACCTGGGGTCTCCTCAATACCCAGTTCCCTGAGGTGCTTCTTGAGTACACATTTTCCTTAAGCAGGAATCCTGATGATAGTTGCTGACTATAAAAGCTTTACTTCACAATGAGGCTATCATTTCGGCTATTCTAAGTGATAGTAAGCAACGAGGCTAATTTTCAATTTGTTTTAAACCCCTGACCCTCCCACGCTACGTCAAATTGGTTCTATTAATTGCTAAACCAGTTCACTGCCTCAAAAACACTCCAAAGGGTCAACAAATATTGTGATAACGTGCACATACTCTATGTACTGACATATGTAAGCCCGCCTCCTGCGCCAAAATATTCGTTTCACCTTTCGTTTATTGTCGCGAATAAAATCCCAACGCCATTGTTATATCCCCGAACCACACACGCGTAAATGAATGTAACACGAACCGGGGGGTTGCGAAGGGGTGCCACATGAATAAAAAGAAAGCAAAACCAGCCCCCGCCACTTGCACCCATGATAGCTTTGAAACAACAGAATACAGAATGTAAAAAATTAACGCTCAAATATAAACGAATATTTGAACCACGGATTTCTGGACGTGTTTATCTAGTGCTCGGTATAAAAAGTCGGCCCTTTTTGCCGCAGCAAGGCTCACACTGATATTGTCCTGTTGTTGACTGCAATTGTAAAATGCAAATTTTTTTTCTTTCCAAGTTTCGATTGGTTTTCGTGTTTTTGACAACTCTATGGAGAAGAGGTAAAGTGAATCCCTTCAGTGTAACCAGCCCGCAGGATATCTCGCGACAATTTCATTTCATGAGAGGGGTAGCTGTATAACGTTGCGCCACCCGTTGTGAACAATAATATTCGCAAATGAAACAAACAGGGGGGAGGGTGAAAAGGATTACAAGGGAATGAGATCATTTTTTCGGACATTGGATTTTTTGCTGCCATTTTTTTTTTTTTGTTTTTACCTTTTTTTTGGCTAATGGGACATTTCGAGACGAGATTTCGAGTTGTACAATCATTGTTTGGAGAGATTTCTTTCGGAAATAGTACTGTAAAGGGTGGGGCTGTACAATGGCATTAATTAAGATAACGTGACGATGATGGCCTATTGAAGTTTTGTGTGCGATATTTTTTTTACTGGCTGTGTTGCTGTAGCTACCTGAGTGGAGGTTTGTTCATGTTTTTTTGGGAATTATATGACAGATAAGCGGGTGGGTTTCTTTTTTTTCCAGTGTCCATCTGACACTAGGATGAGCTGCGCAAAATTGCAGAGTGAGATAATGGAAGGATATTCACATTGGTTGTCATAAAGCGGAATGTATCAGGAGAGGAAATGATGGCAGATTTTTTTGTTGCCCCCAAAATATTCGGCGAGTGAAGAAAAATGGCGGAATAAGACCTTAATGACGTAATGAAACAAAAGCGAGGACATGCCTTGGCCGGTTTTTATTTGAATTAAACTTTAAGTTGGAAAGCACAGAAGCTTTAAGGAGACAGAGGGGCACTAAACCAAGCAAACCAAGGCCAAGCTAATGAGACAGCCCTAAGGAACTGCTTTCTGTCAAATCCATTGCATACAAAGCCCTATTGATGGGCTCAGAGTTGCAGCTAAGCAGGACACCATAACGTAGTACACGGATGCACGGGCCCAGAACCAAGAACTCGGAAGCTATGGGAACATACCCCAGAATCTTCCAAGCAGAGGTCTAACCTATTAAAAGATGCGGCCAATTCAACGTCGATAAGAAGTATAGGGGGTAAGACATCGCGATACTGTCGGATAGTCAGACCGCCATCAAGGCGTTAAGCCCTCATCAAATCGGGTCTACACTGGTGTGGGAGTGCCTAACCAAGCTAAACCGACTGAATAAAACCAACAGATTCACCCTCTACTGAGCGGCAGGTCACGTGGGAATAGAGGGAAATGAAGCAGCTGATGAACTACAAAGAAAAGGCTCAGATACTACCATTACCGGCCCGGAGCCATTCTGCGGGGTTGGACCGCACTCGATATGGATGGAGCTAAAGAAGGAGGAGAACTGCAAAAGAATCAAACTTCGGGAAGAAACACCAAAACTGAGACCAGGCCAAAGAACTTCTCGGGAATTATAACCGGAAAAGAAGAAGGGCCTGCATGAACATCTATCTATTGATGATGAGAACCGATTGTGCATCCTAACAGGCTTCCTACTCAACACATAACACTGTGTAGTCAAGGAAAACCTCAGGAAACTGGGTAAAGAGCAACGCGGAGACTATAGATTCTGCAGGGATGTTGAAGAAACCCCAGGGCACCTTCTTAAGGAATATGGAGCATCGATCAACGAAAGAAGGAAACACCTAGACGCCTGTTAACTATCTGAAGAAGATCTACCATCGCTAGATCCACTCAAGATACTCCGGTTTATCGAGAAAATTGGACTAGAGGAGGTGCTCTAAGTCGAGTATCTCATCAAGGGGAGCAGTGCGCTTACGGACATAATAAATCTACAATCTACAAGGTGCCATGGACGTTAACCAAATTCTCGGGAAGTTTTTCACAAACAAGGGTTGAACTAAGCTTCCCTAAACACTCTTCGTTGATTAAATCAGCAGAGACTCGTGAACATGCAGGACACTCCTGGGCAGAATAGTCCTAACGTCCGACAGGAATGCAGCCAGGAAAGTGAGCAAACTGAAGAACGGCCCAGCGATCTTTTTGACACTGTACGAGCCGCTTTCGTTTAAACCAAGCTCTGAGCTAAATCCACTTATCCAGGAGCAACTGAAAGAATGTGGACAGACTTTGACAAGAGAAAATCTCTTTCGCTGGTGAAGTTTACTATGATAGATACACGAATCGTCCATGGCATCATTGATGTGTCCTGGGCCACTGCTATCTATGCAAAGTGCTTCGGGAAAACCTACAACGACTATTGCAGAGGCTCCAAGGACAACTTAAAAATTTAATCTCTACACTATCACCACAAAACCTATACTGGTGGACAAAAGACTAACAACAGTTGGGAAACACTTCATCCAGGAACTGCAGGACTCATGTATGTAAAAAAAATAGACCTGAAAAGCTTCCTTGCTTTTAAAACGTTATCTGACGTTATAGCTTTTCTCAACCGGCTTTCTTTTCAGGGTCCTAGATTAATGGTGAAGCCTGTTGTCAAAGGTACTCATCTATCTAACCTCAGCTAATGCCAGAGCTCGAATTAAGGCCCTTTTCCATAAAGAACGGAGATTTTTCCTTCCTCTGGTGTTAGGACAGGATTTTGTAAAAGCTGTATTGAAGGTAGACATCAGGACATTGTTCCACTTTCAGCTCTGAGTATGGAGGAGTTTTCTATAAAAGTGCGGCACGGCTTGGAAAGAATTTTATGTAGGAGTGGTCTAAGAAAGAGAAGGTGCTGGTCTCATTCGTGATATTTGTCATTGCTCTTCGATGTTTCTAGTTCTCTTATGATGAAGGAACGTCTTATACCCAAAGCTGTTCGAATAGAGATACTAACTCTAATCTTTTGTTGCACCCTAGCAAGATAACCTATTTGACTTTATCCACCTTTAAGCCGTTTATAAATAGCGGAATCATGTACCAGATGCTTTTGTCTATAAACACCAAGAGTAAGGTAACCTTTTCAATAGGAACAGAGCTACTTTCTTCGTTCAATTTGGCCATGTAATGCAAGAATTAGCAATAATTTCGTCGAAAATAAATATCGCCCCAATCTATTAGACTCTCCTTTCCAGGCCATTAATTCCCGCCCCCTCTTCACCGCTAAAAGATTGAATCTCTACAAAACAGAAGCCTAACTACTTCCAGACCAACTCACCGCATACACATGATAATTGATAACTCCTGTGATGGAGAAGTAACCCACAGCCTAGCCCTCGTATGGGTATTCACTGCATCCCCCCTAAACCTGCTCCAGATCCAACGAAATAGATATACGATGTCGATAGACATAAGCCAATTGTTTCACATTTAATACCAACTGCTGCTACGGCCGATCCTGGGTGAGAGATAGTGTCAGTGGACTGTTTCTTTAATCATCTCCCCAAACATCTGTTATCCTGTGTGTCAGATATCCGTCTCTGCTCAGATACTATATCTTCTGATGTGTTCACATTAGTTAATTACGATGACATGAGGAATTAATTGCTTGACAGTTCGTCAGGACTATGGAAAGACTTTTCTACTACCCCTCGTCTCCAATGGTGGCTTTGTGATGGATGACAAAAAGAATGCCACCAGGATATACGAATGAGATTACCACTCACCTCCACTGCCTGACTCACTTATCTCACACAACCAAACATAACATCTATGAGATTGGTCCTATTGATCCTTAAAATTAATGATGATGACAATTATCAAGAAGAGATTTCCAAGTTTCTCTCCTCATGCCACTGCCACTGCCACTACCACTGCCACTGCCACTGCTCTTCTTATCCCTGACAATCCCTTGATAGGATTCCTTACCGTTCTTTATTTGATTAGCTATTTATGTCAGCCTCGTCTAATGTAATTGAAATTGAATCTCCTTCAGTGTTGCACACGGAACGCGCGCAAGGACATACAAAAAAATTCCTTCTCTCGTTTATTTACGATTTTGAAACAATGAGACTGAGCAGAGTGATCCTTAAAGTTGAGTACGAGTAGATGGGATTGCGAGCTGGAGGGTGATGGTGAAGGGTGCTTGCTAAATTTATCAATCGTCACCAAAATAATTGAATTCCTCATTCCTGATTTGTATCCTCCACCAGCGAACAGGACGAAGAGTATGCAGTGCAAAGCACGAATGACTGAAACGGAATTTTAATTTGCCTATCCAACCATCCGTGCTGAAAATTAGCATTTCCCGTCTAAGTCAAGGATATTGACTGCACACACATATACAACACGACAAAAGTCATAAGACGAAGGGCGGTAGGACGAGTTAGAATTTTCAGTTAAAGACAAAACGAAGATTAAAGACTCAACGGGGCTATGCGGGGGTACGGTGGCCAGAGTTGGGCAGGAGGTAAATGTAAAATCGAAACGTGGGCGACATACAAAACAGAGGGGGCAAGGAAGGAAATCCCAAAATTGGAAAATTGTTCGCCTTCCAATTTGTTTTCCTTGCCGATAATTTTTTCGCCGATTTACGTACAGAGAATTTTCGATGTTTTTTTCGGGTGGGTCACCACCCTCCTGAACAGTCGTCCTTTTCGACTGTTTTCACAGCAAAGGAAACACACATTTCTTTTCTGTTATTTATTTACATTTTCTTTTTGGTATCTGGTATCTGCCATTCCTCTTTCGTTTCCGGTATGTAACTTTATTTGTTATTTGTTAAGCGGGACGACAACGATGCTACTAGGAATCAATAAGGAGCGCGTTACAAACATAAATAACCGAGTGAGAGACTCGACAGAGATAAATAAAATCAACCGATAGACAGCAGCAGGACGATAGGAAATTTTAGAAATAATTTTTATTGAATTAACCGTAATTGTTGTGACAAAAATAAATTCTTCTCTTCTTACCATACGCGCGCTGTCGATGTAGACGCAGAAAGGAGCAAATTGTCACGGAAAGGAGAGTGGGTGTGGGTGGGTGGGTGGGCGTAATAGGACAGCTGATTGTGCGTTGCTGATGGCGCCGCAATTAGTCAGTTTTATTGGACGTGTATCAGATAGATGGGGGCGATATAAGCCAGGAGAAATTGGCTCATTTTATGTCGCAGGAGGTAATTTCAGTTTATTTACCAAAAACACAATTGTAGCAGTTTCGCACACTTTTTGTGTGTTGTACGTCAGAATTGATGGCTTCGACACACGTGCTTTGGTTTACCTCTTTAACGCGGATGTACATTCGTTGGTGTTGTTGTTTATACGCGTATTGATTGGGAAACTAGTTTGGAATTAAGGACACGTTTTCTATTCAGAGTTGAATGGAATTTGAAGTAAGCAGTGTGTGTTTACGTATTTTTGAATTACAGCGTAAGGAGTTCGTGGAAAAACACACGCAGTTCTTCGAAGGAAGTAAAGGGAGAGACAAGGTATCAGACAGCTTAGAAGAGCAACATCTTTAGACATCATATAGAGCAACCACATCCTAGAATCCCACTTAGACTCTGTACGGCCCATCGTACTTCCAGGCAGCAACTCCTTTTTGGTGTAGTAGTTGAAGAAATTCAGATTTTATTCGTGTCTCTGATGGTGCTTGGTGGCTGTGATTGCTGTTCACCTGGCGGAGCTTGAGCCTACACCAGTCAGGTCACAAGCAAACACATCAGATTATACTCCATCACCTCAGACTGGGACTCACAAAAGGGTCTTGAACGTGCAAAGAAATTTACAGATTGCTCCAACAAAAAGGATTCTAGCAACGAACAACAACCTGACACTCACTTGCTAAGCATGTCTTGAGGACACTGAAACTGCCGAGCACATTATGTACGAATATCCTGCCATGGCTCGTTACAGATGAAAGCATTTTCACAAAGGGATATCTACCTCTTCTGACATAATCTCCTCCTCAGCTAGGACACAACTAACACAGATGTCTCCTATAGGGGATAGTACAAAAGATCTTCTGAAGATTGCAGTAATTTGATGGGACTTTTAGAGCCCAGCACCACCCAACAACTTATTGCGTTGTAACACATGTAACTCCTACCCATGGATATTCTACATGCTGGTTTGCTAATCCTTAAATTGGAACGAATCTGTACGTCCTCTTAAACTTAAGAATTGGCTACAAAATGAGACAAATCGACTTCTAAAAATCGATCGGCAGATACTCTATAACGCATCTGAACTTCAGAAGGTCATTCCCTGACCTATTCCCAGGTACACAGATATGGGAAACTGAACCCCATGCAATAATCTGTATTTATCCACACGAATGGCTTCAAAACGGGTACGGAAGAAGGAAGAGGAATTTTCTGTGCGACTGTAGAACTAACTAGATTTTTAGAACACATCAATACTTGTGTGTGTACTGGCTATAGAGGGCTGAATGCTAGAACCAGCTCTTGCTGATAAGAGAATAAGAGTTTCACTTGGAAAAACTTCAGGAAGAAGCAGAAAATAGGACTCTTACAGCAGAAAAAGGCCCAGAACTGAAACCACGGAAAGAGGAGCTCTTTGTCTATTCTCGTAGAAACTAGGACGGAGCCCAATACGCTAAGATAGGAGAGTGAAACATAAAGGCGGTGACGATGAAGAGATTGGCGACGATACACTCTATTTCTCATGTCACTGCCCAGGTCTTTGTGTTTCCCAAAATCAACCGTTGAGCCTCCTTTTAGTGGACATCCTAGAGAGAGAAGCTAACTCTTCCTGGTCATTCAGGGATGACTGTGCCACCCCTCGTGCTTTATGGTCGAAATTAAAAAAAACAAAAACAAAGAGCCTTTTGGCACTAGACCGATGCTGCATCCGCATGTTAACGGGAGTAATTACAGGACATTGCGCCATCGGAGCTATGCTCAGCAAATGGAATGCAGAGTCTAACGATCTCAGCAGAAGCTGCTGCTGTGGCGAGGAGGAAGTGGAATCGATCCAACATCTGCTATGCCAATGCCCCGCCCTACAAGAATGACGCCTTAGTATTCTAGGATTTAGGTTGTTCACAGAGGCAGCAGTAGTCCAGATACCGGATCTCCTACACTTCTGAAAAAGTAGCAACTGGTTCTCAAGGTCGCAAATTAGATAGGTCCCACCACGAGTTAACTCTCACCAAAATAAGAGGGGCTGCACAATGGACCATTAGGTCGCCGAGTGAACGTGATGAGTTTTATCCATCACACACCCTTCCTAGCCTAACCTAAGTAATCTTAGAAACAAACACTGAGTAGTTAACCCTAACAAGCTTTACCCATCGCCGTCAGAGTTCGACTATATCAATTACTGGAGAGTGGTCCTTTGGGCGCCGTGGCTCAAGTGGTTAGTGCGTTGGATCGCTGAGGGAGAGGTTCGACGTTCGAGTCCTAGAAAACACCAACAAGTTTTTTCACGGTCCCACCTCTCTGCCTGAGAAACGTCCAAGAGCAATAACTGTCAAGAGAAAGCTACTCAATTAGCCTTTTGGATCTGGCTCTCTAATCTGGCACAACACGGATGGTCGCGAGAAGCCCTGGATCACATATAGTCCTTTGCGCCAAATATTTGTACTTTTTTTGGTCCTTTGGTAAAATATCATCACACACAGCCATTACGACTGTCACTTCAAGTTCTACTCCAACGAATTCTTTTTCTTTTCCGATTAAATTTCCTTGTACGGAAATTGTTCCTCATCTCGTGTCTCAAAAAAGAGGAAAAAAATATTAAAAGGACATTAGCTCAAAAATGTATCTTCATGCGAAAGGAAGTCAACTTATTCTTTCTTTCATCTCCACCGCAGCATGTGTCCTTATTCTACTTTCTTTCAGAAGAATACGAAAAATATTTGCATCCTGTCAAAAGGATCAACCCAAGCACACATGTATGAATTGCAAAACAATAAACCAAAGAAAAAGGAGGAGCAAAAGAAAAAAAAACGACCTCACAAAATGGGTTATCGACATAAATCCATTTTCGAACGCAGAATGACTTAATAGTTTGGGTCATGGTGGATTCGTTTAGAATTTCAATTGGCTGATACGACGCGATTGTGTCGGTGAAATATGAATCCTTCAATAATTATTGAGTAGTTGGATACTTTTTTTTCCTTTTTCTCCAGCGCACACCGGTTGTTTCTGAAGAAAAATTAATTTCCCTCAGCATTTTTCTCCGTCTAGAATAACATCTACGGGTATGTACCTCCGTGTATGTCCTTCTTCACGCGCAAAGACAATGAATTATGATGAGGGATCTTCGTGTGACTAGGACGAGAGTAGAGAGAAATGCATGCATGGAATATGGAATTGAAAAATTCAATGGGACATAGCGCAACTTCAGTTTTAGCTCCTCTTGTCTTGATGTAGAAACCTGCTAGTAGTAGTAGCGTCATCATTGATAAATGTCCCAACCATGACATGTATAAGTGAATTATCATTTTTATAATATTTTCCCACACGTTAGGACTTCGTGTATGTTATCCTTCATCGTTGTGTATGTCTATGTGTGCAAATATTCAATTTCAATTTGAGTTTCTTTCTTTTCTCTTTCTTGCTCTTCGTATTTCGTTTCGCTTCGCTCAAACGCTAACCTCCACTTCTTCATATTTTTTGAAGAATATCCCTCTTCGTCGGAGAAGAAGATAAATGGATGTTCCCCAAACGCCGGGATGGTAGAAACATTTTCGTTCTTTTTTTTATCCTCCGCAGCACTATGGATATCATTTTTAGGGTGTGCCAGCTAAAGAGAAGGAATTCCTTTAAGGAAGTGTAACGAGAGTGTACTCCAGACACTAAGTACTAAAAGTGTATTGGCATCCTTTTTATGAAAAACGAAAAATATTCTTTTTTTTAACTTACAACACATTAACAGCAGATGGTTCCTCAAGGATGTTTCTTTCTGCGTTTTTTTTTCTTTACGTCTCCAGTTTTCTAATTTTTGGAGGGATGCCATAGTTTAATTTATTTCCTTGTGCGTTTAGCATGTCCTGTCCTTGGGGTCAAACTCGAGTACGAGTTCGAAGGCGCACAGTATTGTTAACTTGCCAATATTCATGTCAGAAAAGTTTTGCCTTTTACATTTCATTCACTGTGCAGGAGGGCGGTAGGCGGAGGGGGGAGGGGGGAGAGGTGCGTTTTTGAGTTGTGATCGATATTCAAAAAATGACCAACCTAATCGAATTCTCTGTCAAGTATGTTGTTGGAAGCGAAGAGATTTATGGGCTAGTGGAACGTATTCGGTTATGTGATGTCGTCATTCATTCGATTAAGTGCTTTCCGCCCAGAAGGCAGATGACTTCAAGGTTGGCAAAGCCACTTAAGTTAACAAAAGCACCATCTTCGCTGATTTCTTTCATAAATATTGAATTAGGTACAAAATTAGTTTCGAAAAAATATTTCTATAACAAGTCCTTGGAAAATTTTTACTCACACAGATGTGGTTTTGGCTGGGGGTGGTTAAGTGGATTTAAAAAAGTTTTCGATATTAGCCGAGGCTTGGGTGTGAAGGAGGGTACCATGCCATCAACAGCACACGCGAAAAGTACATAGGACTCTGTGGTGTCTTGGACAATTTCTTACTTCCTGTGGATCCTTGACCTGCGTTTTGTATTTATGGTTACCAATAACCACCCAACTTTTATTCATCCTGATGGACTTAATGAGATTTTGAAGTGTTGATATAAAGCCGTGTCCGGTAAATCCTCACCGATGACGGTATTCAGCTGATTTAGCATAAACTTGCGTTGGACCTACATGACAGTAATGCTGACACTGCCCACTCTTTCTCCGCTTAGTAACGATTTATTCAGCTAATGACAGGTAAGAGGACGAACCCCTTCTTTTCGCCAAAATCCTGATCGATAGCAACTACATGATGAGACACTAGAGGAAGCCTCCTAAATCCGACCCAGCATTGAAGCATTTGCGGCGATTGCAGAAGAGGCTAGACGAGTCGGTATTGAGAGTAAAACAAAGTACATGCTGTCGACCAGAAACAACTCCGACGCACACCTAATTGGACACCATTGACAGGCATAATTTTGGGGTAGTGAAGGAGTTTACCTACCTCGGGGCAAACGTAAACTCCACGAATGACACCCTGGTGAAGATTCGTCGCCGGATTACCCTAGGCGATGACTGACGGGGGCAGTCATGCATTCGGCCTGTCTAAACAACTAGGGTGCAAACTCCTAGCCCGAAGGACCGAAGATGTGGATGTAGTCCGGAAGGTAAAAATTCGTCGACTACACTGGCTCGGTCACATCGAGCGAATGGACGAGAAACCTGGAGAGAATCTGTAACCAATCATATGGGACTAACCCATCGAACAGCCCACATATCCAACCATTTCCTTGGGAAAAATATTTGCCATAACCAGCATAAGACTGCAGGGACGATGAAGCTGAAACGATTTGAGAGGAAAACTTGATCATGCAAAATTGAATCCTCGCACATAAAGGTTATATGGACCACGTAATGGGCGGCCTAGTGGCCAATATCACTGCAACAACCTCCCTTACTGCGACCGATCTATTCTGAGAGTTATTCGTGTAAGCAAGGGCGTCTTTAAGAACAATTTCATAGACCAGATCCTATTCAAAGCGAATGTTCTTCCGACCGACTTTCTGGAGCAGAAGTGCCCCACGTACTTTTTCCCTACATTATTCCTTAGAAACCTAGGAATCTTGTTAATGCAAACAAAAACCACATAACAAGCTTTACACGTACCATTGATTGGCACAGAGTAATGAGGCCTCTCCGAAGATTTCTAAGAATTCCACGCTATTATGCAGGTAAGCAAACTCTGAGACTATTGGGGTGACCACGAGGTAGTTTTCTCGAAGCTGGGGCGGTGTATGTTCGAACCCCGCCGAGAAAAAGGCACTCGGAGAAAATAACGAGAAACAAAGAGATTCTTAGATTTTCCAATTACTAGACGAAAAAGCTGCCAAAATGGGGGCAAGACCAAGCATATGCTGTGAACAAGAAGGGACACACAACATCGACGAATTGGACAGAGCGTCACAGTCGCCAGCTAAAACTTCGAGGTAGAAAGGGACTTTGACAACAACAACACCTCAGCAGAAATCAAACGAAGAATAACTCTTGCCAACCGCTGTTTCTTTTAGGTGAGAAGGCTTGAGTAGTGAGACTCTATCCCGAAAGACCAAGGAGACTCTCTTTACAGTACAATGGATCGAGTCTGATGGAAAGAGTCTGAGCACTCTGGGAATTGCTTGGCAACGAACTTGTCTGACTGAACTCCCCAGAATCTGGGCACACTCTCTCTGGAACTTTATTAGTTGAAATCAGCTACAATTCTTCGCAAAGGCCTCCATGCCACCAGTTTGCTCCTAATTCAAGGACGATCTGAGAAAATAATTTTCTTTGCACATTCCTCTCAACAACTCCCGTTGATGAGGTGGGACTTACGCGTTTATGTAGATCCAGTGAACATAGTTGACGACCTACATATATCTTCCCCCTTAGCGTGGAACTGAAAGAAAACTAAAAATCACGGCAGTACTTACATATGTATGTCATTAACCTAGGACGTCACCGTCACAACTTAAGACACAATTCTAAACCCAGATCCCACAAAAAGGGCCAAGTAGCATTGAAGGACAATTTTTCTTCTCATGCTGAGAGGGTTTTGACTGTGAACGCGACTCACTTTTTGTATCACAATCTCCTCTAGCATTTCAAGGTAAGCAATTTCCACTTGCAAAGGATAAGCACATTCAAACGTCCTTGCTATCTTCTTGCCCACGATAGCCCCTTGACAATAAAAGAACACCTCACACACACACAGAAAAAAGAAGATCGGAAAACTTTTCTGCACAAAATTGAATAAAATGAACTTCCTCGTCCGCCTTCCGCATCTCCTCCTCAACTCAAGCCAAGTAATTGTTTTCTTCCATTCAATTTGAATTTGTCATACCCATCCCCCTGCTTCCTAATAAAATTACAAATAAACTCTTCTTTTACTTCAGCCCTTAACAGCTGCCAGCCATCAGCCAATCGTCCTTCAAATAAAGCGCGCGTCGTACACGCAGACAAGAAATATGAATTTCATAATAAAATACTCGTACGTATCACATTCTTCAGCGCGCCGAGAAATCGAAGGAAGAGCTCAGCTCACGTGTTCAAATATCAAACAGGACCTGAGATAATAAATTCCAACTTCTTCGAAGGAAACCCAAATATCTGGTGTGTATGTAGCAAGAGATACGAAATTATCTACCATGGGAACGAAATAAACACGAAAAGCTCTGCTCTGAGGAACAATGAGAAAAGGTTTCAGCAGAAAGGCTCATTATAAAGTTTTCTGCAATTTCCATTTGACAGGATAACGAACGAAAGCGGGGAGGAATAAGAGACAAGAACAGGAAATGACAATTTCCTGTCACTATATGTTTTTTAGTTTTGTTTTTGCCACTCTTCTTCGTCACATCACATATCTGTGTTTGTTGTAGAGGGACGTGATAAACAAGTGAATTTTTATTAAAATATAAACGGAAGGATATAGTGGAGAGATTCCTGTAAAAATAGAATATTTCTGCAATAAACTTCAGGCGAGGAACTATGGAAGGGTGAAGGAAATTGAAATTCAAGGAGAGTTGAAGTTCTAAACGGGAAATCGACACCGGCATAGGGTCAGGCATCTCCGAATCGCTAGAAACAGACCTCAGCAGCGTCTTGCAAGCGGAGGTCGTGGGAGAGACAACAGCCACCCGTGAGTCTGCTCTAAGGGTAATACCACAAGAGGGTATCACCTTCTTTATCGACAGCCTGGCGGCTGTGAAGCGCTCTCGAGAAGAGCTTAAGGTTCTGGACATGAGGGTGACGAATTAGCAGGAAAGGGTTTGGCGGCTGCCGTTTCAAGACAAGCAGAACCACTCGTGAACATCCCGCCTTGCGCAATCAAGCTTGAAGCAGAGAAAAAAGTCATAAAAGAGGCGAACACCAGATGGACCTCCATAGAAACCTGTGTAATCACGAGGAAACTATGGCAGTCCTTCGATAAAGGCAGAACCGAAAGACCTATACAAGAAGACAGGAAATCCCTTTCCACCCTTGTTGGTGTTGTCACGGGGCACAACTCTCTACTGTACGGAAGAAGAACTCTGAAAAGGCTGCGGTGACGAGGGACCTTCTGAAGATACAACGCACTTCCTATGCCACTGACCAGGTCTCCAACACAGTAGGAATAAATTCATTGGAAGCTACTTTTTCCAGGACCTAGAAGAACTCGCCAGCACGCCAACAGTAACGCAGCAAATATAGAATCATAGCAGGGTTTCTATGAGCAAGGGACAACCTTTCCTCCAAGGGGCATCACATTGGGTCAGCATTGACCTGAGAATAGCAGGGAGTAACCTAACCTCTAAGCGGAAAAAAACACGACTTAAAAATTGAGCGATCTGATCATTTGGTGGATGCAGTTGGTCAAACAAGCTAACGAATGACTTAAAGCGCAGGAAGGCTGGTAGATGCCCAAGTGAACAGACAGACTGATTTTCAATTTATTCTGGTTTTAGAAAGAATTAAATGACTCGTCTTCCTACTCCCTCTGAATCGTTTTCTGATGCCAGTGATAAAGTGTAATTTAGAGGTTAGTCCTACAATGAGTTCACGAATAGTGCCATGAAGCTAGGTCCTGTACCACATACGGTTTCCTGCGTAAAACATTTGAATTCTGTAATCCATAAGTTCTGGTTGCCCGGCAACCTTAAGGATACGTAGATTCGAATTCCTATGAGTCGTATACGCATGTAAACAACCAATAAAAAGCGAAAAAAATGGCCAAAAGGGGTAGATGAATCAATAAATGAAGGTGCAGAGCTGATGAATACTCCAAAGAACTTGCTGACATACACTGAGGTATGGAAAAACGAGCGAAAAAATGAAGAAATACAAGGACGAACGTTTTGAAATCAATCGATCAAGGTAAAGGAAGAAATTGGCAGAGTTCAGTAGCTAAATGTATCTCGTCTAAAAATACTTTTAATGTACGAAATCAGGTAAAGAAAATTCAAACACTCACCAGAAAGATTGATCTTGACGTTCTGATGGCTTGATGTTTCAAACTGAAAAGAAAAAAAAAAAGAAAAATTAATGAATTACACTTCGACTCAAAATAGTGATTAAAAAAAAAAGCAAATTTTGTAGATTAACCAGAAATTTAACGGCAAAAAGCCTGTTCTAGGTGACATGATGCAGGCATGTGGAACAATCTCACTAATTGTGCCATATCGAGGAAGACGTGGTCCAGTTATAATATCTAAATCTAACAAGCTACTTGGCAAATCGAGACCAGGTATTTTGTTAGAATTGTAGCTATTATTACAGGCCATTGGCCAGTCGGAGATTACGCAAACAAGCTTGGTATTCCCCACAACACTTTTGTAGAAGCTGCAAGGACACTAACGAGATAGAATCTCTTTGTCATTTCCCCTGCAGATGTCCGGCCCTAGCGAGAGCCAGACTGTTTACTCTCGGTAAACCCTTCTTCGAGGATCTCAGCGAGGTAGCAGAAATAAAGATTGGCGACCCTTTTCTTTATCTAAACTCTACCAATCACGGCACTCCTTTCTTTTAATAGAAAAATACGAATTTTTGTGGCAACAAAACGGCGCACTTCAGCGCTAATTGGGTTTTCCCTGAACCATCACTTCAACCAACCAAAATGACATGAAACGAGCTCAAATGCAACATAGTTTGTCCAAAATAGAAGTCTTCGCCTACAGAGGCACCAGCTTCATTGCATCTGCTATAGAAGCATGGATCTTTCGCCAGCAATCTGACTCATCTCTGCCAGTGGGGTGTAGTGTGATTCAATGCAAGCACACAAAGTATGAAGAACGATTATGTAACACTGTATCGCTCATAACATTGTAGGAATGCCCCACAGAAAATCAAGAGCGTCATATGGCATTCCAGCGGTGTCGACAGTGATTCATGGTACATAGAGGTTCACTTGAGTCCATGTGTTTGTCATTGTTTAGATTTTCATTCTTTGCACCCATAATTCGGAAGTAGGCTAAAGGGATCAAATGTAACTTTGTAGCATTTAGTTTACAATGATTATTGCTTAGCATAGGAAAACCTAGTGTAAGAGTCTTGCATAAAAAGGGAGTGAATTTTTGAATAAAATCAGTCTTGATCGAAAACTTGACTCATTCTCATTGCGGCAGTAATTTGCCATCAGCGTTCAGCGAGCTGTGCTTTATACAGCTTAGACGGTAGGCTCCGTAGGTAGAGTACCAAAAAAAAGATAAGATGCACTCAATTTTATGTTATCCTTCACATAAAAACGTTTATGTAAAGAGGGAGCCTACCTATAACTGAGGAATGTGATGTCAGAAAAGGTTTAAGATTGCATGCCATAGACGGCTGTTCACATACTAGTATCAATAGTGGATAAATTCGTTCAAATCACAAGTTCTTTCGAACACCAAAACCCTCTTCCGAACAGGCAAGAATACTTTTATAAAGCTGATAACTTTGACCTACATACTTTCTCAAAGGCAATTATGACAGTCTTCGTTTGAACTCCGAAAAATAAATTGGGACAGGACTGAGGAAAAATTTTCGAATTTGCACTGCACTTTGTACAAAGAATTGTGAATTGTACTCCGCGGTACAAGTAATGGGCTATGTGAAACAACAATCTGCGCCAACTGTGAGGAGGAGGAGGAGGAAAATGTAGAACACTTCCTCTGCAAAGATACTGGGGTCCTCAGTGATACCAGATCTGAAACACCACAGAAAGATAGGAATCGGTGACATATTAGAATTTGCCACACGCACACGACGCCTTCCCGATCACTACACGACATAGTGCAGCTCATACTCTCATGTTCCCAATACCTACATCCCCTCCCAATACAATTCCCAAACCACAATTAATCCTGAAAGTAAATTAGACGAGGGGAACACAACGGGCCCGATGGAGGCCTGTGTGAAGAGCGCAAGCCCACCCTCTTAAACCAACCAACCAATGGTCTGACACAAAATGTATATAAACTAGAAGCAATGCACTAGCATGGAGCAGGCACTCAGGGATCGACTAAGCAAAGTGTTATTGTGGCTAAAACTCTATGACTGTGCCCTGATTTATGAGTCCACTAGATGATGACCTTTGAAAAATTGTCCAGTTTCGAAAATATTTTTGAGAATTCAGCAACGATGCCCGCAGGGTAGTAGTTTCGAGCCGTTGCACCAATTTTAGTTTCTTCAAAATCATCCCTAGAGTAGTCTGCTTAACATGTTCAAAAACCGGGATCCTTGCATTAATATCTGAATTAATCACACTTCGAAATATACTCCCGAAGAATACTCAATCCGTTAGCTACATAAAAGGCGGGCCATCTGGTGGGTTTTTTTTAAGTGTGTGCTATTTCGAAGCTGGTCCTTTGACCAAGGCACTGGGGCACTGAAAATATCGACAGATATGTGTCAAGCTTCAGTGGTAAGAAATGGATCGTTTTACATCCAATCAACGTTGAGAAATATTACAAAGACTTCGTCGAAATGAAGCCCCTTCAGCGCCTATTGTAAGGAAATTCATAGGCTAGGTTCAGTAACATTTTGGAGACAAGTGAAATGAAAACCACGCAGCTGAGATTTTACGCCGTTTATTGTTTTTTTTTATGGGGAACTGCTAAGGACCATGGTTACTCCAAAGATCAACAAAAAATTGACACACTTAAGAAAAATCACTTTGCTATCATTGCCCAAACAATTTTAATATAAAATATGAGACATAGAGTATGTGTTTAGGGTTTATGTGGCCTGGTCTAGGCAGTCTCCTGATGATGGTACTGAATTCAGAAAAAAGGATAAAATCGTAGGAGCGCTCTATACAAACTAAAAGCATCGATCCATTTGCGAATCCACATACAATCGATAGTGTGTTTCTTTGACAGGATCAACCACTGGCAACCCAGCTGCGGCAGCCAGTTAAATGAACGTATTCTCCATAAATAATAGGAAAATGTTCTCTCTTCAATAAAGCAAAATTTTCCGTAGAAAATGAACTGCTTTGACAGGAGATATTTAAGAGAGCACCTCCCCCTGCAGACATCCCTCAGCACACGCAAAACCTGGAAGTCTCCCTTTGTTGTAATTATCTTAAGGTAAAAGCCACTCAACCCGATGATTAGCTCAGTTGCATCTAACAGTAAGAAAATTCTCACAGGACATGAACTCCCCAACAACCCCGGGGATACTAATCGAAGCTAACAAGGCAATCGAACAACAGCAAGAAAAGGCAAAAAAAAAAAAACTCACTCTAACAACTTTATGCCCTCAGGTCTTCTGATCCATTCCAGGAAAACATCTGTCACCTGCCCCCTGCGACTTTGTCCAAAAAATTAGCCAAGAGCACAAATAAATTAATGAGCGCAAAACCAAAGTGAGATAGATATAGGATTTCAGGAGCCGACGCTGCTACGAATCCGAATCCGAATTCGAAATTGATTGATAGAACTTGGCGTGATAATTTGATTTGTTCCTCTAGGGGGATATTTCCTTCTTCTTGCATCCTTCTTCTTCCTTGTTCTCGTTCTCGTCCCGCTCCGATGGGGGTGGTGTTATTATCCTTGATAATGATGACGATGATGCTAGTATTTCGGTTTCGTGCTCTGGCTTTTCGCCTACTCCTCATCGTCCTCCCTACAGGAGGGGAATGTTTATTTATGCATTAATCAGGGAAATTGATTAGAAATGGATCGGGCAGGCGGCAACAGTGTTGTGGCACAGGATATTGGCCTGTTTAGGGAATACCTAATGATGATGCTGCTGCTGCTGCCTTGGTGATGATGGTAGCGAAGAATATTCGCGAATGTTTTTCTTTCCTTGTTTTTTTTTTTTCCCAAAATGTTGTCGTATTGCGTGAGGGTTTTGTGTGAATGTGTCTGTGGTGGGCCGCCCCACAGAGGGAGTGGGGATGGTAACGAAGGCTTTTAGCGTGCTGGTGATTTTGAAATATTTAAGCGGTGATTAAATAGGATAGGACATAGAAAAGGCCGCCGTGAATTTGGATAATCTGACTTATTAATGACAGTCTAATGGAGGTTTTAAGTTAATTTGTTGAGATCTGATTGGCATTGATTTAAAACGGAAGAGAATCGATGACGACAAACAGCTAATGGATGACATTGAGAGTGCTGGTAATGTCAACCTTACAAGGGTGAATCCTTGTGAATTCCCCTCCCCAACTGAATTGGATTATTGATTGATCTTTTCGGGGAGATACTGCAGAGAGCCCTCTATCCCTCACATTTCGCATGTGAATGTACTTTCTCTAAAGCGTTTCTGAAATTCAATTCTGAAATTGTCGCCCTGGCGCATCCTTATCGGTGCTCCCAACCATTTCAATTTTCATTTCCTCTCCATCCCATTACCATGTCTAACAAATGGCATTAATATACAAAAGCCAATAATCATAATTGGTCACATAATGTCCACTCAAATAGGAAAATTGTATCCTCCTTCCAATCCTTGTGGGCCATAATCTACACAAAGGATTGCTGTGCAAAAGAAAAAAAAAACCCATGAACCACAAGTACCAAGCGATTGTTCTGCCACCATCATTGCCGCCACACAAAGGACACTCCAATAAAACATGAACAACGTGATGGGAAAGAATCTCCAAAAGGATGAGCCAAACCAAATCATCGGCTCACGGTCTCGTGCTCGTCCTTCCTTTAATCAATATCCCGCCCGATAGCACATGTGGCAAGTGGAATATTTTTCTGAAAATTGGAAAAAAAAAACTGTTTGCTCAGATTGAGGTGGTCATTGAGGATGCTGATGACGGCGACGACAGCGCGCGGTGGGGACGACAGGACACACAGCGACAATTGTGGAATTTCGATGCAGAAATGTGGAGACCAAAAGAAATTGATAAAATCAAATTCGAATTGACACAGACGGACGAAATTGCAGTCTGAATTGCACGGTGTGGGAAATGATTAGATGCAAATAGTTAATCAGATGCTTCATCAACCAGTGGTAGCCTTCATTATCCTTAAACTTATTTTTACTAAAAAGAAAATTGAGTTATAAGCGGGGAAAAGGATACCATGCAACTTTTGTGGTACATCCTGCAATATCCATGTAATCATCACCGTCATCTCCATCATCCAGTCTACATAATCAGGCAGGCAGTCCTGCGAATAACACACAGGAAATTGTAAGCAGTTACGTGTGAGTGAGTGCACATTCAAAAACTTCACCGCAAAGCCATGAGAGCCACTATCACGATGATGATGATGTTGGCCAGCGTGGAAGAAGTCCATTTATAAATTTGTTTTTTTTTTTTTTATACCCTCAAGGACTAAGGCCAGTGCCAGAGGTCTCTATTTTTTTTGCTATGACTAACGAAAAATTTTAATATAAAATGAGAGACATAGAGTATGTGTTTTGGGTTTATGTGGCCTGGCCTAGGTGGTCTCCTGATGATGGTACTGAGTTCAGTAAAAAGGATACAATCATAGGGACGCTCTATGCACACACTGGCAACTGTAAATACCCGAAAAATGTTGTTGGCAATTTATCCCATCATTTGCAGGGAATTCAAAAAATAAGAAAAAATAAAATGTTCAAGTTTGTTTAGTGCGAGGATTATTTTTAGAAGCTTAGTCCTGAAAATCACAGTTATAGTGCAATTGAAATTGTACTGCAATAATAAACATTTATGGTTGACCACATAGAAGCAGGATATAGCTTTTCTCTATGTATTGCTTTTGTGTGGTACAACAAATTGAATGCAACAAGGATCGTTGTGTATTGTGATAGGATATGGGATTAGATAAGAGAGTGGGAAATTCCTTTTCAGTATCCGGACCAACTGATGGATACGTTGTTTTTGAATAAGGCTGAAGGAGCATTTAGATTTGCAGGTTCGACCAGTTGGAAGGAGAATTTCGAAAATATTTTCTCAAACTAAGGATAATGATAGTGTGGAAGACCAAAGTGATGATAGAAACAAACAGGAAACAAATCATCCAACGAATATATTGCGATGTGAGGGTACTTGGGTTTTCAATCACCAGAGAATGCAAAATTGTTGGGGCCTTTTCCAAAAGGAGACCAATCTCTGCCCGAAAGTAATGGAACTTGTGGTTGGCTGGGAGTTTATTCATGGATTGGACGGATTTTCCAAAATTAAAGATTTGTCAGGCGAAGGTATGTCCTCTTCAGCGCGAACTCATCAGTCGGAAACTGTTGCAAAGCTTTTTGACAGACAGTTCGCCAAGAACAGGAAAAGATGGCAGTTGCTTGGTGCCTGGTTTGGAGAGTAAGGAGGAGAAGGTTCACTTTCATAGCCGTAGCTCTCCAATTTTTGCTTTGACCTCAGTGCGTCAACAGCCTTGGCGTTCCTGGATTAAAAACGTCACATTTTGTATTTACATCCAACGGCTCAACTTGTAATAGAGAAGCCTGGCATTGTGGATCTATCCGTAGGACGTTGTCATCCACCACAAGAGTCCCATCTCTAAAATTCATTTTATCGGTCGTAAACCTAGTGAACCATCTAAAAAATGTGCGTAAACATTTGAAACCTATAAAGGATCGCTAGACAGGATGACTCAACATTTTCTGGCAATCATAGGAGAATGGAAAAAAATGGAGCAAACCTCCAAGTACTTTATGGCATCGACAGAGTTGGTAGTGTCTGAAAAACTTACAAAACGTTCTTGCCAACACTCATTTTCTAAAGCACTTTACTTCAGAAATACATTCGAAATATCCGTACCCATATCCAGAAGGTCGATCCGACGCGGCACACCACAAGGAGGAGTGCTGTGACCTCTTCTGTTGCTCCGTACCGTGAACGAATTACTCCTCTCCTTAGATAAGGAAGGATACAAAGTTATAGCTTATGCAGACCACATTGCTATAGCAATCAGAGGGAAGCACCCAACAACACTACGGGATGTCATGGAAACAGCCCTGGCGAGGCTGGTCCTCTGTCGCTCTATACAGCGATAGTCTGATGGACCCTGGGCACTCAGAAATCCCAGGAAACTGTGAAGCAGACGAATTAGTCAAAATTGGAACTAAGCTGGAACCATCGACTGTCAAAGAGGGGCTTCACTTACCCATCAAAACGGCAAGATACAATATCTATCTCTACAGTAGCTCTGTATCAGGCAAATGAAAGATGGCGTAATCTTGATACTTGTAGCGATGCTAGGCAGATGTGCCCACAGCTAGTCTGTTGGTCATTCGCAGACCACGCATAGGTACTCTGGTCGGATTACTGACCGTTGACTGTGCGTTAGGTAGGCACGCCTTGAGGTTTGGAATTCCAACCAATGACTTTCACCTAGGAGGAAAAATCACCGTTTCACCTTCTTTGCAGCGAGAAAGCAGTTCCTGGGTGAATACTTCTTTGAGGAACTTGAAGATATTGCCGATTCGGATATCAAAATGGTTCCAAGAGTGACGGAATTGACCGGCTCGTGTGGTATCACAATGGATCCGTTCTGAGAAACGGACGATAGCCTACCTACATTCGAAATCCCTTTGCTTCTTTCAGGATTTTTTCGATTCTTCTTAGCCATTTTCCAGAACTTTAAATGCCTTGAAGCTTATCCTTAAAATGATTTCAAAAAGGTATGCATTTCTCGTCGCATTCATTCAAATAATTTCCAATCCTTTTGCCCGTATACATCCAACGATTCAAATATGTATGTAATTAGAAAATCATTGATACAAAAAAAAATCCTTTTTAACGAGTTCCTTTTCTCTTTTTTCAACAGAATTCATCGTCGGACTAAAGGACGTTTCTGTGACCATTCCACAAGCAGTGCGACGTGGTGGAAATGCACTTTTTATATGTAACTACGACATGGAAAACGACACACTATACTCGGTCAAATGGTACAAAGGACGAAGGGAATTTTATCGTTATACCCCTAAGGAAAATCCGGCTATGAAAACTTTTCTATCAGCCGGAATAAATGTTGAGGTATGTTGTCCAATCGAAATCGAATTCTTTTATCCTTCAGAACTTTTACATAAACTATTTATGCAGGTATCGCCATGTATCGATAAAGAAGGATATCAAAAAAAATAATAATTTGCTTGCATGTGTGCAAAACTTGGCCAGAAACCGGTTTCCCCTAATGGCCGTTGCAATTAGTTTCATGAAATATAATACTCTCCATTGGAAAACGTTGGTTTCCGTCGCTTATCTTGGTTTCAGGGACTACATTTTCGGGACACAAGATGAAAGTTATCCACTCCATAGACGGCAGGACTCTGCACATAGTTCACGACTTCCTGCAGGTACCTGATATTCGATAGTGATTCGAAATTGCTTATGTACGTGTAATCTATTCGAGTGGAAGTTGTAAAAATACAAATATTCGCTCTCAACGATCCTTTTTTTGCAAGGGGTTGTTTTTAATTTGCTTCCCCAATCTCTGCCCGTCGAGTGCTCCTTATGAAATGCGATACACAGGGTGAGCCAGTTCATATTGAGGTTGAAATAAAGAAAACAATTGAAGGAGCGAGGGAAAGGACTAACGAATGGCATCTGCGAGAACGTCAGAAGGTAAATGGTTTGCTAGCTGGCTTGATATATCCGTCATGATACGAGGGTGGATTGAGAAGGTAGAAATAGTTCTAATTCTAAATTGGCATCGCCACCTTTAATTTCCCAGCATTCTAAGAGTGATTCTATGAGCTTCTGTGCTGTATTTAGTTCAGTGTAAACGTACTTAAGTGAGACAAGGAAGAGTAGTTTAAAAAAATTGAGAAAATTCGAACACAATACCTGTTTAGGAAAATTTTACCTAGAAGTAGATCCACGATGGAAGCTTTAGGGGAATCTGTCCGATTGGAAAAAACAGCTAACAAGTGGGAATCCGAGCTCAAAAGTGGACCTTAAGAGTGTTATAGTGTGTGGAAGAACATCAAACAAATTTATGATCTGAACATGGGAGACTGTCGATTGAAAATAAGGAAGATGGCTGAGATCACATGAGAACAGAGACACACAACATCATTTGAAATGAACTTGGTTACTCCAAGATGGGTTCGGAAACAGATCTCAACTGGACAAAAGCGCAACCAATTGACGATGTCTCGCGAAAGACCTGACACCTAGGCGCACAACCATACCCCTGAGAGTAAACAGCAATCAAAGGAGGGGAAAAGATCTGGATCACCAACTCAGAAAAGAGCGAGGTGCTCCCCTGTCTGGAGGAAACATACGACTGAGATGGACTAAGACATAATATCTAAAACATCTTGACTACGCTGACGACGTTTGCCTGATCTCACACATCAGACGGCCCATAATCTGGAGTCAGAGGCGTACAAAGTAGGTAGGACGAAAACAGGCCAGAAGCCAATAGACGTCAAAATACGGAGGAGAAAGTGGCAGTGATCGGCCACACCATACGGCGCAGACAGTTCCATTGCGAAGTACGCCATGCACTGGAATGCACTTGCCCAATCAGGCAGACGAGTGAGTCAGCCGCCCTAGGAAGACACGAAGAAGGACAGTTAAGTAGGAATCTTGGTCATTGAGGATGCCTTGGAAGGAACTCAGACGCGTTGTTAAACTTCGAACACGATGACGCGCAGGCATTGTTGACGCCCTAAGCTTCACGACGAGTCAGAGGACCTAAGTAAGGTATTGGCATCGCTTTTTTGGGACTAATAGGTCGATTGCTCCAAATAAATCGTTTTGTTGAGGAGGTGTTCACACAACACATCCTTTCTGGAACTGGCCAAGCCAAAGCAAGTGGAAAACGGAGTGCATGGCTCGCACGAACTGGTACCAATTTGTTCACTGGTCAGATCTAGAGGAAATAAAAGTGATGTCAAAGAGCTCGATCGTCTTATCGTCAGTTGATGGCTTCGATCCTCTAGCCAATCTGTACAAACCACATGTCGTCTGGAACATTGTCATCATCATGGTTCGCTTAAGATCTCGATTGAAGCAGGATTCAGCCACGTTTTGTGATGACCCAAGGTTCGATGTTGACACAAGCATGGAAACCGTGTAAATGGTGCATTTTTCTGGGGTTTGCAAGGTCGGATTGGCCTCGCTCGATATGCGACAGTTTTACTTATTAAGAAGATGGCAGTGCATCGATAGCATTCTAGGATTTCAAATGCGCCTTTCCCATCATTGCTAGGTTCCCTCAATTCTGGTGGCCATCTGTTTATCAATAAGTTTGGACGAATGAACCATTGTTTAGTCTTGCTCGAGTTCACACTGGAACTCAGCTAGAAAAATAGTGTTACGAGCTTCTTTTACACAAAAATCGTACAACCGCCCGCCATAAATTTTATTAACTTTTCTTACATCCACATGCAGTACCACTCCTGCCATTTTTTGACTTCCTTTCGAATTAAATTAAAACTCCATGTTTCCATTAAATGAAGTTTTTTCGAATTACAACAACGTGCGTCACCCTGCATAAGTATTTATTTAAAATTTCATTAAAAATTCTATAAACACATGTTCACGCACACTTGCACATTGAAAAGTAAATAACAACCAATGCAAAAGGACGAGTGAATGAGGTCGAAATTGCATATCGATTGCATCGTAATTTGTTTGCGATTAAGTGCAACAATATCGGATTTTTTTTAATAAGCGCAAGAGTGTTGCTGATGGGATTACGAAGGAGAGAGTCATACTGAAATGGTACTAGACTGAAGGACTTAATTATTTTACCCGAACAAGTTGTTCATCAGTTTTAACTTTTCAAGATGTACTTAGCAGCCTTAAGCCAGTAAACGAAAGGACCTCCTGAGAAAACGAGGAAGTCAAGAGGTGGAGGAGTATTTCAAGTCTATTGAACTGTACGCCCGTAGTGTAGGGGATGGGGGTTGCATGTCTAATTTTGCATTCTCTCTGCTTCAAGTAATATTACCACTCGATATTCTGAATGGGATTAGTCTTGTGTTTAGGTGATAATGACCGAAAGGAAATCTCGCAAAGCCTCCTTGTATCCGTGCAGCATTGAAGTGTGTTAGATTAAGCTGTCATCAACACAAGCGTTGACCTTTAAAATAAGTCTTTCGAAGAACTATTGTTCAATCCTCCCTTATGTTACCAGCTGTACTCTGAAGCTGACTTGGTGAGAAAGATTCAAGCTCGGGATAAAAAGCATTACGAAGAAGATGTTGACTCAAACTTCGGAAACGTAGACTACTTGTACTCCAGACTATCCACAAGAATTTACGAGGAAGAGGTCGGCTTAATCAATGAGTTCAAGTATCAGTTGGCTACGACATGTGGGCTGTCTTGACATTGACCCATAGAAACTACAAAAGGAGGTTATGTCTCCCTACGATGAAGAGCTTTATTTCAATAATTTGTAGCCGGTGTACAGTAAGGCCATTATCGAAAGAAATATGCCCGTCAAAACAGGCATCACAAGTCAACCAAATATACACGGACAGGTCTGCAACGCTTGCAATTATTCAGGGGAATATCAAACCAGGCTTCCTCTTGCCGTCTCCTCTTTAAAGAGACCATTAACAACGTGGCCATATGATCTGAGTCAGGCAGGAATTATGGCGCCTAAATCACCAACCACATCCTCCAAGCTGGTAGAACAGTGTCGAAATGAACTCGCGTACCTAGGAAACTTGTTCTAATACGGGTCCCAGGACATAGAGCCATTGAGGGCAATGAACGAGCCGATGAACTAACCAGGTGGGGGCGGCCCTTAACGTTTCCGTAGCAGAAAGTGTCCATATTCCGCTTGGAATAGTTAAAGGTAGAGTCTTCTTACACTGTCTATCAAAAGCTCAGACAAAGTGGAGTGAATTAAACAGTTGTACATCGAGAGAACAAACGAGCTTCTTAGTAGGAGTCGCACGGACATCGACAGAACTGTGGCGGTTTGCACGGGTCATTGGCCTGTAGGCCCTTTTAATACCCACTGCCGCAGTTGCAAAGACGTGAACGTCTTACCTACCTACCATGCCACCATCTCCACGTCCTCCACGTGCAAGTATCATCTTCTAGAACTCCCATCTTCTGTACGTAACCCATTTAAATGCTCCCCGCTTTCTATTTAAAGCCTGTCTTAGTAAAGCCTGCGAATAGACATACTCAATAGATGCACTGAGTAGTCAAAGAGCTCTTTAAAAGACTCGACTGCCCCAATTTGAGGCGGCCACGGAGTAGTAACTAGTGAAGTTTGAGCCTTGAGGGAGCAACAATCACAGCCACAAATAAAAAACGGGTTACTGCATGTGCTTCTGAAATTGCGTTGCCGTTCTTAAGAGAAATTCCAGTAGCAAGGAGGGGATCAACAGCAGACTAAGAAAATCGAAATAGCTAAGCTAAGAAACAGACCTAAGGCACTGATCTATTTAAGAAAATCAAGGACGTGACGTGGAGAAAAGGACTGTCGACGTGGCATTCCGCGAGTTCTATTATATTGTATTGGAAGGGGCGATCCCACACTGTGAGCAAAACTGTGACTACCATCAAGGATTGCCCGTAACAAGCTTCCGACGCATTGGTTTAAAACAACAAATATTTGACTCAAAAACCGTCCATACAGGACGATGTACATATGTTTTTTGTACCGGAAAGTGCATGGCACTTGAAGTTCCTGGAGTTTGTACCTAGCCCTCCTGCTGGGTAGCTGTGAGCACTAACCAATGGCAGCCGATGGAAGTCAATGATACTAAACCGTCGTCGGTCTTACCAGCAAAAAGCAATCCACAAGTTCGACTTGCTGAAGAAGGACGGTGCAAAGGCCAAAGTTCAAGAGATTGTCTGAAACGTTGCAGGACTAGAAATCGCTGCACAGTTTTGCGGGATAATTTGTTGTACAAAAAAAAGCAAGCGAACTGTCTACCGGGGGAGTGTCCCAGCAGGGAAAGTAGAACTGAAGTAGAAAACCTTTGCTGACAGGACTTCCCCTTCGCAACAACTGAGGTGAGACCTAACATTTACAAATTTCACCTTAATTTTGGCGAGCATTTGTTCTCCCAATTACAACAAAGACACCACTGTCAACCAAGAAAACAAAGAAAATTTTCATCGTTGTATCGTGCGATTAATGCATAATTTAAATCGAATAATTATTTCCATAAGTGACCATCATCCTTTAATTACTTGGTCACAACTTTAAATAAACCTCCGTCGATGCACATTTATTTTTTCGCCGCCATGTTTACCAATAACCGGTAGTAAAATTATGCAGGAGTTCATTGCGTTTCGCATCCTGACGAACTAAATCCAATGAAAAATTTAATAACCATATTTTTAATGCCACCTTGCAGACTCGGAAAATCATTAAAAAAAGGATATAATTGCATCGAAAGGATATTTACGAGTATGTATGTAAATTTGTTTTTTTTTTTTTTTTTGTTATTCAATACTCCTCCACCAGTAATCATCGACGGAACGTACACTTAACAAGCCATCCACAGGACATTATCCATGTTATACACAGGTTTTAATTTTAATTTTAATATTAATTTTTATTCATTTAAAATATCGCAGAAAAAAATAATAAGAGAGTTGAATCAACTCAACGTTGCGTGATTTTTAAGGGACGAGGTTGCCTGCCAGGATGTGTGTCCCAGTGCTGCTGCACAAAAACAATTCTGGGGATTAATTTCGGTTGAAGTTTGGTGTATTTTTGTGGTAGCAGTAGTGCAATGTGGTCGCTGTGGAATTTGTTGTCACTCTTTGACTGCGACAAGGACATCGAAAGGAAGGTTAAACAACGCTTAATGAGTTATTAATTTTTGTCATTGGCGCGGGGAATTTTCTCCTGCAGCTATGGCAGGTGTTGCCATTTACATATATGAATTCGTATCTTTAGCAGTAAGGCACGATCCTGAATAAGGCCTAGTTCTGCTTTATGGCAGTGAAGCATGTACTCTGCCAAAAGTGGATGAAGGTATCCTCGATCGTTTCGAAAAATTCTACGTAAAATATTTGGTCCTGCTTGCGTTGAAGGGCTTTATATACAACGACATAGACCTAGTCAGGAAACTGCGCTTAAGATGGCTAGGGCATGTAGGGCAAATGGTCACCAATGCTCCGGCCCACAAAGTCTTTGAATCCAACCCGGAGGGACAACGCACTAGAGGACGACCTTAGCTAAGGTGGCGCGCACAACTAGAATTGAACTTTCACCAACTTGGAGTGCGTAACTGGAGGCAGACATTTCGAACGCAAATAAGAATTTCAGAAAATAAAGATCACAAGTGGGCCCCACCCTGGTATCGAGTCAGCTCAAAAGGATGAAGCAACGGGTGTCTGAAAGCGGATGTTAATGGCTGTATGGCCTGCTGAAGTGGAGTACGAAAAAGCCTAGTATAGCAAATGGAATTTTGGAAGGACACTGCCTCGAGAAAAAGAATGTCAACTAGGATGTTGCCGATGTGATGAGGATGCCCACGTCGCCGTGATTAGTTCGCTGAACTACTGAGCGGAAGGTTCGACAAACGTGCTCTCGCATTAGGAGAATGCCAAGGATTACCGCGTAGTTGAACAAAGTACTAAGACAGTTCCTGTTGCAGAAACCTAGAGGAGCGTGGCAACAAATTCTTAACAAAAATCGTTGAGCAATGAAAAGGCTCGCTTAGTAGTTAATACATAGTTGTCCAGCAATCAGATTGGGATCCTGCGGAACTTAGCTCAAGTTGTGTACAAGACGTAAGTTTTTTAAGGAGCCATTCTACCAGAGCAGTGGTTGCTGGATTCTGGTCAGTACTATGTGTAATCGGTTCATTAGAATAGACAGGGACGTTGAGTTCGTAACGCATTTCATTGGCGATGATGTCGGTGGGTCGGAAATGGTGTTTTATTGTGGGATCAGTTCAACGAATCCGGGAGACTTTCATATGATTTTGATGTGCACATACATCCCTTCTACATAATAGCTGCCCATTACAATATTCTGCGTATAGAGTTTCAAACAGAGTTTCCTGCGTCCTCGGACAAACAGATTACAGAGAAAATCCCATCGACACAGAAAATCCCAACGACAATCAGAATAAATTTGCTTTTCCATCTTTGTCGTCTATCTGCCATCGATTTCGAAATATACTCTCGGAAAATTCACGAGACACACTCAATCTAAGAAAGAGATCGCGAATGTGGGTATTTTGGCAGTCGGCAAAACTGCACGCCTTTCCTATACTAAAGGTGAGCCGCAGTCACAGAGTTTACTTATTAAGAACGTTCGCAGCCCGAGACTGATTCAGAAACAGCCAATCGAAAGAAAGCTACATTCCTCCTGGAAGGACGAAATGCTTGTGCAGATTTTCATGACTTCTCCTGACACTCTGGTGTTCAATGCTTCGAACTACATGTATTAAACCCCACTATTGGTGACGCGCAAATCCTTCCCAGCCCTTTTGGGATAACCCGCTTTCTACATTTTTTTCACAGCCTCACCTTTCAAAATTCTTGAAAAGAATTCCCCACCACCACCCAGAGTGCGGATCGGGGAGAAACGTGCACATTCAATGGAACAGAAATTCAATTAATTTTTATTTTTAATTTTTTTTTTTTTTTTGTTTCACGTCGGGGATTTTACAATTTCAGGACCAATTTTTTCTTCGGTACCCGTTTTGCTGTTATTATTCGATTTCCCTTCACTCGTTTCGATTTTTCTTTTTTTTTTTTATTTTCATTTCCAGTCGTCATAACATAAAAATTAAATGTAAACAGCGAGGATTCATTTTTTTCCTTCACTCCATGTCGAATGTGAACATTGGTATTACTACTCCCCAAACGATGAACGACGATGACGACTACCGACTACAACACGACAAACGACGAAAAAATAAACCTCAACCCTATTGACAGCCTTGAGGGGATGCGTTATTATGGGCTACACATAGGGGAGGCGGGTCGGAGCTGGGCGGTTTAATACGATACGAAAAGATATTAAACCTAGAGTTCGACGGAGAGTAAATAATTATTAATAGTCGCTCGAAAGGACTGTAGACGGACGCGTTTATGGTGGGTACATGGGAAATATTTTTGGCAGTGCTTTCTGCACAATAATAACAAGAGCAGTAAATAATTTACTATAATGTGGAAAAAACAATAAACACTGCGAGGATACGAGTATAATCTAAGAGGTGCGGATTTATTCGTTTGTGTATGGATCCAGGTGGAGCAAAGTGATTACGAAAAATGTGTTGTTTAAGTAAAGTTGAAGATACATCGCTACTCCTAAGTCAGTCCATCTATTCTACGTCGGTTGCTTTATATTCAGGGAAATTCACAGGGAAGGTTAGCAGATAGCTTCGTGTGGCAAAAGGCGAAAAACACTCAAGGAATCTAGCTACATGAAGGCAGCTACTAAAGCTGAACGCTCAGAGGGGAAAACGGCTCAACGTGTCACATTTCGAAACAGATCTGGCCTAGGGTAGTGCGGAGTTGGTCAAACTAAAGCGATCACAGATCAGTTGCGTTGTCGGTGTTCTCACTAGACACTGCCTTATAGGCCAACATGCTAGAAGACTTGGCCTCTTTTCTGCAGGAGCTGTAGGGACGCGGGGGAGGAGGAAACCATCCTTCACCACCTATGTACTAATTGCCCAGTCTTGTCGCATCCATTGCTGTGCATCCATCGTTGATTTTGTTAGTCCCTGAGTGGCGAAATGGTTTGATCCATGCTATCACGGGCCTTTACTGGTCTAAGTGTGTCTGCACTCTCGTGCGGACAGCCAACCTAACCCAACCTAACCTAACCTACAAGAAATCACTTTGAAAACATTCAGTGCCCCCAGGAGAACTCGTCCAATTTGAAAATATTTTTCAGGGTCGAAGTTAATCACAGGCTAGGTTACGCTAGGTTGTATATTGTAGATTGGTTATAGGGGTAAATGCGCACTGTGACGTTCCTAGATCTATTTTGCTACCCCAACTTGGAGCCCTATTCGATTTCCTTGACGTATCAGTCTCCACCTTGCAGTCACTTTGCTCAGAACGTTCTTCTCAAGGATGCCAATTTGAATCCTTTTAGGTTAGGTTAGGTTGATGGGTTGATGAGGATAGATGGCTCCGTTCCCCATCACACTTAGGTCTGTGTAGACGCATTGTGATGCCTTGGAATAAGAAGCTTCCCAAGGCTCTGTTCCTCAACTGACTAAGGCTAGGACAGTGGCACAGAAAGTGGGGTGTATCGTCGTAGCCAACAGAGTCTTACGTTGTGCTGTGAGCCAAGAACCCTAAGCTCTGAACAGTTTGGACTTTATTTCGATGGCAGAAATTGCTTTTACGGCCGCCTGGCTGTCAACGAATATGGTAATAGCATCCCGAGGTATTGCCATCATTGACAACACGTTGGCTGCTTCCGTTACTGCCAGAACCTCCGCTTGGAAGACACTGCTGTAATCAGGTAGCCTTAGTGAGCTTTCCTATATTAAGCCTTTCGGAGTACAGGCCAGCACTCGTGTCTATATCCATTTTTGACCCATCCGTATAGACCGACAACAGTCAAGCTGAATGTGTTATCCTTCAGGAAACTTCACAGAAAGTAAATTTTCAACGATAAAACCCCGCCATTTTGGACAATTTGGAGATGTGCAATCAAACATAAATTCAATGAGAAAAAAATCCATTCCAATCGCAACGAAAACTCCTTCGACTTTCTCAAGAATATTAATCGTAGTCCTAGCTTCCCCACCACACGCAACCCTATGGCCGAACCTAATCACCATGAATCAATAATGAGCCAGCAATTTTTTTTATAATTTCACAAGAAATAACGGGAAAAAAATTAATTTTCATTTTCATTTTCCTTTTTTCTTTTATAGCGAAATCTCTCCAATCAAAGTCACGTGGTCCTCTTGTCCGTTCCACTAAGTATATCCGGAAAATTCACATGCGAGATCTCCGTCGAAGCACCCTCATTTCTCACCGCAATGGTCTCCGGTGAAATGGAGGTCGTTGGTAAGTATCCTTCCAACCGATAAAACAAAAAAAACGCCCCAAAAAGAACCGCAAATTAATGAACTTCAAAAGCGAACAAAGAAAATTAGCAGCGGCACAAAAACCAAAAAAAAAACTCGAAAAATTATTGAAAACTTTTTCATTTTCTTTCTCTCCCTCCCCCATCCCCTATCCCTATACAAAACACAGAACTGCCGGAACAGCGACCGATAGTGACAGGAATCCATTCAAGATATCGACTCGGCGACTTAGTGGACGGGAATTGCTCAATTAAATTCTCAAAACCGGCAGCCAATTTGACATGGACGATTAATGGTGTTGTGGTGAGTTTCTGTTGGCGAGAAACACAAGTCCTGACACAGGATATACAGGCTTGGATGTGACTTTAATTGACTTCCATGTGTGGCTGTGTGGCTCTGTGTGTGTGTGTGTTTAATAAATTTTAGTAAAATTAAATAAATTGCGAATTTTTGTTGGGTACCCCTTTCCGCCGCCTTCGAGTTTCGAGTTGCTGAAGGCCGAGCACAACCCAAATATAAATCATTTCACGGTTGAGTCTCTGGTGATGTTTATGGCTTTTTGGGTCTCATAAACCTATAAACACACACACACAAATACACCAAACAGCACATATGTTTGTGTGCCACACATGAGGTCTGTTAAAATTTTATTAATTAAGGATCGGGTAACCCTTAGGTATTTACAGCTGGGCTAACCATTTAAATGGGTTTTTCTGGGACACCCACAACCCCCCACCCTAACCCACCTCCTGGGAGTTTACAAGAAAAGACGGAAAATTAATGAACAGCATGTGTGTACGAGTATAAAACAACGACGGGTGACCAGTGAAGCGAAGTGACAATTTATTAACACAGAAAGGGCAGTCGGTCGTCCTTTGGGGGGTTTGGTTTTTCTTCTTCAGTTTCCAAGCACATACAGAGAGCTGACTGCCTGGGTGGTGTCCTGTTTCCTGGTTATATGTATAGTCTTTCGAATGTGATATGTTGTGGTATTTAAACAAACATTTGAGTTATAGTTCGGAAAAACGAAATGAGGGTGAGATACTGGCTCACCAAGGTCAGTATAATTTTGATTTTCTTTAATGAGTGTGAGGAGGGGTAGAGCCGAGAGGTCGATGATATAATGTGTACGATGCGGGTGTCCTGTAGGGTTAACCATAAGGAATGTCTGTTGAATTGCAATTAATGAAATATAAATAATAAATTATCATGTGGGTAGGTTAGTTATTTGAATGGGAAAATGAATACATCCTGGTTTATTACGGTATTTAAGAAATTTTTATGGTAATTTAAGGACTTTTCTTCGGTTAAGTGGCTGCTTCTAGATCTATGTTGTGTTTCGTTGTGTTTTTAAGGCGAAATATCTATCGAATAAAAATAGGTTTTCTTTTAAGGAAATCTCGTCCATTACACGACTGTTAGTGACACATTGGTTCACCCAAACCAGCACCTTGAAAGCCAATTTGGTTCTCCCTTGAATTTAAGTCTTATTCGGATAGAAACCAGAGCATACAAAGGTCAAAGGCTATTTTTAATTTCCTTACAATCTCTTGCAGGAAAAAGAGTACTCTACTGCTTCGATAAGCAGCAACACGGCAACAGAATCCTTAAAGAAACCAGAGGACACAAGCACTCGAAGTGCTTTCATGTACATCAGTACATGATGTAGGGGGTATTCTACGACCTTGAGCCATTCTACGAACCCGCGGACCATGTCTGGAAGATAACGTTCTGAACACGAAATCCAATGACAGCCTGTATGACATCAGCCTACGACCTAGTGAAATGAGACTGCGAAGCCTAAATGCAAGAACGCTGCCACCTTGGATGGTTGTTCAGTTCACTTCTACACAGAAGCCTGTAAGATCGACAGCGGAGTGGGTTGTGATCTGAAAAGCTGTATCTGTATCAGGGTACCCTAACTTAAATGAAAATTAAAAGTATATTGCCGTTAAAACTTGAAATTTGTGCATAATTTTCCAACAAATGCTCTTTAGAAGTATTGGCCGCACTATCGCATGCGCCATCTTGTATTTCTGATAATTTTAAATTTTATTCTAACGTCCCCAACCTGTTTTACAAGTCCCTAAGAGCAGCTAGTCCCTACGACTTGTTTTAAGTCCCAAACGATTGATTCAGTTAAGAAATACTTTTTCTTTCAAAGTTTTGACCACCATCTTGTTCCCGCCATATTGGATTCTATATTTCATATTATTCTACATAAAATATCCTTTAATTTGGTACCTGAATCACTAAAATCCGTTCAAAAATAAGGAAGTTATAGCGAAAAGAAACTGACTCAAAAATCGGTAAGTAGCGGCGTGTCAAAAACAAGAGTTTGAGTGCCGGTGGAGAGGGTCGGTTCGCCTGCTGTTTTCTGAAGATTTCTGGGCGCCTGGTGTTTCACAAAAATTTGCTGCGGAAATTCAGTTGGATTTTCGGCGATATCTCTGGTTCTAGAGGGGCTAGCGACTTGAAACAAAAACCAAAATGTCGGGCAGAGAGTGTAGTTTATTGTGAGTGTAATTATTTTGTGGAGTACAGGGTGGTTGGTTCATGGTTTACAGAGGGACGCAAGCAGATTTTTGTAAATCTTCCGTTCTGGACAAAGTATTAGCACAAGAAGCAACCCCATGGCGTAGTTATTATTTTCATGTCGAATACAGGGTGGTTCGTATACTTGTGTGCATGATGTGTAAATTTTGACATCCAGGGGGAATGGTAAAATTAAACAAGGACTAGATGCTTGGTTTGGACTCCGGAAAACTGCAAGGCTGACAAAAATTCGGCATAAATGGCAAAACCTGGGTATGCTCCTAGCTACATGTAAACATCTACGTAGGCTGGAAGCTTTTAGCAGGACCAACCACAGATGTGAAAATGGCTCCACGTGTCATATATGTATGTACATATCTAAACAAGTCTGGCCCAAGCTGGACCCGATAAGTAGTGCCGGGTACAGCATGCAGCGCTCACAGATCAGTTACGCATTCGTTGCCCGTCCGGGACATTACCTGATAGGGCAACATGCTAAAAGGCTGGGCTTATTTTAAAGAGACACCACCCTTCACCTCCTATCATACATACGTATTCGATAAACCTACTGCGTACTTTTTTAGCAGGCAATAACCACAGAGTATCCATATCGCCGATCTTATTCGTGATCTGCGTAGTTGAACAATTTCCCCAAATTCTTTCCGATCTAACACTGACCACAAAGCCCTAGACACCCTGTGGCATGTGCCCTTCTAACTTAGACGATGTTTGATCAGCCAAGTTGAAAATTCTCTCGAGAATAGCTCTCTGATGGCCTTGAGCCTCTAATTATATCACTTTATGGAAGCTCAGCTCCTTTTGTGGCACCTTCTTAACATTCTAAATTGCAGTGTCCAGGCGAGCAACAAAATCTGACACGGTTCTGCGTGCATAATGCCCTGAGCATTGTGTGCTAATTCCAGACGAGTGCAGGTTTTGTAAGATTCCTAGAGCCTTAACCGCAGCTTGGATGTCGATGAAAATGGCGCACAAGTGCGTGCAATTTGTATTTTAAATTTAAAAGCTCTTCTCCGCGAAATTGCAAAACCATCTTGTATTTTTCATAGTTACATACCTTTTGTTCCGACGTCCTTAACCTGTTTAACAAGTGGCTGAACGTCACTTGTCTCTACGACTTGTTTTAAGTCCCAAACATTTTACTCGAATAATAAAAAATGTTTCATTCAACATTTTGGCCGACATCTTGTTCCCGCCATATTGAATTTTCATATTTCATATTATTCTTCATAAAATATCCTTTAATTTGGTACCTGAATCATTAAAATCCGTTAGGAAATAAGGAAGTTATAGCAAAAACAAATTGACTCTAAAATCGGTAGGTGGCGGCAGTGCTTGATGCTAGTTTGAGTGCCGCTGGAGAGGGTCGGTTCGCCTGCTGTTTTCTGAAGATTTCTGGGCGCCTGGTGTTTCACAAAAATTTGCTGCGGAAATTCAGTTGGATTTTCGGCGATATCTCCTCTCCGGTTCTAGAAGGGCTAGCGACTTGAAACAAAAACCAAAATGTCGGGCAGAGGGTGTAGTTTATTGTGAGCGCGATTATTTTTCTGAGTACAGGGTGGTTCATAGTTTTTAGAGGGACGGAAGCAAATTTTTGTTAATATTCAGCTCTGAGCGAAGTATCAGCACCGAAAAACAAGTCAGCGTTGTAGGGTCTAGTTTTATTCGCGTCGGATACAGGGTGCTTCACATACATATTACTTGTCTGACTTAAGACAAGGACTTAAGGTTTGGTTTGGATTCCGGGAAACATCTACATCTACATATGCATATATCAAGGCACACCTACCTGGCTTGGATTGTATCAGAAACATATCGTTGGGTTGGTTATTATAAAACGATACCAGATGGCCTATCTGGGCCAACATCCTAAATAAAACCCTGGACCTCTTTGCAAATGACTTCTAAAAAATTTACAGGGATGAAGAGGAGAAGGCAACCATGCTTCAGCTCCCTTGCACGTGTCCAACCGTGTACCAAAGAAGACTGCCCCATTTAAGGGCTCTTTTCTTCAATGACGAAATGTTGTCCTAGACGTCACGCTTCATTAATAGACACCTGTTGGTTCCATTACTCCATGGGTTGCCAAGTGGAATAGATCTATGGCATCACAATGGACTTTTCTAGCCTAGGTGTGTCTGTGTCCTTATACTGACGGTAATTCTAATCTAAACCTGCCCTAAACCTAGAAGACTCGTGCTATCTTCGATGCTGGATGGCGTTTCTTTTATTTCAAGCTGCGTATATCAATCTAGTTGCGACACGTTAGCTGTCCTAACGAAATACAGCTAACCCCGCTGCAAACGCAAGATACGCCGTGAATCCAAGCTGCTGACAGCTTCATTCTAATCCTTCCGACAACAAACTGGAAATTCACAAGGAATACATAAATACTCGTATGAGTCCTAAATTGCTGGCTTCCCATTAAAGGCACCCTATCGACTCAAGATCCCTAAATATCGCCCAAATTCAGCTCCATTCTCAAAGGCCAGTAAACCTTTCGTGAAATCTATTACGACCCCCCTAGCTAGGAATTTTATTCGCTTTCCCACCGATAAGGACATAATTCATTTTCAACACACGCTGGGTCCTGGCTAAGACTTCTACGATTTCGCTCATTCGTTTGTTAGTTCGCTGTGGGCGTCATCCTAAACAATGCGTGTAGACAAAAACGCTTAACGCAACATTCAGTATCTGTGTCTCTGGTGCTGCTGCTCCTTTTTCGGTTTTGTTCATACCGTACCGGTGACATCCTCGAGCGATGTTGTTTTTCGTACAAAAACACAACCAACAAGGACATAACATCCCCAAAATAACCACCATCGCCGCCAAATCGACAACCAGCAGCACACACAACAAGAAATTCCATAAATTTCCAGTGTTGGTTGGCAAAAATATCTTCGACATGATGAATGACTTTGGTCGCATATTTTCGGTTCAGCAAACGGAGATGGCGTCCCATATAACGGTGTGTGTGTGTGTGTATGCGTGATGATGGTCGCTCCTCTGTGGTATTATGTGGGTGAGATATATATTCCGGAGCGTAGCCTCACCAAATCCCAAAACTCAATGAACGCAAGCAAAGAAAAAAGAGAACAGAACACGTGGAATGAACTGAGTCATATCCTGCCAGGAATTCAATCCTTTTTTTTGGAATTTCTGTTGTTTGTGGGTGGTGGTGGTGTTGTTTTTTTTTTTTAAGGGAAATTTCAAAAATCATGCTGTTGTTGCCGTTTTGACTTTTAACCTCCTGTGGACATGCACAGATTCCAACGACTTAATGGGAATCCTTTCGCCTGGAGCAATCGGCGCGTCAAAGCTTGATGATATTTTCGTTTTAAATCTGAGAACAGGGTGGGGTTTTAGGAATTTAAGGGTGAAGGTGGACTCCGTAGGAGTTTAGTGTATTTTGATAAAAATTATTGCCTCAGAGAATAGCGGTTAAGGAGTGGAAAGTAATATCTATGTAAATACATCCTTTTGCAGGTTCCACCGCACCACATAAAAATGCATCAAATCGAAAAGTATACCGAACACAATCTGGAGTCGGTGTACAGTGAAATCGGTTTCATGGTCACAACGCAACACTTCATAAAAGGACAAATGAAGGTAAGTCCTTAAATCCTTTCAAAGATTGTCGTTTAACATTTTTTTTAATTTACATAAAGCTCAAATGCACCGCTTCAATTTTCAACATCTACAATGAGGAGGTTGAGAAATTTATCGAAGAGGATCGCCCAAGAATAATGGCATCTGGCCGTTCTTTCGATATGAATGCATACCCATACGATCAACAGTCCAGCGGTGATTTCGAGGACCACAATGAGTCTTATTTAACGTACTATTCAGGTTGGTATACAGAGACATGTGTCGTGAAATCTTTCCAGAGTCCTTGCCGTGACAGTTCCTCCCACTCCCTCAAGACCTACACCACTTCTATAAACCAATTCTTATTCACAGAGAAAGAGTTTTCCTTCCCATGTATTTTCTGAATGAGTGTCCTTCGAAGGGGTAGATTCTTCATCACACAACAGTAACACTGTGTCGCATTCATGCGTGTGCAAGCGATATCTGACAGCGAGGGATGGCTGAATAAAGTGTGAATTTATGCAGTTGCCAGGAAGTTAACATACGTTTTAGTCATTTATTTCTGTTCAAGTATCCTTGGCAAAAAAAAAGTAACCCACCCCAACAGATAATACGCCACACAACCTCTATGTGTGCAGGGTAAGGACTTTCATTCTCAACCCGCTCCTACTAAACAAAATAAAAAAAATCAGGAAACCACATTCTCAAAATAGTTTCAAGTTTTTGAACAGTCAAGGAATTTTCAAATTAATTTTATTCAATTCCCGTTGATGTAGTGGTAGTGGAGTGCTGTTGTGTGTGTGTGCCTTTCTTTTATTTTATTTTTGCTGTTTTTGACCAGGGCTACTACCACTATCGCTGTAACTACTGAACGTTAGTGTTTCAGCATCGTCCTTCATCACAGAAACGATAACACACATCTGTTACATCCTTCATGGCGGCACAGCAGTGGATGGTAAGCGAGGACGAGGGTGGTGATTCTCAATTCAAAAATCTCCAAGGAAAGTTTTACTACCCAAGAGGGCGCCACTACTATTCAATCCCTCCTTACATCCTTCTCAGGCAACGTCGTCGTTAAGCTTTGAGACAACAAGAATGAAAGATGGAAGAGGAAATGCAAGGAAATGTCCATTTTTCATGTTTCCGCCACTTGACGAAAGTTTTAGTTGTTTTCTGAGTCCGGAGAGTTCTAATTGCCCCTTGGGGCTTACACAAAATGAGACAGATACGAGAAGGTTGGCGGATGGGTGAGAAGTGAATGTGGAGCTGACAGGACGAAAGCATTGATGTACGCTTAACACTTTATCCGGTCGATGAAAGGATGATGAAGGTGGAGAACAAGTTTCTCTCTCTGTGTGTACATAGGGTGTAGGAATAGAATTTAGAAGGCCTAATGGACTTAGAGAAGCGAAAACATGTTTTCCAAGAGCTCGATTTGAGTTTTAAAGTGTTTTCGGATTTGCAGTTTCAAATTTTGAGGTTTCAAGGCAAAGACTAAGGAAAATATTGCTTCAATAAGGCCGGACATGTCTCTCATATGTACACTGTACCACCATATAAATCGATGCGTTTATCATAGAAGGGTTTTCTCTGGAAGGCATTTGGGTCGACAGTAAGTGAGCCTTACGGATATTCAGAGACGATATTCTGAGTTTCTCCTTTCGAAACTGTTTCTGTTTAATTAATTTCGATTTTAAAAGGCCTTAGGTCTTAAGGGGCAATAAGAAGGAGTGTCTGCATTTCAACCACACTAAGTGCGGTTACTTCCATGTCGACCTAAATAATTTAGGACTCCAACAAGCATCAAGCTAGTCTGAAAAGTATAGAGTTTGGGCTGCCATTCGCATTTTTAAATTCACACTTCATTTTCCTAAATTCAGCTTCAATTTTTGTAAAATAGGGGAGTTATTGAGCAAATTGTTGGTTGATGTCAGCGCTGTGTTAGGTTAGGTGGTATGTGTCTTAGATACCACCTAATAGAGCGCCCTTCTTCCTAAAATTTTGTAGCCGGTTCCGAACCACTAAAATGAGAAGCTTATCCTGTCAGATATGGCATGCTTTCCACGTTTGTCAGATGTGGAACCTAACTACCACTACCCCATCAACCTTGAAAAACCCCCCATTGATTATCGACCATTTACTGCATCAATAGATAGTTCATGCCACGACGCATTCTCCTTGTAAATATTGGCTTAACACATCTCCTCACATGGGCTCCATCTGTCCATCCGAATGCCTCCACGCTAAAGCTCTGTGCAAAACCCTACTCAATCCGTCTTTGTCCTATTTCAAGAAAAAATACATATGTCTCCAGTCAGTTTGCCTGTCGCCCCATTCAATCCGCACAAAGTTCAGCAAACCACTACAATCAAAAACCACCAAAAAGGATAATAATTTTCCATCAAAACTAAGAGTACGAAGGCCATTGCCAGTAACTCCTCCCCCTCCACACCGCCCGCTAACTATAGCTTTAAGCCATCACATAACTCTTACGCAAAACAACATTAGGTAGACCAAACCTAACTGAAGTCAAAATTTGTCCTTCCATGCATTGAAAAAAAAAAAAACAACAGCAAGACAGTGAGGGTAAGAAAAATGGCCATATGCTTGCATACATAGCACGGACATCATCCTTCATCCCTCACCCTCCGACATTTCTGTGCAGCTTGGTACTGCTATTGCCATGTCAGCCCTAATAAATTTAATTTAAAATTATGAGTTGATCTGTCCACACAATAAAATATAACAGAAGAAGGACGGGCATTCAGCCAGCGCTCTTTAGCATGACGACGACAACGATGAGAAGCCTTGAATCAACTTCATCCTGACGACGAATAAAAATGAAGAGCTTAACCATTTCGCTGATGTTGCACGCATCTTGCACCCCTAATACGATACGAACAAGAATGGGGTTTAAGAAACGAAAAGGAAACACAACGATAACGCCAAAGGGACATTGAGGGAGAGCATAAGAAGCAAATCTATCTTTCAGTCTAAGTGGAATGAATGGAAGGACACAATAAGGCACTCATCATCAAGGTTTTCCCTTCAGCTCGGTTTCAGCCTTCTCTGTTGTTGGCTGTCATTGTCGTTATTTTCTGCGTTGCTATCCTTGTTGGTTATCGTTTTTTCATCCGACGGATTGGTATTTACTTAGTAGTACTGGAGAATGAAATTAACTTATGTCCTTCTGTAGGTGTAATACCCCTGTTAGCAGCATCAAACTGCGAAACCATTCCCACCATCAGAATTGTGTAAGTATGGCATTTGCTAGCAATATGAACACGTGATAAAGGGTACACAAAAGGATGGCAAGGGGTGGCTCCAGCTGTGGATGAGATAGTTTTTTGAAGACGGATTACGTCACAACTATGACAGTGAATCAATGAGAAAAGGATGCATGGGAATAGATTTTATTTGCGGTACCGAAAAGCAGAGGCCGCCCTTAGGAATAGAACAGTTTTACCCACCAAAACGCTAGGCAGGGCTGACTGCAAATTTTCCTGTAAAGCTTCTGAGCCACTTCAATGAAAAGTTTTTCGCTCACAAAAAGGGCTCTTCTGGATAGCCGTGAGCACTTAGACTCCTGAATCGTAAGAGAAAAATGACGGAGAAGAGGACGGTTCCTTGACAGAACATCCAGGATTCCTTTCAAGTCTCGCGATCGATAGGGACTATGAATGAAGATTTTCAATGGATGTGCCTTCTAAGAATGCAAACAAATCCAGGATGTGCAGCAGAGAAATCAATTAGCCGACACGGAATGGCTGGTCGTTTGAGCACCGTCAACGGCAATGCAAAGGAGCCAGATTCCAAGGTAATCGAAAATTAGCTTACGGATCCCTGGAAAACTCTCCATCTGTCCTACGAAAGGTGTCTTATCAACCACCTACTTCCGCAGAAAGAGGGTCAGTTACCTAGAAAAAATAAACAAGGAGAGACCATGATGCAGACTTCCTTGTTTCTCTATTCAAAGTCAACCATATTTGGTCAACCATACAGAACCATTCCCCATCTATTCATACAACCAAATCCGTTTCTCTTGAAAGAAATTTATGAGTGGCTTCAGAATCGGAAGGGACTCTTGGGGGTTATGGCCACTATTTTCGATTTCTAGTGTGAAATTCGACAAAGCCCAACTTTGCCGCGATAAGCTCCTGTATACCAGCCCTCGGTTGTATCTCTGAGACTGGCATCAAAGCAGATTAACCTCCTCCAAACCTTTTTAGATCTAGGTGAGACCATCTGGTGGTCTTTAATTGCTCTAGCCTTGATCTAAGAACTTTGGAAAGGACTTCTGAAAGATGCCACCAGATATACTAGACTGTGAGCAGAGAAATCTAAGTTTCGCTGACAGCTCTCAGTCCCATGAGGATCCTGGCGGTAGGAACCATTAAAGCAGTACAACGGTCCGCAAATTTTGAATAAAACTTCGAACTAAAGCTGGAAATTTAACGCACGAAACGAATTGGTTTCTCCACTACGAGAGCCACCGAAATATTTCTAGAAGCCATCCTCACTCTGAACACTTTGTAACTGACACTTGAACAGAACATAACTCTGAAAGTGTTTCATCTGCTATTCATTTGCTGCAATCCAAACAACTGAGAGAAAACTCCTCGAAAGCCCCACATCCTCGCACTATCTGCTTTCAAATTCAAATGGAAAATCTGAATTTCCAATCGGAATCCATTTACCTCCAACACCCACATCCACACCACACTCAACCCAATCCGATTTCTATTTCACACACATACATATGTACGTGCATTCAATCTGATTCCTTCCTTTTTTTCTTCTATTTTTCAAGCAGCAGCTGATGTCTCGTCCTCGGCCACAGCGATATCATGCTGCCATAGAGGATTAACAGCAGGACGTCTAGTATCTCTTCTACATCGACTTGTTGTGTCCATATCATCCGCATCATTGTCATCAATAACAAATGTCATTCGACTACTACTAAAGGGTCAAATTGAAAATGCGGAAATGCCTGCAAGGATCGTCTATTTTATTGCAACGGCTGTAACGGCTACAACGACAGCAACGACGGCGACAGCAGTGGCGGCTTCAACACCAGAAGAACGAAGCAACAATGCCGCTGGAGCTTATGCAACAATGATAATGCTCACAGTCGCCGCCGTCATCGCAGTCGTTGTCCTAGCCGTCGTCGTCGTCGTCGTCGTTGTCCTAGTCGTTTTTTTTTTTGTACGATGGCGATTTAATGATTTCCTGTCAACGGAGAAAGGATATTATATTCTCCGCGGCGACATCACCATCATCATCATCATCATCAGTCAGACAATGAAATCGATACAAATCGACTGTTGCCTCCGCCAGGACAACGAGAGGAGAAACATCAACATCGCCATCGCCGTTTTTAACATCAGCAGCAGCAACATGAGCAAAAGCCCCACCAGCCCCAACGTTGGAATGACAGCCAGCAATTATTATTATTACCAATGGCAACGCTGTGGGTTCAGGACCCAACAAGGGTTAAACGGCACGTGGAATGCTTCTGCTCTCGATGTTAGATGAGGCGCTTCACCGATGCTTACATTAAGTGCGTAGGGATAATAATTAGCACAGAGTCTGATCCTATTGTAAAAATGAAAAAAAAAAAAAAAAAACGGAAAATCCAATAGAGAGAGAGAGAAAGCGAAACGAAAAATTATGAAACTGTTATCTGTTATTAGCAATTAAGGACACTTAGAGGACTAAAAAGAAAGGAATAGTAAGCTAGGTCGTAAGGACACTGTTAATTAAATTTTTACAAGAAACCCCCAATACTGCTTCTGGACATCGTCAAGGATTTTTAAAATCCCCGTTTCTATTTTTGTTTTGTAAATTTTACATTTCAACCGCTGTTTGGCTTAAAAACTAAATCAAAAGAAGTTCTTAAATTTAAATTAAAAAATAAAAACAATATAGATGTCAAAAATGAATAAATGTATTTCTAATCTATGATTAGTGTTGTGCAAGCTGTCTTCCTTAAGTTTAGATACGTAAGCCAAAGCAAAAGCAAAAAAAAAAAATTTGAGAATTTCAAAATGCTTCTACTTTAAGATAGAAAATAATGTAAAATAGTTCTGTCCATGCTATACATGGATAATTAGTGTAGAAAAATAGCAAAATATAAATTAAAAAATATTAACGATTATTTACTGTAAAATATTGTGTGGTAGGAGCAGGATTTTGTTTTTACAACTGATTTCCGTCCCGATACAAAGTATGGTCCGAAATTTTTTATTTTTTTCGTTAAATGCATTGAACAAGTGGGTGTGACCGAATCTATTTGATAAAATTTACTTGGGAACGTCTTTTTTTTAAATAAACTTCATCATTTAGGACTAAAGTCCTTTAAAGATGGAGTGAAAGAAAGGAAAGAGAGTTAGGTGACGATGCGCGTTGACCTTAAATTTTTGCGAATCATAACGTAGCAGTGGCTAAAGAACGAATTTCTGTGCGGAAGAGGTCGCTGGTGTAGTACGATTAAACTGACGGAGAGGCGGGACATAGCTATAGATTTCATCCGAGCAACTGTGGTGGAAATATCGGTACCAGGCCGTTAAGCATCCAACATTTCGACGATGCTCCAGCGAAGGGATTTGGTTGCAAATTGACGGGTCACCAATCAGTCTACATGTCTGACGCTGGACACAATCTAATAAACTCAAACAAGTTGCGGGAGCTCCCGCCCAAACATGTGAGTTGTATTCGAGTTTCGGACGAATATAAGCTTTGTAGAGGGTAGCCAAGTCTGCAGGACTCTTCGCAGTTTCGGAAGTCATATGATTTCAGCGAAGGTCTGGGGTAACTTGCATGCCAAACATTGACAAAGCATTAGAATCCTCAGTATCAGTTCCACTCATTTTTAGTTTGGCTACATTAGTATCACGCTTCAGAGACTGGATACAGCACTGGGTTTTTGACGAATTGAACTCAGCTCATCGGAGTTCATTAGATTTATTTTCCCCAACAACCTTTTTTTCTACATAAGACCTTCATTGCAAGCCTACAGCAGTGGAACTCATGCTACATTCAGTTGGTGTAGGGCTAACGAGCAACCCAGTGAGCGCGTCATAGAAGGGAACTTGACAGTCAAGTTATTAGGTTGGGAAGTAGAACCCAATGATTTACGAGCGAGCAGATCAATTCAATAGAAAATTTTAGGATCCTGTGTATTTTGTAAGCTGTACGATGACTTCAAAACACAGGTATGGCAAATAGAAGTGGCCACGTTGAAATGCAGTCAGAAAGTACGTTTTATGAAAGGAGCCCACCTCCGTAAGGATACAAATCACTTATTTCATTCGACTAAGATTAAATGCCTCTTATGCTTGATAGCAAATAGAGCGCTGTGTCATAGCCTTGACAGCCAATTCCACTAGAATTTATGAGAGTAAGAGAGTGCATAGCTTCAAAAAATCGACGTTGCTCGGATAATTTATTACGGACCGTCAACTTCGTATTGCTTTTGAAGGAATTAAATTCCTAAAACAAAAACAAAATCAATTTGAGTGGATACTAGAGAGCAAGTCCGTTTAAATAAGAACAAATGTTCACCAGTGAAATGGCTCAGAAGCTTACAAGGAAATAACAAACCAAGCAGGCCTCTCCGAAGACGAGTACTCGTGTCTACTTATCAATTTGATTCGTATGTGCAGCTCGCTCTCTCAAATATCCTTATGAGTTAAATTGTGATTTACAACCTATTACAAAGTTTAGGCTGACAGATTCTATTCCACGATTTGGCCTTCTTTCGCATGAATTTATAAAGGCCGGTCCCTCTGTTTGTTTCTTTTTGAAATGTCTATTAAAAATGCACCGTGCAATATTTTCAATGACTTTCGCGTTATTGAAGAGAGTACACCTTCCGATTATTTATGAAAAATAATTCCATTCAAATGGCTGCCGCGGCTGGCCTCGCAGTCACCTATCCTTTTAACCCAATTTTAAATGGCATTCATTGTCGATTGTTTGTGACTCTATTTTGAGTACGGCTCCATAGATATTTGCTTTACGTGCGTCAATTATTTGTAAATCATTGAAGTAACAAAGGTCCTTAAAAATTTTCATACAAAAGAACTGCGCAGCGACTAAGGCAGGTCTCCAAACCAGATGATAATATGGTTAACATTATATCCGAAAGACGGCACTTAAGAATCTTCCCATGACAGTTCCTACACATTTTGCAGACATTAGCGGGAGCTGGGACCATGAAAAACACTTTTTGGTTTTCACTAACCACCCAACAAAGTGCCCAAACACCAATTTTTGAACGGCTAGGACAGCACATAGAGCCATAGCCATGCAATCAAAATCATTCCAATTTCCAATAGTGGTCCCAAAAAACCACTCATCATGCTTCTGCAATGCAATCCATTTTCGTAAATTTTTTCGCTGTTCATTCAGATCAAAAAAGTAGGATCTCACCACTCGAAAACCCACACCAGACACCAATTTTACGAGGATGTATTGGCTTCCCTATAAGTACGCGCGGATCGTATAGTTTTCCTTGCAGAAAAAATATCTTCGTCTGAAAAGATAATTTTGCGACCAAAATCTACGACATTTTCTTAGTCATTTAAAGCCCCGCAGGGAAGCCAACTCACACTCTGGAGTGAGTCCAAGGTCTGCAAGCCATATTCTCCTTTGAAAAGTGAGAAGTGCTATATAAGGTTCCGAGTTTTCACGTACAATTTGAGGAACAGCAGCAATTCGTTTGTCTGTGCGCATTGGAAAAGCGCCCAAGTAGCTTTTGTTGTCCTAAGACAAGCCCTCAGAAATATTTATAAATGCGATAACCATAGCAACTACGTCGATCTACTCAAGCACGTCCATCCCTAACATCCAGAATTAAAAGATCTATGACAGTGGTAGACAACAGCATAACTCGTATAACGATAGCTAGACAGTACAACTTCAACCCTTGTTAGGTACCACGTTATTCTGAGATCCTAGGGAAGTACAAAGATGAGGAAGAACAATGACGAAGCTCCTTTCGGTATGAACAGCACAAGTTGAGCCAAAGACGAGGTACCTACATATGTATGTATCCAAGCCGACGGGGTAGACTGAAGCGCGACTGGGCTACTACGGGTGGTTTATCAAAATTTACTTCCAAACTACAGATGACCTTCCATCCCTAACATCTAAATACCACTAGGCCACTACTTCTAAAGACCAAAAGAGAAACCAGCTCTATAATAACTGATATAACCACGGCTGCACTATGTATTGGAATTTTGCCCGAACGGACGTCAAAACCGTACTCGAGGAGCCATTTTTAAAATAACAAACTTCATACTACAGCGGGAATAGGCACTTAATAGATAGAGAAACTTGGTTCAGAAGTAGGTGATGAAATCGACTCCGTTTTTAATTAGAGACGACATAATTTAACGTGTACGCCATCTAGGGTCACTTGTAGAGAAACGACTAACTAACCATGTCCATCCATCTGTCTGGCCCTAAACGAGTTGTACATGGCCAAATTTTAAGGGCGCTCTGACTCTAAGTTAACAAACTGAAAAATTATTTATGGTGGATGTCGACTGGACTGGAAGTCGACCTTCCCTGAAACAACACAAAATATAAGAGGACATTAGCGAGTCGAGGGACCGTGAAAAATCGCTCTTTGTCTTGTCTTGCATTCGAACCTGAATCTCAAGCTCACTATCCCTAAATTGTCATCTAATTCACAACGAAATTGAGTACTTTAACGTTAACAAATTCGTTTTAAGGATACACACTGCAACATCAACTATATTCTAGAGTAGCCCTACAGCTGAGAGCGTCAATCACACAAGTCCTGTTCCGCTGAAATGCAACACGTTCTCCAAACTCTTGAAAGGACGTTTCACAACAAATTTCTATTTTCATTCGCAACAGATAAACTTAATTTAATTTTTAATTAAAAAAGGAACCCACTACAGGCACCCAAAAAAAATGGATCCCTTCTGAAATAGTTTTGTAAATTTATTTTTAAGCAAATAGCATGTAAGACTTACGTAAAAAATAATCACTTATGAAAAACAAATTAATTTGCAAGCCACAAATGTAAATATTCCCCAATAATTGCTAAAAAAAAAAAATTAAAATAATAATAAACAAAAAGAACACATAATTAACTCAATAATTACTCCCCCCTCATGTATAATTATTTAATAAGTGTTCATATCTATTTGCATTAAAAGAGAAAAACAAACGAAAAACAAAATAAATAGTTTTAAACAAATTGCAAAACGAATTATATACTCTCTCGTTGTATTTGTTTTATTTTTGCGATTAAATTTAGTGAAATATTCCAATCAACATCCATCGAGGACAGCACTTTGCCATAATTGTGTACTGCCGAATGGAATACTCTCGTATCTATTTACCCAATTAGGTACGAGTTGTAGATACTGTCGAAAACCATTGCCTGCTGAATTGAAATTATCCAACAACTAGAGGTAGTTTAGCTATTTGGTGGGCAATTTAATCAATTGAGAAACGATTTATTAAATAGCTTTTAAAATCATAACTGATGAACTAATTAATTAAAAGGCATCCTGATTGCGTTAAATAATTGCGAATCTATTTTCATTTCCGTAAGATTTAAAGTATTTCACGGTAAACACTTGTAAATTAGCGTTTTCAAGTTTGATTGAACAAGAGACACTTGTTTGGTATTTCGATTCAATATTAATAGATTGAGAGGCTCTCCTCTCGTGTCTGAGTACATGGTTTTGAAGGACGAATTTGGCTACGAATAAAGTCTCCTTTAAGGCTTTAAATTGATTGAACACAGTAAGCTGCTTGAAGGTTTTGAACTCTTTATTTTGTAGATGAATTTTAAAGGGCATCCCAATAAGAGTACAAATGAAAGGGATCTACAGTTTAGAGCCATATTCGAGAGGCTAGTTCCAAGACGTTTTCCCATACAGATATGACTCACGGACGTTTGTCAAACATCCGCGAGATGAGACTTTAGAAACACTTTTAGGTGTTCTCTGGAATTCAAACCACCCTCTCAGCAATCCAACGCACTTATCACTGAGCCACGGCGCCTACAACTGTCTCAGGACATTTATTACTCTCAAACTCTCATCAGACATTGCTGCGAGGTAAAACAGTGAAAGTCTTAGTGAGTTTCGAAAGCCTAGCTTCCGCCTATTTACGTCAAATTTGTTTCTTGATCCATGACCCTACTTAACCTAGCCTTGAAAAGCTTAGTACCATTTCCACACCTAGTCAAGCACTGCAGCAATGTTGCGCGATTTCATCTTGGATATCGCTAGTTTCACTTGATTTTAAAGGAGGACCAAAAGATTGACTAAATTCCTCCAAGTTAAATGGCGGATTGTATCCGAAAGGGGAGTATTTCCTTCATCGCCTTTTATAGTCTACAAAAGCTTTCCTCTCAGTGTAAGACCGCAACTGCATTCTACTCGTAGTTCCTTTGAAAGATATCCTTTTCATGGTTTCCCCTTCCATTTACGCCTGAGCCACTTGAACCACACCAGCTTAATTTTATTGGCATTGTCCAAGTATCGCTAGTAGAGTCTAATAAGCTAAAAATTAATTTCATTTAACGCTTCACTGCATATGTAAGTACCTCCATAGTTACGGCTTTTTTACGTACATTTATGGACGCACTCATGACCAAGTGCCTTTCCATCAACGATGTGCAATGTAACACTGGCACTACAAATTGAACTCTATCAAGCTCTTGTGGGCCATGGCAAATTTAATATATTTTTCATCGGCTCTTGAAAAAAGGACTACAAATTTGTACATTCTGTCAATTAATATTCTTTTAGTGAACTACCTTTTTTGAACGTAGAAAATTAATTTTCCTGGAAAGATGTACAATTTTAAAGCAAAAGGATTGCAATCAAATAGTTCCTTATATCCACAGTGAATTATTGAAAAAAATCGGCCACGGGAGGCGGGAAATTGTAATTTAAAAGGACTTCTCATAGATGAATTTTTTAAAAATGAAACGTAGCAAGCACATGACTCTCTCTCAAGGCTGTGCTTTGTTCGGAATCCTACAACGCGATTGAACTGCCTCCAGCTCATTCACGAAGAACTCGATTCCTCCACAACTCTACTACGCCACGATTGCCTAGTGTGGTCATCTGTTCTTCCCGACAGGAATGGAGAATTCTCCTGCATGGGATTTTTTTCAATGGAATTGTCTTCACGCTGCCAAGTGACGCTTTCTCATACGTGAATTAATGCCTAAAAGTTCTTGCCCCAACCTCTGATAAATCTTTGGGTTTGAAATACAGCAGAGCCAAAAAATTCTGATGATAATTCGTAGACATCTCTTTAGAAAAGTTGCGAGTGATAGTGGTGTCCAGCTTCTAAGTACAATACCCGTAGAGCAGTATTTATTCCACGTTCGTGGCAGCTTTGTTGAAAACATTGCGTTCCAAGCTTTAGCTAACACTTTAACGAAGCTTTTGCTCTTCCTGTTCTGCTGCATTTATGCAATCTGGAGCCACCATTCTTTGCCGAGCCAACTCTTCTTAAGTAAAGACCTCTTGTCCAGCATTGTTAAGCTGATTGCGGAAATTAGAAGTGCTCAGGGCTTCGCGTTAGCCCAACTTTGTTTGCCTCACTTTTCAGTTTGTGGACCATTTGAAGTAGGCCCATTATCCAATATCCACTAGCAGGTAAACATCGTTAGCGTAGTCTAGATGTTTTAATCAGGAAGTCATGCTTCATAGCACAAGACTAGAATATGGATTTCAATATCGCCATGGATTATAAGCCAACAGGCGTTAGTTCGAGATGCATGCATACAGACAGGCAGGTTGACACAATAGTCGATCCTATCAAAATGCAACGAAACATGACCAGGTGTACAAAAGGGCAGTGATGTACCGAGCAACAATTCCTCACCTAGTTGCACAACGAAAACTATCCTTCTTATCATTGGAATCGCGTAGAATGAATGGAATCATTCAATTGTGTTAATTTTAAATCACATCTCAAAGCCACGTAAGAACCACCATGATTGAAGCATGATTAAACGCAATAGCTCTACACCAAACCACCTACTCTCACACGACAGGAATTTCTCAGAAGCAGAGTGTTTGGTGACACGCCCTTTGAATAGTTGTTAGAATGGGAACATGGAATAGCTGCCTTAAACTTTTTACCTAAGAATTAATAAATTTGTTCCCCTGTATGAGCCGTTGCGTTTAAAACTTGACTGTCCTCGAACTGTCAGGAGATTAGCCTCTGTTTTAAGAGGGAAGCACCATAGAAGTCGGGTTTTAACGATGAAAAGGAAGAGCAAACAGGATTTTAAAACTAAGACGTCTCGTAGGTAAGATTTCTGGTAATGGGAAATTATATGTACATCCAGGGCTGTCTTATTTCCAATTACCAAAAGGTCCCTCGTACCTAGCATTAAAACCGTAGAGTCATGAAGGTCTTTGAATGGAAACCCAAGCAGAGAAGCAAAGAGACCATAAAAATGGAGGCTAATTTGCTCTCTGATTCCAACACCAGCTCATTAGGCACTTTGTCCTGCTGTACGTGATTTGAGGAACTCTCTCTCTCACAGGAACTCTCTCACTCCAGTGCTGTAATGCAACTTCAAAATTGCTATACGAAGGCACTTTTGATTTCCAACAGACCAGGATAGGCTAAAGCTCCTCGGACTCGGCCAAGTTTTTTAAAGAGAAAGAAAGAAAGTGAAAGCCCTACTATCGCTCGCAGGAGATCAAAATACTTCCGTAGAGGGTTCACCTCTGAAAAATAAATAATATTTTCCTGCAGTGTCTAACAGGTCTCCTCCAAGCTTTTGCACCACTGAAATTTAACCTAATCTTATCAGCAATACGACCATAAGACTTGGGGAGTAGCAACAATGATAGGAAAAGCATCCAGGACATGACGGGGTATCTACATTAGGTCGGAATATCTGTGAAACTGCCGATTTACTACCCACTCAACATACTTCAACCTGCGTTCCAAATACATATGTACTATCAGACCCAACAGTGTGGGAAAGATTTAAAGAAAACTCGAAGACCATCAAGGAGTAGGTGATCTGGATCAGGGAATCTAGTCGTACAACTGCCCTTTAATCCATCGACTCACTGTGACGCTTTTCAAACCAAAGTCGGGCTACCATTTGGCTTTCGACGAAACAGATACTACAATTCGGAAAGGACTATTCGTCACTTTAAGGAGCCATGGAGATCTCGGGGAGATTTTGTACCACTATCAAACGATTTGAATGACTGGCAATTATCTGGTTTTCCTAACGCTTTCGTTTACCTCACCAACTAGAAGCAATGCGAATTGGATTCCTGAGAAAACTTGTACGAAGGTCCTTCTTTGTGAGAAATTTAAGGCAGTTACTGCTAGAAGCCATCAAAGAAAAGAAATACTCGTACAACTCCACGCAGTATCAGATGAATTTGTTCGCCAATTGAGTGTTATTTACAAATCGGATCTGCAGTCCATTAAGGGACACAAATTTAACCTCCAAATTGCTCATGCTTGCGACACAATATCCATTGAACTCTACCATCACCAACAAGGCTCTGCTCCAAGGCAAATGATTAAAAACCCGATGCATCACATGAAACGACTAAAAATCCCGCAGCTAACTAGACTCAATTACTCCCTCCCACGGTGAAATGAAACTGATTCTCTTGAAACATCCTTAATTGACCACTGAATGATAGTCTATTAAAACATTTATCTGCCCACACATCCCTGCCAGCCCACCCAAGGAAGTTGAACAAAAGAAAAATCTCTCCATTCTCTTCATTCTCTCCATTAAAGTCCTTTCCGTGAATAATGCCATAAAGATTCCTTTTCTTATTTTATTACTTTTTCAACGGCCTATTGGTCGATTATAATAGTTTTGACCGCAACGTTTTCAGGGGAAAATTGTTAAAAATTGAAAGGATATTCCATTGTGTTGACACATTTTTTTGGCGTCTGCCTTAGCAAATGATTTTTTTTTTTCGTTTTTTTCGTTTTTTGCTGAATGAAAGATGGATTTCTTTTGAAATTTTATTTTCTTCTGCGAAAGGACAATGGATTGAAGGTAGTGATTCGGAAGGATATTGTTGATACAAGGGACATTCAAAATGAATTGCCAACAGCAGCACAAGCGATAGAGGATAAAAATGAAATATTTACGTAAAATGTTGCGAAAGACTCGAGAGTAGCCGAAAAGAATGAGAGAGGATTTCAGAAATTTCGAAATCCTTAAAAGTGTCTCGTTGAGGTCGTCGTTTATTTTTTTTTTGTGAGGATAAGTAAGTGTCCACTTGAAATGTGAATGTTATATGAGGCGATTTGTAAAGTGCTTACAATACGTACAAGTAAAGGACATCAAAATATGATCACCAAGAAAAAAAAAGTGTAGTGCGTATATCCTTCCGCTCCGGACTCGATTATTTGTTAAGATAAAGGCTGGTAAATTGAGGCTTAGAATGGGATATGAACAGTAAATACACTTTTGGTACAAATCCCGAAAAGGTTTGAAAAGGTCGCGAGAATGGCTCATTAGTCAATGACACATTTTTTTAAAAATTTACAACAATTTGTGGTCGGTCCTAAGCAAATATTTGAAATGTGGATGGATACCTTTGCAAAGTGAGGACTCCATTGAAAAGTGAAAAAGGATTTGTTAGTGAAGGGTCAAATATTTGCTACTGTATTAGAAGAGAATCAGAGAAGTCAATCCAAATCCTTGTTCGAATGTCCACATCAACTGCTGTATGGGTGCGACAGTTTGCGCGTTGAAGACGCTTCCTTGAGCTATTTTGAGCATAGTAACATGCATGACTAATGGTAGACATATGTATGTACGTGAGCTGAACAGAATAAAACGCGAGGATGTCGTTAAGTAAAACAGCACCATAATTCGTCTTGGAAGTCACCGAACTCGGCTTGTATCACAAAAGTTTTACAAAAGCTCCAAGGACCACAGCCTGAACGACATGTCGACGAATACATTTGGCCTTCTACCTCGAGTACCAGACCGAAAACATTTCCACTAAAAATCTATGCGATGCGAATTAAGTTTTCGTAGGTTAATGACACCGACTATAGAAGTATCGCCTTCTACCACCACACAGAGGATGTCCCCAGAAACCTGTTTTCCAAAAAAGTAGTCTTTCTACAAATGATAGGAGATAGAGCGGAAACTTAAGAACATAAGACATAGAGTCTGGGGAAAGCACAATTTACAGGAAATATTGAGAACTATAGAGCTGAGGAGGACAACCCAGTTGCGGTTAGAGAAGGAATCCTTTAGAAAACTGCGAGAACGACATATAAACAGATTATATACCACTTGACGCAAGATTGACGACATAGGAGAGTATTTTGGCAGATGATATGGAGACTTACTTAGGTGGCGCTACATTTCGGGGTGAACCTGGACCTCAACCAATAAACCTCTTTACTTAGTCCGGTCCTTGGCTAATTTTTTTCTTTACAGATGACTCCGAATATGGGCAGCAGCAACGAACCGTGAGTCTCAGCGGATGCAATAAGTGTCATTTCTGGCCGAACGCCCATCGACCTAGCAGCGAAGTAGTCTGCGGCAATACGCAAAAAAGAGCATGAGGACAGGAGAAGAAGCATTGAAACCATGCAAGCTTGATGGCAACATAGGTGGAACAGCGCAACAAAAGGACGATAGACACATACACTGATCCCCTACATAGAGGAGTGGATCAGCAGAAAACACGGAGAAGTGAACAATTAGCTCACGCAGTTCCTGTCCTGTGATGCAGCAATTGCGCAGAGAAGAACGGGCACTGAGAAGCGCAGGAAACGAAGAAACTGCTAGCTCTGGCAGCTGGGAAGGAAGTGAGGAATCGTCATACCTGCTCCTGCGAAGGAATACCGTGACTAGCGGTGTCGCAGGGGGGCAGACAGGACAGAGCAATAGGAAGGGTTTTTTTTAGCCACGTAGGCATGCAGGAGAAAGGAGTCACGCATACGGGCTACAGAGTATCTATAAATGATTATATCCCTACCTAGCCAAACAAAAAAAAAGATGACTCCGTACTAGATGGGAACCGGCAGCAGGCGGAGGTACTTGTCTTCCCGACTGAATCAGACTGCCAAGGAGAATAAGGAATTAAATCTCAGGATCCCAAGCCAAGACCATGACACACATTTAAATACTTGAGAGGGGGCATGCCAAGCACTGTACAACCAGACACATGGTGTAGATGCAATTCAGCCCAACATGTCCAAGAGGAACCCAACAAATTTTACAATAGCTTGAGTAAAGGGACATACTCCAAAGCCTTAAAGACAGAAGTTGGCTTTGAAATGTCTTCCCTTCAACAGATTCGCCAGCTGCCTATTGCATACAACAAAAGTTAAGGGATTAACGGAATTAAGGAGATTTCTTATCGCAAAATTTAGTCAACAGTTTTAGTGTACCTACAGGGTTTTTATACACCGATAGAAACCCTGTCACCAAGCAGTATGCAAGAAATTAATCTGTTCTCAGATTGTTGCATACCTTCAGGTGCCAGTTGCTGGCAAAACTCACATTTTTGAAACCCATACACAATTTATAAGGAATTCTGCTCAAGTTTACAATAATGCTTAACGTCTGCTGAACAAAATAGATCAAAAGCCATATTCAAAAAAAGGACCTCGATAGCAAACATTTCTTACTATGACTCACTGCTTTGAATAAATAATTTGTCATTGTGGAGACAACGCCTGCCAAGTACTTGAGTTTTCGACCTCGTATGTGGCTAACAGCAGCTTGGGGTAGTAGCCATTTTATGGGACCGTTTCTATCCTTCCAAACAGTTATACTACTATTTTCTAAATTGTTCATCTAATATCAGAAATTTAGAATTCCAATCTCAACTTGTTCTGTAACCAATATTTCTTAAAACCGATACTCTCGACAAATGTTCCGGAAACAAAAATCATAAAAAATTCCAAACTCCCTCCATCCATTGAATGAATAAGCACAACTCGCGAAAAAATCCATTCACCCAAAAATAGAAAAACCAAAACTTTCAAACAATACCATTTGCACGGTCATAAAAATCCTCAAAATTGTTTTAAGGTTTGAAAAACTTTTTTTTTTCTCCCTCAAAACTTCTGATATCTGATTTATATTTCGCAATTTGCCGCAGAAACTTTCACAATTGTCGGCCATAAGTAGTTGCAAGTTAAATTTTCGAAAAAAAAAGGAGGAAAATATTCAAAAAGTAGGCAACAACAACTCTCTTCGACCATTTATCTCAACCAAGTCCAGGCAGCACAACATCCCCATGAATATAAATTAAATGAAGTGTTAAGGGCTTTTAGCCATTGTTCCGAGATGTTTGCTTTGTCTCTAGATGATGACTCCTTTGGATGTGGATGAAGAAGAAGGTGCAACCCATCATCAACACGGAGACCAACCACAGAAAGTTTCCCTCTAAAGGCAGAGCAGCAGTTAATGAGGTGCAAATGGTCCATCCATGAGATATATTACAGACTTTCACAAAAAGAGCCAAGGCAAATGGAACGAAAAGGAAACCTCTCGGATCCTCATTTCGAATCACTTTTCTTCTCTTATGGTAATAAATAAAAAATGACGAACCGCCGCCGGAAGACGACGACAACGACGATGCCGGCGATGCCGAGCCGACGACGCTGACGACGCCGAAGAATAAGGAACTGATGCTTTGCACAGCTAACAACTTTATTATCCTAATCTCGTATACGCATTAGCACTTAAGTTTCACCACAGTAGAGGAGCGAATCCTTTTTTTGTTCTCGCTCGTTCATTTTTTGCTTATTTATGGCGCGAGTCCTTCTCTTTACTCTTTTAACTGGTTTATGGTGTTAACGGGTTTTTTTTTTCAGGTCTCCCTTACCGTGATGGCTATGTGCTAATCCGTCATCGTTGAGTGTGAACAAAAAATTGCTTGAGTATGAAAGGAATTTTTTATTCGAATACAGGTGTGGGGGGCCGGGCGGGGGGCAATGGGTCCTTTTATGCTTTTTAATTGAAAGGATGAAGTGGAAATTTATTGAATGCCGAGGCAGCACTTTTGAATGCCACGAGGGTGTAATTAGTGGGTAAACAAGGCGACAGGTAAACATGGTTGGAAAGAACCTGAAGGGATAATTTTTTCATTATTTCCAATTATAGTCGCCTGTTAAGGTCGGAGGAAGGCATGTACTCGAGGGGATAAGGCTTGTTGCATGCAGATGATTTGAAGTTGGCCACGAAGGAGGTCGGGTGACTCATTTGGAGCCACTAATAGAGTTATCCTCTTCGAAAGCAACCCCAGGTTATGAAGGTTGGGCAAAAACCATTGTTTTAGATGAATGGGAGACCCAGCTGGAATTTTATTCGACTAATGAGGCAGCAGGTATGGGAACAAAGCAGTTCTTGAAAGAAATATATCTGAGGTCACTGAGCAATATAACCTTCAAAGTTTCACCAAAAAATGTTCACAGTTGCGACCTATTCTACCACTTCTTACATGAGACGCCCTTGAGATAGAGATTGAAAAGCAAAGGCGAAAAAACTAAGCAAGCCACAGGCCAATAGTTGATTATCCTGCATGTGGCTGGAATATTGCCAGTAGACCACCTCATTAAAAAAAAGTCGAACGGAAATTCGTGTCAGCAGGACAAGGGTGTCAACAACGACGATTCGAAGTGACACTGAAGTACCACCAAGAACAAGCCGCGAAGAATGGCAAGAGAGAAACTTTTCTTACAAAGGCAGATGGACGCAGAGATTGATCCCCAATATCCCCTTGGATCAATAGAAAGCATGGAGAGCTGAACTTAAACCTGACGCAAATGCTTGCTGATCATGGTTGTTTCAAAGCCTACCTCTAAAGATTTGGACAAGAAGACAACCCTATCGAGGATGCGGAACACATCATGTTCCACTGTGGACGATATCAGGAAGAAAGTAACTTGCTGGCGAACAGACTGGGTGCATCACCAGACAAATGCTTAGCTACACAAGAAACCTGACTACCATCCTGAAAAAACAACGAAGACAAGAACGACAGCGAATCGTGGCGCAGACGGCTGTCAATATGAACGAGCTGAGTATGTAAGGCTGAAGCCCCCCTTGCAATGAAATGCTTGGCAACAGCGCCACGAGGACCAGGGATAGGAGGGGAAGTGGGTTTAGTGGCGTGGAGAGAATACAGAGCAAACCTGCCAAGTCTAGAGAATCTCGTAAGTCACATGACGAGATCGGAGGGCGAGTAGATGGAGATCTGCTCCTTCATAGGGTGTGTGCAGAACGAGCTGCGAAGAGCGAAGCCCTAAAAGAGCCCAAGACGCGGCCTCGGAGACAAGAGCATAATTGCTAACCAGCCCCGCGAGAGGTAGAACCATGACGAAACTTTCAGATGTTTTTTGGAATTCGAACTTCGAACCTCCCGCTCAGTAGCCCAACGCAGTAACTGCTAAAGTCCTGGCTCGAATTACCGGAAAGGAAAGGTATTATGGAACAGTACCCTGGAAAGAGCAAGGGAAACGTCGATCGTATTCCACAGATACAACAAAATTTTTGGTGCCTGGTTTAAGTCTAAGCCCAAAGGACACCGAATTAAATGCCCCTTGCCTCCAACTATTCAGAAAAAAAGGCCACATACTTGTAGCTCTGGCTCTCCACTAAAAAAGGCGAAATGGTCCGTGATTTCTGGGATGCAAAACTTTTTCTGGAGAAAGGAAGCCTGGATTACAAAATAAAAAAAAATACTTCACCGGGACGCTGCACACACAAAGGTGTTTTATAAATGGTGAAACTGAGGGAATTTAAGTAGCATTCACCCTATTCAGCAGACTTGGCTCCTTCTGACTACCACCTCCGTCCAGATCTAAAGAAATTTGTGACTGGGCACCGTTTTGAGTCAAATGAAGAGGTGAAAGCAGGGATAGATTCCACTTATTAGAGAGACGCTGGACTGAATCCTTTAAACTAGAGAAATAAACACATTTTTGAACCAACGAACGCATTATTTCCCTCGCATACTACAAGATCCACAAGATGGAAAACCAATGAAGCTCAACCCCAGACCTGCTCTTGTGTCGTAACTTCCACCAAATATAACTGAAAATAATTATAAATCCATCACCCTACTTTCAACCCACACTGTACCCACTACAAGCAAACGAAAAAAGAATTTTTCTTGAATTTGTTGTTTTTCACTTCAGCTCCCAAGTGCTTCTGACCGAACCTACACTACATTGTCCCGTTACAAATCATGCTCATCGCACACCCACTAGCTGTCAAGACGCCTATCAACCGCAGTGATAATCAAGCCAAGCTCCAGTCCACAACAAACAGGTCACTCTCCCGCTATTAACAACAAAAAAAAAATCTACACAAGTACAGCGCAGCAATAAACAAATTCAATTTTATTGTGTGGTTAATTTTTCTTTCTGATCTTCCGATCAAATTTGTTTCCTACTTCGACGATTAAAGAAATAATAGTTTTCGTAGTTTTTTTTTTGCTCCTTTTTCTTGTGTCGTTTCAATTTCTTTGCTTCTTTTTGACTTTAATTCGTTTTTTTTTTCGGGAAAAGAGAAGCAGCAACTACTGTTCTCTTGTTCCCACCCACATTTTTTATCCAAACACTAACCATATAAATATTTTGTTTGTCGCGTGTTTTTGTAAATTAATCAAAAAAAAAACTGTAAATAAATAAAATCCACAAATAATTGACGGAATAAATTTTGTTGATCAAAAATTTTGATTTTGAGTGGAATTGACATACGGATCCTCGAGGTAAGGAGTGTTTTACGTTAGTTTTTCATAAATCACATGTTTTTGCGAGAATTTCATTTTATTCCGACAGTACAGCTTGTTGGCTTGAAACATTTTTCTGTCAGACTACCTGTCCCTTTCAGACCGACTTAGTGTGGACTTCAACCTCTCTGATGACTTGTGCAACATTTTAAACACCACCGGCAACATGTTTGGTAAAAGACCATCCCCCACGGTCAGTGACCTAAAATTAAGGAAAAAATTGTTTAAGATTGCTTTGTCTATGGGCATCGTCTAGCCCGCTAAGTGGTCAATGACCCCAAGGACTCCGTTAACGCCGTACGGTGATGAATTTTTGAAAATTCCAAATTTAGTTGCATTTCAAGTGTTAAACAAGACGGACGGACATTATCTAGTATAATTGACTACTGGGTCTTGATTTTCATTCGCTCCAAGTTCCAAGTTAATTAAAAGTGAATTTTAATTGATGTGCTAAACAGTTGCTTGCCTAAACTGTTTCTTAATCAAATCGAGGACAATTTCGTGGGGGCTACCTTTGTAGAGAGTTGGTTTGAAACGGTTCCAACTGCTGGATATCAAATGGATTTAATTTTAACGAATAATTAAACGAAGAAAAGGTGTGTTATGCGTTTTACAAATTAAGTGAACAATTTCAAGTGAAAAAATTGATTCAAGACAACAAGGAAACACAGTTTCAAAGTTCGGTTTTCAGTTAAATGTTTAGAAGCAAAAGTTCCACAAAATGGAGTCCAACTTAGTGACCAGGGAATACGAATATATCTGCCTCGCTTCCTCAGAAGGCTAAACCCAAACCGGGGGTTATGGACGGGTTGAATATATGCAAATGGATGCGATTTTTTTTTAACTTATTTTGATTTTGAAATTCATAAATTTTATCGGTCTTGCTTTTCGATTTTTTTTATCAAATTTTTGTCATGGAACCTTCTTCACATTTGCATAAATTGTGTCATCTAATGCCGATGTGGAACGTACATATGTTTGAGTGCTTTACCCCTCCGATACGGCTTCACTGTTCTACTAGTTTGCGATTTTTTTTCCTCGGTTCTACAGAGATGTGAATAAGGTCCTACCCCCATAGAGATGTGAAAGTGTGTAGAGAATTTCTGAAACGCTTTTCAGCTCTGATGCGCCCCCATTTTTCAAGATTGCATAAGTGCACTCAAGGGCACGTCCAACCGGCCACCCTTAACAAATGCGCAATTCTTTGTGCACAGGTGTTGACGCTTGTGGCACTGAATGTAGTACAATAAGTGGTTTTCGAGGTATAAACAGAGATGTTCCACTTCAAAACGATCGCTAACTAGACTTTCCAGTGAGTACACTCCTTGACTTCACTGTATAGCATGCTTTGCATAAGATTTCTTTCCACCATTGACACCTCTATGTCGTTTCCAAAGGGTTTCCGAAAGGAACAATAGATCGTTAAGGGTATTCCGTTATTTATTGATTGACTAAGTGCCCTTTACGACTTCACTAGCTGAGCGCCTGCAGCAAGGATCCAATATTCGATGATATTTTGGCATAAATACGACTCTATTCAACCAATTACCCGACGATTGATATTCCCTCAGCTCTTCATGTTTTAGTTGCTTAAGAAAGAAACTTAGTGCGGTCTACCAATGACCTGGAACTATAGCTGCTCAGGTTTAGTTCTTTAACCGAATGACAAGGGTTGCAGTACAATAAACTGCAAACTTGCGAATGCAAAAGGGTGTGCCACATTCATGTCATCGCTGGAGACAGAAGGCAGTCAAAAGTGATGTTCTCTAAGAAAAAAAAACTTTATTTAACTTTGCTCCTTGCTCAGCTTCGGGATAGCGTACAAATATGATCGATGGCTTAAAATGGTTCTTAACTGAAACACTAACTGACAAAGGCAATCAATTTCAAGCAGATATGTATAGCTAGTGGGGTCGAGTGGAAATTCATTGGCCTTTTGGCAGGATTTGCTTTGATATGAAAATATTGTCAATTTCCGGTCGGCTGTCGCACTAGCTCATGCCACTCAAGCTAGTTTAAGTGTTGTGGCAGTTGAAAGTGACGCTCTCTAAACGAGAATCTATCGAATCAACACGGGTATCAGCCGGAGAATCACTGTGTAACAAGTCATCCTACGTCGTTTACCCTCTCGGTCAAATTCGTTTAGAATTGGATAGATTACCTAAAAGCAGGGCGTACACGTCGTCCCTGAAGTTTATCACTGCTTTCCACAACATTGTCCCTGCAAGAGTGGAACCTATCGAAACCAGCGCAATGTAAACATTTTCCTTTCCATCGCTTATCACAAATTGGATTACGAGTATTCCCCTGAATAATATTCTGATTCCTCCCTTTCAAGACATAAATCAATCGAAAACCATCAATCAACAGACCGACATCACTAACTTAAACAAAACAAAACCAAAACTCACTGCAAACACCGAAAAGTTTCCCTTCCAATTAATTACAAGGATATCCACCACAATTCATCTGTCAAAATGATGGCCTCATGTCCACCATTCAACAAGCTGTTGTACGCAGCAGCTACCTCAAGCGGTGCCCCCAGTGAGACCCCAAGTGAAATATCATCAGCGGACAGTGATTGGAGTGACATACGAGCTATTGCCGTAAAACTAGGCGTATCTAATCCAGAGGACTTGCACACGGAACGTTTCAAAGTCGATCGCCATAAGCTGGAGAATTTGATTAAAGGTACGTGTGCCCAGTTTGTCCTAGTTTTTCCTTGTGTGCCATGTGTTGTATCTGGATTCAATTCTCCTTTCAGTTGAGAGTAATATTGAAGGACTAAATAGCGCTGAGTATTTTTTTGAGAGCGTAAGGATTAACATACGTGTGTGTGTGCAGTTTTTTCATGTAATACTTTGCAGGTTATGAAAACAACTGAAACCTATATCAGTTGGCCGTGCAGACTTAAAATCGGAGCCAAGAGTAAGAAGGGTGAGTCCTTTGTAAATTGCATGTGTGTTGGCTTAATTAGCAGAGCTGCCGTAGCTTGCTGTTGTTTTTGAACAACTTTATTGGGTTAAATAAGTGGCACATACCATGAGACGTACATACAAGCCTGAATGCCAGGATATGTGTTGCCAAAAAATGTACAGAATTCCTTTTTTTTCGTTGAATTTTTTTTTTCAGATCCCCATGTCCGCATAGTTGGCAAACCGGACGATGTTAATCGGGCAAAAGAACGCATTCTTGCCAGCCTGGATTCGAGGGTATGCAACGCGCGCTGTGATGTTAATTTGTGGTTGAGATGGGTGCTATTTTGTGTTTTTAGGGCTCTCGTGTCATAATGAAAATGGACGTCTCCTATACCGATCATTCGTACATCATTGGACGTGGTGGCAACAATATTAAACGTATTATGGAGGACACTGCCACCCATATACACTTTCCCGATTCGAATCGATCGAATCCAACGGAGAAAAGTAATCAGGTGTCGTTGTGCGGTAGTCTGGAGGGAGTGGAACGAGCTAGAGCCCTAGTGCGTTTATCAACGCCCCTGCTGATGTCTTTTGAGTTGCCAATCAGAGCTGAGGGTGAGCCAATACCAGATCATGATACACCGTATATCAAGGAGGTGGAGATTAAATTTAATGTACAGGTTAGTGCGCTGGGTATTATTCAAAGGAGCAGTCGTAAAATTATTTATCTTCAACCACCTAGGTTATATTCTCTTCGAGACCGAAATTGCACTCTTCCTTAGTTTTGGTGAAGGGATCGGAAAAGGATGCTGATAAGGTGCAGGAAGCTACGCAACTCCTAATCAATTGTACATGCGGAAAACATGCGGTAAGCTTATACTAAAATGGGGTTTAGAGAGGGGTTCTCCATACAAAGTTGGACTTTGAGCGCCGTAGAAATAGAAGGAAAGAAGGAAAAGGAACGCGTTGGCAACCAACAACCAGCTACGACATTAATGGCTACGACACCCACTAATTCAGAATAGATTACGACCTTGAAAAACTTTATTTAACTTTGCTCCTTGCTCAGATTCGGGGTAGCGTACAAATATGATTTATGGCTTAAAATGGTCCTTAACTGAAACCCTAACGAACAAATGAAACAAATTTCAAGTAGATACGCTTCTTATAAGCACTTTGAAGGTATAGCTGATGGGGTCGAAATTCTTTGGCCATTTTTGCAGGCTTTGATGTGAAAATGTTGTCGGTTTCTTATTGGCCATGGTAGAAGTCATTTACAAGAAATTTGATCACTTTTAGGAGTTGAGGAGGCTGGCTGGGTGCATTCCCTTATGAGTATCAGAAAGTCGATTTAGAAATACAGGCTCCTCAAGCAGTTGCGTGGATGTTGCTACCCAGACTTAGGGGCTTCTAAATACAGCATTTCTGCCTTTTATTGTTGCTAAATTTCACACTAAATCCCTCTTGCAGGCTGAAATGTTGGTGCAAATGCAGTTGGAAATCTCTCCGCAGCATCATGAAATCGTTAAAGGAAAGAGCAATGCAAACCTTGTGACTATAATGGAGCGGACCAAGACAGAGGTTCACATATATGTGTATACGTCCTGTTAAGTGTCATGTCCTTAAAACGTCCGCCATCTGTGTATGCCGTACAACTTGTGTATTTGTTCTCAGTTTTCTTCTTTCTAATTCACTTCTTCTGTAGATAAGATTCCCGGAGCTATGTGACGCTAATGTAAAACCAATAAGAAGATCCCAAGTGGTTATAACTGGAACCATTGGTGGAGTCTACAGGGCTCGCCAGCAATTGGTGGTAAGTTGGCAACTCTACTGCAAGCGTTGAACTTCTCAGACTATGCGTCTTTTCAGGGCAATTTACCGATTGCTTTGATATTTGACTTCCCCGACAATCAAAGCGACGCTACAGAAATAATGAGCCTTAGCACGAAGTATGGAGTATTCATCTCGTTACGACAGAAGCAACGACAGAGTACCATGGCCGTCGTTATCAAGGGAGTGGAGAAATTTATTGGTAAGCAACAAACAGTTGATCAAAAGACAGTTGGAAGCGAGGCAGTTCCTCGAAAGATAGAAACAGAAACCACAAGGCTTTCTAAACGATCTGTGAATCCCTTCACGTGATCCTACAACCCTAAGCGCAAACTAGTGCCTCTTAAAATGGCCCGATTCTACTTGAATTTAATTTTCGAAATTCATTTAACTTTCAGATAAAATCTACGAAGCCCGTCACGATATACTTCGTCTCAAGACCACTCTTATCAAACCCGAGATTCCCCTGCTATACTTCTCTCCCAAGGACCAGGAACTCGAAACGGCCTACCGCCGAACGTTGACGTCGCTCTTGGCCAGCTACCCAGACAGTCCACTGACACCGACCGTTGCCAAAGCAACATCAACTGTATCTCCCCAAGCGAATACGACTACTTTCAATAACAACAACAACAACAACAGTGCTCACGCTCAAAACTTGAATGCTTACGCCACCAAATATCAAGGCACACCGACGGGAATATGCGCTCCAACCCAGAAATACCTACAAGTTCACAACAACAGCTTCAACCGCAACCAACCGAATAGCAATAACTATTTACAAGTGGCGCCATCTACACCTCTGACCAGTAACTCGCCGAGAAATAATCAGAACAGATGTACCAGCAACAATACTAACAACACTGCCAATGCTAACAATGGCAACAGTCACAATACGAGTGGATATCAGAGCTTTAGTAGCAGTACTACTTCATTGGAGCAAGCCTATCCACCGTATACTGGACAACAGGGTGCTCCAAGTCACGCCCAATATTCACCGGACTCGACATACAGCAGTGAGGCTAGTTGTCGGGGTGGACGACGGTCTAGCGATGGGGTTCTGTTGGGTCTCGGAGGAGCAGGAGGTGGAGCTGCTGGGGTAGGACCAGGAGGCGAGGCTTATCGCAATCATCACTTTGACTTAAGGGTGAGTTTTAAACATTGTACATTTTGAAATTAGACGAATGACGAGACTAGGAGTGAAACTGAGAAAAATGAGATTGACGCAAGGACCTAGACTGAGAATTAGGTTGAGACCGACAGTGAAGATCAGCCTGAAACTGGGTTCAAGACAGGGATCGACGTTAAGTTTGAGATTCAAACGCCGGAGACATAGTCGAGTACTGATAAAGATGCCAAAGCTGAGGTTAATATTTCGACTTAAACTGAGTCTGAGGTTGACAATGAGACTTAGACAGAAGCTAAGATGGTTATTGAGCTCAAGTCTGAAACTGAACCCGAGACTCAGCCTAAAATACAAGTTTAGCCCAAGACTGAGACTGGAACTGAGATTGGTCTGAGGACGAAGGTAGGGCTGACAATGGTATTCAAACCGCAACTAAACCTTAGGTGGATTGATACTATGACGAGACCCAAGCCAAGGCTTTTTTTTTATTAAAGCTGGGCCTGGCATTGAATTCGAGACTAAAATCAAAAAATAAAGTTCCCAATAAAACCGCAACTGAGAATGATAGTCTGAAACCAGACTGAAACCCGGGTTTGAAGGGACGAAAAATTTAACAAAAATCTTGAAGTGGGATAGAAACGGCTTACAGAACTCTAACAGAAGCTTAGACTGAGCTTGAAACTGCAGAGCTGACAATGAGTTTTAAAACGACTCCAGAATAAGAACTTGAGACAAAATTTTAATTCAGATTGAAGCAAGGACAAAAGCTTAACTATGATGCTGCTTCCAACAGGATTCAGTGTCTAAGCCAGAGAAACTAAAACTGAGATTTAAAGTCGATTCGAAATTCATACCAAAACAGAGACTCAGACCACGTGTAGACCTTCTGTAAGGAAAGACGAAGCATTCAACTAGACCTAGACTAGAAAAACCGATTCCGATAGGCTTCGACTAAGACCCACTGACAGACTAACACTCTGACTCTGTGTTAATGCATAAAATTATTAATTTAACTTTTTTTTTTGAATTTTCAACAGCAACGTGCTTTTGACTTTGACATGAAACGTGTCATTGGATTTAAAGCAATGGAACGTGCTCCAATTAGCGGCGAGCTACGAACACCGAATGCCAACTGGATTGGCTTAGCACTAAGCCGTACTTCACCGGCACCATTAGAGACGGTTGACGACATTGCATGGAATCGCAATAGTGGATGTTCTGCCGCTCCAGGCACTGGAGCTGGTGGTGGCAACGCAAATAATGGTAATAGTGGTGCCGGCGGTGGCGGTGGTGGTGGCAACGCTGGTGGTGGAGTACCAATTTCCCCATATTGCTTGGGTGCAACAACCGGAATTGTTGACTCAACACCTTTGAATCGCCGTATACAAATGTCCCAGCATAAGGACATTCATTCTCTTTTGACAACTCTCGGATTGGAACATTACATAAGTACGATTCCCTTTTATTTTGCATATATATCTCCCTCCCTTTAATTTGATTTCATTTTCCGCAACCTTTCACCCCACAGAGACCTTCGTTTTGAACGAAATTGATTTGGAAATGTTTACAACACTGACTGAAGACGACCTTATTCAGATGGGCATTACGGCCTTTGGTGCACGTAAGAAACTCCTCGTCGCCATTCACACGATGCAGGCCAACGAGGTTGCCGCTCTATGCATGCCATCCTCATCGAATTCATCGCCACGCTTCTCAGGCTCGGCTGCGCCAGGTGCCGAGAGGCGTACCTCAAATGGATGGTAGAACAATTCATTCATACCCCTCAAGGATTTGCAGGGCTATCCTGTTTGGGTTTCAGGGCATGGGACCTTGCATGGAATATGGTACCCAAACCCTAACCCTAACCTCATTTTCTGCATTTTTACTTTTCTTTTGTAGCTTATAAGTTTGCATGCTCTTGTGTTCAATTAAAAATAATTTATCATTAATTCCAAAAAACAAGGACTGTTATCCTGTGGCTTTAAACGAGATATACGGGTACATATTGAAAAGTGTTTGTAATTATTTTTTTTTAACAACGCTAAGACAGAGCCAAGTATGTCCTTAATTTTTCTTTGCATCCCTTTTTATTATACTTTAAACGAAAACTATATAAATTTGTAATTATAAAAAAAATTAATAAAAAAAAATTGTGAATATCATGGAAAAAAAGTGTCCTAATGATCCTGCGTTCATTCAAAGATTTGTGGAATCAATTAGTTAGTAATTAACCCATTTGCTGCATTAGTCCTTCGAGCATCTAGGTTACATATGTTGCCAGGAAACCAAAGGGGAGTAATTCATGCGGCTTGGGGAAAAACGAGATTCATTTCCATATGATGCCATTTGGAAAAATGTCCTTGCCAGACAGACAAATGCATTAAGTGCTGAGCAAAGCTGCGGATGTTTTTGTGGCCACGGTACATGGAATTTAATATCCTTCGTGCAAGCGCTGTCATATTTTAAGGATGCTTGTGAGGAGTGTGGTGGATTGTGAATTGTAAAGTGAGTGGAAACTGTGATTACTATAAATCATCTGGAAATGTGTGTGCATATTTTTGGTCGCGGCAGACAGATCCTTTTTTTTGGCGGGGGGGGGGGGGCTTGTAATGGGTCGGAACACACAATGAAATGTGGTTATGTGTGGATATGAATTTGGAAGTCAATGCGGAGGGTATCTTCGGGAATTAGTGTAGCGAATGGTTAGGATTCCATTAACCAAATTGCTTTGGAAATTAATGCGCGTCAGGGTTCTTTGTCGGGGTGCTGCTACCTATGCAGACGGCGGAAAGGCTTCAATCACATTAGTTTGGGTGCATTGCTGTAGACAGAGGAGAAGATTTTCGTGCGAATTTTAAATTGCGTGATGGCACGGATATACAGACAAATTCCGAGGAAGCTCAAACAGTTGGATGCAAGCCCCTCTCTGAACTCCTAGCAGGGAGGAGTGGGATAAAGGGTTAGTCTGCACCGGAAATTAACTGGCTATCTACACCGACGGATTCAAAAGGCTGGTGGTGAGTCCCAAAATACAAACCGGTCCATCAGACTTGAGGACGGTGGCAGTGTCTTTCAACCCGAAATTGCTGTCATAAAACAAGCTGTGGACATGAATAGCTAGGGCAACATCTCTGGAAAAACAATCAGCATCAAGCAGTTATTAAAGCGTTACAGTCAACGTCGGTGAGATCCAAGTTCGTGCATTAAAAGACTGGGTGATACCTCAACAGGGTGAATCTCTGTTGGCTACCGGGCCACATGGATATTTCAGATAACGTAAAGGCGGATAACCTACCCAGGGTCACATCTAGGCGCCTCGCAGGCCCTTCCCGATGCTAGCACACCGCTTAGCACTCTGAACAGAAAAATAGATATTGAGTCCAGCAAGGAAGCTAACAGGCGGTTGGTATCGATTAGATACATGTAAAATCTTCATGGCCAGTCTATGACAAAAAGGGATCCGCAGATCTCATGAAACTCAGCCGCAGGGATATTCGTATAGCTGTCGGCGTCGGACACTGTGTGATAGGCACTCATGCAGCACGGCTAGGACTACCCCACAACGACTTCTGTAGGAGCTGCACGGTAGAAAAGGAAATAGAATCCATTCGCCACTTGCTATGTGATTGTCCAGCACTAGCCACCAAAAGGAAGGACACTCTTGGGAGCTACTTCCCTGCGTAGCTGAATCTTCTAAGAAACATTGAGCTGAACAAAAGGGTGGCTTAGTTCAGCTGTTTATAATGAAATTTAGGTTCTCAGGGACTTCTATTGGGCACAATGGACTCATCGTTAGTCTAAGTGAAACGATGATAGTCGTCTGTCACCCAATTACCTAACCTAATCTAAACCCCTCTCTGCTAACTCGTACTCTTAACGTCAGGTTGCGAATTGAAGATTGGGTGAAGGGAGTGCTGAAATGCTTGAAACTACGAATTCTCTAAATCGAATAAACGATCTCTCATTAAACTGGAGGCTGTTATGCAAGTAATTCGAGTGGTTTAGGTTAGGTTGGCGTGACAGGCTGCAAGTATGCAACCTCACTTAGACCAGGAAGGTCCATTGTGTTACCACATGGATCAGCATCTCCGAAGAAAGCCACCCGTAGAATCAGGAGGAGCTAGTTATGAAGCGCTGGAGGCTGCTAATGCTAGCATCAGCCAGATCACTAAGACTGTTGAGGAAGTAGGCCCCGAAATGCAGTTTCCTAGCAGCGAAGACAGCTTCACATTAACAAAGGAGATTTAGAATGGTTTCTTCATCCTCTACATCCATGCAGTTTCTACAGAAGTTGTAAGCGAAGAGGTTAAGAGACAGGCTCGAATGGTTCAGCCCTAATTCTAGATTCATGAGCTTAAAAGAAATTCATTAGGATGGTTGCTTGGTTGCAAAAGGAGAAGAGAAAGTTCCTTGCTGTACCAAATGAGAGGTTCTAAGCATAAATTGTTGCGCTTTCCGCAAAACACTGAGAGCGTAGGTATTATAATCAGAGGAAGACAGGGCTCTAAAGATTGAAAAACTCGGATTTTGTCTTCAGTTTACGAAAACAGCGACACACGTTGGGTCAAAATCAAGCCTTGCCTATCAAAAGAAGAGGTATTGACGACAATCTATTTCTGATTGGGAATCGAGAAATTCAGCTCAAAATTATACACCAAGCAAAGGATAACGATGACATGACGACTCTAGGGCATGGAGAAACCAGCCTGAGAGCAAAACTGACTGAAACGACACATGGAAATGTGCCTAAAAAGATTCAAACACCTGATCCGGTTTGATATTTCGCTGATAAGTTTCAGAAGGGTTCAAACTGTCAGTCTGTTAACTAGAATGAGTCTCAAGGGTTCAGGGCATGTCGACCCATTTTTTGAGGAAAAATTTGTCACGCTTTGCCCCCATGCTTTGCCAGAGCATATCGTCAGCATCGAACCTGCCAGTGATTGAGGTGAGTGCTTCCTTTTGTTAGCGATTTCCTCGTTGAGTATGTGAGCTTATGCATAGCAACCTCCCGCATTTTTATTACATTGCTGTCACTCCATTTGTGAGATTGGTGGACTCAGAAATCGCCCGCATACCACCAGATGAAGAGTGTACCTATAGAACATGAAAAATTTTACGATTTCTCACTCTAACCCCAGCGTTGATAAAATTCTCGTTTATAACCCCTGAAGGCTCTAAAGCCCCTTAATTTGTGTTTTCATAATTGACCACCCCCTGGATGCCAATGACTGCACCCACCCCACACGCTAAGTGAGTTTATCGCGATTAATCAGGTAAGCAATTTGAATGGCTTTTTTCATTTCATTTTATGTCCTTTTCCTTGCCGGCTTTCATTTTATGAGCGATTATACCCCCAGAGACCCCATAACTTCATTCCATCATCACCTGCTGCCACTATGTTTTTTTTTTCTGCCTTCCACCGTGCCGTTCCTTATTGAATAAGCAGAACTTAAACTTTGTCAACGGAAAAGAAAATTCCTTCAAAGGAAATCATCGAGTAAAATGTTGTTAACGCGATGACGACCACAGAAAAAAAAATGGAGGAAAAAAGCAAAACAGATTTTCATTTATTTAGAGGGACATTTTCCTCAATTTACAAAGAGGAAAACCAATTGATTATGACTTAATATTTTGCCTCTCTACTTTCCTTTGCTTGCTCCTTCGGATTCCTTAATAATCGTCAATAATTGAGGTTAGGGGCTGCTGTTATTCAATGTCAATTCCCGTGGGGGTTTCAAGATGATTTTTTTTATCCTTTTTTTTTAAAGAAAGAGAGAAATTGCAACGTTGATGTTTACCCAAACCGTTTTTAAGGACTACGTATTGATTTCTCCTTCATAGAATCTTCTGTATAGATTCCGCAATAAAGACCGCCTGCAAGTAATTGTTTCGCCACTATCCTTGCTCACACCCCTAATCGTAAAAGAATTTTTGATCTGAAATATTAATAAGTGCCATTGTTCTACACTAAAATAAGGATAGGATAGCAGGGGGAAGGAAAAAAAAAAGGATTTTCGGTACGGCCATGCATGAGATGACATTCCGATCACGTACGTTCAGATGCTTTCAAGATAGGCACGGGGTCTATATGGTGGGCAGCCGTGGGAGACCAATATTGCCTCATACGATGGAATTTAATTTTGCCTAAGTGTTATCCTTTTATTTTTGTCATGTGGCCGCTGAGATTAAATTATTGTCGAGGATGGTGGTGCTAACAAGATTTGCTGCAACACAATGGAAATGTTAATAAAATAAAAACTATCCTGGGCGAGACTTGGGATTATGAGATTTAAAGGATAATTTGATTTACTCCTGTTTGTGTTGTAAACGGAATGGAAAGATGCGGATAAACTTTGGCTCGTCTGCGAGCGGAGTTCGAGTTTACGTCGAGGGGTTCTATGTATCTCTATGTCTGTAGAATCCGTTGACCTTATACAAGAGAGTGCTCACATCAGGAAATGGTGTGTAAAATAGACGAATGTGGCAACGCCGGCCGGTGAGTTTAAAAAAAATGCAAAGTGAACCCAAAACTCTGTAAAGGAGAAGAGACTAGATTCAGCAAAGACTAACTCGTGGAGAGAGTAATGAGGACCCACAGGATCAATAAGCTATACTTCCTTCTTTCCGGAAGACCAGCCAAGAATTATAATATTGTCGATCCTGGATGGGAATGGGTATCGATTCAAAAAAATTATCAAAAACTACAAGACTGCCTGGACACGGAGAGCAAGCATACCCTGCTTCTTGTAACCCACTCTGGGTTCTGATAGGGTATCAGGTACACGCAGTTCTGATGGTGATATAAATGAGAGCAACCTTTCCTGTCGAATATTTTTATTTTTCCAAGACAGCCATGCGACTGCAACCTGCAATATTATGAAGTCAAAGGCATTCAAAAACTGCTGAAGATCAGTGACTATCAGACGGTTCACAGTCAGACTTCGCCAAGTTTCTGGACACAGTCCGAAAAAGAGCACACAAGCACCGGAAATGCCATCGATAAGAGGACTTTTTGCAGAGACCGGCAACCTACCGCAATCCTGTCTGTCTAGGCGACCGTTGAACTAGAGTCAAGAGATGAGATCAACTATCCTTTGCTATCCGGCGAAAACCAGGTTACGTCCCACCGGTCTTTAATGGGAACAAAACAAAAAGCCTTCTGCCCTTCGTTATGTCTTATATACGACTACTAACTGAGTCGTATACTGCCCCATTCAAGCTGCATTCAATAGGTTAAGATCAACGAAGAAGCTGAAGAAGAGATAGACGTCTTCTGCCCTCGAAGATGGGTTTGACGATGAGAAGATAGAATCCAACACATAATGCGAACCCAATTCGAGAAAGTATCCTCTGAACAATAGGTGTTATCATCTGGTTTCGAACCACTCTCAAACTATGCGGAAGAAAAGTCCGAAAAGTTTATGACTGCTGCGGCGAAATCCTAAACAGTGACAAGGAAGGCGGGTGAGTAGCTTCTTTCTGAAATCATTCACCACGACAGCACCTATAGAAATCATCTTCAGTAGGACTTAGCTTTTTTTGTCACTCTTACAAGGATAGAAAGAGAATTTCTTGTCGGTTCCAAATTTGTCTTTGACTTCATTGCTACAGGACTGTAGATAGCCGCATCTGATTTTTTTTTTCTAAGAGACTGAACCCTGACGGGTCTAACCAAGGAATCAGGTTGCCCTAAGCCCAACATATATATATTCTGGACAATTCATCACAACTCTCTTTCCTTAGAATGCGTTAATGTCCAATCCAAGGACCTAGCAGACTTTTATCGCCTTGTGTTCAATTCTTCCCTTTGCGACAGTCTTCACAAGCTTTAACTACTGTACCTTCTCAAGCAGTCTTAATTATTATTTCGACGGAGCGTAAGGGTAGGTGAACAAAAAAAAAAGGAAAACCACTCCTGCCCGCATCCAATTAAAATTGTGAACTAAACCTCAAGACCTGCATGAATCCTCATTAAAAATTATACACATGGACGGCGTCTAGACTGTTAACAATTTCTCGTACTCGTTTAGGGATTCCAGATCCAACTCACCTTTACCTTAAACAGGTATAATTCATACCAGGATGCCACTGGCACTCACAAAAGATAACAAACACAACGAAGAGCCTGAAAATTTAAGTTTTCCAATCCGTCATTCGCCAAAACCAAAAACATGCACTTACTCGTATTTTTTTTTGAACACAGGACACTGCACTCTAAAATGCAAAAGTCCAAAACCCTCAAACCTAACAGCATTATTTTGTCTCCAGTCGTTGTCCCCATTTAACCATATTCATTATTCTCCCCGAAAATTGGGTTGACACTTTTGGCAGACTACAAGCCTTGAGCCATTTTATACATTTCATACAACCCTCGACCGAGTATGTAAGTAAGGACATGATGTACTCTCCTGAAATTATATGGAAAATCATATGCATTTCTTATGGCACTCAGTTGGCGGAGAGTGGGACAGGAAGCTCAACTTCTACATGATTTAGATGCCTTTCGGCAATAATTTGTCCTTCTCTCCCTGCACTCAGTAATGCTATGCTAATGCCCTTCGTAAGGATCCATTGCAAAAATTTAATTATTTGTCATAATAATACAGAGCAGGGATAGTTGATTACAGAAACAGAAGTACTGCTGGGGATGGAAATTTATAAGCGCGCAACGACTTTGGTGCGGAATGCGGATGTTCTAGTTTACAAGAGGGAGCCAGGACGAGTGTGATTAATCGAATCGTAGAGAATGTCTCAATTGCGAACGAGGCATTCTGCCAATTTTCTCATTTTCTAAATGAATAGAAAACTGTTACACAAATGGGTAGTTCAACTTTCCAGCAACAGGATCTCCAGTTGCACATCCTTAAAATGTTCTCCAAGGGTCATTGCACACCATCTCCATCGCTGTGTTGGGTGTATGACTTAATGAAAGAGTATTCGACGCCACTTAACACCTTCAATAAACAACCCCAGCCAATGATGACTGCCGTTGATAGAGCGGAAATCCGAAAAGGGGGATGACAAACACACCCTTAACACAGAATAATTTAATAAAAGCGAAATAAAAGGGTTCACACTTTTTTTCACACCGTTATATTTCCGGTCGGCCCTTGTGCATAAATTATGACACTAATTAACACGCGAGATACATACTCGTACTCGTGCTACCTACCTCCTCGGAGAACGCTGCAGGTTAACGAACCATCCCCCCGCCCGACCCAGCGGCAAACTAATTTTTTTTATGGGTAATAAGAGTTTGACTGGTTGTAGATTTCATTTTACACTGATTAATCTATAATCCGTTTTAATTAACAAAATGGATTTATATCCTCGTCCCGTGAAGTGTTCGACACATGGAAAGAGTGGTGGGATGATGCACAATATGCAACACCAGACTCGCTAAGGTTAGTTAAAGGGCTTAAAGGGCACTGCTATAAACCTTAATTCAGTGATTAAGTAATTACTGTTAAGTGCTGGAGAGATACATTAGTATTTATACAGGACACCGTGCACATAAACCCGTCAACAAAAATCACCAAAAAGTAAAAACCAATTCGTGGATGGGAGGTCGTTTCTCATGGCTTTTATACATCTGCTGGGTCACCCAGTTATCAGTGATAAATTGCTTGGGTATATTTCATTATCCTCGTTGCACTTGTTGTCCTTCTGTTTGGTCAGAAGTCATTCAGTGGTTCCTACTTTATTGGCGCGCTCTGAAAAGTGGTTTTACATCTGCTGCTGAAGGAATTGTCGGTCAATCGCAGAGAAGACAGACGGCGTGGCTTTCCAAAGTTACTAGCGACGGACGAAGGCAAACAACTGAGAGCTCCCATTACCACGACTCCACCAGCAGAGAGGAGCGAGCTAGAGTCCTTTTACATCGCATGAAAATGAGAGAAGGTCAGGAAAGCGTGCGACGTGACAAGATCCGGTCTGGATCCGAACGGTGCATTGAATATCGATCGCCACTTCACTTGCTGTTTCTCGATTTTAAGACGGCGTTCGATAGTGTCAACATGGAGTCTATCTGAAGTGCCTTATGCATGAGAAATATTCCCGAGAAATTAATTGTTGTCATCCAAGCTACATGGGTCCAAATATCACATCTCCACAGAGGCAGATTGTCTGAGGAATTCGATGCCCAAAGTGGTGTAAGACAAGGCTGCATTCTCAGCCCAATACTATTTCTACTTGTGATTAGCGATGTAATTCGTGCAGCTACGTCGACGAGAAACGGAGGAATTCGATGGAATCTTTCACCCCAACTGAAACATCTTGACTACGCTGATGATGTGTGCTGTCCTTATTCTCTCACAAAATATGCAACGTTGAATCCTTACTGTTATATGGATGTATGGCCTGGAGAGTGACCGGCAATATCACGAGAAACCTGCAAACGTTCGTAGACCGAAGCCTACGCAACATTTTAAGGATTTTCTGGCCCAATCGTATCTCTAACAAACACCTCTACCAGAGAATGGGTCAGGAAGTGGCAGTGGATTGGTCAAAAATATGACAGTTTCGTAGCTAACTATACTATCCTATGGCGGACCGAGGAATACATGGCGCAAAACAGTCAACAAGAAGGCACGACAACTGGGGAAAAATTGGGGCACATGGGGGCTTTCAAGTCCGATATTAAACTCGTGGTTTTCACTCGTTTCTATTCCTCCCCGTTTTGCAGTATTTTTCAAAGAGATCAACATTTAAGGCTTCTAGTTCCAACAGCCTATTAAGTGGGAAGAGATAGCCTGTTTCTTCTACGACAAATATTTGAAGATAGTACTCGGACCATTTCGATTGAATTTTCAATCAAATAACAACTCAACGTCGTCACTAAGTACGCGCAGTAACCACTCTAGCTTTCCCCTAAATAGAAAAGTTCAACAATGACTCACTATGTGCACGGACCACGGGTACATTGACCACTCATAATAGACAATTACATCCCCTACATGCATATTCAAATCCTTGAACTACTCGCTCGAAATATCCCTCTCGTTTTCCTAGACACAAACCACTTCAATAACTCAACTCTGAAAATTCCCTCAGAAATATCCCTTCTCCAAAAAAATATCCACAACAATCCAATTTCTTCCCAACTAAGCACTCATTAATCCAAATCACCTAACACAAAGTTCCGCCAGCAGGAATCTACACCAACCCCCACCAAAGAGGAGACCCCACCACCACCAGCAGCAGCAGCACGGAAAGGGAAAAACAATTGCCATCCACTATAATTTGACAACCTTCCCAAACCGATTACCTACCTCAATGTGAATGCGCTTAATCCAGTGATCTAAATAAATATTTCAAACAGGATACATGGGAAATTATCCACACCTGTGAAAGGTGAAAAACATCATGAAGTGGTGGGTAATACTGAAGGGGAAACCTATGTTGCGCAGCGCAATCTCACCACATCAGAGGGGGAATTGTATAACAGTTTTACCCCTCAAAGCCACCTGTTAGGTTATCCTTTTTGGGGGTGAATGAAACATGTGCTTGTTTGCCGAGATGGGGGTGTGGGAGAATTGAGCTCAAATGATAACAGTGTGGTGAATTCGCAGAATTCCTTTGTTCTATACCCGACGGTATGCTCTACACTTGGTGGTGAATGAACGCAGAGATTTGCCTTCAGTTCGAATTTCATTGTCCTGCCGATTGGATCGGGCTTTATATCGGGCATCTGTACTCACAAATTCAATTCGATTCCGTTCGGTTTCTGATGACTAATTGCGTGCGGTGCAAAAAGGATTATCAACTCGTGCAGTGAGGGGGTATTCATCCCCATTGATTTCGTAAAAGCCGGTTGTGATTTTAATTTTTAATTCATTTCAAAATAACAAACAAAAAGTGCCGCAACGAAGGATAATCTAAACAAAAAAAAAAAAAAAACCCTAAAAAAGGATCACCTGCCTGGGATACAGTTTTCAAATGTAACGATACATTCACGTTTCAGTGATGGTTCTTCTTTTTACAACAAAATTTTCTACGGGAATACGATAGATATCCATTTGTGTGTCCTTTTTTTTAACATTTTCTCGAACACACACACACTAGCACGTGTAGGTGGAGTATGGTGTATTACATAAAATATTCAATCGTTCAACTTTGAATATTTAATAAATACACCGCATCCAGAGAAGAAGAGATGACGACGACGAAATGTGTGCACAACAACATTGGTAACACAAGAAATTTTCAAAAGGATACCAGTTTACAGCTTCTCCTGCATGTTAGTCACATACTGATGTTTCCTGGTACATACATATGTATATGTTGCCTTTGGAGAACACACATCAGAACATGACTCACAAAGGTTCACCTCACACGTAAAAGTGTTTGAACGAAATGTAAAATTAAATGGTAACTGAATCCCTGAATCTCTGAATCTCTGTACATCTTGTGAAATGTTGTTAATGCATGAAATTATATCGAACTGATAGGAGGGGAATATGGAGAGAAATCCTTCAGATTTCTTGTCCAATTTCTGCAACACGAACCTTCAATGGCAGAACACACCTTCGAGATTAAAATCTTTTGGTGAATAACAAACAGGTTGCAATTGGGAGGGCTGCGGCTACGTGCAGGACTATTCGTAGGATCATATAATGAGGCATGAAAATTCAGAATTTGCCATCTAGAATGTGATGATGTGACTAATTGAATTTACTGTTTACTGAAAATGTAAAATGTTCTGGAACAAGTATGTAAATTCCAGTCATTGTTTCCCTTTGTATTGCAATGACGAACACGACTCGGAATGTGATGTACTCATCACATTGGGGTGAAATATGATTCTGTTGGGAGACCATAAGGAAGGCCTTTGAGACCGAAGTTTAAATTTTTGATTTCGAGTGCTTCGATTGCTTGTCGGAAACAAGAATGAATCTTTAAAACTGACAAGGGTATCTGCCGCATTTTGTTGCATCAAATCATTTTAGGGTTGGTGTCCAGCCAAATCCCTACGTTCCAACTTGGCCGATATTAGAGCCTACGACAGCTTTAGGCTTTAAGACAGATTTTTTGATTGTTAGACAAAAATTTTATCCAAAAAAGCCTACTTTTTCCTTTGAATCACTTATGATCTCCTGCCTAATTCTCGCGAAGCAGCCCTGGCCAAAACTAATATAAATAGTGGTACCACTTAACAGCCTTCTGGTATCCCAATATGCGCTTAACAAAGTATTTATGTGGCGACGACATTATCCTGATACGACAGTCATTCATCCAAAAAGAATCTTAGACTCTTTGAGTCTCTAAAGAGCAAATCCGACTCTAGATGGTGCCATAGGTCTCAAATGAAAACGAGATACATAACCTCTTTTGGTAAACTTTATCCCATGGTCTAGGATCTAGCTGCTCCACCCGCTGAATAAGTACATATTTCCCAGAGTTGAAAAGACCAGTTTTATTGCTGGATCCTAACACCTTTATTGGGAAGCTCGTAGTCTAATTGGTGTAACTATGAGCTGACACTAGGGTAGGACATATCTGCCAAAAAGTTTTTTATGCCTACCTATTGTCTTATGGACTTCGAATCAAATGACAACTCCTGCTTCTAGAAATGATATTCACTTTGAAAGCGACTGCTAAGAAGGATACGAAACGAAAATTTTGCTATGCATTTCCTATTCAAACTGAAGATCTTGTAAGCTTGTAAAACGTGGTATAGGTTTAGTCGATTCGCACTCTGATTCTAAGAAAATATTCAGCCAAGCCTACCTACCTCATCTGGATTTTAAAAACCATTTTCGTTCAAGGAAAGGCGAAAGTACCAAAGGAGTCGTAGTCCATGCCTCTGCCACTTAAGAAAAAGCCTTACTGATGTGCCATTTCAGTTGGGGGTGAACCTAGGCCTTAAAAATAATAACTTTACTTTCCAAATGACTGTATATGCAATGTATTCCGAAATAGGCAACATTGCGCAGGCAAGCACGTATGGAAACCTCAAGAGACGTCACATCGTGTTCACACTTCTGTAAGCTTTGGATATGGACAACCAACAAACCTGACCTAACCTAAAGTATTCAAGAAATACTTAAAAACAAAGCTGTTCGAAATACATTCCCATACGTAAAACCATTTCAACGCAAGGACTTTAAAATATCCTCCGACTGGAAAGCAACTCAACTGAAATGGTTGCACGAATTCAATTTGTTTTGGCGCGTGCAGAATGTAATTTTTTCACTTAGTTAACCAATTTTTCGTTGACTTTCGTCCTTCGTTGCTTCACTCGCTGTTAGACCCAAAAATTTACTTCGAATGAATGGATATACTTTTTTGGTGTCTTTATTTCTGCCGTTTAAAGACAACCGATTTATTGGGTGTACTGTCATGATGATAGGAAATTGCTCATAAATTGTATTTGCAGCAAAAAAAAAAAGGATAATGTAGATCTACGCCTAAGAGGTTGCGCTTTTCAAGTAGATTTACCTAACCACCAAGCTTACAAGCTTACTTGGAAAATCTCATACGAATCTGAAAAGTTCGGATAGAAGCTCATGTTCCTCAAAATATACCCCGGCTAGCGAGCTAACATACCGAAAATTCGATCAAAAATTGCATGAAACCACGCCCACTTTGTTGCGGCTATGTCCAAAGACGAGGTAAGGATCCTTCGCAGAAGGATGGGGAGTTTTTTGACTTACATATGTGAATCCCAGATTGTGAACCTAACGACTTTAGTGGATTTAAGTGTCTTCTGCAAGAGGAAGGAAAAGAAACAATTTTGATGCAGAGGTTCGCGTCCCAGATGTTGTTTGTCTACGTTACCCATAGATGGTGCCTAACCCAATAGAAGACTGCCACACAATTATTTGATCATTTACGGTTTTTATACCTTTGCTTTGGGCCTTCTATCTGGGGAATCCTCAGACAACACCTCCTTAGTTAAACTCTCAGAATTGTTATTCATTCTAATTCGTTCGTATCCAACGATTTTCCTCAGCCATTAGGCAACTCCTGACAGGTTTACCTGTACGTGTGCAGCAGGTTTTATGCTATGTATTTCAATAAAATTGAAAATTTCGAAACCAGAACTTATTATTGACCAAACAAATGGAACCATGATTCCATTTCTCGTTTCATTTTCATCTATGATTTTCGAAATCATTTGCATAGGACACTACGAGAGACTGTGGTTTACGATGCATCCTCTGAGGAATGAAAAAATATACTTCACATCTGTGATTGAACGTAGAAACCATTACACGATGTTAAGAAAAATCCTCTGCCATCGCTCAAAATGAGAATCATCTGCTTTTTGTTCGTTATCGTCATCCTTCTCCTCGCTTTTTACTTCGATTTTTCCCCCCACTTCCTAGTTGAAATCACCTCTCACAAAGCTCCTTTACGGATTTAACGCTCCAGTAGTCTCAAAAATGGCTTACATCGTATCTCCTTTGACGTAAAACGAAATCAGTGGAATGGATTTTAATATCCCCCAACTCCCAGATGATGAAAAAGAAAAACCTCCACCCTATTCCTTATAAATTCATATTTATCAAATCTGCAAAAGGATTCCTAGTGCAGTCTGCAAGAGTCCACCAATAAGTGCCATTTCGATTGCCATCATAAAGTGAATTCACCTTTGGAAAACAAACATCCGTTTGTATAACAAATTCGATATTCTCCAAAGAATCCTGAAATCATTTCCATTACTATCGATTTAGTTTGAGTGCCTCAGGGGGAGGAGGGGGAAACTCCTGGAAGTCGATGGGAGTCATAATAACAATGTCAAATATAATATATCTTACGTACGGTTATGTGAATGTGAATATTTTTCGAAGGAACAACAGATCAATCGTTATTCGATTGACTTCTCTATGTGAATCCTTTCGCTACCCTCCAAGGCAAACAAACACAAACGACTCTGTGTATCGTTTATTTCCATTATAATGGTGGCCATGGTGGATCGGTAAAGAGCAGGTAATTTATTTGAAATATTTCCACTCTACTGTTATGGAGGATCTTTAAGAAGGATAACAGGAGTCGGCTTTTGTCGTCTTTTTTTTTAGAATTCTGTTGAGAAATATACTATAACAATTGACTTGGAACGTTCTTAGCATAGGGAAATATTTCACGAGAGTTCCTGGAGGGGATAGCTGGGGTATACGTATAGTAACTACTCGTTGATACATGTTTACCTGTTCTGAAGAAGAAATTTATGGGATGCTCTCGAAGGAAACTATCGCGAACAAGCACAATGACATTAAAAGTAAGAGAAGGAGGCACGATGCTATCTAGGTTTAGAGCGGAGGATGTGGAATCCTCAGGGGGGAAATTCAAATGGATTCACATTTGTTGTAAGGATGTCAGTTTTAAAAATTGGTGTCCGGGGCTTCTCGTAAGAAAACATCCTTAGGCAGCTACGTTTTCAAGGATGTTCCTGCAACCATCCCTTGCTGCATAAAGCAATAGTAAATAGCATTCAGCTACAATTTGTCGAAAAGCACCTAAAAGTATGCTCAAAAATTTGTTCGGATTGGTTTTAATGTATATTTGAGTGAGTTACTGACGTGGAAATGGAATTTTTGGGTTTTGAATGCTTTGGCAGAGTGTATGAAGCGATCGATCCAAGTGTTTACTTCTGCAAAAATATCAGTGCCCTGGAAAATGACGGAGATTTGAATCGATTTTTCAGCATACTTTTAGGTGTCCTGACCCTTGATCGACAGAAACGAATAGGACCACGTTATTCAAAGATTTCGCGGACACATTTCGTCTGCTTTTGCAAAGAGTACTCATTTTTGTGACGCAATTGCATTCGCATCTGTCATTGTTACGTGGCCATTAGTTCATTGTCATCATAGACTAAGAGCAAACGACACCAGTGTTTCAGTTTCCAACAACGACCTAAGCAGAAATTGTTTTTTATGTATGGACGTGTATAAAGAAAAGCTATAAACCACCCGAACAGTGTTTCGTTTTGATTCGAATTTTCGAAGAACAATCACCAGCTGAAATACACCACACCTGAGTACTAAAAACTCGATTGCAGCAATATCCTTCTTTCTTCCAAAAATAAAAGCACCGTACACCCCAATACACAACTCAAGCGTATCGTAAGTAGAAATGACATGAATTTTTACAACTTTCCCCCCCAAACCAACCAGAAAAATTGGGGTTAAGAACAAGAGGGGAGCATCTACATACATCTACACCTGAGTTTCTGTCGCTGTATCTACTGCAGTCTATAATACTTGATCCACGTTGAAAACTCAAACAGAGGGTAAAAGTGGAAAGGCAAATATGTATGGGTACTCCTCAAAAGAAAAGAAGGTAATTTCTTGGCAATTTCTCTCACAGCGTGGACTCCTTCTATCCACCTCCACGCCTGCCACACTGTTCATTCATTTTTATTGGATTTACTAAGTGCCATATAAAAGCGCAGTGAACATAGTGAATTGAAATGAATGCGGTTCGGCTTAGAAACCTGGTAAGTTCTTAAAAGGATATCCGTTTGGAGGAACTAAAAAAGGAGGTCGTTGCACACCTGCTGCTGCTACTTCTCTTGGGGTTGATGTGTGTTTTTTTCTACCACAAAAACTCCATGTGAATACAAGTCTCCTTCTAGTGAGTAGGTGCATTAGATGGTTGAATGTCCTTTTTGGTGTGCTCTCTCACCTCATCTCATCTCTGAAACGATGCCTCGTTATCGTGAGACTGCTGCACACACATAGATTAGCGATGAGGTGTGTGTTTCCAAAGAATATGAAAGTGTCATTATCCTTACTGCACCGAATGGGGTTAATATCTAATTCAGAAAGTTTACCTGAATATGGCATGTGCATGGAATAATTAATATCTCTCAATTTCAAGATTTCGGTTCTTCACACCTCAGGCAGCGGGAATATCTTCTAAGAGGAAGGAGGGGGGGATTTTCTTGCTATTTCTGGCGCCCTTATGAGATTCTAATTTCGTTTAAATAGAACTTTTCACGACTTCACGAACGAACTGAGACCATAAGGAACAAGGAATGTGCAGAGGAAATCAATTATGAGAACGTGCCGCTGTAGTTAGTGCTTTCAATTATGGAGCGGGAGGTTCAAGGTCCGAAGGTTTCATTGGCTTACTTCGAGATGAATGTCTGATAAACATTGGAGAGGAATAGCTATCATTCGAAAGCCACCTCCCGTGCGCAGCATTTTACTGCAGAGTCCTGCCATTTATGGAAAAATTGTAGCATACGCTACATGAATGACTGCGAAAAGTTAGACCATAGGCTATGGATGGTCTGTTGCGCACGTCTAGGAGCAAACAAATAATTCTTATTCTGAAGGATTAACTAACTGACTATACCTTCTCTCCATCAACTAATCGCGAGGAACACTTCATTCACCTAAGTCACTTTCCCCATCCCTCTGTCATTACAGTTCTCGTTTACGCACGAGTTGTACTTCAAAAATCCTTGCAAATGCAGTCTTCTTCTATAAGCAAACCAAACTACATAACTGTGCATGCACATGTGCTGAGTAAACCCTTCCACAGATGAATCGTAATGATTACTTCAACACGCTGTTGCACTTCAAAATAAATTAATTATTACAATCGCACTGTATTCCTTCAAGGATACACCATAAGAGGAAACCCAATTTCTACCCATTAAGCATTTAATTTATGCAACGAAACAGTGAAAGTCGGTTATTTTTACCTATTTTCTAGGAAATTACTATGTGCATGTGTCCTTACTTGTACTAAATATAATATTCTTATCTGCTCTGTATTTCAAATGAATATTTCCGGTTCCAATTTGCCTAAGTAATGCCATTAGATTGCCATGTCCTTGTACGGTACCGTCTTACTCTCTTTAATCCCTGCTCTAGAAAAAGTGTTTCCTTTAATTTTCCGCTCCGGTAAATGTCCTTCGGATATATTCCAATTGCTAGGACGTGTGACTGAAATACATCAGGCTTTTGGTGAGATGCTGAAGGTAGTGCTATGGCACCCTTTTTTTTCTTACTTCAAATTGAGTTGCATAGTAAGTGCAAAGAAATTCAAAAAAGAAGGAGAACAGGTGACAAGGATTGAAACGATGTTTAATGGTAGTTTTCAATGACACATATGAGGACATGGGCGATGGGTAGTAAAGGGGACAAACTAAGGACTGTGGAAGTTGTAAAAAGAAGATCCAAACAATCTCAGAGCCTGTACACATGAGGCGCTGTTTTTTTTTTTTTTTGTCTGTTTTACTGAACAAGTCGTTGTTTTGGCAGCAACGCGTTCCTCTTGTTTTTAGGCTCTGAATACATTTGACCTGATTTCTTAACAAGCCTGTCAAAGACCCTAAAAAACAGTCAAATAAAACACCACCATGACCTAAAGAAAAACCTAAAAAAAAGTGTGAATTGTATAACAGATTTATAAATGTACAAAATTGTGATCAGAATTGTTAAGCACTGTGCTTGTATTGTGTAGAATCAAATGTTGAAAACTAAAAATTCAAAAATTTAAAAAACCAACCCGAAATGGAGTTACTTGGATCCATACACTTTCTTGGACTACTAGCCGCAGTTGGAATATTCTCACAAGGTAAGTCAGAAACACATTTTTGACCATCTACTCATGAATATTAAACATCAATCTAACCTTGTACTTAAGGGATATTAAGGCCCGGATATTCAATGAAATTTTAAGCTTCGTCCTTGTACGAGTAATCTTTAATCTAATCCAAAATTTGTCTCTAAAGTGTTATACTTCACATGCTTTGAGTTCCTGGTTTAACTTTCTAAAGAGACCTTCGGTAATTATGACATGCACAACAGAGAGGCTAACGCTCTAAATCAAAGCTTCTCTGGATATTTCTAAATACGTTTTTATGGACGCAAGGGTATCAATCGAAACAAGGTAGTGGACCAAAAATGTAGGAAAGCTTCCGTCATTGGGCTGGCTCTCCTAATAGCAATCTTACCTCAGAGTTCCCAGAAATTTAAAGTAGGGCTCTCATTCTTAAAATCATTGCAAGTACTGCATAAGGCCAGAGAGGAAGAAAGCTGAATTCCCATATAAGAAGGTGGTTTGAAGCTCGACTATCTCATTAATTAGGTGAAGGAAGCTTTTGATTTCTTTTGCAAAATTGTGACACCTTAGCACAATCACTTCTCACCAAGAAACTAATCCTTTTAAGCATTTACGTAGCCATAGCTCAACAGAATTAAATATGTAAACAGAGGTCCCCATTCCGACTTCAAGCTTGCATCTGTAAGAATAATACGTACTTGGACTTGGATAAGCTTCTAGTCTTTTTCGATCTCTTGACGACAAAAGAGGAAAGGCACACAACACACGTAGAAAAAGAAAGAGAACAGCGCTGAATACTAATGACAACACTGGCAGATCGAATAGCAAGTCTAGATACTGCTCGCAATTAGACTAACTGCAGCCCACACTGTACAAAAAATAGATTCCCCGGTCTTCTCTGTATTCCTGCCAAGTTCTATTCACCCACGCCTTTAGAGCTTAAGCTGAAGTAGTTTCTGACATCATTAGTTGAGTATCGACCCCATGGAGCATTAACTGAAGGAGGAGGTGTAGGTGAAGAGCGACACCAATCTTGTACCCATTTCTAGCAACATTTATTCACAAATACTTTAGAGCCTCGTCTCGAGGAGAGTACAAATCAAATTTCACTCCACGATACGTCCTAGTGTCGTCCGAAAAAACAACCTTTCGGTTACCAAACCTAAGAAATCCACATATATTCAAAAAGGTGTCATTTTAACCACAACATGACGCAAAGACTGAACCGTAATGGCTTGCCAGGATCCTAGTTTCGAGCAAAATTCTCCCATCAATTGAGACTTTCTTCGCGCAACAGACCGTATGTGGACCAGGGCTTAGCTTCTCGGGACCATTCCTGTTGTATCTGTTATATCTTCGCACAGCCGTATACGAAAGGCTTTTTTATAAACTGAGATGCTGAGGGGCATAACTCCTGACGAATAAATCGTCATTGAATCACGGTTTGTCATCAAACCATCTTCTACTAATTCACAGGACGCATTCCTTTCAATTCGGGCCTAATGCAAGTCCAATAGAATCCGATTGCTTAGGAAGGCACCCACTGGGATCAAGACCTCTAGCTCCGAGACGCAAACTACGAAAAATAGAAGTGAAGTAACCCCACAGCATCCTTACGCTTTAGCTGACCAGTAGCACAAATTTTGGGCCCAAAAACAAGACACAAGTAACTTCAACTTAAAGTCTCCCAGGCTAACTTTAATAATTAAACATTTAAAGTCGTCCTTTATGGCCCATTTGCAAGCTAAAAAGTCACCCACTCCATCGTTCACGTATCTCCAAAATAAATTAAGCAATTTCCAGGATAACATCTAGCTCCTTGACTGGGTCAGGGGTTATAGGTCAGAAGTCAGAAGCCGTAAAAAAAAAAACAACCGACAACAATAAAATCTGTAATGAATAACAAATACCCAAAAATATGTGTGTTGTTCTTTATCTTGTCGTCCTTTCTAGCCAAAAAAAAAAAAAAAAACAAAAAAAGGATTCCCCCACAAAAGGCAACACACACAAATACACATTATATTATCCACCGTTGTTATTCCTATTTTAAAACATATTTATTCATATGAATGCGGAAACACTTTTGAACCCTTTAACCACAAGGATCCTCCATCAGCACTGGGGGCAAATTGGACCCCTCTTCAAAGTGTAATTTTGTGAAGTTACAAAATTTATATACAAACAAAAAATGAAAATAAATTGTTGGTAATTACTCCCCGGGGAAGTTATAAGCGGAGATCCTTTTTTTTCGCAACTGGATTGGAGTGAAGGAATGGAGTGGAATTTCACTCGGCAGTAGCACAATATACCCCACAATTGACATGCAATCCTTTGCGGTAATACTTGTATCTACCGCTTTCTCCTGTACTTAATCCTTTGCGGTATTTTCTGCGCATTTCACCTGTTAATCGTATGGGAATTATTTGCCTTTGCTCCCACATCTACAACTCGTGCACTCATGTGGAAGGATATTATTCAAGATTCTCATTTTTTTTCCTTTTTTGCATATTCCACCTACGATGACACAATTGCTGAGTGTATCCTTTGATGGAGACTTAAAAAAAAAAAACGATGCCCTGGAAAAAAAAAATCCAGCTTAATGACAGTTGAATAATCAGCATAGGTTTTTGCGCATTCAACGATTCCAGCGATTTCATCGACTTTCAAAGAAGGACTTACTCAATTTAAAAGGAACCGATTTAACGATCAAAGAAATACAAAATTGACTAAAATTGAATGACAAATCAATAAGGACTCGTCTCAGTCATACTTTGCTTTAAAATTGCGTGTGTCAAGGATATATCTCGATTATCGACTGTGACACATTATCAAAGTCATTTTCATTTTTCAAGGATATCCACTTCCGTGTGGTGTATGAAAATTGACTGCTTAAATACGTGGAATAGGTGTAAAGTGATTGACATATCCGTGTGTGTTGTAGTCTGCCTGTAAGTGGTGAACTCTAAAAATTGCTTATGCTAATTCTCGTCCTTTGCTTTATCCTTTTTTTTTTCTTTTATTAGTCGCGGGAGGAAAAAAACCGTCTCTCCTTATTTATCCTACGAATTATTGCCAGTAGGGGTGGGTGTATTCGCTTTGTTGCTTCCTGTGCGAATTGATTGAAAGTTCGCTTAGGACTACGGAGGATATCGTTGTTTTGGGGGTTTCTGGGTTTCTGCGGATTGATGTATTGGCACTCGGATTTTTTATTTTTTTTTTTTTGTCCCCCGCACCCGTTGTCAACTTTTGTCACACGGAACCGAAATTATCGGCAAATGTCATTCCGACTAAAGGATGTATATATGTACATACATACTTTATTTATATTATTTATTTGCAGACATTTTATGTGTCGTTCGCTGTTCGTTCCGCTTTGGATATTACATTGATGTAATAGATTTTTATTGATCCTGAATGAGTGACAAGGGTGGCAAAGGAAGTTGATTTGTGTGGATTTATTGGAGTTACCTTTTTTTTTTATTTTCATGTCGACAGTTTTATTGATTTGGGGGATATCGGAGAGCATATTTCTTCTTTTTTTCGTTTTTTTGGGGCAGCTAGAAAGGATTGAAAATGCTATCGTGAAGGATATCCTTGTAGCGGAAAGATAGCTTGGACATTTTTGACAATGAAATGAGTGGGGAAGTGATAAAAGGGAAATGAAATGGTCAACGATTTAGGGTATTTATCAGATATGCACAACTGACTGAAGAGGGACATACAGACAGAAATGGGTAGGATAGGCCGCTAGCTGAAAGTAGGTCAGTACTGTACGCCTTTGAATTATTTCGTTAGAGACATCGAATCGACTAAGTTTTTTCCCTTAATTGTGACATTTACGAAATCCTGTACAAAGTCTTCTTACCTCTTCTAACTGTAATAGAATGTCTGTCAATTATACCCCTCCTCAGTGGACAGTGATTCCATAGTCACTGCATACTTCGGAGCGAGACTTCCCAATATCAAAACCAATTAGAAATATATATCGTCATCACTCACAGATGGCACAAGTTGATGGATGGTGTACGATGTTGATGTTCATGAAGCACACGGTTTTTATATGTAAGTCTACGCCAAAACATTGAGAATTTTGTATCATGGCGGTGATAAGCTGCCATCATATTCGTAAGAAAAAAGTGGTGAAAGTTTGGAAATTGTTGCGGAATATCGAATCTCAAGACCAGTTAGACTAAAACTGAGCTGCAAGGAGGAAAGTGGAGTTTTGCAGACGTAATACGACTGTCGAACACAAATCAGTTGTAAAAATGTTGCCATGCTCCTGTACGATGTTGCCATGCTGGACGATGAGCTGTGTAAAAATATTCTCCAGTTGGACGATGATGTTGTCTTAAAAAAAGAGTAAAAAGACGACAACACGAGATTGTGAATGCACTCTATCCATTCGTTCTCCCAAAATTCCAGGGGTTACTGCGGGAATTTTTTCCCAAAATCCCTAGTAGCTTATGAAATCCACTCCATAGAAGTAAAGTACCTGACAGGGAAGACTGGCTGTCAAAGAAGACATTTGCTGTCCTAAATAAAACTGAATTTAACAGGGATGATTCCAAAACCAATGAGGGTACGGGGTTGGGTATATACTCGTGGGATATGAAGCTATAGGTAGTCCTCTGACTTCTTGATGCATGCAGTGTGTTCCAGCGGTGCTTAAAGCTGTGGAATTACTAGAGGTGCGACCAATTTCAAGTAAGAATCAGGCCATCTACACTGATAGTCAGGCTGCGCCTAAGGCGTAATAGTCCCACGTCACGGAATCTCAACTAGTCAGGAATTGCCGCACAATACTCAGAGCAATATGTACCCACAACCATGTCAGATTATGTTGGGCACCTGGACACTTCGATAACTTCGGTATCGAAAGTCGCGATATATGAGGCAAAAAAGGAGCCAAGCTTCCACAAAGTGACATACTTTGAAGAATAAATCCACCAATGTCTGTGGCTAGGGGAGGTATTCTCTAGAGAATTTTCGACTTGGTTGACCAAAAACTGTCTATAACTTAGAAGGCCATAGGGTGTCTATAGCCCTATGGCCAAATCGGAAAAAAATCTAGAGAAATTGAAAAACTAAGCTGATCAGGGATAAGAATAGCTATAGGGATAGGGATACTAATTACCTTCTGAGGAAGCACGCAATGAGATGAGGTTTATCGACAACAGATGCATGCAGGTACTGCGGTGATCTATGCGTCTCAGAGGACACATCTGCTCTGTGACTGCCAAGGCATATCAACCTGCATTCTTTGATAGTTTGACCCAAAAGAATGATCTATTTATAGTCTATGCCTGGTGTTCTACTACCTCACGGTCCTACTTCCGAGGAAGCATGCAATGAGATGAGGTTTATCGACAACAGATGCATGCAGGTACTGCAGTGATCTATGCGTCTCAGAGGACACATCTGCTTTGTGACTGCCAAGGCATATCTACCTGCATTCTTTGATAGTTTGACCCAAAAGAATGATCTATTTATAGTCTATGCCTGGTGTTCTACTACCTCACTGTCCTACTCAACTTAACCTAACCAACCTCGATCACGATATCTCTCTTAACAAAGCTCCTTGGTACTCATTTCCTGTACAAGTTTGCCACCATTTTTGAATGTACACCATATTTTGTGGAAGCTTTTAGCCACATGTGGTTTCAGATATCTCCCAGACCCGGTCACGACTTCTCTTTGTTAAACAATTCCCTTCTTAATCGAAGGAATAGAAAAATAGGATTCCGAGCAAAGAATTAAACTGCACTCGCACCCTAACCTAACTCAAGTTGAATCGTCAGATCGTGTGTAGGCTCTGCCAACTTCAAGGATACCAGGAACGAATAATTCACCACAAACCGAATATTAGCAATCTTACCTCCCACCTCCTACTTCAAATTCAACGCAAACACTACACAGGACTCAAGGTACAAGAAAAAGAAAATTTCATAGGTTCTCCAACCAGAAGGCGTACCTGTGAAGAGCCTCGTTTCCTGAATTTTATTTTACCTTATTAAATTCCAGGCCATCGCACGCGATACACTCGACTGCGTGTGTTGACGTTGAGTTATCTCCTTTTATTTTTCATTATTAAATCAGATATCAATTTGGATTAATTTCCTTTTTTTTCGGGGGCATCCTTCCCCCGCAGACATGCAAAACAACACACACAAATACCTCGTATAACTGTAATATCTGGCGCATGCAGGGAAATTAAATATATATTTTATTTTTTTTCAATTCTTGTCGATGATATAGAGTGAGATGTAGTAGAGTAGGTCATGTCCTGGTGGATCATTGGATGACCACAATACGAATCAGCACAAACACGAGCTTGATGTAGGATAATAAAATAATCTGAATGCATCTGCATCAGGATTGCAGGGATTTCTCTCGTTTTTTTTGCATCGGAATTGTGAAGTTCACCATACATATCCCCATTATCCACAGGAAATAAATATTCCTGCGTTTTTTTTGAATTACTATTGTGGCAGCCAGAGGATGATTATGGGACACAGGATAATCATTATTATATTATAATGTATCGGGGATTTGTAATTTGCATTCGATTTAATTTTTTCGATGATAGTATCGGGTTGACATACAATTGGGATACCATTGTGTTGATTTCAATGAGAATGTTGTTACATGGGGGTGGCTACCCACATTGAATATTAATCGAAACACAATACGAGTTATATTTTGGAAAAAAAAGGGAGAGAGATAGTAGACTCAAAGTAATATTTGCGCTCATTAATTAGTTAATTCACGTACTGGCAAAGAGAAGGTCCTGGTTATTTGCAAATTGCATACAATTTTGCTCGCTTATTTGATTGTTTACTTTGTGTCACATTGTAAGCAAGTATCGGCATCCGCATTGTGGGCCAATAAGTCCTCAATTATTTACAAGATTCAGGAGACAATAGGGTTACATAATAAAAACTGATTTCATGCCACAATCTGGTTGCTAATACTCAAGCAAGTCCGCCGCAGAAGGACGAGAAATGCATCGGTGGGGAACGTAATTAAGTTGTGCCCGCCATTGGAAAATTTAGTGGCGTTTCGAGGAGCCAATAAAGGGATCCCTACTAACAGCATATTTCACATGCGTTTGGTGAACATCGATGTAAACTATTTGTCCATCGAATAGTAGATAAGTTCAATGCCTGGAGATGGCCAAGTTTGAAAAAAATAGGAGTAAGCGCCAAAGGACTAAGCACACGGAGCTGAAGTACAAGCATTCTACGAGAAAAATCTTGAGAGCCTAGTCTTGCGAATTAAGGCATTAAACGAAAACTCTAATAGGAACTATACAAGGATACACTATACCAACGAAGCTCTTTACAGCGGTCATTCCAGGACCGCCTTCAAAAACCTACAAGGGGAAGACAAGGGCATCAATATTAACGGCGAATAACTCAGTCACCTCCGCTTCGCGGATGACTGATAAACTGATGCGATAAAGAGAGCGATGCTGGGAATAAGCAGAAGGGACCGAGTAAGAAACGAAGAAGAACACCAGTATCTGATATAACCTACAAATTGCAAAAGCGAAGTGGCGGTGAGCAGGACATGTGGCGATAGACAAAACGACTGCTAGAATGGAGACTAAGGGAAGACCTGAGAAACACAGGGAGACCACCATCGTGATGGAGTGATGATAGAAAGAGAGTAGGAACAGAAAATTGGATCCGTACAGCACAAGGCAGGACAGAATGGAGAAATCTAGAAGAGGCCTACGTCCAGCTTTGGACGCAACAGGCTACATGATGATGATGATGATGATGATGATGACAATATGTGCCATGATTTATACATATCTAAGCAAATGAAAGATTCCCAGAAACGAAACAATTTGATCATCGCACAAGGCTATCCCGTAGGTCCCATGATGTCTACGAAAATTCTTGTTGGTACGAAACATTGGAGTTCGCTTCCAGTATTGTAAAAATCTGCAGCTACTCAAGGGTAGAACACACATCAGGCTTATAGTGGAATGTAATATTTTGCTGCCACAAGTCGTAGTAACGCCCCTAGAACCGGATGTCCTCCACTCTTCACTCGTCACTTTACGAAGTGATTGATCGTATTGGTATAGTCTTGGGCTGATGAACTTGAAGGACCAGAATGCAGAACCATACAATCTACTGCTACTTCAAAAGTGAAATCAACAGAAACCTTTTAGCACCGATATCACAACGACGCTTCCAAACAAATTTAACCTACAAAGGAGGTAACTAACCCATGCTAAGGAGCCTGTAAAGAGCAACCATTCTAGGGACATAGACAGACTTGATTTAGAAATACTATAGCGAGAGAGCTTCTAATATAAATAAATGCTTGCACGCACAAGTTAAAACCGAAAAGTCAAAGATGCCAAAGCTGAGGAGTCTCAGAAAACCAAAAGCTGAGAGGATCAACCCAAACTACACTAGGGGAACAGTTAAATGTGGTGGCTTCAGTAAGGTCTAGAGCTGCTTTATGTGGCAAAGTGGGCAACGCTTTTGTTCCCTGTGGACCAAAAATAGAATCGAAAGACCCATTCGAAGCAAAAACCCACAACACCGACGAATTGGACAGAACGTCACAGTCGACAGCCATAACTTCGAGGTGGTGAGTGACGCTTCTACCTTGGCCCTGCTATTAATTCTGAGAACAACATCTCAGAGCAAATCAAACGAAGAATAACTCTTCCCAATCGCTGTCTCGGACAACTAAGGAGACTCTGTACAAGACCGTGATCGTCCCAGTCCTGCTTTATGGCGCTGAAGCATGGACTCTGTCGAAAGCAAATGAAGATATACTCGGTCGTTTCGAGAGAAAAATTCTTCGTAAGATATTCGGTCCCGTTTGCGTTGACAGGCTTTGGAGGAGAAGATTCAACGACGAAATTTACGAGCTGAAGAGCGACATCGAACTAGTCAAAAGAAAAGTATAAATCAGTCGCTTGAGATGGCTAGGACATGTAGAGCGAATGGACACCAATGCTTCGGCCCGCAGAGTAGAAGGGGACCTCAACCAACTTGGAGTGTGCAACTGGAGACAGTTAGCTAAGGTCCGGGTTGACTGGAGAGGCTTGTTGGTTGAGGCCCAAATTCACCCCAAACTGTAGCGACACCTAAGTAAGTATGTAACCGTTGATGAAACATGGAGGTCTCCTGGAGAGCGTACTGCAAAAGAGGCCAAAACAGCTCCATGGGACGAGAGAGCCACGATTTTCTAAAATTCTTATTGCACAGGATTTATCAATTAGTTGGGAAACGGAATGAGCCCTGAGACAATTGGACAAATTTAAAGGTAATACTTCACCACAACAACGCACCGTTCCCCATGTCTTTAATGGCCATAGCCAAACTTATCGAATTGCGCTACAAACTGCTCTTCGTGATTGTTTCCGATGTCCAAATATAAAGAAATGTCGCATTCGAAAAAGATTCGCATCAAATCAGTAGATCATCACTCAAACAAGCGCCTATTTCGAAAATTCGGAAACCTTATTTTTAAACAGGCTCAAAACGCACGCTGCAAGCTGAGAGTCCAGACAAAGTTCAAGCTTAGGTCGAAGCCCGAGTTCAAGTACAAGTTCAAGTGCAACTCCAGAGCCAAGTCTAAGTTCAGGATCGAGTCCAGATCCAGGTTTAAGATCAAGTCCTATTCAATGAAGCCAAGGTTTAAGCTAAATTTCAAGTCGAAGTTCAAATCCAAGTCAACATTTTTCAAACACAGCAACTTGAAGGATAAACATCCCTTTAGTCGAGTGATTTTCTTAGCTGGACAAAAATTTTAGAAAGAGAACCTTCCATGGAGATTACTCTGCCCGAATTCGCTAGCTCAAACTACGCTTACGCCCAAAATTTTTACACATTTTTGCCATTTTTGTTTGCGCCTCTTTGACTTAGTAGAACACCCTCTTCCACAATGCAGCCGTCAACAACGCTTCACGCTACTTTTTACACAAGGTCCAGCTTCACCTCCATGGTGGATGGTCGCATTAATTAACTTAATTAAAAGTGCTTTTCAAATTGATACTCTCCACAGATAAACAATCCCAATAAATTTCTGCATCAATTAATTACTTGTCATTCGTGAGCCACCCCTTTACAATAAACTTCCAGTCGACAGCCCTTTACATTATGATAACTCTTGTCGCTTGACTAACGCTCTTAATTAAAATCCATAATTTATCCAATAAAAGTAGATAATAATTAATTCTATGATTTGTGGCCACTCACCACCCAGTTTGCCGATACATCAGTGTGTACTTGTAACCGTCGAAACTAGTCACCATAAACTATGCGATAGCACAGCGACGACGGTGTTTTGTTTGCCGTTTAAAAATTAAATTTTTCAGAAAACCTTCGGGAGGGGATTTAATGAAAAAAAACGCGGTGGCAACAGGAAAAAAAAAGTCCTAAGCAATGCGGCCAAATTGAGGCTTCGAGGTATTTAAATCAAACAATGGAACCCTTTTTCCATTGCATTGTTCTCTTAGCCTTCCGAAGTTAATTAATTCCCTCTCTGCCCCCCCACAACGGGGATAAAACAAAAGTTTCTTCAATTCTTTATAAGCCAGCTTCGAAGCGATGTAATTATCCTCGAGGAACACAAAAGTCATCTTGAGCATTTCCCACGATGGATTTCATCTGCACGACCTTCATTTCGCGCGAAATAATATCCATATTGCAGGATTTGCATTCGCTTCGAACTCCTTTCGCCTGAGTTACAATTAAGATTCAGCAAAAGAGGCATAGTGTTGCATCCTTGAGTGTTGCATCGGTACACGGAAGGGCCTGAAATAGTGCATTATGCGCGCACGTGGGATGAGTGGAGGAGAGGAGAGAAATATATTTCATTTGTGGGCACCATTGTCAATCTAGTGAATCCAGATGATTATATTCATGGAACGGTGAAATGTTCACGGTTTTCTTTTATTTGGTTGTGGGGTTTTTATAATCCGTTTTCCGGGGTGAGGACTCCCCACCTTATTGGATGGCATTGTGTGGGCTATGTGCACTATGCAATGGATAACCTTGCAGTACGACATGTCATGCTTGAAAAGTGATGAGTTAGCGAAATCCTTTCAGAGAGGAATATAACAATAACAGGATATTCCGTAATACGACGTGAAACCAGACATTCGTGGAAGTTTTGAATGAGTTTATTCCTGAGGCAGGGATAGCTCGCCTTAGAAGATGAAGGACACTTGTGACAAAGCTCATTTTATAGACTAAGCATCGTTCCAATTGGAGTCTGTCCACAAATGCGAAGTAGCAGCTGCACATCGGTGGTGGCCACGGAGTATTAAGTATCTAGTTTGTTTGCTTGTGACCTGGCCGGTGTAAGTTCAAACCCCGCTAGAAAACAGCAATCACAGCCAAGAAGTAGAAACGAGAAACGAGTAAAATTGAGGGCATCTCCAACTACGACACCGAAAAAGGAGCTGCTGCCTGGTAGCCTGAGTACTGCTGGGATTTGGTTGCTGAGGGGCTCAATGGAAAAATACGCCATAAACGGTGCTCAACAGTGGTCAAGAGTAGGCAAGCCAAAAAAGCTGTTCAAATACTTGAGAGCTCTACCATGCAGTGACGAACCTTCCATAGTTAGTTGCGATGCTGAGATGACAAGGGGAGTTCAGGTATCATCTGAAGAAGACGACTTTTCAGGAGGACGATACCCTTCAGGCTATTCATGGAAGAGGTAGAGACAGTGGCAGACATGCTGTGCCACGATCTGACAGTAGCTTGCAGAGGGAAGAGGTGGAAACTCAAACGACAAACGATCGTTAAAGTGCAGAATTGATAGCCCTGCCTGAAACAACCCGCGAAAGAGATATGAAAAAAGATCCAACAATGTGGTATAATTTGGTACATCTCTCAGAACATACATCTGGTTATAGAGACGACCCATTTATGTTGGAACTACTAAAGCTCGATGTGTCAAATAACCAAAGGCGGACTGCCGCTTGCCATACCTAACAAAAGTCTTCGATGGAAGCTACAAGTGCTCCACTCAGATAAAAGCGACCAAAGTTAGAAAAGAAATTCGGCTGAAATTTCAAAAATATAAGACTTATCCCTGCGCCAGGCAAATACAGACCGAAAGATTCGGCGGAATCTCACTCCGACGACGCCAGTGAAAGTGTACCTAGAAAACGACGTCAGAAACAAGGCAAACAACATCTAGAGAAACATCAGCTTCTGTCTGCCTCGATGCAAATTCTTTGAATAGAAAGGAAACAAGCTGAATCCTCCTGCATCGACCACATCAATACCTCCCTCCCTCAGTCTGGAGGAAACATATCTCAAACATCTTGACTACGCTAATGACGTCTGCTTGCTTTCACACCGGATAACCTGCATCAGATGGCCCATAATCTGGAGTCAGAGGCGAACAAAGGAGGGCTTAAAGTAAACACGGCAAAAACAAGGCCCTAAGCACTTCATTTTCTCAGGAAAACACCAGCGCCCCGAGTGGCAGTGGATCGGTCACACCCTACGGTCACACCGCAATGGAATCCGCTTACTCAATCAGGCAGACGAGTAGGCCGCCCTACGCAGACATGGAGAGTGACAGTCGAGGAGGAATCTAGATCATTGGAGATGATTTGGAGGGAACTCAAGCGATTTGCAGAACTCCGTACACGATGGCGCGCAGGCGTGGTCGAGCCCTTATACACCACGAGCGGTCAGAGGACCTAGGTAAGTAAAGAATACAACTGTAATCGACTTAACTGATGGCAATTCATACCGTGGCATGCCATCATCTACGCTTTATCGGCTTTTAGGGCGAAAGATTCAACGTACAGGACGAAACCTCTACATCAGAAGGACTTATCAAAACCTCGAAAATCGATAGCAACAATCAGAAACGTTGTCCAATGTCCACATTGCCTCCCCTCTAACCAACAAATAAATTCATCGCTTATCCCAAAGCCTCACTTCCTTAAAAGACTGAAGTTTTTCATTAAACTCCAACCCATTTCCGCATATTAAACAAATTCCAGGCATTTGTACATGTAAATGCGACCGGATAACAATCTACGAGTACCACTTGGGTAATCATAATTTGTGCGTGATTTTTGACACGATAACCTTCATGCTCCCGCCCCAAAACAAAGCCATAAAAACTACACCCCTTGCATAGCACAGTCCGGTCTCGTACCGGGCTTCAGGATCCATTGCAATTATGAACCTTGTCGCTCGTCCTATCAGGTAGAAATTAATCTAACCCTCGTGCCTTTCCACTATTTCCCCCGCCGCGGTTTGCATGAACAGAGTCTTTCAAGAGAGGACGACGGGTGTGGGCGGGTGGGCTTAATTTATTTAAAGTTTTTAACAATTTAAACGAGTCTTCACTAAATAAATTATTTACTGGTTAAATATTCCCACACAAAGGCATAAAATATCTGCGGGTAAATAACTCCTACTCACGCTGTAGGTCCTTTTTGTGGAGTCCTCCTGTAATGGCGCGCGTTGAAATATCATCAACTATTTGTGGCGAGGGGGGCCGCCACTAGATTGGAAAATTAATTGGAACAAACTTTTTGACTATTTGCTTAGCAAGTGGGAGGTACATAGTTCAGTGTGTAGTGCAGGTTAATAGCTATAAATTCAATTTTCGATTTGAGCATAATCAGTTGTTGGGTAAGCGAAATCGAGTGCGCACTTAATGGCTTTTAACGTGTCACTGTGGGAGCACTTTCACGAATGCCAAGGGACTCAAACTCCAAACCTCTGTGTAATGAACCAGCAGCTGAAGTGTGGTTGATGTCAATGAGTCAAATGTTTACCATAAAAAGTGACACTTGTGTGCGTATTCATTGGGAAACGTTTGACGTTACGTAACTGTTAACGGTGGTAAAAGTTTGACATGAATGTTGACGTTGAAATCACAAACCAAAAAAAAAAATGGCTTGGGGCTGTGAATTTATGTATGTATGTACATCCTGATTAAAAACTTTGTGAAAAAGGTTCAAAAGTCAATGAACCTAAGGGAGTTGGATTTTAACCGAGCAGGTTACATCAGCTTACAGAAGGAAAATTGTTGTTGGTCTGGGGAAATCGAATCTGATGGATGTCCTAGAGTTGCCTTGGTTTGGATAACTCAATGACTGAATGGCGTTTGTAGGACAAACGAAATATTCATGAATTAAACCCCATAACCCGAACTAAATGAAGCGCTGAATAAATATAAATGATTGCTGAATAAACCGCGAGGTCTCATAGTCATAAAAAAAATGAAAGGAAAGTATTGAATCAGGCCACCTTGCTGGGTTCCCTTCATCTGTTCCTTCTTATCCGACGCAGAGGTTGGAGAAACTTAGATCCTGAGGCCCCAGTGGTGGCAATTCCTTCTCAGTGAGCGGATTTCTGAGACAAACCATTTGTGTGGTGTCTTTTGATCTGAGAGAAGAGTTCTTCCTGTGATCTTCTGTCCGATCTGTATAGGCGGGGAGTGCAGAAGATAATACTACTTGGACAGGAGAATTCGAATTTAAGGACTAAAATGACTGAGACATGTAAGCGCTTGAACACATCGCTCCGGCAGAAAGAATCATCGAATCTCACCTGGAGGGACGGAACAGTAGAGAAAAACTTCGCCTTCCGAGTAGGTGGCGAGAATAGTTTGAAAGGGAACTAAGCCAACTTAGTCTGCGAACCTTCACGAGGGCAACAAACCCTCCAGATAAACATATATGAAACAATATCTGTCAGCAACTTAATTTTAAGACTTCTATTGGAAAGGGACCTGAGTCAATCAGCTAACTAACAATCAATGGCTGGCACAGCTGAGGCCTAAATCCACCATGTCTGTGGCGGCATCTAAGGAGAACGTCTTGAATATTTCGAAGTTATTTTCTAAGCAGAAGTTTAAGAAATTTTTTATACCGGTTTCCCATGTCACCCAAGAGCGTGAAAATTAGGCATTTTTCAATAAACCTGGTCAAGAACTCGCACATGTACGAGTATGTATGGCTGAATACATTGTCGAAACGATTTTTTTTTTTTTTGTAGAAAGTTATCCTAAGTTTTTTTTTTTATAGAATTAGTAGAATGGGAGCCTTAAATTCACGTTGTGAATGTAGGAACAACTGGGATTTGAATTAAGTTCCTATTTCTACAAAGAAAAGCTTAGCCTATTGAAATAAATGAAAGGTTTGGAAAATTCACTCACCATTTTGATTCTTCTTCGTCATCATTTTGGTACTGGATCTTGAGAACACACACAAACACAAAAAGCGAACGAACAATGAACGATTTTTAAGGCACTCGCGATGGAGAATAGCACGATAGGGTGACACATTTTTGTATGATTTTTTCTCGCGAGGGGAATAATCATTTCAGATACGAAACACTACAATTAACACTAAAAAGACTCTGAACAGGGTGATCACAAAGACACAAAACAAACTGCGAACCCGACTAGATCAACTTTTTTTTACGAAATTACACATTTCACGAGAAATAAAAGAGCACGGGTACCGCACTCAAAACGCGAATTAAAAGATTGGAAATACTTATGAAAATACCGAGACCTTGAAACCGATTTTGAAGGAGGGAGAATAGGGAGATATTTTTTTTCGCGAGGGGAAATGGCTTTGAATGCAAACGGAAAGGAGAGGAATCGTTTTAATATTTTTATACACTCCGCGAACCGGAAACCGATTTGCCAGCACTTCTAGACCGCACTCTGTGGAAAAAAAGGAAACACTCGCACCGCGATTCGGACGAACGCGATGGGAAATACCTTTCGTGAACCGGGAACCGCACTATGCGACAGAAAAAAAAACACTCCGACTGTGATTAGAGCTTCTCGAACCATTTTATTCGCGAGGGATACTCTGTGGGACAAGAACGGCGATGGATTCGAAGAAGGAGAATAGCGCCTCTCTAACCATTTTTTTTTTTTTTTTTCCCAATGGAAAATACTTTCGGCGAACCGGGAACCAATTTGCAAGCACTTTTATATCGCACTCGGTGGGACAAAAGAAAAACACTCGGACCGCGATTCAAACGAGAAGAATAGCTCCTCTCCTCCGCGAACCGGGAACCGATTTGCAAGCACTTCTAAACCGCACTCTGTGGAACAAAAGAAAAACACTCGGACCGCGATTCAAACGAGAAGAATAGCTCCTCTCCTCCGCGAACCGGGAACCGATTTGCCAGCACTTCTATACCGCACTCTGTGGGACAAAAAAACTCTCGGACCGCGATTCGGACGAGGAGAATAGCTCCTCTCGAACCATTTTTTTTTTTCGCGATGGGAAATACTTTCCGCGAACCGGGAACCGACTTGCAAGCACTTTTATACCGCACTCTGTGGGACAAAAAAACACTCGGACCGCGATTCAAACGAGAAGAATAGCTCCTCTCCTCCGCGAACCGGGAACCGATTTGCCAGCACTTCTATACCGCACTCTGTGGGACAAAAAAACACTCGGACCGCGATTCGGACGAGGAGAATAGCTCCTCTCGAACCATTTTTTTTTTCGCGATGGGAAATACTTTCCGCGAACCGGGAACCGACTTGCAAGCACTTTTATACCGCACTCTGTGGGACAAAAAAACACTCGAACCGCGATTCGAACCGGGAACCGATTTGCAAACACTTCTAGACCGCACTCGGACAAAAAGAAAACAACACTCCGAAAGCGATTCGGACAAGAATAGATCTTCTCGAGCCTTTTTTTCGCGAGCAGAACTACTTTCATGCATATACGATACGAATACCAGATAACAAATTGGTAAACGCGAACCAAAATTGGTGCTTTGAGCACAAAACACTCCAGTACCACTAAACGCACGAGTAGGACACAGAAAATGATTTTTTTTTTACCCGAAGAACGACCGAGTATCTCAACGATCGCGAAATACCGTAACCGAGACAGACGTATCCAAATACCCGATGACATCTGAAACGAAAACAAAACAAAAAAATCATTAAACCAAAATTCAAGTGGAAATATCAAAAAAGGTTAAAAGGTTAAGGATCTCTTTAAAAAGCTTCATACACTGGTTTGTCAATGTAAGTCAAGCTGATCAAAACCTAGTACGTTCTGATGCATAAGCTCTGCATACAAAATTACTTAAACAAAAGCAAAAGAGACGATGTAATACCCTAGCTCTCGTCTCTAGATTGTAGAGTAGGCACTGCGACCGTCTTGAAGCTCCAGTCGATGAGATACTCGACTTAGAGCTTAAGTGCTAAGGAAGGCGCATCATCTAATTCGAATAAACGACACGACGGAATTTCCTTTGCAGTGGATAGTGGCAGCATTGCAATGCGTCATTTTCTTGAAATGGTAAGCTCAAAATATTGGTCAAAGAAAACATAAAATTACATGTTTAGCTACAGACTACAGATGGAGTTAGGGATGCGTTTCTAGAAGTGACAAAAGCATGACACAGGAAAACTGTCTGTCAAAACTACTCCCGGGTATTTATGCATTTAAAGGTGGAAAAACCCAGACTTCATTGACGATGGCAATAAGCGAGGATATGCCTTCGATAAATAAAAATGAAACAGGATCTCTCAGCAACTTAATTCTAAGACAAATGGAAGCTGCCTTAAAAAAATTACAAATGACAGAAGTATAGATACAAACTACTCGGTCCGGAAAATGGCAACTGTAACCCCCGGATACATAAATCAACAAATTGAATTTAGAAACAACCATTCAACGATTGACCAGGTTTAGTTTGAAGCGATACTGAAAGAAAATTGGAAAATAAAATGGTTTCTCTGCCTCTTTCTTGATGTCTCACAGGCCTTTAACGAAGGTCTTTTCTATAAATTGAATTGCAATCCTCCCGAACTAAACTTGGGTCACACAACGTTTAGCACTAGGCAGGACGGTGTGGAATCTACAACGGTGCGAAGTAAACTTGGCGTTCCTAAAGGCAGCATACTGGGACCTATGCTCTATCTACTTTACTCCAGTGATGTACCGACTCCTTTAAACAGCTCAGTCGCTACATTTGCAGGCGAAATAACACGACCATTAGCGAAAATTCATCCTTAAGTCCCCCCCAGTCAACTAAGACTTTACAATCAAATTATAAGGCCGTCGAGGAGTTACAGTATTTGGCTCGAAGGGCTGTATACAATTTTTAAGAAAATCATTTCATTTTAAGGTCAAAATCCCGAACTTTCAGTCGAGTAATTTGTGAGTTTTTCGAATATAAAGGAAAATAGGTACGAACACGCTCACATTATTCCGAAATCCTTGTTCAGCGATCTGTGCCAAAGGATTACATATGCGTACACCATTACAAACAAATTTTCTCGTCTGATTTTCAAGTAAATAATTAATTAAAAAAAAATTAAAATTTATTCAGGTGCATCCAGTAATTGCTTTCGTTGGCACTTTCTGCACTTTTTTCCCTTTCCCATCCATTTAATATTAATTCCCATAAATTCTCACCATAACTGGATACACGAGAGCTACAACCTCAACACCTGATTTATGTGCTGCATATTCATTACATTGAATTAAAAGTTTAAATATAAAAAAAAAAAATTAAAATAAATGAGAGCCGAAAGATATCGGTTTTCAAGCAAAGGAACGCACAGCCGTTGCTATAATTATTTTCCCTTCAGAGTGCATTTAATGTACAACAGTTACTTCCTTTGAATAATTAAAAAAAAAAACTGATATATGATATATTCAGCGGGTTGATATACAATAACGGAAAATATTTTAAATGTCTCCCTATTGAATTGATAAAGTATGACGGGGGTTATCCCATTTTTAATAGTGAATTAAATTGTATTTAAAATTAAGCGTTATCAGGTGTTCTATTGATCTTAAATCCTTTATTTCATGACGCCTTCTCCTTGCTTAGACACAGTGATTTCGTGAAGAGTGTTTTTTTCCACTCCGTCTGAGGATATTTCTTATCAACTCAAGGACGACAAAAATAAATAAACTAGAATAGTGCACGTGCACAGAAGGAAAACAGAGAACAGTTTTCCTCTTTGCAGTGAGAACTCCTGAGAATCATCACTTAAAAAGAAAATAAAAATTTTCACATTCATTCTAAGGACAATTTTACACTCTCTCGTCCCTCTTTGTTTTAAACAAACTATGTCTTGGGTGTGTACTGCTCGAGCCAACAAGTATTCCTGTGTGTACACACAACAACGAAAGGATCCTCTCCTTGCTAACAGAGTGATGCTGAAAGGGACTTTTCATTCTAATTTGATGACTCAATGTATGCGCAATAGATGCGAAGGACTCCCAGGAGAATTCTTCTCCTTTTTTTTTTTGCGTTTCTCTGAAGCTGTTGTTTTGGGTGTTGGGTAAATTGTTTGCTTTTCGACTGAATAGTGTTGTGTCTCGTGAATTAGACGGGCAATTGTCATCGTCTGTCGTGTCCCTTGTTGATGGATTGTGATGTAAACAATTAGCAGGAGAGCCCCTCCGGGAAATGTCATTCGAAATTGGCAGTCGTGTTTCTAACAGCAGCCTGTTGAAAAACCCAACGTGGCGCTAATAAATCACGACTTGTGTTGGGCGAACGTTTTGCAAATATATCCTGGCACGATGACAAAATTGCTCACGTAAAAATGTCATCCTGGGAAATGGTATTTAATTGTAAGTCTGTGCTGTGGTGTGCTTTGTTAATTGTTTGTCAACAGCACACAGTTGACAAATGGGTGGTGTGACTGTCTGGGTATAACGAAAGGAAAGGAGTTTTTTTTTTAGGAACAAAGACGTTCAAATCAGAAAGACAAACACTGACAACAATATCACGTAACCACATGAAGAGTGAAAATCACAAAACGTTGGTCTTAAAAGCAGCTAACATCCCTGCAGAGTACAATGATCTGATTGATTAAAATTAAAGAATGAGAAAGTTTTTGAACTACGAATCGCAGTACTGAAGTTTGTCGACGCAAAGTAAAAGTTTTGTTGAAGTATTTCGAAGGTTTCCAACCAACTTAGTCCCACGAAGCAAACATGTTTGAATCGCTTTTTCTCTCTGCGAATTGTGTGTCCTAGTTCGCCGTTGCTTATTTATCATTTATCATCCATCAACTCATCCTGGTTTAAGACAATTTTCTGTTCCTTTAAATATTAAATAGAAAAGAACTTAATTAAGTCAACTTATCACCAAACAGGAAATGTGTAAGTGATAAGTCGTCCTTCGTATTCAAACATTTCTATAGAAAAACTCTCAATAAGTTGTGCAATGTAAGTAGAACTACCCCTTATCAAGTACAGATAAGCTGCCAAGTGATAACTGATAAGTATCTAAGCAACGGGGTTCACGATCTTCTGCAATACTTTTGCAAACTTTACGTTCACCCAGCGTTTTAACTCAATAAGTCGATTTCGAATTCTGCAAAGTGTACTTATCCGCCCAAGTGATAAATGAAAAGTTGCAAAGTTACTCAAAAAGTCGGTTTCGAAATGTGCGAAATAATAAATGAAAAGTTGCAAAGTTATTTGTGGTAAAAAGCAGGTCACAACTTTCAATCTTTCTGACGGAGTGGATATTTTTATTATCCTACCACTAGGATACAGGTAGACTAGACCAAAATCAGATTATCTTCCCTAGAAGCACTCTTCAACTCAACAAGCTTTTACCATTATCACTAAAGACTTTAAGTAAAACGACAACCAATTAATATGCATGCAAGAAAAAAAAAAGATAATTGCACGTCCTCTCCTGCCGCATCCTTTCCACTTTCAAGTGCATACAACTCAACCGCCCACGACCCCGTCACATACATTGACATCCAATGAGCAATTCCTTTTCACTTGACTGCCTTTCTCTGCCATCACCGCTAACCACATCGATACCTCATTCACTTGAGAGATAAGAAAATAAATAAAATATAAAATAAAAATAAAAACACAAACAAAACCAAAAGGGAATCAAAATACCAAGGATTCCGCCCGCACTCACTCTTCGACCGGCATTCTTGCGTGAATTGATTTATGAGAAGATTCATGACTGTCAGTGTAAAAACATAAAGCACACATCCAAGCCCTGTTCAACCTACATAACACAATGTGTATCCTGTCACATAGAACAATATTGAAAGAGAGAGAGAGGGGGCGAGAGAGAACTCGAAGTGGATATCATGACAGCGTGACGTCGACCACTTGAAAACCTCTGAGAGAAAATGGATTTTTCAAGTGAGCCAAACGTATGTGAAGGTATGAACCTTCTACTGGCTGCAGTGGAATATCCAATTTAATGAGTCCTTTTCGACATAATATTGATGCCGGGCAAGTGGTACGTGTGCAGGATATTTTCTTTTTTTTCAGATATGCTTCTTGCAGTGGGGAAATGACCTCTTTAAAGAATGAGGTACGTGAAACTGATGACAGAAAAAAAAAGACCGTAAAGGGTTCTTAACGAGGAAAGAATACTTTTGGTCCGGGCAGATTCCTTTCGCAAGGAACAATGATTGTTAAAAATTTATTGGCAGCGAAAGTGTTTGGAAATGGACACTTAAATGGTTGATAATGACTCAATCATAAACCAATTTTTCGAGAGCTGAGATGACTCTTTCAGTTGGACATTCGTTCGCATTCATCTGCGAGTTCTGGACAGATGGAGGGATGGACAAACCTCCTTGTAGCATATAAATCAAATCAAAGTTTCAAGATAAACAATCCTTGCCCAACCTAGAGCAGGGATTCAAAAACACTGTCACAATCGCCCGATTGGTTTCGACTCCAACCATGGGTCACATGGAGACACAACGATACTGATAATGGAGTACAAGAATATCACATTTCTGGTAGAGATCCTCAAGGGTCGGTACTAGGGCCAATCGTGTGCAAAGCTAGGTTCCTTAACTTGGACTTTTTAACGAGGTATTTCGACGACATATCGATGGTAGTTACGAATTTCATGGAAGAAGTACCCACACTACATCAGCAACGAACAATTCTAAGTCAGGCAGTGTTTGTGGCCATTCAGGCTTCAACTTACTAAGCAGAAGCTCAAGGCAAGCTTGAGATGGCTGGGTCATGTAGGATAAATCGATAACAACTTTCTGATTCGACAAAGCTCCAAATCCATTCCAGGGGACCTACGCCAAAGTGAGAGACTTCATTTTCGATGGCCAAAAATTGTTGGCAACTGACAAAGGATCATGCTGGCTCGAGAGGCTTGATGGTAAACCTTTCCAATAAACCGAGTCACCGATTATGCATTTTCAACGCTGAAACCTAAATTATTCTGCGATTCGAACCTTGATCCTCCGGCTCAGTAATCCAACGCACCAACCTCTGAGGCACGGACCCCACAAAAGAAGCGAAACACCTGACCGTGAAATTTCCACACTCTGACCAGTACGGACCCTTTAGACTAACCACCTTAAGATTCTACACTAATTTCCCCCCCTTTCTCCATAACTACCTGAGTGTTAAGTTAATTTCATAAAATTAAGCTCAGGACCACACTGCTCTACGTTAAGGACGTCCATTCGTGTCGGTCTGTGGTTCATAGTTGCAACCGCATTAGCTAACAAGATGACATAACGGTCCTTTGTCGCTCCTTTTATTAACCTTCAAGGATAGGGGTATCCTG